>OZ014478.1:1200000-1949000 GCA_963965965.1 Trididemnum nubilum | reverse complement strand
CTCTGATAAAGTCACTGCAAATGATGACGTCACACAAATGATGACGTCACGTGACTGATGACGTCATTTTAATATATTGCGTTGATTATTATTTGTAATTTTTTATGACTGAAATATTGTATAATGCACAAAATTTTAGAATACTGCAGTGTTATTTTCATTATATCATTCAACAGCTGATGACAATGAAAATTTTTTTATGCAAACGCAATTTATTTCGAGAAACAACAGAAAAAGCAATACTTTTGATATATAGGACTCATCAATGACGTCATAATGATGCAATGCATTTATCAGTTAATCAAATACTTTATTCCAGCTAAAGATTAGCATCGATAATGAATACGCAGTAGAATGAATAGAATAAATGCGCTGATAAGCATGCATCGTCTCAAAACCGTATGAAACTCCTTAGGTGCCTCTAACAAAGGCAAAAATGACGTCACCTCCGGTCATTCGGCTGACCCCAAAATTTCTGAAAATGTGGGTTATTAAATTTGATTCAAAGTCAGGGTGCATCAAAGCAAGACTTTTTTTTAGTTTAGGAGCTATATTAAAATAACTAAAACGAGGACAAATTTGCCCCCCGTATAAATAGGGTTAAACCGAATTTTGCCTTTATTTTTCAGATTGGAACCCTTACCCTTTTGGGCAATATCCCTGCACACTGAATCTCTACCGTGCTCCTGCGGTAAAAGCTGGCAAAATAAATGGTTGCTATGACACCCAGAACGCGTGCATTGATTGGATGTTTCGCTATGCCATGGATTTTCTCAACAGCTGTGCGCAGCACTGCGGAGTGGAGGTGGGGATTTCTTCTTTCGTCATTATTCGCTGTTTGATGAGGATTGCCAGGGCGACTGCCATTTCCAATTGAACCACCACACTTTACGATCGATTGGTTTCAATGAAAGTTGTTGATTATTTCAAAGCCTTTCTGGGAGTGACTATTTCACCGAAAAACACTAATAAAGTTAAAGAGAATAAAACGAAATGAGGGATATTCATTTTCATTTACGAGCATTTTTTATTTACTTTTTTAAGGGTTAAGATTAGAGCTTGAGTTGGGGTTGGGTTCGGGGTTAGTTTAAGAATAAGAATTTGAGATTGGGTTGGATTTGGGACAAAATCAATGAAAAAGTAGAAAAAAATTTCCGGTAAAATAGACTCTCCTAACCACACTTCCGATATGGCTCTGCTTGTTTCGCAAACAAAAATTAAGTCTTTCATTGTATTCGCTGTTATACGTTGACGCTTCTAAGAAGTTGGCGGGCCCATCTCCGCGTCATTGCGCCCGGGCAACACAGCTCCTTACAAAAAATTGCCGCAGCTGTAGCGAGCCGTCGGCAACAGCAGTGTTCGGTTTAACCGTCCCGAGATTTGAACCTCAGACCTCCTGCTCCTGAGACAAATGCGTTACCGCTCAACCAACAGGCTGGCTCTAAGCTGCAGCAATGAGCAGTAGCGGAAAGCCGTGACCCTTCCCACCACCGGCCTGTCAACCAAAATGCAAATAAGGAAATACTACGTTTTTTGAACTTCCCAGACAGTTTTATTTTGCAGTAATATGAACTATAAAGCGGTATAAAGCTTTGTTTGAAATATTTACGTACAATACTTGTCAAAAACAAAGCTTGCAAATCAGCAAAAACTTAGAAAAATGTCCCAAATTTAGCAATCATGTTTGATCGCTTCATGCAAAATGTCCAATTATAGGCTACAGAAAAAAAAATTGGAAGATGGGGATTACTCACTTATTCAATAAATAATTTAACTAATTGCTAATTACTTCTCTCAAATCTCGATCCAATTATTGATTAACCTCTGCCGCAAAATTATCTTTCTCTATTAAGTGCCGACGAATTAAGTTAAACATGTGGGTTTTTTTTATTTCAAGCAATATTTAGATTGATTTAGATTGATTGATTTAGATCTTAACCCTTAAAAAAGTAAATAAAAAATGCTCGTAAATGAAAATGAATATCCCTCATTTCGTTTTATTCTCTTTAACTTTATTAGTGTTTTTCGGTGAAATAGTCACTCCCAGAAAGGCTTTGAAATAATCAACAACTTTCATTGAAACCAATCGATCGTAAAGTGTGGTGGTTCAATTGGAAATGGCAGTCGCCCTGGCAATCCTCATCAAACAGCGAATAATGACGAAAGAAGAAATCCCCACCTCCACTCCGCAGTGCTGCGCACAGCTGTTGAGAAAATCCATGGCATAGCGAAACATCCAATCAATGCACGCGTTCTGGGTGTCATAGCAACCATTTATTTTGCCAGCTTTTACCGCAGGAGCACGGTAGAGATTCAGTGTGCAGGGATATTGCCCAAAAGGGTAAGGGTTCCAATCTGAAAAATAAAGGCAAAATTCGGTTTAACCCTATTTATACGGGGGGCAAATTTGTCCTCGTTTTAGTTATTTTAATATAGCTCCTAAACTAAAAAAAAGTCTTGCTTTGATGCACCCTGACTTTGAATCAAATTTAATAACCCACATTTTCAGAAATTTTGGGGTCAGCCGAATGACCGGAGGTGACGTCATTTTTGCCTTTGTTAGAGGCACCTAAGGAGTTTCATACGGTTTTGAGACGATGCATGCTTATCAGCGCATTTATTCTATTCATTCTACTGCGTATTCATTATCGATGCTAATCTTTAGCTGGAATAAAGTATTTGATTAACTGATAAATGCATTGCATCATTATGACGTCATTGATGAGTCCTATATATCAAAAGTATTGCTTTTTCTGCTGTTTCTCGAAATAAATTGCGTTTGCATAAAAAAATTTTCATTGTCATCAGCTGTTGAATGATATAATGAAAATAACACTGCAGTATTCTAAAATTTTGTGCATTATACAATATTTCAGTCATAAAAAATTACAAATAATAATCAACGCAATATATTAAAATGACGTCATCAGTCACGTGACGTCATCATTTGTGTGACGTCATCATTTGCAGTGACTTTATCAGAGATGTCTTTGAAATAACAAAAGTCTAAACTGAAAATATTTAGGAACATTTAGAACAATTTGCATGCTGTTATAAGAATTTACTGGTTTTGATGACGTCATCAGCGTTTTCGTGACGTCACAACCTCAAAATTTTGATTTAAAAAATTAAAAAAATCTAGCTCCAACAAGCAAAAAGTTTTACTTCTATCACTTACCAAACAGTATTTAGATAGGGAGCAAATTTACCCCCGGTACTAACACGGTGTGAGAATAGCCCGGTAGATATAGGATTAAAAAGCACGAAATATGACCCAAAGCATATGGTTTTTGATTATTTTGGCCATGGGATTGAATCTCAATTTGTAACCAGTTTTTTCGATCTGAGCAGATTTAAGCTATGACGAAACATTTATAATCCTCTTATAATATTTTTGTGATTCGAACAATCAAAAAACAGTGAAAACAATAGGTTTACGAGAAACTACACAAAGTATTTCCGGGGAAAGTATCGTAAATTATTGTTCCTTTTCAACTTTAAATTAATTCGAGTTTTGTATTTGGCCAAAACGCTGCCTAACACAAAGTAAGTCAATAAAACACGTTTCGACGTCTTTCAAATCAATCGCAAATTAAAAGTTTTTAATTAGCCTGCGACGAATCTGGTCAAAGATGTCTAGCTGATTATTCTGCATTTTCTTGATAAAGAGTGATTCTCTGATGTAAACTCACCATTATTTGCTTGAGACAAAGGCAGACCCAAAAGAAATAAATAAAATACAAACATCGTGATTGGCACGTAACAAGGTACACTACACAATTTATTTCATACACAAAACTTTACTCTAAAAATTGCAAATGCAACAAAGCGTTTCACTCTTTTATTTTATTATGCTTTTTGACTGTTGACATCTCACAACTTTAAATGGCAATCTTATGATTTTCATCATTTATGCTTTAAATATTGAAATCTAAAGCAAGGTGGAGAGAAAAAAGGCATAAATAGTAAAATAACAGTTTTAAATTATAAGTTTATCAGAATAAGTTTTAGACTAATCTGCTTCAGAGTTGGACAGAAAATAATAAAATAACAACCGTTGTAAAAGTAGGATGAACGTGAAGGACTTGATTGAACTCGGATCTGTTCAACTATAACCTAAGCCGCGACCTATAATGTTGCATCACAATTAACTTTTGTTATGTTCAAACAAATCTTAAGTTTGTAAATCTTAACTTCAGATGTAAAACCTGATTGACAGCAATGCAAAATATTGTACAAAAAAAAAAACAACAACAACAAAAACAAGAGCAATGGAAAGTGCTCTAGTCTCTAATCCATAAGTACAATGCAATTGTACTAACAATTATAATAGACTTATAAATAGAATGAACTATAATTGCGATTACAATTATAATAGAATATTATAAGTGTATGCTGTGGAATTAAAATAGGGTTGTACAACCTTTTTTGACTTTACCAGCCACAGTACGTTTAGTTATGGTAGCCAGCAGGATTTCAATCAAGATTTTGCTAAAGCAGGGCTTGATCTCAAAGCTAAAATTTCTCTGCGGCTCGTAGAAAAGAAACTGGAGCCGAAGCCTCCCAGCTGCAAAACAATTTTTGAGATTTTTTGAAAAAATTGTCATGTTAAACGTCGTCAAAAAGACATTTCGCACGTCTCAGAGCCATTTGAAAAAAGTAATAGCTAAGATAGGAAAGCCTTTGACAGAGTTAGATTATCCAATCTCTTTAGCCACTCCACATTCTGGTTAGGTCCAAAATTCATTTCAAAGCATTAATCGCGTAACGATGATTTTGCTAATGGGGGCCTAAACGACGAGTTAAATATTTCGAAAATTTTTTCATTTTTGGGCGTAGTGTGTAAACTTGTACACTTAAGTATATCACAGACGGGGATTTTTCCGCCAAAACCTATGTAGTCTGAAACCAATTTTTTAATTTCCAGGGGGGGGAATGTTGTTTGAAACATTTTGCACGTTTTTAGAGCCATTTGAAACAACTAAAATTTAAAAACCAGTTACAGAATTAAGTTTTTCAGCCCCTTCAACTCCCCTTCACTAATTGCTTAAGTTTAAAACTTGTTTAACCGCTTGCATTTTGGTATTACGTGTTGTAATAGCAAGTGACTTGGATAAGGGAGGGCCTAAAGCTCTTTTAGTCTCCCTGCTTACGCCATTAAAATGCATTTATATTCGGCTTAAATTTGCTAGGTGATTTGACTTAGAAGGGTAAAAAGTTCATTCTTCTCAGGCCCCCCTCAGCAAGTCTCGTTACTCTGTTGGTTACTAACAAACAATTTGAATTGAACATCAACCGCGATCCATTGTTTATTCGTTTGTCAGAACTCTGCAACATACTAATAATCCACACGCCTATTTAACCTTTACTAAAAACATATAACAAATAATAGAGGTTGAACAACGCTTTCTCATCCCTTTGTGACATCAACCTTCCATTGCTGTACACTGTACAGTGCACATTGTGTCTATTGAGTTTGATTATAACTTATTTTTTGTTTATTCCACCGTATTTATCCATGTCTTCGTCGTCAAAACCTCCATGTGTAAAGGAATTTTGTTGTCATGTGTAAACGCGACCGATTTGACAACCAGGTACGAAACCTATACGGTATGCAAACGCGGCCGCAGTTTCAAGTTGCATGTGGAATATTCAAGCAAAATTTAAAACGTTAATCTTTACATTATTTTAGTAGTTTATCTATTTCATAATTACGCCCTTGTGTTTACTTTTAGCATTTTTACATGTCAGCATTTCGGGACCGGTTCAGGTTCGTGCTAATTGTTAACATAACTTTTTGATTGGCGCGAGTCTTATGCAATTTAGCATTTTTTCTGGTACGACTCAGAAATAAGCACTAAGCAGGGATTGGAACTTAGAACGCGCCGGAAAAGTAAGGTGAAAAAGATCAAGAAAAAGAAACTCAGTTTTAGCCAGCGCGTGCGAGAATTAGGGTAATTTCGTATTTAATACCTCATAACAGAATAACAACTTGTGATAAACTTGGATCGCAAAAAAACTTCCACTTCAACAATCAAAAGGGTAAAACAAAGGTTTTCCTATCCTAAAAATAGAAGCCACGTCATCAGCTGAAACTGTTTGCGATTGTTTTCCAAAAAAGAGGGGCAAAGTATGCAATTTGAACCCATTTTCCCAACAACCAGGGACATTCACCTGCTATCAAAGTCGAGACCATCCTTTGCGTAATATTTGTTGAGGTGAAATTATTTTGTCTCCGGTTTGCTGAATGCTTATTGCATTACAATGAACAATGAGTTTCGAGATTGAAGAATTGGGACTACATACCATAATTTTTTTATTAATTAAAGTCCCTTGAAAAATCTAACGACACGCTACATTTTTAACAAAAAGTCTATTTGCTGCATTTTGCACAGACATCTGAAAAACCCGGATTTAAATCCTGATGCCGCGGTAACTTCGCAATGTAATTGGGAGGAGGTTAATATTTTAATAATAAAAATCACAGCCAATTTACTGTTAATTGTTATCATTGTATTGCGAACGTTTCGATCCGCTGCTGGCCTCTGTAACAAGATTTTTAGAGGGCATTCAAGTCTCAAAATTTTGTTGCTGGGTTTTTTCTTTCAAAAATCAGATCTGAAAACCAACTTTCCCAAATTTGAGCTTTCTACGACCTTCCGTACCCATTTCCCAAGATACGAGAGTTTAGATTTTTCCTGGGAAACCTTTTTCCCTTTTGAAATTTTACCAGAGTTACCAACTACAAACAAAATTTCAAAAAGGCCCAGCAAGTTTGTAACTCTCAAAACATGTTTTCGCCAGTTTTTCAATAAACACAATAAAGGTTCCAAATTGTAAATTGGCTGCTTTTCGAGAAAACTGAAGCCAACTTTCCAAAATTTAATCTTCTTTCAAAATACTGGCAAAATGGCAACATTACAGAAAGAGTAAAATTGCTAACTTGAAACATCATGAAATATTATGAAAACGGGTAAACATAAAAGTTCAAGTTTAGAGAAAACGCTTTTTTGGCTTTTCCCAACATTTTGGTCAACTGTGAAAAACTTGACTTGATAGCCTTTTTAAAAAAGGTTTTTAAAATTGTAAAAACTTATTTATGAGCACTTTTAGTGCAACAAAGGCAATGCAAAATAAATCGTGAATAGTACTTTACGATTTGAATTCGCGAAATACTTTTAAGTTCTGAGTTGTAAATGTAACACATTGTCATCAAGAATCAGTAACATACCGTACTTGTTTACTTGTAGAAACTGTAAATTGTCATCGGCAGTGTGATCGACAATCACTGGGCCCCCTGCTGTTTCCTTGGATTTCTGTTTGAAGTACAGTACGTCGATGGCGTAACTGCTTCGCGCTTCGCTGAATCGCAGTGTCTGGAGACTCTGAAAAAAGAAAAGTCAGCCGATAGTGCCCCCTATTGTTATTAATCGATATAATCCGTGAAAGCATGTAAAAGGTGTACAATTCAGGGAGCTTAGTGTAAAAACTTTTAATTACGATGAGTGAATGAGCGCTCTTGAAGCGGGTTGCAGTTGCATGGGTTGAGTGTAGAAAAAATAAAATTGCTGTCATACTAGGTGTTCTGGTTATGTAGTTATTGTTTTAACTTTTAGTCTGAATATTGTGTTTCTTCCAGAATAAGCCGTCCTGCTTGGATAACAAGAAAACTCTAGACGCATTGAAACATACCGGTATGTTCTGCTCTACTTAGCAGTGGTACTTGCTCAACATTTACAGTAATGTACCTTATGAGCAGCGCAAGTGCAAAATAAACAGTGTTATTTAATAGTTATGGTTAGTTAAAATGGTTGAAATACGTCAGATGCAGCTTTTATATTTTGCGAATTTCGTGTTTTATGACTTTCTTTGCTAAAAACAAAATTAACTTAAGCCCGTGAAAGTAGATGAGCGTAACTTTGAACTATTGGAAACACTAGGAAAGCTTGGGCGCTTCAATTATACAAGGTGTTCGGAAAGTCACTGTACAGCGTGCCAGAGTTGTAAACGGGCCGACAGGCGACAGGTTCAGGCCCAAACCCGAAGCTATAAGCCCGAACCCGAAAACTAATTTGAAGCCCAAATCATGCCTGAAAAAATCCGAAAGTTAAGTTAGGTCTTTAAAATTTAGCAATATTGCCAAGTAATTTTGATTATTTTTTTGTACACCTAAGACAAAAAGTACGTCTCAGGCCCGAATTAAGCCGGATATTTTTGTCAACTTTAGGCCCGAACCCGACCCGAAAAGCCCGGCCCGACTTACAACTCTGTAGCGTGCACTTGCATAAAAAGTGTTATTAGAAAAGTGCATAGTGACTTTACGAACACCCAAGTTTAAACTTTAATTATGTGTGGTTTAAATTTTTTTTTTATCTTGGTAGAATGTTTATGGATTGGCTGCAGTTAGTGAAAACCGCGTGCTTTCTTTCATGCCGAAGCCACTCTGCAAGTTTGCAAATTGATTTTCCGATTTTGCTTGTTTTGATGACCTTTCAACTTTCCTTTCTCACCTAACTCCCGTACATTTCTGGTTATTGCACGTTTTGTATCAAGTCTTCGCCGACAATTTGTTTGTTTGGCGGTAAGCGCCGAAGAGAAAGAATTTGTTGCAAAGGTTAGCCAAGAGTGAAAGCTAGCTTTGGCCAGTTTTAAAGATTTCCTCACTCAACTTATCAATGAAGGTGGGTTAATGATAATTATATACTTGTACAAAAGCTTACTAGCCTTGTATAAATACTCATACTGTGCAGTTCATTAATGATAATAATTAATGAATTACGAGCATTTGACAGAAGATACGAAGTGACTTGGCGCACGGAACGTGCGCGGTTAAATAAACAGAGATTCCAGTGACGTCACTCGTTTTCAGAAATTTTTATTTTGATTATTACAGTTATAGGTTTGGGTTAGGGTTTAGGTTAGGGTTTGGGTTAGGGCTAGGATTAGGGTTTAGGTTAGGGTTAGGGCTTAGGGTTAGTTTTTTTAGTCTTTATTACAAAACGTCTGCGCGCACGGAACGTGCGCCAAGCCTTTTCCTAATTATTAAATCAAAAAAATAAGGACAGTTCACGAACAAAATCCTTTACGTTTGTCTTTTTAATCATATTGTTGTTTTATTGCCTGAATATGTTTTAATGCTGTTGATGTTAAACGTTGTCTTGATCTTGATGGCTTACACTTTACGTAATGGCACTAGCCGTTTTGACGACAACTCAATAATGTTTCGAAGCCAGAAGTAGAAATCTGAAATGTCGAGGAGCTATGCTGTTATCAACCCCGTTAGACACTTAGAATCGTATGCACCAGCTTGGATTAGGTTTGATCCTAGGATTAAAAAAATTTTAAGGGAAAAGCTTAAACAATTTCCAAATTGGCAGGGCCATTTGATACAAGCTGATTGGTGCAAAGCAATTCAAGAATAGCACCTCTGAACTTGCAAACATAGTTTATTTTTAATCTAATAAGTTCATTGGTTTAGAAAATAGAAAATCAACAATTCGAGAATCAAAGTCAATCCACGTTCGTGCATACGAATACGACCCTTAGAGACCTCTTTCAAATAGGGACTTACTCGGTATAACTGAGCCCTGAAACAACGGCACCCTAAGTCCCCAAACCCCACAAATTCGAACGTGAAAACAAGTAAGGCAAAAAGTTAACACTTCGCCACTAAAATGTAAAACGAATGTCAGTCTAATCTAAAATGGACGTAATGTAGATGATTAAAGTTTACATCTTGGCTAGATGCTATTGAACTTTGAAGTCCCCAACTGTCAGTGCTATTGCCTTAAAATCTTTGTCTATGCCTTAATTTAGCCTGTCCTATTAAATAGGTTTTTCACCATCAAAAGTTTGCTAAATACTGCAAGTAACAAAAAAATTTGTTCTATTGAAATCAAAATGGGAGAAGCTTAGCCAAAAAAATAAGAGCAACACTGAGAATAAATGGTGGGAGGACCAGTATTTCAAAGTGCACCTCAAGTATCTGATCCGACGTGGAATTGAACTTGAGTCTTTTTCTTGCGTGGCAAACCTACATTCCTCTGCCAAATAATTTATCTGAGTTTTCTTGATTCTTTTCTTGAAGTTGCTGTCTATAGAAGTTTTCAATTTACCGTAACAAAATACGAATATGTTTTGCCATCTTGTAGTTGTAGGTTTCAAGTTTGGCAATCAAGTTATTAGCGCCCTCACATTTAAACTAATATTTTTTTTAGTTCGATTCCCAGGATATTAACTTTAAGTACGTTAAGTGTTTCCGACGAATCGGTAGCATTTTAAACCCACTGATATATATATATATATATATATATATTTAATAGACGCCTTGCTTTTGATACACTGATACGGTAAATGATTTGATTCGATTATGAATGATTTGGTGAATGGTTTGGTCGTAATACAATGAAGATTTAATTCGATTGTTTATCTTTAGGATCTGGTCAACAATAATAGGGAGTGGAATTGGGAGAGGAGACAATGCATCTCAGTCGATTCCTTCTCGAGTGTCTTGTTTCTAGCCTCTGCGAAAAACAGTTTTTGGGTTTTTCCTTTTTACCTCTGGTCCGGATAATGGGGTGTGCCCTGATTGTTAGTTCTACGCAAGGTTTCTTCCGCCCTCATTTCTCGCAAAAGGTCGTGCAACAACTATCCACCACTACCACAACCAAGAGACATGCAAGGATATGCAAAAAATTAAGATGCTTCAAAGCATCTTTAAAAGTGGTAAGTGCATTTTCATTATATTTAAAACTAGTTAAAGAAATCATCATAAAAGCAAAGTTTTGTAGCCCATATGAAAAACTTTGTTTTGTTTCTCTGACTCTGAAAACTGTTTCTTAACTTTTAAAATTTCGTTCACAAATTAAAAAGAAGTTTTTCCAAAACCCTTGAACATGTAGTTATACCGTTTTTATTTTAAAGATGAACAAAACAATATTTTCGAATTTGAAATATTATATTGCTTTGATAGAGAATCTACCAATCAAAAAAACCAAAACCTCTTCAAAAGTAAATATTTAATCTAAATTATCTAATTGCCGTTGTGGGAGAGATTTAACTCTCAAAATTACACCAAAGACACTTTTTTTTATAAAAACAATTCTTTTATAAGAACACAAGGCTCATTTTTGCTCAAAATTTAACAGCAAATTAAAAACAATGCCAGCCTCAGCAACAACAACCGATAAAAAAAAAAGATATCAAATAAAAAAATAAAGTAAATTTTGTACTGACTCAAAACAGTGAAATTTTAGTGATATTCTGGGACAGTTCTAAGACTGTGGAGTGCTGCAGTTGCGCACTGCGCAGGCAACTAAACTTTTTTTTGGCTATCGTTTAAGTGAAAATGCTAGCTTTTTTGGTTTCGCATTTTTACGATGCTGCTAAAACAGAAAAAAAAGCATTTACTAAAGCACACAAAGCATTAGGAATAAAACTAAATTACAAATATGGCGCCATGATTGATATCGTTGCTCCCGAAATTTAAGAACAAATGAGGCTCAAAATTGGCAAAAAATTAAGAAAAAACAGCTTCAACTTGAAATTTACTGGCTAAAAACGTGTGTTTTTAAAATTTCTAATTAAACCAGAAATTTTTAGCAAAAATACTTTCAGCTGCCTTATGAATGTCAAGATGTTCGTAAAAATGCAGCTATGCATGAATTGAAAGTTATAGTTCAGTGTGTGATATTTTAATATCTGTTTCACTTTTATTAAACTCTTCAATGTAGTTTTATTATTTTCTGTTATGTGACTTGTAATCACCAATTTGGGAAAAATTTTAATCGTTCACTTCCTGGCGATAACAGTAGAGCGATCGTAGAACTTCTGATTTTGCATCGCTCCCCAGTTTGCTCGTGATAGTCGTGCCCATTGATTATTTTGTTGTCAAAAAAGCCATGGTGATTACGCTAGAGCTGAAAGGATGGTGGCCCGTTGGGTTGATCGATGGTATTTTTGTTTTGAAAACCAACGGAATAGTTTTCGTAACTGCCGTTAATTTTCAAGCTGAGTTTGAGCTAAAGATTATTCCCAACTTTATAAGTCTTCAATTTTCTGTATTTTGTAACTGCAATATCTTTTAATTAAACATAGTAAAATTATTTGATTTCAAGCTGTTAATTTGTTTCTATTTGTGTCATCATTTTGGGAATTATTACCGTGTAAATTTGTGGATAAGACATTTCATATAAACAAACCGTTGAAAACGCTACTGTAATGCATTCCATTGCGCAGTGATTAACCTAAATGTTTGCGCAGAATGTCAATAAAGCACATTGCGTATACTACCCGTACCTGACTTTTTAAAATCCCTGCGATAACTACGACTGAGACGAATTTACAGAACGCTTTTCAGTAGTTTGCTGGCTGTATTTGTTTATCAAGTAGGTCCTTGGCCCACGTGGTACCAATAAAACACGCAAGTTTCGAGCCAAGGTTTGACTTCCTTCCATTTTCGTTTACGATGTCACTTATTTTACTTAATTGCAGGAGTTAAATTTTACTAATCATAAGCAAATTATTGACAACACTGACACACACAACTAATCATTATAATAATATCTTTATTTAAATTATTTACTAAAATTACGTTGAAGGTTTTCCGCAAAACACCGTGCCCTTGTCAAAGAATCTCAACAAATATACCAAATTACTAGTTTTCACATAGAATAAAATCAATTTACGTTTTCACTGACTTTTATTTGCTATCACTAAAATTGTTCGAATTGAAACCAACTAATTACGTCAACACATGCAATCAAACGAATAAAACAGTGCAGTTAAACATTGCATAAACGGGCGAAAAATTTTTCTAAAGTTGTCACAATAGCAATATACAGCAACCATAAAATCTGGTGCATTTTTAAGCTTGTTACTTGTATTTACATTATTTACAATTCAAAAGAAAATTACTAAGCGAAAGTTTTCGGCCCTACATTTGGCCCTCTTCTGGAATATCTAAAATAGCAATAATTTTATTTACAGTCAAATTTGGAAACTTTAACAGTCTGTTTCACCTTTTTCGGGATCATCAGAAGAAAACTTCTACACAACACATAATATAAAAAAACAAATTGATTAGTCACTAGGCAACAGATAGCAATAATACGAATTTAAGGAATTCTAATCACTTAATAAACTAATCTGATAAAAAACTGCTGCGCTGTACCTAAAAATGCACCAGATTTTATGGTTGCTGAATATTGCAATCAATGACACGAAAAGATGACCTCTTTGCCGAAATTATATTGTTACATTAAAATATTTTAAGTCTATTGGGTGATTTTCTAATTTCTGTCAAGCCAAACTGACGAGTGATTGATCAAACACTACCCAATCACAATATAAAGCAAAGAGCCACAATTTGAGCGAACATTTTTTACTGGACGTTTCAAGACATTTCTAGTCTCATATAAATCAATCTAAATATTTTTATCAGGAACAAAGAACCATATCCATATAGCTGCCTGTTGAGATTGGTTTGTATCTTTTAATTAATAATGCTTTGTGAAATCTAGTGTCGTAGTCCGAAGTACACTTTCAACATCAAAATTCATGAAGCATAGTTAATTAATAAATACAAACCCAATCTCAACAGGTAGCTATGTGGAAATGGTTCTTCATTCCTATTAAAATTATGTAGATTGATTCGGTAGTGTTTGATCGTTCACTGCTCATTTTGGTTTGACACTAATTTGAAAATTATCCAAAACAGCATCTGTTTAGACTTAAAATGTTTATTGTGACAACTTAGGAAACTTGTTCGCACGTTTATTAAATGTTTAACTGCACTGTTTAATTAGTTTGATCGCCAGTGTTGACGTAATTGCTTGGTTTCAATTCAAACTTAGTGGTGGAAAACTACAAGAGCCCGGCGGAGCGCCCAAGCCTTGCTTTGCTTTCTTGCAAGACTGAACTCTTCGGTATGCTTGAATTAAACAGTCCTCAAGGAGGCAGTCGTCTAGGATTTATTTTGTAGAATTAAGTTGCTATAGTAGTAAATGGTAACACAGATAAAAGTCATTCTTC
Source organism: Trididemnum nubilum (assembly GCA_963965965.1). NCBI lineage: Eukaryota > Metazoa > Chordata > Ascidiacea > Aplousobranchia > Didemnidae > Trididemnum > Trididemnum nubilum. The sequence goes on along the minus strand of OZ014478.1, from coordinate 1,934,969 downwards.
GAACAAAAAGCAATGCTAATTTTACCGAGGTTCTCTTATCTCTAAAATTGAAAGTAGTCCTTTTTGTAACTCAAAAAACAAAAACTGAACGTGCTTGAAAACTTTGAAAAGAAAACGAAAGATTTTGTGCAACAAAACGTCAGCTGAAAAGAGCTTTGTAGTTACAGTAACTGATTTGCCCTTAGCAGCTGCAACTAAAACGAAATCAAGATATAAAGAAGTGAAGCAAAGGCTAAGGGTTCGCCTCCAGCATACGACAAAACAAAAAACAATCTAAAACTAACGAAAGGACATTTTTATTACCGATGCTGGAACACTTAGCGACAGCAAAAGTTAACGAAGGCGTAAATTAATTGGGACTTCGCGCGAGCGCGTGGTACCATTGGTTTTGTTCGCGAGTTTCGGCAGATGAGGGTTGATTTGCTTATGACTAACAAATGGTGAAATCTAGAAGGTTGAAATTTGGACTTAACATAACAATTAATGAAAACGTCTTGTGTGCTAATTTTAGGGAACTTAGGCCACGTGATCGTGAATTGAGACACAAAAAAAAAACATAAAAAAAACGGTAATTTTTGGCTTGAAAAGTTATTAAATTGCTTAAAATTCCAAAACCACTTAACGTGCAAAGCTGCAATTTGGACACAATGTGGATGCTTATGAATGCTTTATCGAAACCAAGTTTGGGGGGCTCTCGGTTACGTGACCAAAATTTTACAGGCCAAAAGTGGGCAGAAAGTGGACAATTTTGAATCGGTATATCTCGGTAACTACCTATATTCATGAAAAATGGTTAGTGATTTTTGAGCACACTATCAACTGCCTTTCTTTTGGTTATGTTCATTTACCCCAACTTGAATACTATTTTTCTTTTTTTTTTTTCTTTTTCTTACCTCTTTTTTTCTTTTTTATTCTCCAGCTATCTACTTTTAAATCGCTAAACACACTGTATTCAAAGTTTGAGCGATTGAAGATATCAGGGAGGGCTAGTGCCCGACTGAAATTGAGGGTGCCAGGTTGGGGAAATCCCCCTCAAACGGGTCCTCCAAAATTTTAAACTTTTAAACCGTTGGAGCTAGATGAACCAAATTTTCGGAATGGGTAGATATTTGAAATAAACTAAACCGAACAAAAATTGGGTGAGCTCTGATGTGGGGTTTCCTCCCAAACGGACCCTCCAAAAATCAAACTTTTTACCCTTTTAAGCTACAGTAGATACATGAAATTTTTAGGGTAAGTAAATATAAAGTAAGGATAAAATTTGACAAAGTTTGGGGGACCAAAATGGGGGTCCCCCTCAAACAAGGCTGAAAAAATTTAAACTTTTTAACCACTTATGCCAGACACATGAAATTTTCAGAATAGGCAAATATTACAAAAAGATCAATTTTGGCAAAGTTTGGGGGTATCAAAAAGGGGGGTTCCCTCTCAAACAGGGCCGCCAAAATTTTGAACTTTTAAACCATTAAAGCTAGATAATCCAATTTTTGGAGTGGGTAGATATCAAAAACAAACTAAACCAAACAAAAATTATGGGTTCCAAAATCGGGGGTTACCCCCCAACAGAGACCTCCAAAATTGAAGCTTTTTAACCACTCATGTTAGACAAATGAAATTTTCAAGATAAGCAAATATAACGAAAAGATAAAATTTGACGAAATTTGGGGATACCAAAATGAAGGAATCCTCTTCAAACAAGGATGCCAAAACTCAAAATTTAACCACTTATGCTGGACTGATGAAATTTTCAAAATATACATAATGAAGGCAAGATAAAATTTGACAAAATTTGGGGGAAGCAAAATGAAGGGATCCCCCTCAATCAAGGATGCCAAAATTCAAAACTGAACCACTCACCCTGGACTGATGAAATTTTTCAAATCAGGTAAATATGAAAAGATAAAATTTGACAAAATTTGGGAGTACCACAATGGGGTCCTCCTCAAGTGAGGATGCCAAAATTCGCACTTTTTACTTGTGTAAGCTAGACACATCACAATGTCAGGATACACAAGTAAATATGAAAGAAAGATAAAATTTGACAAAAAGTTTGTGGCACCAAAATGGGGGCCCTTTAGAATTTAAACTTTTCAACCATTTAAGCTAGACATACAAAGCTTTCAAAATAGGCAAATATAAAACAAAGATAAAATCAGAATAGATAAATAAAATTTCACTAATTTGAAGTGCCACAATTGGAGAGTCCTCCTCCAACGAGTCCTTCAAAAGCTTTAAACACTTAAGCTAGACAAAAAAAGAGAATCTCATACTATAGGGGTGCTCCAGTTGTATTGGCACCTCCCCCCATTAACTACAAAAGCTAAACAAACTAAATCTATTGGATAAGTTAATATGAATCAAAGATTAAAGATAACAAATTTAATTGGCCACATTGAGGAAACCATGCCAAATGGGCTCCTTAAAATTTCAAAATTTTTATTAATAAAGTACTCCAGCTAACCGTAATCAAAGAGAACCCGTGGGCTAATATAAGCAAAAGATAAAACATGCCAAACTTGGCGATACCATGTTGGACAATCAGCCCTTAAATGGACCTTCAAACTGTACTTTAAATTCTAACAATCATTTGGTATCACAGAAAAGCAGAAGAGTAAAATCTTTGGGATTACTGCAACATTTAACACGTTGAAGTACTTGAGCTTAATGGCTTTGTTAGATTTAAGCTGTATGGTCGAGTATTTTTACCAAGCTGTCGCTAATGACGTTGAAAAAATCTTCTCCTTGCTCTTGAAAGTTTTTGAACAATTTTATTAAGAAAGCTTTTGTGCTGAATAATGGATGTAATACAAGTTGGCCGTTGGGTCGCACTGCTAAATAGCGTTCTCAGAAAAAGAATAGTTGTAAAATGCGTGCTTATTTTTGGCCGTGGATAGTGTTAAGTTTGGCCGATGTAATAAAGTCGCTGGAATTTTAAAGATAGCTCTACGTTATTTCATAATAATGAGGAAAACTGTTTGAACTCCTCATAGCTTTTTAATGGACTTTACTTGATTATTTTGATAACTTTTTGAAACCTTTAAACATGGAGAGCGAATGACCTCCAAGCTGTTGAAATAAACTAAAAAGAGCTCAATGAGCGAAAGAAGTAGATGGTTTTTGGTAAATAGTTGTTTGGCTTTAAACATTACCCCTAGTGTTGTGGAAAGCATAGAGTTGTCTAAATTATTATAAGTTTTCAATTTGAAGTCATCGCAAAGCTAGACTCTGTAATATAACTTATGAATTTATAAGAATTTGATTTTTTGTTTCTAAATTTTGTTTGTGCACTTGTCTTTTTCCATGCTACTGTATTGCTAAGATAGGCATTGTTTAATTTAGTTATTAGATTTTGAGAAAAATTTGTCGAACTGTTCATACATGTGCTGGTATAAAATTCGTCTTAAAAAATATTGCAGTGGGCTAGTTGGGGTGTAGATTTGATATTTCGGATAGTGTGTCAAATTTCTGGTCAAGATAATGTAAGTTGCAAAATCCAAAAATCATATAGGCATTTTCAGATCAAAAGTTTTTATTTCTGTGTTTCAATCGTAGCAAAAGGTTAATGTCGAAATATTTGTTTTCACGAGGGTTTTATTTGTAATAACCGCAATTTTAACAATTGCGCTGCTAAGAGAAAATTCAACTAACTCCTTCAAATTTGAAACGAGATCTGATAGATATTTATGGATGCTTTTTCTAGACATTTAAATTTTGGAAGCCATTAAACACAAACTTGACTAAGTTAATGGAGCATTATGAAATTCGAAAGCGATGTATTTCAGATCTGATTATCAACAACTATAAACACGCTTAACGCAATTGTGAAGTTCTTTGGTTCAGTAAGTTGAATACTTTCGCGAAGTCCGCGAATATCGCTTGCGATGTCATATTCAAGTTTTATTGTATGTGGAAACTAGTAATTTGTTATATTTGTTTAGATGCTTTGACAAGTGCACGGTGTTCAGCCGAAAACATTCATCGTAATTTTTTTTAAAATAATGTAAATAACGTTTCATTAAAGTTATAATTTGCGTTTCAGTGTTGGCAACAAAATGCTTATGCCACTTATTGTTTCTGCTTGGTGAAAAACGTCGGTCTTTGACCAGTTGATGAGTTCCCTCCAGACTCCAGTAGTTTATCCAAGGAAGGCTTTGTTTCACCGGAAACTTTTATCTAGTTTTTTGTTAATTCTGACTTAAATCTAACCCGAGCTCAAATGCTTACTCTAAAACTATTCCCAAATCGAACCCTAACCCAAACCCTAACCTAAACCCTAATCTTTACCCCTAAAAAAGCAAATGAAAAAATCGCGGATGAATATTTCTCATTTTGGTTTTATTCTCTTTAACTTGAAAATTTTCGGCTGGCCAAAAAATTAACTTGAATGTGATCGCCATTACTGGTTCAGATTTTTTTACATTAGATCCAACATTTATCGAGTTCAGCAGTTACCATTTGCACTTGGTAAATACTGAATCTGACGCAGATTCCAGGTTTGAGTTTTGGATTTTGTCATCATTGACCAAGATTATAAGTGAACAGCGTAAACAGGAACAGCGTTTGAGTGATTGGGTTGCTTAGTGGTATGCTTCACAATATTTTTTTTAGGATTTCACTAGCATTTGACAAAGATGAAGAGCTTCGTGACATATTGCGATGCTACCAACAAGTGCATCATACAGAATCTTCTATCTTTGGATACGTAGAGTATATGTTGATATCACAAATGACAGTCAGACATAATCGTGCTGTTTTGATATGATGAGGAAATGAAATCCAGTAAAACAAAAAGGACTAATCACAAAGAAAATTAAATACAAAGAAAATTTTCCTGCAGTTTGGTGCTACTGCCATACCAAACAAAGAAAGCAATATTCGAATGTTGCAGAGCATAAGTAAAATCCAGTCACAAAACAAAGGTTGACTTTTACAATTTACGATCACTAAGACCAAAAATGCGATTGTAAACAAACGTTAATAGAGGCAGCTACAATGATACAACTGCTGTGCGAAACGATTGCTTCAAAACGTAACTTTGTAATTGACTCATCTCGTCAACTGTTTTGTGACTCTGCCAGGAGTTGGTGCTGTGTCGATGATGAATGATAATTCAGCTGACAGTTCCATGAACTGCTCTCGTGTTCTTTTCCGCTTGACTAACCTGTCGAAAAAATTTGAGGGATTTTTTAGTGATTTCACGTTGTGAAACTGCAAGGCTTTTAAAACATTTTTCTGCTAGTGTAATTTCAATCTTTTTTTCCAAAAAGCATTGTGGTATCCGATAATGTTTGGTTTTCGGACTTTGGAAGGTAATTCAGGTGTTATTTGCGACTTGGTGCCGTCAACTTTAATTATGACACGTTGGATGGTGGAAGCCAGATCACAGCAGCTGAAAACTTCAATGCATGTACTTTTGTACCTTTAGTGACTTTAATGCACTATTACTTACCTGGCAAGATGTTACTGTTGTTTAAGCGTGCTGCAGTATTTCACAATAGCGAATTATTTCTAAATTTTTCTGTCCTAAACTTGTTAGAATTTGGTTTTGACTTGAAGTTGAGAAATTGATTATGGCTGACTTTTTCCTACTTTTGTGAATTTACTGCTCTTTTTCTCTTATCAATCTAACGAATGCAGATTTTTGATCCTGATAAATTAACAATGCTTTTTTTCCTTAGTGATGGTTTTCCAAATGAAAGCCCAAAACGTTGATCGTTTGAATACGTCGCATTTTATCCATATTTGAGTGTTTACATTTATTGACAAGCTTGTCATTTGCATGAAACTAGAAGTTGATTAGCTTTGTCGGAAAAAAATGGCTCCATATTTTTATCTAGCGGAAAATTTTTTCTAGTTTTAAATCGCCGCTAAGTGATGCCAACGAGCAATGTACACAATGGCGCCATTACAACGTTACTCGCGTCATGCGTAATTTCAACGGCTCAATATTCATTTATAGTATCACTGTTACTTTTAATACGTTGAATAACGTAAAACCTCTACAGCATGATTATCCAACCACTCTGAAACTTTGTTTATTTTTTTCTGACAATGCTAGTTAGTTTGTAGCCAAACTGTGGACACCATTTGGCATACAAAATATTTTTCGACTGTCTAAAAGGTTTCATCAGGTGTACAATTGAATTGGTTTGATACGATTTTGTTTAGATGCGTTTGAAGATTTTTTGTAATGTTAGGGGAATGTTTTTATGGGGTGTAGAAACAAGAGAGGTTGGTGGCCTGGACGAAGATGAGCATCGTGATAAATGAAAAACCATTCAAGCATGTCTGAGTAATGACTGTGCAAATTATATTGGTGCCGCGTGTCGCGATAAAACGTGACTCAGCAAAGTCTTAACAAGGTTTACATGCAATTGCTATGATTAACTACTGCAAAATTTGTTGGTCTATTTGTCCAAAGGAATAGAATTGAATTTGAGGGGTCAATTTTTTTCATATTTTGATAAAAATCTGACAATTTGGTTCCAAAAATTGATCGTTACGTCTTCAAGCCTTGTTGGCTCAAAGCCAGCTCTCGCGACATTTGTGACGTCATACGTAATGCGTCAATGACGCTTTCAATCATCCGAAAAAGCGCTTGTCTGTTACGTAGCCTCAAGTAAGGTTATGTTAGGCCCGTCTAGCTTTTTATTCCGGCCCCCCCAAGGGTCCAGTGTACTTGCTTCGGCAGTACATATACTAAAATTGGAACGATACAGAGAAGATTAGCATGGCCCCTGCGCAAGGATGACACGCAAAATCGTGAAGCGTTCCATATTTTGCATTTTTGGGGCCCAACTCTCCTTTTTTTGTACCAAAAATTGATCATTTTGCGCTATTTTTGCACTTTTTGGAATGGTTTTTACCATCGGTGGCCAGAGAAACAAGAAAAAATGACCAAAATCTGAACAGCGTTTTTCTGCTTTTTTTGCGCATTGTAAGGCCCTCATTTTTCACCAGAAATTTGCCCCTCAACCCTTTTTTTAAAGTGCGTTTCTGCCGTTTGAAAAATCCAAATTTGCTTCAATCATTAGGCTCAACATTACTTTGTCGTGCACGTATTATTATCATTTTTATCTCAATTATTGTGCTAATTGTCCCACCTAATTTTCTGCTGTTTTATATTTGTGCTGTTTGCGATGGGTGTTTTTGTACTGTTTTGATTTCTAACAGTTCTTATTAAAACGAATTTTTAAGTTCAAATAGTAAATTTAAGTTTCTTATCGCTAGATGGCAGTTGAGCATCATCATTTGCAATAATGTTGATTGTTTTTTTTTTTAATTTGACAAAAACTTGAATAGTGCTTTGTCGCCTCCTAGCGGTAGCTACATCAATTTCTCGCTTTTATCTTCTATTAGATTTTTTATTTCAATTGCGCAATGCTAATGGCACACTACCGCCTTCTAGTGATAGATTCAAAATTCTGTATCTTTGGTCTCCAGTAAATTTGCGGTTTTTTAGCCGTGCGTGTCATTTCACCAATACTACTGTATCACCCCCTAGCCAACAATTCAAAGGGCGTATGACATTTAGTTTTTGATAAAATATGATTTCGTAAAAAATAGTTTTCAAAAATCGATGTAGGAAATTTTTCTTAAATTGCAGCAAAACTTAAAATGTCCCTGAAAATGTATGAATATCGAAACTCACAATTTTAATTTTTTGTTTTTGTTGACCACCACAATAGTTGAGAGTAGATATCAACTCAAAGATTGTCTGCAGAGTCGGAAATTTTTTTTCTGTGTTTTACAAAAGTCAGATCTGCAAAGGTTACAAAGCTAAAATATCTTATTGTGAGTACTCTTGTATAAAAAACTTGTGATTATTATCGGCAAAGTATAAAAAAATACAAAATAAAGTGAGCAATGATTTCACAAATTCGGGAATACGAGGGTATTCCTGTACGAGTTGTTTCCATCACGTGCGTCTATTAGATCATCTCGGCTTTGCTGCTGTGCAAGTTCCTGAGGAGGGCGAACAGTTCTGACTGTTAAGCTCTGTGCACTGCAATCAAAATCATTTAGCTTCTGGTGTAGATCGTTTGAAAACGAAGAACCGACCTTTGAAGAAAAAGCTTTTAAAAATACTTATTCAAAAATATTTTCTGATTTCTAAATTTAGTTCGCTTTGAGTTCATTTTTTCGTCATCAAATTTGTGTGTGATTTTAACCTGCTTTGTTTTGTAACTGATGCTTATTTGCTCTTGTTAGACTTTGTCAAATAAATTCTAAATTTAAATCTGATGATTCTCTTCGTAGACAGGTCAACGTGCCCATTCGCGGTTTGCTTTTATGAAATTTTTAAATTGACCCTAATTAGATTTAATTTTCAACAGCGGTCATATTTAGTGTTGTCTGAGAAAAGAACTTGTATTAGCTAACAATGAAAGTTAAAGGAGATCTCTAAGGCGTTTCAGCAAGGAATAGAAACTTGGTGCTGCTAATCGTTCCTCTAAAAATAGCTTCATTAGTTGAAAAAGTTCATTTCAAAACTTCTCGCAGTCTACAAACTATTGGAATCAAATTTTGCATTAGTTCAGCAAAATTCAGCCCAATAGATTGTTAATACCGAAATTCTCGTTTAGCAAGCGTTCAGACCAGATGTACCGTGACAACCGTCAGAACCAGTTCAAATATCAGTCTACCCAGTAGAGGCAGTCAAGCAATTAGCAAACGTATTAGACAATTTTTCTGCCTCATCCTCAATGCCAAATACTGTATTTGTATCAAGTTGTTGCAGCGGCATGGGTTCGAATCCCACCCGTGATCCTATTTTGGTAACTTGAGACGGATTCAGTTCATATGCAAAGCACTGTACTTTAATGTTTTGTAACTGGACTAAAGTGGATTTCACACCCAAAAAGACACAATCAATCAATGTTGATCTTAAAAAAAACTTTGGTTTTATGATGCAAGATTAGTACGTGAGAGACTTTATCTCAAAGCAACTCGAAAGCCCTCAAAACTTTCCGTCTTTAGTACATTTGTAAAAAATTACTCGCAATGGAGGGGAGAACCACACCAAACATTTGGTTGATGGATACATCCATCTCTGTGGTGGTTGATTGCATTGAAATAGACATGTTGATTAAAACAGTGCTTAAATATGCTGTGAAAAGTGTTGATAGGTTCAGTTTCATCGTTTCGCTTTCGTCCAAATACTGCATATTTACAAAACAAAATATTTGCTGCATTTTGATTGGTTCTAAATTGTCGTTTCGATTTTGTCCGAAATGTAAGAAAGAAATTAGCGTGAGATTGAAAATGAATAAACGCGTTTTTTTTCACGGCGAGTATTGGTTGCAACAAAAATATATGTAGATTTCGTTTAGAGCTCATACATGGAACAAATCATGAATACTTTTATGTAGCTTTACCTAAAATAAGGTTAAGTACAGGTGCTACAAAGTTTGCCTCATTCTTCTTTCTTAGGTAAATGCTGCTTAATCGTAGAACCCAAACAAAATCAGAGGTACCAGTTTTTGTTTCAACAGAAATACAAACAAAGCATTTAAGTTATAAAACAGCTTCCGGTTATAGTAATTTTATACTGCACGTTTTACTTGATTGATTGGTCCATATTTATCTTCCATTCACGCACGAGGAAACAACAATGGAGCTTTTATTTTGGACGAATCCGCACCAGCTTGGGAGTTGATCCTGTTTCAAGATTTTTGATTAACATTTTGACTTCTTCCTTCATAAATTTGCTGCTTGTTCGAAGCCACCAAGAAGAGATAATCATCGCAAAGCGTCTTATCCAAGGACGCAACAACGTGTTCATGATGGGGGTTGAACCTACGTTATTGCTGTGCAAAAGAGACTATCGCATTACGATGCACGCTTTACTTAATTACTGTGCGGGAGTGACTACAATTTCACCGGAAAAATCTAAGCTTAACAGAGTAAAACAGAAATGAAGGATAGTTTTGTTTATCAGCACATATTTCATTTGCAGTTTTAAGGGTTAAGATTGAAACTGAAATTAAGAGTTGGGTTAGGGATTTGGGGTAAGCTTTGAAGTGAAGATTAGAGTTTCAGTTAGATTTCAGGCAGAATTTATAAGAAGTATACAGAAATTTTTAGTGAAATAGACTTCTAATGCAAATGTTCATCACAATTTGATTTTTGATGAAAGTGGTTTTAAGAGCAAAAAGGCGAAAAAAAGAGCGGCCTTGGGCAAGAGGAGAGAATCTACTGCAGTGTCGTCGTCAGAGCAAAGGAAGTGAGAGAGCACTAACCAAATGTGGGGGTCACTAAAAACACTGAACTTTTCACATAAAAACTGACATTTTACGGCTACAAATTACGTTCTATTTTAAAATTTTGTATTCAAGGCTGAAAAAAAGGAACATATAAGACCGGCAGCATTTATTTGCTCCATTTATATTTGGCTCATGCAATTGCTTGATAAATCTGTCTGCAGCAGTGAATACGACCAGAAAAACAATCAGGATTTTGCAAAGAGGAAGGGGCTTGAACGTAAACTTTTTTTGCACAATATTTGTCTAATTTAAGAACCGTGCTGAACATACCGCTGCAACTCAAGCGCATCACATAGGGCTCTGCCCCCAGCCGCTGGGTGATTTTTGTAATTTTGCGGCAAAAAACAGCGTTTTTAACGTCATTTCAATCACATTTCAACCGTTTTTGAAGCCATATTAATAACTCGAGTAAATTGTTAAGTTAAGAAGTGTTTGAAAGAATTAAATCGCTTAGCCCCTTCAGCCCCTAATATACTTCAAGTCAAGTCCAAAGCACCTATAAACGCTTTTATTTTGTGGGTTATATTTTCTAAACAACTTGATTAAAGGGGGTGATAGCCCCTTTACCCTGGTTGCGCTAGAGACTGCGACCTAAAAAAAACCTTGAAGGGTGGTTAAAAAAAATTAGCTGGTCTTTTAAAAATGTTTTCACGTATTGTTTCAGTCATAATCACTAATGCAGTAGCGGTAGCAATTTTATAGGCTTACATTCCCATTGCGCGTTAAGCGCGTAAAGATTGCTTTTTCCATTGATCATCATTGCCTGTAACCTTGCCTATACGCAGTACTTAAATTGTATGAGGTACGCGTCCCCCTTCGAGAGTTAGCGTCCCCCCATCGAGATCTAGACGACCACTGGTCGAGATTTGAGCATTGGATGATGAAACGAACAAGAGCCAGCCAGCACGAATAAATCCTACATATTACGGCCAAATATAGTCCCACATTGCGGTGAAGACCTTTTTTTTTGGTCTTCATTCAATTGCGGGGACGGAATTACACAACTTTCACTGAAGTTAGGTCAAGGTTGCAAAAGCGTCTCCCCATGAAAAATTTTACAACTTAAGTACTGCCTATACGTAATGAAAAATACTCCGAGTAAACCAAAACGGGGGGAGGGGGGTTAAGGGGGAAGGCACGGCTAAGACAAGACCCCCCTTGCAGCAACGCTACTGATGTACTGTCATCATGATGTTGAGCACTGGAGAGATTTTGTAGAACATGGAAGTCCAATGGCTGAATCAGAAGCAAGAGCCTGGGGATTACGCTTGGTTGAAACTCATACTGTGTATAGGTTTCTGTACCCTTGTGAGCCTCTTTCATTGGTCTTTTTCCAGCCAATTCAAGTTTTTGAGATTAAAAATTCTGCTGAACAAATGAAAGCAATTTTAAAGTAACGGTAGCGAGATATCACAATCGCGAGTCAATCTCGGTTGTGATCGGTTAGTTTACTGATCATTGAACAATAATTAGCATGTTTTATCGCCTTAATAAAATGAGATTCAGCGCTAATAATATCCATAGGTTTTGGTGGTATAAATTAAACAATTAATAACCGTTTGCTTAGAAACTTATATAGTTATTGTTTTTGTTTTTACAAGGGAAATTGATTACTATCAATCACCAAACGTATATCACACAAAATAAACGAAATATTTTATGCAACAAAAATATTAATTCAACACAATAATGTTATTAAATGAAACAAGCAAAACCTTAATAGCAAAGCACTTGCGTTTATGCAAAAGGAGGCAGATAGTCATGTTTGCAGGATCACTTTAACGGCGTTGATAGGTTTTGGAGAATTATTGCTTGTATCGTGCAACATTTCATACATGTTTTTTTTGTATTTGATAAACGTTTTCATAAGAATTTTTTGTGTAAAGATATTTTAAACCCCTTTGCCTAATACATCGCAAGTGCTATTTTGCTTTGAAATTAAGGACAGTGCGACAATGTATTTTATGCAAAATAATTATAGCATTATAATCAAATTTTCAATCAAAACTTAATTGCAAGCAAATTGTCAAAAGAGAGAATCGGCAAAGGACTAATGGTGCAAGACTGCTCAAGTAGCCTAAATAGAAAACTTAAATCGCTTGTTGAGGCATTAATGTTCAAGCTTCGAACAAATAAGAAAATTATCTGAACTGAAAATATCGTACATCTTTTACAGTTTTCACTAACAAATTGCAACTTTGAAGGAAAATATTAAGCATGCACATATCTATTTTCCAAACTTTCCAGTAGCAAAGTGTCGCCAAAAAGCAAAACTTTGATATTCAGCAAAAAATTCCTCCGCAGCTGTTGCAGTAGCCATACTGACAAATTCTGCACACCAAATATTCTGTGAAAAAAAAATATTGTTAAATGTTTCGACTCGGTTTTGGTTTCATCATAGAGTCTTTATTAGTAGACTGGAAACTGACAGTTTTGTCTTTTTTTCTTCACGTTTCTTTTTTCGAGAATATGCCGATTCGTCTAATTAGCGTGACTTTTTCCTTCTCGGTTCACTCGCGCTAAGAATATGTCCAATCCATGGTCCAATCAAATCAGTCTAATACGCGTGACCGAAAAAAACTTTGCAACAAAACCAAACTTTGTTTCTTCAATGCTCTTTTCTTTTTCTCCGCGCGTCTGTTTCTAGTCTACTAAATAAAAGAGTCTATGGTTTAACCATTCAAAAGCAAAAGATTAGATTTTTTAAAACCTTCAATCATAGCAAAATTCCACAGCAAAGCCAGCGTTAGCAGTACCTTATAAAATAAAATATCAAACGTTTTCTTCGACTCACTCTCGAATTAATGCGCCCTTGTCAGAACTGTATATAACGTATTACGCTAAAGCCTGCAACGTCAAGCAAAGCCGATGGAAGTTTTTTGTATTGTTACCAGAGGTGGAGTCCTCGAGGACACATTTTGAAGTGCTTGACCTTGGCCTCGAAGCTCAAGTCCTTGGCCTTGACATCAAACCCTACAAGTCCTCGAAAATGTCATCTGCTTAAGGACAGCATTGTATTTTTGATTAGTTAAAAAGGAAAATAACCAAACATAAGAATTTGTTGAATTTCAGCATAGGCGTAGCCTAGTGCTTTGATTTGGGGGGGGCAAGCCGCAAATAACATGCAATATGACGTCATTATAAATTTTTAAGGGAGGAACTTTTCATGGGACAAAAATGCCTTAGAATGGAAGGTCAGAAGCCTGGGGCTAAGATAGGTTGGTCCGTAAAACAGGATGTTGTTGAAGGGAAGGATTTGAATTAAAAGTTAATGTTTTCAAAAGATGTGTTAAATTGTGGAGTCGCTGCAAAGATACAAATGTAACTCAAACGTATCACAGACAGGGGTCTGGGGTTGGGGTACCAAGCCGCCGGAGGCTATGGTTATGGGTAATTGTTTAAAATTTTTTGCAACTTTTTTAGAAAATAGCTATTTTAACGCCATTTGGATCGGATTTTGCACGTTTTTAAAGCCATTTGAAACAACTAAATTTTAAAAATTTGAAAGCCAATTGGAAAATTCAGTTCTTCAGCCTTCTTTTTGCTTACAATTCACGTTTAAAACGTAGAATTTTTTGGATAAATTTTGTAATTAACTTTGTCCAGGTGAAGGGAATACATAGCCTTTTGCAAAATTTTCAGCAGTAACGAATAGTTCCCTTGAAGATTTGCCTTGGAGATCTTTGTTTTTTCCTAAAAATAACCAGTTTTAGGATTACATGTACGATTAGGGGGGCCGGGACCTCTCACTTCAAATAAAATGATTGTTTAAACAACATTAAATTTTCTTGCCATTTTTAAAAAATATTTTGTCTCGTAAAAACTGGCGAGGAGAAGGAGGATTGTTATTTAAAGTTGGTTTAATGGATTGTTACTCATCATGTTATTGCATTAAGTTTATAAAAATGTTAGTTGAAGGGCAGAGGTTGCAAGTTCCAGAATAAAAACCTTAAATTTCTTTCGGATTATACATTTAAACTGATTGACTAAATTTTGAATTAAAGGGAACCAGGTTCCCTGGTGGTCAACATTAATACTATAGTTAATTACAGTTATAACCAAAAAACCTGAAAGAAACTGAAATTGTTATTAAAATTTTTATTCAATGATTGTCAACCTAAAACTATAGGCTTTCGTGTTTCGACCAGCAAATTAGGCCATCTTCACGGCTAGCATTTAGAAGCATAAGTTATTCATCTATACAATTTATTATTGTAATACCCAGTGCGAATGAGCTATAGCGACGCATTTCGACCTTGCTCAATGGTCTCATCAGGCGAAAAGAACAAACTCGTCAGGCAAAAAGAACAAACTGAAATTAAACACGCAATAGACTTTGTTGTCTTCCTTTTTATCATTGGCGGCATTTCAATTGAGGGTGAAGACGGGCTCCTTGCTACCGCACCTAACACCTTTCTTGACTACGCCTATTACTTCTGGCCTGTAAATGCGTTTTCTTTCCTTATTTGAAAAATAATGTGATAGCCAAGTCACAGTAAACCTTATTTTTAATGGCGTTTATGAAAGCTCAAATCGGAGAATGAGGGGTTAAAACGCAGTGTAGATAGTTCGTTTTATTTCTGTTAATACTTTCGGTGCGGATGGTACAAACAGCAAAACACCAAAACCATTCAGGGCAATAGCAAGAGATCCAAGTGTCCGGACACAAATATTGTTAAGTTGCTGATCAGGGTTGGAAAAATTACTTGTTTTTGCTTAATTACAATTACAAAAACAATTACCACCTAAAAATTTTAATTACAGTTACAATTATTCATGTAATTGTAATTCAATTACAATTTCAATTACAATTACAATGAAAAGAATCTCAAAACATTGCGACCAATTCACTTTTACGTTCAAGCTTTGCTTATGTCAACACTGTGAATATGTTTTGTATTTCTATATCAGATCTACTAAAGCCCCATTGTCTCTATCCTTGTTCTTCCATCAATCTTTATTTAACTCTAATTTTTGCAGTACACAATTTCGTTTGTAAGCAATTGTCAAGTATGTTAGTGAATTCATATCGCTTCACGCTACATTATGGTTTTAGCTAAACTGTGGTATCATAGCGCAATTACTTGCGCAAAACAAAACAAGTTTTAATACAATTAAATTATAAAAAAGTTGAAATTGTGCTCGTTACAACTTCAAGTTACAACTACTATTTAACACTATTTTAACTTTTACCAATAATAGAACATATTTACAGTTGCATGATCATACAAAATAAAACCATTAGTATCGCTTTGACATGCACACAAGGGCAAACAAGCAAAAAAGCAGGCAAAATCTTAATATTTTAAATAACATCGAAGTTACAATCATAGGCGTAGCCCGAAAAGAAGCCTAGGAAGCCTGCCCCTTTCCAATCGAATTAACATCAATAATAAAAAATGTAATGAAAAAGTCTTGTTTCTTCCATTTTCAGTTTCTTTTAGCATACAAAGTACACGCTTACAACAGTAATTAACAATAATATCGACAACCATTAGGCCGAGGCTCCCTCACTTCGATTTTGCCAACCAATTGAAATGTACAACTCGGGTGATATTAAGGGGTTTTGTCCTGTAAGTTGCTACCTCGGGCTCTCATCTAACCATTTTGTGAACGTAATGCAATAACCAGAGCCGGATTTTCCATATGGCACAATGCCAGGGCCCGGCGTTCAGAGGGTAAGCCTTTTTTTGGTCTTCACCTACAATTGGCAGAAATATGTTGCAAAAATCCCCAAAGTACCAGGGGCCTCGCGAAATGTAAATTCGGCCAGGAAATAACATCGTTAGTAAGCGTAACCATCTAATGTACCATTTTTCAATAACATTTTTTCAATACAATTTTTCAAAAGCTACAACCCACCTTGCCAGTTTTTACGCATAAAATATTTTAAAGGAAAATTAGCCAGGGGAAATGCTCATTAAACAAAATATTGACTTAGAATTGAGGAGTCCTGGGCCTCCTGGCCGTACATGTACTTCTATAACTGGTTAATTGCATGAAAAACAAAAATCTCTGAGGAAAATCTTCGAGAGGATTATCATTTACAGCCAAAATATTGCAGAAAGCAATTTTTTGGCTGTAAATGATTTTGAAATATTTTATTTTGAAATGTTTGCAATTTCAAAATGTTTGCAATTTTATTTCAAAAAATTACAAACAAATCGCCCAGCGGCTGGAGGCTTTGCCACAAGACCCCTAAAGTCTCCTGGGGTTTGGGGCTCCGCCCCCAGACCCTCGTCTGTGATACGATTTAGTTACATTAGCTTACTCAACACGTCTCTCAAGTTAGACAATTGCACTTTTTAACTATTAGTTTACCTCTACCTTCAGCAAAATCCTCGTTAATTGCCAGCAACAGGCAAAGGTTTTAGATCTTCCATTCTAGGATATGTTTGCCCCACAAAAAGTTCCTCTTTGGAAAATTTCGGATGAAGTCATTGCATGTAATTTGTGGTTTGAACCCCCCATCATTCAAAAATCCTGGCTACATCTTCGGTTACAATGGTTACTTACCACCGGTTACAGTCACATCTGACGTCACAGGCCAATTTTACTGCATGTTAGGCTAGTTTATGGCTTAGGGCTAGTGCTAGTTATGATTAGAGTAGGCGCTAAGTTTAGGTTACGAATATGATTAACCCTATCTCTAAAACTCTAACTATCTCTAACCAACTTTGATGTTCAGTTTGTGACATCAGATGCGATTGCAACCGGTAGAAAATTTGATATCGATTTGCAACCGAAGAAAAATTGAGGAGAGTAGAAAATTGATATTGTTCAAGCACAATTTGTTATCATCTATCTTAGTAAATAATAGAGCAATTGTAATTGAAGATAGGCAGAAATTTTTTCAATTACAATTACAATAATCGACTTTTGAAAATTCTTAATCACAATTACAGAAGTCGTGTAACTTATTGCAATTATATTTATTACAAGCATAATTTTTCCAAGCTTGATGCTGATGCTAAAACATGACCGTGCCAACGTGAATGTGGAATCAGGTAAGAGCATGTGCGTGATGATAATGAAATGCAATACAGTTACCAGGACTGGCTTATGATATGCTAGTTATTTTAAATGGAGTATAGCGCTTATACAACTAACAAAACGTTACTTAAGAACGACAGCTATTGTTCTGAAAATACGCGACCAATTATTGCAAAGAATTTGTTTTGAAATAAGAAAGAACAACTCTAAGTTTTACGTTTCCACAATTTGTGAGTTTTTTGAAGGAAGACCCCGGGACAAATATCTCCAATGCTTTCCTCCTTAATACGGCCTTGTTGGGATTCTCAAGCTACTTTTTGCAGTTAAAAAACTTTGGTAAATTTTACAAGTATTTTTTGGCGGCCAAAACGTATGCGCTCATTTATTGATAGGCATTAGATGCGAGCTAATGGAGAGGCATCACATGTACTGAAACGCAAATACTGTAGAAGATTGGCTTAAAGTTAGGATTGGGAAACGGTGGAAAAACTAAAGTTTTTCTAAATTAACTTTTGCGGTATTTTCTTTTTTGAAAGTGCTTTGAAAATCTAATTGTGTAATCTCACAAAACTTGCTATTTTTCTTAAAAAAAAAAATTTACTAAAATTTTTCAACGAAGGCATGGGAACTTTGCCATTGCCTCAGAACCCAATCTTTTTAAGGAATTGAGCTTGCAAGTATGGTACTTCATTTCATTTCAAAAAATAAATTTACCGTATTTTGCAATACTTTTAGATACTTTTAGACTATACGCAATACTTTATAGAGCGTAATAGTCGCTATGCAAAATTTTAACACTACGATAACATTTAAAAATTTCTGTGAAACGAAAACGTTTAATCAAATCATAAGGTTAAATAAAGTTCATTGGGTAAAGACTTTTCAGTTAAGGTTTACTTATTTTGGCTAAAATTGACTGATTGATGGGTAAAGATTTACGCATTATAAACATAATCGGTAAAGACATATTCATTGATTGATAAATTGGTAAAGATAAATGTTTTGAAGATTTTTATTATTGGTGCTATTTATCCTTTTGGCCTTGTTGGCCTTATTGATGAGCCATGAGATGGGGCGAAACAGCTCTCTAAGGCATGCTACTGGAAATTATTTTGAATCGAACTATTATATTTATCTCTTGTAATAATGTGATTGCTTAGTATTTTTGGAAAACAAAATGTGTTATGATCTGGTTAATTTGCAATTCCTTGCCTCTCTACGCTCATGTTCATACTTGTAGTCCTAGGCAGAGCCTACGAGAGAGGGGTTCAGGGGTACATCGTACCCGGGCCCGGGTCTAGGGGGGCCTGGGCTTAGGGGGCCGGAAGAGTTGAGGTTGTCGCGTCAAGATTTGGACCAAATTTTTTTCCTTCCTTGCCTTTCATCCGTCCCTGACGTTTGGGCAAAAAATAGGACTAAACATGAGTGAAGACCTTTTTTTTTTGCTCTTCACCTAATTTTGGGCAAAAAATAGGACCAAATTTGAGTGAAGACTTTTTTGTTTTTTGCTCTTCACTTGATTTTGGGCAAAAACTAGGACGAAATTTGAGTGAAGACCTTTTTTGTTTTTTTGCTCTTCACCTAATTTTGGGCAAAAATAGGACCAAATTTGAGTGAAGACTTTTTTTTTGTTGCTCTTCACAAAATTTTAGGCAAAAATAGGACCAAATTTAAGTGAAGACCTGTTTTGTTTTTTTGCTCTTCACCTAATTTTGGGCAAAAATAGGACCAAATTTGAGTGCAGACTTTTTTGTTTGTTGCTCTTCAAAAATATTTTAGGCAAAAAATAGGACGAAATTTGAGTGAAGACCTTTTTTTGTTTTTTTTTTTGTTTTTTTGCTCTTCACCTAATTTTGGGCAAAAAATAGGACCAAATTTGAGTGAAGACTTTTTTTTTTGTTGCTCTTCACAAAATTTTGGGCAAAAATAGGACGAAATTTGAATGAAGACCTGTTTTGTTTTTTTGCTCTTCACCTAATTTTGGGCAAAAATAGGACCAAATTTGAGTGAAGATTTTTTTTATTTTGCTCTTTACATGATTTTGGACAAAAAATAGGACGAAATTTGAGTGAAGACCTTTTTTTTGTTTTTTGTTTTGTTTTTATGCTCTTCACATAATTTTGGACAAAAATAGGACCAAATTTGAGTGAAGACCTTGTTTGATTTATCTGTAAGTGCTTCACTTAATTTTGGGGGCCAGGCGTCGATCTCCGAACCCCCTGGAAAAATTTCTCTGAGGACCTGGTCTTAGCTATACTAACGAGGAATAAAAGATAAGTTTCGATTCCGAAACAGCATGTCTTAGGCTGTTAATCAAAGGTTTGATTGTGCCTATAAGACTCTGGATAGTGTCTATAGCTCATTATTAATTTCCTTAGGTCTTAATAAACAAGGATTGTGTTAGAGAAACTACTATAAAAGAGATCGAGGATCCATAATCAGAGGGCGTTTGCAGCACCTGGCCTTTACTGATTAAATTAAGGAATTAAAATTGACCATTCCACGTTAAAAAGTCATATTATTAGCTATTCTTATTTCTAGTTTACGCGTTACAACGTTAATTTTCTTATTACCACGATACCACTACAAAACGTAATCAACATTGCTGCCAACGGGTAAAACTCCAACATTTCATTCATTATTTATTTCGAAACTACTATTTTCGAATTATCATGAAAACTTAAAAAAATGCAATATCTTAAAGACTTTTGCCCTTAAAAATAATGGAAAATTTGCCGACCATAATTTAGAAATTTTATGTCCTCGGTCCTTGGCCTCGACCATTCCTGTCCTTGGCCTCCAGAAGGTGTGTCCTCGCAAACTCAGTCCTTGGCCTCAGATTTTTTTCGTTGGCCTTGGCCTCGAAGGTTGTTTCCTCGACTACACCTCAGGTTGAAACTAATCTGGAATCGCTGGTATTGCACAATGCTCAACCTCTAATCGGTTGATTGGTTTTGAAAATATGCCACAATTTGCGACAAGTAATGGCGTCGTTTTTTATGACAACCATGACCACATGACCTAGCTTCAACCCGAATCCTGGTCACGCTGTTACGTCTTTGGATAAGACGTTGTACGATGATTATTTCTGCCTATTGGTTTCGAACAAGCCGCAAATTTACGTGGGAAGAAGTCAAACGTTAACAGGAAAGCTTGGAAAATGATCAACTACTAAGCGGGGGAGGATTCGTCCAAAATAAAAGCGCCACCGTCGCTTTTTAGTAGGTGGAGGATAAAGATGCATCAATTAATCAATCAATTAAGACGGCTGTTGATACTTACGTTGAATGGTGAAGAAGCTCTGTCTGCATTTGCTGCTGAGCTGTCTCGTTGCAGAATCACTGGAGCATATTTGATGCTGCCGCTCAAGACGCGTACAAATTCGACGGTAGTTTCTGCGACTCTGCATGGAACCTTTTCTCATGGATGGAGTAGGGAGGAAGATCGGTAAAGTTGAATTGAAATCCCGAGACCTTGACGGTGACGATGCGGTTATCAGTACTGTACTGGACTGAGGAAAATTTGATTCAGTTAGAGACTTGGAGGCAAAAGTTGTAAAATCTTTGGCTATTTTGTTTGATTAGTGCTTTTCAGTTTTAATTGGGAAAGTAGCAACATTCGAATAGCTTGAAGTAGCTTTAATTGTTGACAAAAAGGAATCTGCTCTAGGAGATGTAGCCTTGCTACTTTGCGTCTGTACAAGGTTCATTGTCTTTGTGGATTCGGTTGGAGCATTTTCATCTGCATGATGTGGTTCAGGAGAAGATGTCTTTGCCCTTGAACTTTGCATCATAATATCAGATGTCACATGCAAAAAAGTTGAACTCAATTCTAATCCCAATGAACCGATTGGTAGAGTTTTATGCAAACTGACGGAGGCTGTTAATTTGTTAGTAGAAATTTTATGTGGATCCATGCCCAAAGATGTTTCTTCCGCAGCACGAGTAGAAGCAGACAGATTTAGTTTTACTCCAGGTGTTTCTGATCCAGTAAAGTAAGTTTTTGAATTTGTTGAACTTTGTAGAGCTTTGACCTCTCCAGTGAAATTAATTATTGGTTGCTGGACTTCCTCTTGTCGCTTGGGGTACAAAGTAGAAGAGAAATGAAAAATTTGAGTTGGAACATGCTTCTTGGTGCTTACGAATGGTGTTGAAAATATGGAACCTGTAGTAGATGTTGCGTAACGTTTGCTAGGTTCTGGCAGAAAATCAGTAGGATATGAGCTAGTCACGTATGGTTTGACTTTATCCATGTTAGCAGTTCTTTGCAGTGTAAAAGTACCAATAGGCATCCCAATAAGTTTGGGAAATAAGGAAGTAACTTTTTCTTGAAGATTAACGGTCGATTCATTTAAAGATGTTATTGTCGCTTGATGAAGAAAAGAACAATTCTTTACGTGTCCAATGTTAGGCTTTATAGTTTTGTCAACATCTAATTCCAATGTCGAAATGCTTTCTTTATTAAAATTGCTTGAAAAATTAAACGTTTTTTCATGATCGTTTGACCGGTTAAAAAGTAATCCATGAACATTATTGTCATTGTAGTTGGAAGAGCTGGCCAAAATACCATTGCGTGCTCGAGATGAATCTAGCCGTGGTTTTTGCAAACCTTTGCTCGAATGTTCGTCAACGATTTCAGGTGCCTTTTGTAATATTGCCCAGACAAGAGCAGCACCTAAATATTTGTAGATTTCTATCAGTGTTTGTAACAATATTTGTATCAGTAATTTGCGAATTTAATTGTAATTATATGTTTATTTGCCAAGCTGCCCTGGCCAGCATGTAGCGAATAGATATTTCGGTCTTCGACTCAAGCTTCCATCTGCCTACGTGTCTATCAAACACGGTAGATGCTTCACAGTGTTTCTGTTTATTGCTGAACGTCTAGCAGGAAAACTGTAAACATCAACTTTCATGGTGTTTGGTTTGACCCTACCGGTAAACGAACCAGCGTGTACCGTTTCAGTAGCAGACGCTTATCTACTTTACCACTAAAGAAAGGTTTAGTTTAAATGATGCAAAAGCTATTTGTTATCCAAGCAACCAAACCAATTCAGTTCGATCAAGATTGCACGATTATACTGTAGTGTTTGTTTGACAACCAATCTGCTTAATTACTGTAGTTAATAGTGTTGGCCGAAAAATGTTTGTGTTAACAATTTAAAACTCTTTTGTCGAATAACGAATAGCAATATTTATCCAACTAAAAAACGGCTTCTTTCACGATCATAGGTGACTACAGAAGTTGATGTTTTTTTGAATCATAACTTAAAAACCGCAAAAATAACACCCACCCGCAATCAATCCAAATATCAACGCCAAACCTCCAAAAACATACAATTTAACGGTGGCATTTGGCATAATAAGCAAACTACTACGAACTAATATTAGAAGCACTTGTTTAATCACAAAAACTGCATAAATGTTTTTGTTTTCATTTTCTGAAACAAATTCATAAACTCAGAATAATAACATTCAATAATATGCTCTAAAGCCTAATTGATCAAGCAGAATGTATCCTCGCTTTTTACATTAGCATACACAAACAAATCACCATTAGGTACTTCATGATTGATTAGTTAATTGATTCATAATTATTCTTCACTTACAAGCAAGCCACAGTTCTGAGGCTTTTATTTTAAACGAATCCGCACCCGCTTACAAGTTCACCTCTTTCTTAACTTTGCTATTGACTTTTGATGTCTTCTCTAGTAAATTTGCAGCTTGTTTGAACTCAGCAAGCAGAAAAAACATTCTAAAGCGTCTCATCCAAGGACGCAACAACGTGACCAGGGTGCGGATTGAACCGATATCATGCGATCAGGGTCGTCGTAAAAACGACGTATTTACCCTCTCGGCCACGCCGCCGAAGGTACTTAAAATAAAATTGCAGAACCGCTAAGTACAATGTATACAATGCTGATTAAAATCGGCTCCCTATTCGACTCGATACTTTGCCGTAATTTGGAAGACTTAATGCTGTTTGGAAGACCGATGTTAATTATTGTGATGTCATGGTATCATTTCAAAGTTTATTGACGGTTACAATATGTAAATTTTCACGAAACAAATACTTATTAAAACTATATGATCAATCAAGTATCAATCGTTGTCTTTTGTTCATTCATGTTCACGCATTTGAATCACAAAATACTCGGAAGCCTTTTTCTTGGAATTTCCGATTCAAGTTTTGGTCGGATTGTTAACACTATAAAAACCAAAAGCCGTTTACCCTCAATTTAAAGTGATGTTTTTAAGTACATCACAACAAAGTAATGTCCTTTTGGAAACAGAACCGAAACTGCAGCAGAAACATTTGCACTGTTATGCTGATGCTTTGCTTAGTGGCGCAACCAGGGGTGAGGGTTTAGAGAAGCTAAAACTTTCCCACCTTAGGCCAAGTCACTCAAAAACTCTCACCCTAATATGCATGTTTTTAAAACGTGTTTAGGACTAGACCAATAACTTATAGGAGGACAAGTCATTTGATTCTATTAAAAGGTTCTAAACTTTAGCAATTAGTCCTATTAGTTTTTTTTTAAATTGCTTTTCAAACAAACGAAATGCCATTCGAATGACGTACAAAATGGCTACTTTTATCCAAAAATTACAAAACTTTAGCAGCTGGGGATCCGCCTCCAGACCCCCATATATAAACTTCAGCCTGGGGTTGAAGCCAAACCCACAAGCAAATTCTTGTTTGTGCCCCTGGCTCTACTACTAACTATACTGTTATGGTTTTTGAATAGCTTCACAAGCTCTATACAGTAAAACTTAAGACCGAGCAATCTCTATTTCACCTCAAAATAGTCTTCTCTCCAGTAATTCCAATTTCGGCATTAAAACTAAAGTGTGATATAATTCTATTCTCGACTAATCGAAAACTCAAGCAATCAAAAAGATGCAGATGAGCAGTTTTAATGATTCTCCTAGTTCTTTTTCAAACAAAAAAGTTTTCGATAAAATTCTTTATTCACTTAAATCAGCTTTTAAGCATATAGGATCCATATAAACCTCTTTTTATTTTGGGAGTGACTATTTCACCGAAAAAGTTTAAAAAACTAAAACTAAAATGAACAATATCCATTAGTGCAGTTTTGATTTCCTTTGGAAAGACTGAAGATTAGGATTTGAGTTTAGATTATGGTTAGATTTGAGGTTAGTTTTAGATGAAAGTTGTAAGTTTGGATTAGGTTTGCGTCAGAATTAACAAAAAATCTAGATAGAAATTTGCGGTAAAATAAAGCCTTCTTTCTTTATTTAGCTACACCTATAGCTTGCTAACCTGCTGATTTTTCCACTACAAAACTTGCAGTTTGTTGCAAACCTAAACAAGCCCAAGAAATGTCTGCTAAATTTGAACGCATCGTTATTCCTGCCTTGTGAAAACTGACCACAAGTTTCTGCGCGTTTGAAAATATTCTCCGAGCAAAAAGATAAATAAATCGCGCGAAACCTCCCGCGTAATCGCAAATCTCACAATGAGAAAATTTCGATCTTCTCAGCACTATTGATGACGTAACAAATTTACAACTTAATGAATTACTAAGAAACTGTTAAACAAAGTTTGATTCTCAATCGAGGCAAGCCCAAACTTGCAGGTTGTATTACTGATGCTTTTGCTTATTGCACAGCCCTGTTGGATGAACGTTGGGCTAGTGATCGAAAGTCTGCTGGTTCCAGGTTCGATTCCAAAGCTAGTAACGCGTCTTTGAGTCCTTGGGAAAGACACTTAATGGTTATTTCCCATTGGAGCAACGCAATCCAATCATCGCGCAGTGCCGGTCCTGGAAATAGAACTAAAAAAGTGTTCAGTGTTGGTACGGTTGGGCTGAGACATCTGAAAGCCTCGTTCAAACATACAAAATAATGAATTCTTATTGCAAAACACAACAGTATGAGCGGCTTCAACAATGAAATAATCAGAACTTTAATACTGACGTAATAATAAGGTGTCATTTGCTTCTTCCCGAGATTATGGGTCGGATTCCCTTTTGCCATCGCCAAAGTTTCAAGTGTACGTTCATGCTCTATTTTTGGTGCAAATCATCTTTTGTTATATCTAAACTTTCATCTGTTATATCTAAACTTCATGCAGCAGAAAACCACTCGATTTTATTTTTCGATTGACGATTAGACCGGAAAACTTTAATTTAAAAATAAAATGAAATACCCGCATCTGAATTACGCCTACTATAGTTTCACAGCAAAAAACTCGAATTGATCAAATTACGTAGTGACGTATTGTAAAGCTTGCTTTTCGTTTATTTTCCTTCAAGCATCTGCAGCTGAAGAATTTGTTTTGTTTCCTACGAAATGCGGTTAATCTCTTTTGTTGATTTGTTCAAATTTGATTTCTTGGAAATCAACAATGCCGCTGTTGATGCAAGCGCGAACAATAATTGCTTGGCAAAAAAAGTTACACTACAACAGTATTGTATGTACAACAGCGTGTTACGTTGCTGTGAATACGCCTTCACAGTTTACGCATTAGTCTTACAATTACTGCATTCCGGGAATGTGCAACATTGTTTTTTGGAGGGCCATTTAACCAACTTCAGATATCTAGCTGGGTCACACGAAAAAGTTATGTAGGCATCAATTAAAACATAATTTACTTATATCCTGATGAAGACCAAAATAAAAAAAAAAAGGTTTTCAGGCAAATTCGTTGCAATTCGCCGCAAAATAACAGTTGACAGAGCTAATAACTGAACACGTCTAAAACCGTAATGCGAAAGAATGCTTACGTCTCATACTGCCGGGCCGGGTCTAAAAAGATACTCGAGGTCTAAATCTTTAGGTCTAATTAAATTGTCGGATTAGAATTATATGCTTGATGGAAATAAATCGAAGTGTTGACAAAGGCAAGAGTAAAAGGTTTGGCCGGCCGAATTGCGGCCCTTGGGCCGCCTGTTGCAAACACCTGCTGTATTCGATTTACAAATTACAATTTGCAATATTTCAAAAAGTTTTACTGACGAGCTAGTTGCTAGTATTACAAACAAATCCAACGTATAGTTAAGGCTTGAACGAAGACTGCAGGCAAAATCAATGAAACATCTGAAGATAGAACAATCGTATTAGATTAGAATGACGTTGACTTTATCCTTCTTGACTTAACCATTTCAGAAATTTTTCATTTCAAAAAGTAATTTTTATGAATTGTTTTCTAAATTCAGTGTTCTATGGTAAAACCTGAAAACTTTCTCTGATTTTATCACTAAATTTTAATTAATGTAAATTTCCAATGCCTTGGTAGATAGATAGAAAACAGTTTATTCGTCTGAGCAATGCAAAGACATACAAAACAAACACACATAAAACAAAACTACGGTAAGTTTGTTCAGGCCAGGAAGCACCGACGAACCCGAAGGTTTTTCAATCTACGGTGCTTCCTGACTTGTTACTTGGCAGTGTCAAAACTTAGAGAAGAAAAACAACATCAAATTAAAAAGAAACAGACAATTATTTTGTTCAACTGGTATTAGCGCTAAAGAAAATTAATACACAATCTTACACAGTTAAATGATGGATTTCCAGAATATGGAGCAAAGAAGGTCAAAATGATATACAGTTTTGGATAGCTTTTTGTTTTAGCTTTTTTTGAATGATAACCAAGATAGTCCTTTTGCATCAGGTTCAATTTTTCCCCACAATTCAATTCCTCTGTATGTCAGGGACTTTTTTTCTGCTGACGTTTGAACGTGAGGTTTAAAAGATACTAAGTTATGTTTTGTTCTAGTATTGTGACTGTGAATTTTGGTGATATCAACGTAACAGTCGTTGAGAGCAGTTTTAAATTTCTTGTGATGAAGCTGATACAAGAATTTGGCTAGTTCATGTAGGCAAATGACAAATGTCGTCTAATTTCAAAAAAATTAAGGTTTTGTATAAAGAAGTCACCGGACAATATTTGCTACTATGCGTTATTATACAAACTATATTATTCAAAGGGGGTGAAGCATCCAGCTGGGATTATGTGCCAATAATAAAGAATAATCTAAAACATATCTTCACCAAATTTCGCCAGTTTACGTCTAAGTGTTTCTGAGGTATTTGATTTCAAAGTAAGGAGGTCTTCCCAACAGTGTTGCCTGTTAAAACTTCAGTTTTCTTAAAGTAATGTTTATTGTAATCTTTCACATTAGTTTGAAAGCTCCTGAATGCCAGACTTATGCATGAATGAGTGTTACAACAGAAATACTTCTAAAATTTAAATAGTATATCCCAATTCCTAGAAACTTGGATTTCAACTGGCAGCACTGTCGGGGAGATCTCCCAACTTTGAAATGAAATACCTCAGAAGCCATAAATCGTAGAAAGCTGAAATTTAGCGAAGAAGTGTTTTAAATGGTTTTTTAATTTTTGTCCATAATCCCAGCTGGATGCTTTACCCCCTTTAAGTTCACATTGAGTTCTTGGATAAGTGTTTTGTTTGCCGTACCCCACGTAACCATACTATATTCAATACGGCTGTAAATGAGCTAGTAGTACAACATACACGCAGTCTTCCTGTCTAAAATTATAATTGTAAACTCTTGTAGAATTATAAATAATATCGCCGTTCATAAATGATAAATAAGCCTAAAATACTGCTGCATGTAAAAGATTGCTGCTATATTTGTCAAAATGTTATTTTAATAGTCCCATACTTACTCAATATGAGCAATAAAATAACCATGAATGTTATAAATGGCCAAAACAAAAATCATCCTGTCGGTATTGAAAACCTTAAGCATTTAAACGATTAACTCCACAGAAGACAAACTTTAAAATTTAGAAATTCAATATCTCCTACAGCATTATCCAATATTCCGAAATAATTGCTTATTCGAACGCAGTAGCAGAGCGCGTAAAGATCCGAAAGCAAAAAAGCGCCAATAAACTGAATTTTTTGTGATTTGGACATCCAAGAAGGCCAATCCAAGAAGGCCAATGGATGTCCAAATCACAAAAAATTCAGATTTCATTGAAACATCAATATTTCGAAAAAAACGCCAATAAACTGTTTGTTTGATTGATTACGTTCATTCACAAGATTGCGCTACGATGAAATAAACGAAAGCAAAATTTGTTTGCCAAATGAGGCAAAGCTGCCGGCCAGAAGAGTAGCAAAACGAAACTCCCTTGGTTTAAATTCTGTAATGTGCAAAGCCGTTTAGGAACTATTCGAACTATTCTATTTGAATATGATTTTATTTTTACTGATTAAGGACGTAGGTATAAGTCCGAAACGTTTAGAAATTTTACTATTTAAATAAGGCTTTACTGTTTTTAATCAAATTAAATAAAACTCCGTGCAACCAGTACCGAGGTTTAGGAGCCTGATTACTAAATATGTAATGGTAAATTAATATTGCAGGAAAGTAACCTTGCTGCCATCAATCAAGCTTTCCTTTGTCGAACACACACGAGCATGCGGAAGCTTTTACATAATCTCTTTTAATGCTGCCCGTCACAAAAATAAATTTGATCCCATTTATGAGCCTTTACTTCAATCTGACCAAGAATCAAACCAGAGTCAAATCGAAATCTTATACTCACTGGATTTCATTTCCTCATCATATCAAAACAGCACGATTACGTCTGACTGTCATTTGTGATATCAACATATACTCTACGTATCCAAAGATAGAAGATTCTGTATGATGCACTTGTTGGTAGCATCGCAATATGTCACGAAGCTCTTCATCTTTGTCAAATGCTAGTGAAATCCTAAAAAAAATATTGTGAAGCATACCACTAAGCAACCCAATCACTCAAACGCTGTTCCTGTTTACGCTGTTCACTTATAATCTTGGTCAATGATGACAAAATCCAAAACTCAAACCTGGAATCTGCGTCAGATTCAGTATTTACCTAGTGCAAATGGTAACTGCTGAACTCGATAAATGTTGGATCTAATGTAAAAAAATCTGAACCAGTAATGGCGATCACATTCAAGTTAATTTTTTGGCCAGCCGAAAATTTTCAAGTTAAAGAGAATAAAACCAAAATGAGAAATATTCATCCGCGATTTTTTCATTTGCTTTTTTAGGGGTAAAGATTTGGGTTTAGGTTAGGGTTTGGGTTAGGGTTCGATTTGGGAATAGTTTTAGAGTAAGCATTTGAGCTCGGGTTAGATTTAAGTCAGAATTAATAAAAAACTAGATAAAAGTTTCCGGTGAAACAAAGCCTTCCTTGGATAAACTACTGGAGTCTGGAGGGAACTCATCAACTGGTCAAAGACCGACGTTTTTCACTAAGCAGAAACAATAAGTGACATAAGCATTTTGTTGCCAACACTGAAACGCAAATTATAACTTTAATGAAACGTTATTTACATTATTTTAAAAAAAATTACGATGAATGTTTTCGGCTGAACACCGTGCACTTGTCAAAGCATCTAAACAAATATAACAAATTACTAGTTTCCACATACAATAAAACTTGAATATGACATCGCAAGCGATATCCGCGGACTTCGCGAAAGTATTCAACTTACTGAACTAAAGAACTTCACAATTGCGTTAAGCGTGTTTATAGTTGTTGATAATCAGATCTGAAATACATCGCTTTCGAATTTCATAATGCTCCATTAACTTAGTCAAGTTTGTGTTTAACGGCTTCCAAAATTTAAATGTCTAGAAAAAGCATCTATAAATATTTATCAGATCTCGTTTCAAATTTTAAGGAGTTAGTTGAATTTTCTCTTAGCAGCGAATTGTTAAAATTGTGCAAAATGTTTCAAACGTGCAAAATGGCTCTAAAAACGTGCAAAATGTTTCAAACAACATTCCCCCCCCCCTTGGAAATTAAAAAATTGGTTTCAGACTACATAGGTTCTGGCGGAAAAATTCCCGTCTGTGATATACTTAAGTGTACAAGTTTGCACATTACGCCCAAAAATGAAAAAATTTTTGAAATATTTAACTCGTCGTTTAGGCCCCCATTAGCAAAATCATCGTTACGCGATTAATGCTTTGAAATGAATTTTGGACCTAACCAGAATGTGGAGGGGCTAAAGAGATTGGATAATCTAACTCTGTCAAAGGCTTTCCTATCTTAGCTATTACTTTTTCAAATGGCTCTGAGACGTGCGAAATGTCTTTTTGACGACGTTTAACATGACAATTTTTTCAAAAAATCTCAAAAATTGTTTTGCAGCTGGGAGGCTTCGGCTCCAGTTTCTTTTCTACGGGCCGCAGAGAAATTTTAGCTTTGAGCTCAAGCCCTGCTTTAGCAAAATCTTGATTGAAATCCTGCTGGCTACCATAACTAAACGTACTGTGGCTGGTAAAGTCAAAAAAGGTTGTACAACCCTATTTTAATTCCACAGCATACACTTATAATATTCTATAATAATTGTAATCACAATTATAGTTCATTCTATTTATAAGTCTATTATAATTGTTAGTACAATTGCATTGTACTTATGGATTAGAGACTAGAGCACTTTCCATTGCTCTTGTTTTTGTTGTTGTTGTTTTTTTTTTTTTTTTGTACAATATTTTGCATTGCTGTCAATCAGGTTTTACATCTGAAGTTAAGATTTACAAACTTAAGATTTGTTTGAACATAACAAAAGTTAATTGTGATGCAACATTATAGGTCGCGGCTTAGGTTATAGTTGAACAGATCCGAGTTCAATCAAGTCCTTCACGTTCATCCTACTTTTACAACGGTTGTTATTTTATTATTTTCTGTCCAACTCTGAAGCAGATTAGTCTAAAACTTATTCTGATAAACTTATAATTCAAAACTGTTATTTTACTATTTATGCCTTTTTTCTCTCCACCTTGCTTTAGATTTCAATATTTAAAGCATAAATGATAAAAACCATAAGATTGCCATTTGAAGTTGTGAGATGTCAACAGTCAAAAAGCATAATAAAATAAAAGAGTGAAACGCTTTGTTGCATTTGCAATTTTTAGAGTAAAGTTTTGTGTATGAAATAAATTGTGTAGTGTACCTTGTTACGTGCCAATCACGATGTTTGTATTTTATTTATTTCTTTTGGGTCTGCCTTTGTCTCAAGCAAATAATGGTGAGTTTACATCAGAGAATCACTCTTTATCAAGAAAATGCAGAATAATCAGCTAGACATCTTTGACCAGATTCGTCGCAGGCTAATTAAAAACTTTTAATTTGCGATTGATTTGAAAGACGTCGAAACGTGTTTTATTGACTTACTTTGTGTTAGGCAGCGTTTTGGCCAAATACAAAACTCGAATTAATTTAAAGTTGAAAAGGAACAATAATTTACGATACTTTCCCCGAAAATACTTTGTGTAGTTTCTCGTAAACCTATTGTTTTCACTGTTTTTTGATTGTTCGAATCACAAAAATATTATAAGAGGATTATAAATGTTTCGTCATAGCTTAAATCTGCTCAGATCGAAAAAACTGGTTACAAATTGAGATTCAATCCCATGGCCAAAATAATCAAAAACCATATGCTTTGGGTCATATTTCGTGCTTTTTAATCCTATATCTACCGGGCTATTCTCACACCGTGTTAGTACCGGGGGTAAATTTGCTCCCTATCTAAATACTGTTTGGTAAGTGATAGAAGTAAGACTTTTTGCTTGTTGAAGCTAGTTCTTTTAATTTTTTAAATCAAAATTTTGAGGTTGTGACGTCACGAAAACGCTGATGACGTCATCAAAACCAGTAAATTCTTATAACAGCATGCAAATTGTTCTAAATGTTCCTAAATATTTTCAGTTTAGACTTTTGTTATTTCAAAGACATCTCTGATAAAGTCACTGCAAATGATGACGTCACGTGACTGATGACGTCATTTTAATATATTGCGTTGATTATTATTTGTAATTTTTTATGACTGAAATATTGTATAATGCTCAAAATTTTAGAATACTGCAGTGTTATTTTCATTATATCATTCAACAGCTGATGACAATGAAAAATTTTTTTATGCAAACGCAATTTATTTTGAGAAACAGCAGAAAAAGCAATACTTTTGATATATATGACTCATCAATGACGTCATAATGATGCAATGCATTTATCAGTTAATCAAATACTTTATTCCAGCTAAAGATTAGCATCGATAATGAATACGCAGTAGAATGAATAGAATAAATGCGCTGATAAGCATGCATCGTCTCAAAACCGTATGAAACTCCTTAGGTGCCGCTAACAAAGGCAAAAATGACGTCACCTCCGGTCATTCGGCTGACCCCAAAGTTTCTGAAAATGTGGGTTATTAAATTTGATTCAAAGTCCGGGTGCATCAAAGCAAGACTTTTTTTTAGTTTAGGAGCTATATTAAAATAACTAAAACGAGGATAAATTTGCCCCCCGTATAAATAGGGTTAAACCGAATTTTGCCTTTATTTTTCAGATTGGAACCCTTACCCTTTTGGGCAATATCCCTGCACACTGAATCTCTACCGTGCTCCTGCGGTAAAAGCTGGCAAAATAAATGGTTGCTATGACACCCAGAACGCGTGCATTGATTGGATGTTTCGCTATGCCATGGATTTTCTCAACAGCTGTGCGCAGCACTGCGGAGTGGAGGTGGGGATTTCTTCTTTCGTCATTATTCGCTGTTTGATGAGGACTGCCAGGGCGACTGCCATTTCCAATTGAACCACCACACTTTACGATCGATTGGTTTCAGTGAAAGTTGTTGATTATTTCAAAGCCTTTCTGGGAGTGACTATTTCACCGAAAAACACTAATAAAGTTAAAGAGAATAAAACGAAATGAGGGATATTCATTTTCATTTACGAGCATTTTTTATTTACTTTTTTAAGGGTTAAGATTAGAGCTTGAGTTGGGGTTGGGTTCGGGGTTAGTTTAAGAATAAGAATTTGAGATTGGGTTGGATTTGGGACAAAATCAATGAAAAAGTAGAAAAAAATTTCCGGTAAAATAGACTCTCCTAACCACACTTCCGATATGGCTCTGCTTGTTTCGCAAACAAAAATTAAGTCTTTCATTGTATTCGCAGTTATACGTTGACGCTTCTAAGAAGTTGGCGGGCCCATCTCCGCGTCATTGCGCCCGGGCAACACAGCTCCTTACAAAAAATTGCCGCAGCTGTAGCGAGCCGTCGGCAACAGCAGTGTTCGGTTTAACCGTCCCGAGATTTGAACCTCAGACCTCCTGCTCCTGAGACAAATGCGTTGCCGCTCAACCAACAGGCCGGCTCTAAGCTGCAGCGATGAGCAGTAGCGGAAAGCCGTGAACCTTCCCACCACCGGCCTGTCAACCAAAATGCTAATAAGGAAATACTACGTTTTTTTGAACTTCCCAGACAGTTTTATTTTGCAGTAATATGAACTATAAAGCGGTATAAAGCTTTGTTTGAAATATTTACGTACAATACTTGTCAAAAACAAAGCTTGCAAATCAGCAAAAACTTAGAAAAATGTCCCAAATTTAGCAATCATGTTTGATCGCTTCATGCAAAATGTCCAATTATAGGCTACAGAAAAAAAATTGGAAGATGGGGATTACTCGCTTATTCAATAAAAAAATTTAACTAATTGCTAATTACTTCTCTCAAATCTCGATCCAATTATTGATTAACCTCTGCCGCAAAACTATCTTTCTCTATTAAGTGCGGACGAATTAAGTTAAACATGTGGGTTTTTTTTTTATTTCAAGCAATACCAGCTTGTAATAAAAGGGGTGGAATTTTACCATTAGCCACCGCCGGCATAGAACATTTATGTAGTCATTTACATTATGTTTTTGAACTGTCAATTTCTATGCCACAGCATTTCAAAAGTATTAGTATTTCCAAAATAGGCCTAAAATTTGGTTATTTTTACTAAAAAAAATGCACAATTTCCGAGCGTTGGGGTCTCTGTTCTTAGACCCACATTGCTTCCGGCGGTTGGGGGAATTTATACTCAAGTAAAGAACTAATTATACTCAAGCACCGCAACTAATTAAACCCGAGTAAAGAATTACAGTACACTTTACAACAACGCGATGAAACCATTTTGGAAATCTGAAAATCCGAATTTGTCCCAAGACTCCTATAAGCAATCGCTTCTTTTTTCAGCATATATAACCATGTCACTAGCCGTTTGAATTTTGGATCTCCCAATCCATCTTCCTGGCTACGACTATGCTAAGATCCTTGCGGTGACAAACCAATTTTACTCTTGATTTTATAATTTTTCATGTTTTTAAGGTCATCATAACATAAACCGTTTGATTTTGAAATATCTAGAAAAAACGCTAAAAAATTTTAAGATAAAAATATTTTAAGCAAAAATTACATCATCAAGTTGTAGAATCGGAAGCTATGAGGATGGAAGCGGAAACGGAAGCGATTAACAAACTGGCGCTTTCCTTATAGGAACAATATCAAACTTTCGTGGTGGGGGAAGGAAGACATGAAGGTGGCAGTTTCCCAAGATCAAAAAGTATTTTGGTTGAATATTTTGGTTACAAAAATGAGCAAAAACTGTTTTGCTGAGGGAAAGCAGAATGAAAAAAGCAGAGCAAAGGCGGAAATAGCTTTTCGAGTACGATAGTTTTTATTATGCCATACATTTTCGAAAAGATTTTTTCAAACAAAGAAACACAACGTTAGGGCTACAGCCTTCTAAGCGATAAAAAATATTGGCTGTAAAGCTGTGGATGAAGTGCCTGAAATGCCTGTGCCAAGTAGATGGGAGTTTGCCAGCAAACCCAGCGAACGACCGACGCATAGCTAATGCTGTGACGCTCAAAAGTACTTTTTGTCTTTCGTAAAATCAGCAATTATTCAAAAATACCTGATTGTGGAACCTCCAGAAAAGTGGAGTCAAAATATTTGTTTGTTAAATATCTACTGATATCATAAAACACTGGCACCCTAGCTTGAGCCGCTCAAAAATTGATTTTTGGGGGTCCATTTCGGGGTCCCTGGGGGGATGTGGCACCCCCAAACTATGTCAAAATATTTTTTTGTTAAATATCTACTGAGATCATAAAACACTGGCACTCTAAGTTGAGCCGCTTAAAAAACTGATTTTTGGGGGGTCCATTTGGGGGGTCCCCGGGGGTGGCACCCCTAAACTATGTCAAAATATTTGTCTGTTAAATATCTACTGATATCAAAAAAAAGTAGAACTCTAGCTTGAGCTGTTCAAAAAATTGATTTTTGGGGGTCCATTATGGGGGGCTCTCGGTGGAGTTGCCCGAAAAATTTTCGGGAGAAAAAATTGCGTTTGCAGCTCAACAACTTTACACAAAAATTAGATTTCGATGTTTTGTGGTTTAGGAGAAGAAGAGCATACAAAATTTAAAAAGAAAAAAAGGAAAAAAAGAAGAAATAAACCTCATTGCGGCCAAAAGTGGGTTGGTTGGGATGAAAGGGTATCTTGAGAAATGTAACCCTATGAAATATTTTTTGCCGTACTTAAGTCGTTTTTGACTGATACCGCTTTTTAAGCCAAACTTGCGGGGCGGTTTTCGAGTTCTAAACTTCAAGTCACGTAATCTATTGCCTCGAAATTATGTACAAACATACAACTCATTAATCTCAAACTGCTGTCAAAATTTCATGAAGCTAGAACCAACCGTTCTCGAGTTATAAGCAAAAGTTTGAAATTTCGCACTCGTTAGTTGGAAAATGGCTGAGTAAAAACAGAGGAACACGCGACGCGAGCGTCGGTCGTTCCAATGAAAGCTCTTTCCTTACACGCAGGTGCTCGTTTGTCGTTCTTTTGTTCATTCGACGATGAATAGCGCAAACGCGGCCGTAATGAAAAACAACGAGGTTGGTCACGGCGTTGACATCTGGTTGCGCGATACCGCGGATGGATCGGTGCATTCTGATGGAAGAATAAGTAAGTCGCACAAATGCGCAACTAATTAATATTGTTTTTAGAGTTTGTAGTTTGCATTAGTTATCAGAATGCTATTTTTGAAGCGGTATAATTTTACTCTAGCTACTGCCGGTCTCGTGGATGTCGTAGACGTAAAGCATCTTATCATAAAAATGCTGCAACGTGACCACTAGGCTGGTCCTTAAATACATAGCAAAAATTCAACAATAAAAATTATCGTGGGAGCCAAAGTAAATGTGTTGCTTTTAGGCTAAAATTATCGTGTGCGAAAAATCTCTGAGATAGAAAAACATTTAGAGGTTGCACAAAGGCAGTAAAGTTTTTCAAAAATACCCAATTTTGCAAAGATAAGGGCTTCACCGTTTGCTGAGTCTTAGCTGTTTAAAAACAATAATATTATGGGTGTAACCCAACTTCTAGTATGTTGCCAAGTAAGTAGTGTACTGTCTTTATTCTCACTTACCAAAAACCATGCCTATGGTATGCTTTGAGGCAAAATGCATGTGAACTAGATTTAAGCTTCTTTACATTTTTCGATTAGCCAAACGTATTCCTATATAAGTGCCACTGCCACACTATGCTCTGTAGTTGCATGCGGGACTTGTATTTTTTGAACCAACTTTCCGTCTGCCATCAATTAGCCTGATAATTCACTTCAGGAATCAAAGTCATTTGATGGAAGTTTTTAATCCGTTTTCATTTTTTGGAAAAATCCAATTAATTGCGTTTAATCAGCAGCAAATTTTTACAAATGATGTTTCTTAAAGGCACGCTCGGTAAAGTTTTCATCTTTGCAAAGAGCTGCCGCCATTCGTCGCTTCATGTCATCATGCACCTCTGGTTAAAAAAAGCCTAAGCCAAAAGTATCTTAGACGTGAGCCAAAGCCGACCAGAGAATTTTTTTCATTACGGTTACCCCAATTCTTTTGTCAATGCGGTTTTACCATGTTTTTTACGAGTAAAAGATTTTTTCTGCATTTGGCACTTTAGTGCAGATACAAGAAATGATGCTTTGATCTATACTCGCCATAATCAGTTTACCCTGCAATTTTGGCATATGGTAAACTGATTATGGTAAGCATAAGCTAGGGGCGCCATTATCAGTTCTAGCACCCCTAATCAATTTCTGGTTTTGTTCAAGTTTTGCTTTAATGGAAATGCAAGCACCAAATTTTTGCTTTTAGTGTTTGAGGCATTCATGTCCAAAAAGATATCACCCTGTCGCAAAACCTTTCTCAGCCTATCCCCATTTTTCTAATGCTCAAACGATGCCATTTGCTTGAGACTAACTGGTCCAATAAGGAATTGGGGCAATCTTGAGCAGATGTTTTATGCAGATGCCAGAGGTGATGATAGGCAGGTGATCGACTTGCGAGAATAAAACTGAATAAGATTGAAATTGTTTCAAGCTGTTAATCGAAACTGAAAAGAAAAAACTGAGTACTGTATGTTCAGAATATAACGGGCTATTATTTTTTTAATTTCTTAAGATGATCTTTCAAATTCTTTGCTTAGTTTATTATTTTGGACTTGCCAGTTACCACTCTTATATTCACAGTTCCCATTGATTCTATTCTCTTAACATTCCCTTTTAATCCAGAAGAAAATTTTGGTGCCGTACCTTCAGAACTGGGCGTTTAAAAAACACATCGTAAAGCGCAAGCGCAAATTCCGCAACCATAATTTTTTAAGGTTAAATCGCAAGCGCAAACTCCGCTACTAAAATTATTTAGCTTAAAGCGCAAGCGCGAATTTT
The DNA here is from genome assembly GCA_963965965.1 of Trididemnum nubilum. NCBI lineage: Eukaryota > Metazoa > Chordata > Ascidiacea > Aplousobranchia > Didemnidae > Trididemnum > Trididemnum nubilum. The sequence continues at coordinate 1,897,156 of OZ014478.1, read as the reverse complement.
GCAACCAAAATCTTAAAAGCTTAAAGCGCAATTGTAAAATCTGTAACCAAAATTGTAAACGCTTTAAAACGCAAACACAAATTCCGCAACCAAAAATTCAAAATAGTACAGCGCAACTACAAATTGATTGCTTGAGGAACGCAAACAAATTTCGCTGTTTATAAAAGTTTTTGAATACAAATTTTTGCATGATCGAAGTTTAAAAAGCGCGCTGAAGGCGATGGTATTAAGTACAAAAATATGAAAGTTCGAACGTGGTACCATTTTCAGCTAAACTGCACTGACATAAACTAACTGCGATGCGTTTAGCTTTTATGATTAACGCACATATCTATGAGGGAAAAAAGAATTATTTTTATTGTTAAAAAAGCAATTAAACACTAAAATAAAAAAAATATTAAAAATAAACAACAATAAAAATAAATAAACACCAAAAGAAAAAAAAAGCACCACTCACTCACATTCAGAAATAATGTGTTATTCGTGGAGAAAAATTAACTTTTTTTAAGCACTTCATTCTCACGCAGCAAAACACACTTTTCAAAATTTTCCTTCGTCATAGACGATCGTTTCGATCGCAAAACATCAAAACCAACAGAAAATAATCCCTCGACGACGGCCAAACTAAGGATAGCGGTGTTGAATCTTTTGAATTTTTGCAAGCCCGCATCTCTCTTGTAAGCAGGGAAAGCAATCTTTGTTGACTTTGTCGTTTGCTTTTCCGACCCATTCATCTAATTTTTTTCCTATTGTAGCGGCCAAGTTTTCGGCTACTAATTACAGTACAAAAAAACAAACGGTATTTCGTACTGATTAAGTAAGGTAGCGTAAACTCAATACAGGGTTCGAAATTAATGCCTGCTCGCTTGCTCGAGGCAAGCTGAAATTGCCTCGGGCAAGACAGTTTTCGGCTTAACTTGCTCGACGGGCAAGTTAACTAAATATAGCGTATTAAGCAAATTCAAACAAGATTATAAAAAGACGCAATTTAGGCCTCGTTTTGTTGCAATAAAGTAAAACATGTACGTACAGAAACCTGTTCCTTGCTTCATTTTAGTACGCAGTCTGCACTATCACAATTAATGCATTGTGTAGTAGTACGTACATTATTAATCGCAATTAACTCTTCTTAATCGCGCGCAGATTTTTTAATTCTTTGACGCGTTTAACAACTGTTTGGCACAAAGTGGTACTTTTTTTTTTTAGAAAAGTTTTTCGACGCTTGCCACGTTAACAGTTGTTTCAGATACCACAACTACTACCCTGCGCTGCATGAAGATAACGCCAAGAATTTTGCAATTTTTGGGTTACGATTATTTTCAGGATCGTTTAGCTTCAATTACTTTCGCAAGAAATTTCGGCTTTCTTGCTGGTGTATTTTCCAAAGTATTCGCTCATAAAAATACGTTTGTAACAAACCACAACGGTAATTAATAATTATGATTGCTAAATATTAAATCAAATATTTACAATCAAGTTATCAATTTTTGCTTATGCATGATTGGAAAAAGTTACTTATTGCATCACATCATCTAAACAATCCCACATAAAAACTTGATTCTCGAAACGACGCGAATTTTGCAAATTTAGTACTTTTTTTCCAAGTTAACCTTAAAACTTAGAGTACCTTTTTTCGGGCAAGTTGAAATTTTCTCAGGCAAGTAGACATTTGATAACACTTGCCCGACGGGCAAGTTGTCAAAAAAGATAATTTTGACCCCTGAAATCATGTTAATACATTACTCTTTGTCTTTCACCAGTATACAGCATATAGTTTATCTAAAGCACAAGTACTACCACTAGGGAATGGCAATTCAGAATAGTAGGCTATTCTAGAATTATTCCAAATATCTAAAACCGAATCCAGAATACCGAATCCTATTCTGGCTTAAATTAACTTAATTTGCTGAAAAAGTGAACAGCCAGTCAATTACCACCAATATTTAAAAAAAATTTATTCAACGATTTGGTTAATTAAAGCAGCGCTTTATTGCAGTGCAAGACATTGAGCGCTTCTAAATGTTCACCACTTAGTTGCATTCTTAATTCGCTCACAGTCAAGCCTACACTGGAAAACCACCTTTCGGAAGAAGCTGATAGTGCAGGAATGCAAAGGTTGCTTCAAATAGGAAAGTTGAAAATTTGTGGACCACAATTTCATGTATCCATTTTAAAAGATTAAAAAGTTTGAATTTTAGAGAGCTCCGTTTGGGGAAACTTATTTTGACGTTTGCCTACCCTGAAAATTTCATGTGTCTAGCGTGGGTGGTTAAAAATTTTGAATTTAGGCGGTCCCGTTTGAGGGCAAACCCCCATTGTGGCACCCCCAAATTTTGTCAAATTTTATCTTTTCTCTATATTTACTTATCTTAAAAATATTATGTGTCTAGCTTAAAAGGTTAAAAAGTTAGAATTTTGGAGGGCTCGTTTGGGGGAAACCCCCATTGTGACACCCCCAACTTTTGCTAGGTTTAGTTTATTTTTCATATCTACCTATTCCAAAAATTTGATCCGTCTAACTCTAACGGTTTAAAAGTTCAAAATTTTGGAGAACCCGATTGAGGGGAGATCTCCCAACTTGGCCCCTTGATTTTTGTCACACACTAGTCCTCCTTGATATCTTCAATCGCTCAAACTTTGAATACAACACGTTTTGCGGTTTAAACGTAGATAGCGCGGAAGAAAACAAAGCAAGAAAAAAAATCTTTCAATCTGCAATCAGCATGCATCAACTATCACGTGATCATGCTTTAAATCTGTAATATCAAAATTTATTTATTTTTTGACAGGGACATGCAGATCAACATTTAAAGATTATTTTGTGATTGCGCATTTTGGGAAAAAATTCGCAATTAAAGCGCAACAAATATTACATTTACCGATTCGCAAACGCAAATTGCGCAAGCGCTGAAAAAAAAGACAAAGAGCGCAATGCAAATTGTGCAAGAGCTGAAAAAAAGAGCATAGTGCGCAACGCAAATTGCGCATTTGCGCAACTTGCAAAACTTGCGAATTATTTTGCGAAACGCCCACCTCTGCATCCCTTTGTCATGAGGGTCTATGGATTAGAGCATTTGTACCTTCCACATCAAAGAAGTCTTTCAGATCATTTTTTTGTTACTTCGATAAGAATTTTAACAAGTTTAGTAACTATACAAGAATCCGAGTTACACAATATTGTTTTGTAGTCTATGGGGTTTGAAATTTATCCAAAAATTAATACTTGGCAACTTAAATGATTCCAGTCAAACTTATTGAGGCAAACAACTTTCGACTACTGGAGAAGACGTTCAAAAAGCATATGATGTATAATTTACTTGCACACTGTTTTACCATTTTCTATAGTGCTTAATGGATATGGGCCTCCAGTTAACGGAATAGAAAGTTCAGCTAAAAATTAGAAATTTAAAAATTCCAATACAGGCTGTTTCCCTCTAATGGGTTTGTCAAGTGTGTGGAAACTAAACAAAAACAGTAAAAGACATCAGTACACCACCCACGACCCACGTCTCCCCCTCCTCGCAACGGAAGCCCTTTGGCGGGCGCGAGCCCAAGCTATCCCACTAGGGTTAACTGCGGTAAGCACCAGCCAGGTTTCGATGGTGCGGAGCTGCGGCTGGTACATAACACTGTAAGCATTAACTGTGGAGGCTGAGCATCTTAATCAAACACTGCTGATGTGCAGATGCGTTTCTGTCAAACGTTGTGAAAAACTCTGTTAAAATTTCAAACGCAATCCGAGAAACATAGCGGCATTTTACGTCACAGTGATCAACCGATTTGCGTCAAATGTGGTTTCATTAGGTCGATGATTTTTTGGTTTACTTGGCTTTGTGTCGACATTTTGATACAATTTCAGTTCTTTTGTTGGTAGTGCTAACCGGATTTTCTTGAAGTATCACAATTTTTTCTTCTGAACTAAGGTTACATCTGTTGGAACCATTCTGATAGGGTCGTGCTCGTCTCGTGATGTATAATTGTGTATACAGAAGCACATGAGTAATGTCAAATTTTTGCTGTTCATGTGCGTCGCGATCGTTGATACTTGGCTAGATTACAACCTTTAATCTCTAGAATTGCCCACGTTAGCAGAAATTAGAGAACGACATAGATGTTAATTGACGAATCGAAAATGGCAGTTGATAGTTCCTTTAGCTTCTTGAATCTCAGACAGCAGCACGCCAATCTTAAACTAAAACTTCTGTTTAAGATTGAAACACAAACCAACTCCCTGAGCAAAATCGCTCCACTCACACCTCTTTCTAAATGGCTATACATGCCAACCCCAGATACACCAACTCAGGGTAACTGCCTACGAAACTAATACCTAAAATCACCCACTCTTAGAATATTAGAATAATGAATGAAAAACGACCCGCCTATTTATACTGTACTTCGACAAAAGCTATCGAATATCCCAAAAAGATCCTTGATACATCACAATAGAAAAAATACATGAGCTTATGATAAACAAATTTTGACATGATTATGACGACACAAAGTTCAAGTCTGAATATAGCAAGTAAGAGTCGTAAACAATCCAAACATCGATAACTGCAGAAAAGAGCTGAATGTATTAGAAAGGAATTATCGCGAATATCTCGAATAATCTAAATCAAAAAAGGTGGCAAAAGCAGTAAATCAGTCACGTACACGTTAAAATACAGCAAATAATCATATCTCAGGCATTCAAAATTATTATTTGTGACAATGTGCAACCGGTAAACTTTGATTTTTCTCTGAGATATTTTGCATATACAGTTTTTTATCAAAAACGAAGAAATTCAACCCGGTTCCCATATAGTTTTCCAAAATTTTGAAATAAGGACCACCCTATAGTGACCACTGACCAAGTTGAAAGACAGAATTGTACGAGATCGTGCGATCACGGGTCTTGCTTGAAACGACGTTTTTTACTCTTTTGGCAAATGCTCAATATGGCAATACTATTATCATACATTGACGAATTATTTTTGCTGAGGGAGAAAGGTATAAAATAATCGGTCATTGCTTTTGGCCATTTTTGAGCGTTAATCTTTATTGCTTAATTTGACCTATATGGCTGTGGCAAAAAGTTTTTTTTACCTAAAAATTTTTTGCTGACTATACTGCAAGAATTTACCTCTCAGTATTTTTACCATGGGTCATCAGACAAATAAAAAAACCAAATTGTCAAATGATTGCAGCAAGCATCTTATGAGTCGTCTCAAACGTCAAAGTTTATGTAGATATTGTTTATTTGCAACAGCAAACAATGAACGCGTGAGATGCTTCATGAATTATCTGACATCAGAGCCTACTGTCCACTGGGAGATGAGCTCTCCAACCCAGCAATCCTCCCATCATCATAGCATGCAGCAGTACATTCACGTGGACGATCGCCGGTATGAGAACAACAACCAGTACTGGGCGTTCCTGAAAAATCGACTATACAATACTTGTCAGTTTTCGTAACTAGAAATATTTTGATATGTTGATTAAGAGGCGATATTCTTTTCTGCGTATTTGTGGTCATGCGCAGTTTTGAGTTAACAATAAATGATTGGTCAAACACACACTGTACTTTGTCATATTTGAAGTCATACTTATTAAAGTAAGATGTTTAAAATGCTTTCTTTTTTGTTGGAATGCAATAAGGAAAGCTTTATCTTGATTGAACTAAACTTTTTGGTTTTTCAAAAGCGATATTTTACAGTTTAACGTTCATTTATTGCTTTCAGCCATAATTTTGTGGCTTCATCAAGGTTCTTCAAGCAAAGTAATCTTGCAAAAAAGCAATGCTTTATAGATAATCGCATTTCATATGGTCCATAGATTTTTTGTGTTCGTCGCATTCACGGCCAGGATCATTAGGACCTTCATCTGAACAAGATGAAAAAGGCGGCGTCAGATCGTGGATTTCAACGGCCTCGCTATCGTAGGGAAATGCGTGCAGTAAATTAGATAGATAATACAGGGTACTTAAAAGTTTCGAATAAACTTTCCTTATCAACGTAGAAGAACTAAGAAAATGCTGCATAGAAACTTTTGACGACCAACCATAGCGTGATTTGGAATAAATGACACCAATGTAATGCACATTGATTACAGATACAAAAACTTAAAACATTTTACATTGCACCAGGCTTGATGCACTTAATTGAAACATAAATAATACAAGATACTGAACATAATGCAGACAAACATGGTATACGAGCCTATAGCATACGTGATATCGAATAATCATCATCATGGGTTTGCCTAACCCCAGGGGATTTCCCCTAATTGTTTGGCCACATATCTCCAATAATACGAGTAGAACTCTATTTTGAAGAAAGAAGTCTATCAGGCTGGTCTACCCCATGTTCACAACCCAAAGTGTGCGGCCGCAGGAGTACGAGACGGTGAAGGCCAATTTTAATTTTTACTTCTTTCAAGACTACAGAAGATGATGAAGAATAGCAAGAAACCTCTTAAAGTTAAAAAGAAGAAAGTTTTGCATTAAAATGGAAAATCATTTCCACTCCAAAGTTTAAACAATAAATTCGAACCATAGATCATCGAAACGCATTGTCATTACAAAAAAACGCGTCAGGTATTGCGATATCAATTTTCTCGATCGTATACTGGCACCTAAAGTTTCTACAATCAACTCATTAGAACTGTATATCATCAAATACTGCAGTTATACCTTAATTTGGGTATATCTATAGCTAACAACTGTACACGAACTTGGTTTGTTGAAATTATCGAACAAAACTCCGTGGTCATAGAGAGAGAGAGAGTTTAGCCACGGACTTCTTGGTTTAGCTTAGTTAAAAGTGTTACGTGACAAAGACGTCTTGTGACTTCTCTAAAGTTAAATATTGGCAAAAAAATTTTAGACTTCGGAAGGTGACTTTGGAAAACCTCAAAATTGGAAACCTTTCCCTAATCTTACTGACTTCAATTTTTTAGGATTTGTTTTTGTTTTTGAAAAAACTTGACTAAAGTTCAAGTTAGTACGAAAAAAAAAATGTTCTGAAAAGATCAATCACGAAAAAACAGAGATGGAAATATTCGCCTGCCCATCTTCGTGTAAAATAGAGTTAAAAGTCTATTTATTCAACATGCGTCGGTCGTTCACTGGGCTTGCTTGCAAGTTTTCATCTGGTTGGTTATTGAAATATTGTTCAAAATGCTTGCTTTTTTGCTGAAATGTGATAAGTAGAACCATTTTTATTTTGACCTAAAAAATAACTTTTGACTTTATCATTGCTAAATTTTTACTTCATTTTGACAAAACGTACTTAGGCTTACTATGACGTTTTGATGTACGGATTTTATAAAATATGCAACCAAGTGGTGCATGGCTACATAACATAAAAAAAAGAGCCATTCTGCCTACCGGATACGCGTAAAAAAACTGCCAAATATAGCTCATACATGTTATTGCCTCTACGACTTTTCAATAAACACCACACAATACAATTGCCAGAATTATTTATTGAAATACATCAATATATATTTTTTGACATTTTTGATATTAAAATTTTCTAGTAGTACTGCTCAGCATTGAGAATGAACGCTCTGCAGCAGCAGAGGTTGGTTGAGCTTTTTTGCGACAGGGCGAAGGTGGTTGGAGCAATAGCCAAGTTGGTGCAGTTAATTATTGCTTTTTAATCAGAGGTGGATAGTCGTTTTTTGAAGTAAGCATGAATTGAGCAAGGGTCATCCGGAAAATGCATATTTTTCAGCTGTTTGTATGCTTCTGTCATTGTGCTGTCACTTGCTTCGAATAGCTCGACGACAGTAGCTAGAGTCCGGTATTGATTAATACAAACCAAGCCTGGCACTAAACCATCCACATTGATAGCTTTTTTTGCTCGGCTGACTAAGAGACCTACTCCTATCTAATTGTTAACAACGGTACGAACAGCAGGAATGCTTTCGCTGTAGCATAACGCAGCTCTCAGCCAAGTCGCCTATCGTGAAATCACAGCAGGGACTGAGGGTGATGGCAGACCAGCTTCACAAAAATCATTTTTTGATTGTTGCAGCCTTTATTGTAGCCACTATGTTATCAATATTTTTAAAGAAAGCAGGAACTCGAATAGCTCAGTTATATAATTATTGTGCAATGCAAGTTGCATGCATCAGCAGGATATAATTCCTTGAATGTTTTGCCAGTCAAAGACATGTACCAAGCAGCATCTGTTAAGAGCAATGCAAAATTTTCTCGTTTGGTCCCAAATTGTGGCAATACGTCATCCACAGTGTGTAGAACGATACTGCTATTAACATTGCTACTGCTTTCAAGTGGAAGGTACTCAATAAGAAATGTTGCATTTGGGTTATCTAAGCTGCCTACTAGTACATTAATGCATTTTGCTTATCCACTTCTGCTGCATCCACAATCAAAAATACTTTTTTGTCCCGAATTTTCTCCTCTTTTTGGGACGCCAATTGAACAACGCTTGCACGGGCTGCAGTTTGAGAAAGTAAAGGTTTTCTCATTGCAACAAACAGAGATATTAAAGCTGGATGATTTAGCTTATGGAGTGGGATATCTGCTGTTAGAAAATTAATGAAAAGACTTTTTCTTGAAGTTCGCACGATCGAGTTGTATATAAAATTGCTTGCCTTGAAAGATGCCTGTCGTTACCAATTTAGATTGGTGTAGCTTACTTTTTCGGTGACTCTCCACAAAAAGTTTTTGTCACATTTAACTAATACATCGCAAAAATTGCATTGTAAATTGCCAGCTGAAGTTTCCTTAAACTCAATTGGATATTGGTAGCATATTTACCTTACTTTCGCTGTAGTCAATTTTGCTTGTTTAGGCATTTTAATCCCACCAATTTTTCAAGCTTTACAATTTCAAAAAGAGCATGTGTTGAGAGCATTACGGTTTTATGGAACTTCGTAATTATGTTGCAATAATGCATTTTGTATTAACAATGAGAACTGAGAATTCGAATTTTTTCATGCGTATTTACGTACGCATTTATATTGCGAACTTGATTGCAACACATTTGTGACTTTTGCAAAATTCTACGTAATTTTGAGTTAAAACACTTTCTTTCAAATTGTATAAAACAGCATACTACGAGTATAAAATATTGACAAATGCTCAAAAACTTAGAAAAATCAAAAACGACTTAATTTTTTTGTTCTTTTTTTTATGTTTTTGATGAGAGACGATTTTGACAAATTTTGACTTTCTTAAAAATGTTGACTTTATTTTGACCTATACTCTTTATCAAAAACAACTCCTGAGCAACCAAAATCAATTTTAGTATAAGTTTGATTATGTAACAAAAGCCCTGAAAAAATTTTGACTTTGTAGATTTTAGCAGGCCCTAGTGATAACGAAACTTTATCCTGTAAAACTTAATAATTTAAGTTTTTTTAAAGCGATATTTTATAGTTTCACTTTCTTCTGTTTTTCTTTGCCATGATATTTTTCCTTCAAGAAAATTCTTCAAGCCAACAAATCTCACAAAAGGGCAACGTCTTGGACAGTCGTGTTTGATATAGAACTAAATTCCATATCATCAAGCTGGTATGTGAACTATATCTTTGTCGGTTTATCTTTTCCATATTGCCACCATTTCACTTTCAGCCAATGCAAGCTCCCTCGATTGTCGGTCGATTTTCGATTTGTAAAACACTTATCAGCAACTTCTTTGAAATCCAAAACATCAAATGTATTCACTTCTATAACTTCATATTTGGGTTGAGCATGTTTTGTTAAACGAACTGCATTGTACCATTTTGATGGTGTGTAGATATCCGAATGTTTCGCAGCTAGCTCTATTGTGTAGCTCATGGAGTCACTCTCCATTTGAGAATGCCCGCTTTCAAAATATTCGTGGTTGATTGTCACTAATGGCAACTTCTGTATCAACATACAGGCACATCGCGGAAAGTCGCAATTTCTTTTTTGCCCACTGCACGTATCACTGTAACAGTTTATTCCTTTTATTGGTGAAGGTAGAGGCTACATGTAGTCATATACAAACGATGCAATTTCATTCAACCTTCACGCCTCATGCAGCACAGGGCTACTCTGGATGCCATGACGTATATAGAAAAATTGTATGTGGACAATTTTTGGCTTTAATAAAGGTTTGATATCTTAATTTGAGGCGTCTGCAAAACTTTTCACAAGTCAAAATTTATTGACCGAATTGAACCTGGATTTTCAATAGCATGTTGCTTAGCAGTGGCCCTGTGCTGTCGTGTTTGCATCTTCCGTGCTTGGTACGCTTGATATTCGGTCAACATAGATTTTTTCTCAGATGGATTTGCCTTTTTATATAATTATATCGCAAAGGCTGTACTTATTTTCTTTTGGTTTATGAAAACTGTAATTACAATCCGAATAGAAAATGGACCTATAGAAAGAAATGTTTATTGGATTTGCTCCTTCTTTTTCACAGCGACGTCTGTACAGATCATACATTTTACTCACGTTGAGGTTGCTGTCCGAGTATTTGCGCGATGCCCTTTTTCTGCTTGTGAGATGCGGGAAATGATTCGATATGCAATTTTACAAAATCTCTGAAAAGATCGCTGATTTTATTTGGAGATGTTCTTCCCTCTACAAACCGGTAAAACAAAACTTTCAGTTGTAGAAGAGGCACATCCGTCAAGTTTGTCTTCTACAGCATTATACACTGTTCGCTGCTTGATATCAAGTATATTTAAGAAAAATTGTTTGCAGACTTTCATGGTTTCATTGTCTGACGTCAAATGATATCGGTACGTTTTCTTTCTGCGGGATTTTTCAACTGTTGTTGAACGGCCTTTTTCTGTAACCTGTTCGTTACGCACAATCAAATCATATTGCCGTGCATAATCTCCACTACTCCAGAAAGCTTTGCATATTTTCAAACGGGTATCTGGTAGGCTATCTTCTAGCGTCTGCAGGCGAGGCTTTAAAACTTGAAAAAACTGGAGCAAAAGTTACCGGTAAGTAGCAGTATAAAACAGATGCAAACAGAAGGCTGCGTGTTCACATCACGTCGTAATGACCACTGCAGAATGTGCGCAATCTGACTGCACTCAGCCAAAAGCAATTGCAAAACAAAAATACCTGCTATTGCATCTTAATTGTATTTACTTCTCAAATCCAAAACCACAGATCAGCAGACCGCTTATTCAGGCGTGTAGCCGGAATGGAATTTTTTTGGGGGCAAGCAAAAATTTGGGATGCAAAGTTTAGACATATTTAGACAAGTAATGCATGAAATTTTGTTAAAAATGACATTTAACTAAAATTATTTGGGGGGACAAAGTAAAATTTTAAAGGGGCAGTTGCCCCCCTGCTCCCCCTGGCTACATCCCTGCAATTATTTACGATCATGCAAGCCAAAACAAAATCTCGATACAATAACTATAATCGCTACGGTAATGTTTTACAAAAATAAAGAGAAAACGCCACAGCAGTAGGCCTATTATTCCGTATTCAATTAGCATGTAAGAGTTAAAGCATTCACTTTTACTATGCTGTTGATAAACCTGAATTTCTCACCTCTAGTTTCTGGTTAAAAATGATGCAAGTAATCCAAAAAAAGTCTCTTCCGTTCAAAAATAAGAAAGTTTTGTGTGAAAAGGAAAAAAAAGCATACTAACTGCCTGCGCGCAGCATAAAATTGCTATTATTTCAGAAATAACATTTCAATTACAACCTTTCATCACTAAAGCAACAGCACTCTTACAACCTTTCTTTGTAAGCAGTTTTGCAACTTTTGCAACTTACACGATTTCTTCATTGCATAAAACAAAGAGACAGAGCACGCAACAGTTTTCAACCTTTTGCTAATAAATTCTTTGAACCCTAGAAGACACTAAATTATTCGTAATTCAAATTATAAAAAATTTGTCTGCTACAATCGTTCTGCACTGAGGTAGCGAGTGATACTATATTAATCAAATACTTCAGAGTTCCGAAATATATAAATTTTTTATCAACGTAGAGGAGCTATAAGATTGCTTTCACAAACTTCTGGTGGACTAATTATAGCGTGAATGAGAATAATCGATCCTTCTTGTTGTACTAAATCACGGATAGAAGAAACAATTCGCATTGTACCAGACTTTATGCAAGTAATTGATACTTCATAAGTAACATAATATTGAAAATGATGCAAAACAAACATTAAAGTTGACCTATACATGATGCCGATTATTCATTACCAAAAGTTTATTAAACCCAGGGTGGTTTCTTTTTGAACATTTCTCGCTTCCGACAATTATTCGAGTAGCACGCTTAAGTGCAACTAGTAACTTTTATGTCCTTGGCTAAGCAAAAACTTTATCGGCCTCGTCAATTCCGCCCTCACGACCGAAAATACGCTTATTCAAAAACGTAAGAGTTTTATACAAAAATGGAGACCTCCCCTCCCCAAAATAAGAATTACAATAATAACAAACAAAATTCAGCATAAATCGACATCACTGATCATCAAAAACGCGTAGGCCTAATGTTTAAAGTACCCATCCAGACGAGATCAATATTCTCTTTTGTAACGCAGTCTTTTGTTGAGATTCGCTTATTGGAGCTGTATATCTTGCTGTAGTTACAGTCTCATTTATAGTTAAATTGTAGCAAACAACGCTGCACATACTATGCCCAGTTGTGCGCTGCTTAGTTTGTTCAAAATGTTCAACAAAGGCTGTAGTTGTTGAGAGAGTATTGTAGTCTTTCAAATGCAAGATTTTTACTTAGAACCGTATTCTTTCAGCATCAAAGACCGCGGTATTTGTAAATATATGTTTCCGTTAAATTTTCGTTCGTTGAAGCAACCTTGAGGATGATACAGTAATATAATGCAATTAAATGGCATGTTATCTAACTGCAAAGTGTCCCACTAAATAATACACACGGCAATGCTACATTACGAACTCTACATTCTACAAGTTAATTGGCATAGATTTGCCACAACTTTATACGACTGATTCATACGATTAAGGTCATTTCTGTAAGCCTTGATTCTCGATTGCGTCACAACATGGCTTTTTTGCAGAAGCAAATTTTTCTTAACACTTTCAGGGTTTCCGCTCGGATTTTGCTGAAAAAGAAAAAATGGCACTCAATTTGAATACCCAAATGTCAGTACCTCCAAAAATTTTATTCAAGCAATGAGAAAGAGATGGTGAGGAGCCAAGACGTGCAGATAAGTGTGATGGATCAATTCTAAGCTGCTGCGCTACGAAGATTACTTCGATATACGACTGTGATTTTTGGTTCGATATTCGAACTGGTCATTTGTCGTTTTGACATTTCAAAAACACTTTTATTTTCTATTTGGGCCGAGCAGTCTATCAACCGGTCAAAGTTGCCAGCTCGACGAAAAACTTGCAAACAAAACATAAAAGAGATTATTCTGCGTTAGTTTTGTTAGACCGGCGCAGAGTGACTAGTTCTATGTGCATGAATAAAAGTGCGAATAAATGAAGAATTAAAATGAAACATGTAGCCGAGGACCACGGGTAGGCTACTGAGAATCACTACATTATATCATTTACAGGCAAGGATACTAATCTACAGGCAAGACTACTAAACTATTCTATTTGAATAAAATGATTATGCCTTAAGTTTAAGTCGAAACGTCTTGTAAACAGAATGCTTCATTTTATCTTGGCTCTGTTTTTTTGTCAAAGCTTTTTACGTCGTCCCGTTTTTCTGCTTCGAAGACAACTAATTTTTCTAAATTACTACTTTCCGGCCCAGTTCAAGGTTTCGGAGTTTGTTTGAGTGTTTACTTATTACCGAGCCAAGTCCAAAAAGTGCCAAATTACGAGAGAACAGTGAAATCAAAAAATTTATTTCTCACCAAAAGAACATGGCTAACATAAGTTATAAACTGTCTCATGAGAGCGTTTCTTTCGTAATTTAGCATTATTTGGGGATGACTTAGTAGTAATCTGGTATCGGAACCGAGAACCTGCCATAAAAAGTGGATATGTGAAACCGCTATTTATCAACTGCTCTATTAGCAGGGTTTTTGCCTAGAAAGCATAGGTCACCATAAATTGCCACGCACTGTCATAGGTAAATGTAATGCGCTTATGGCTTTCCCGATTCTGCAGCATGCCCCGGTGGTGGAGAAAAACAAATTTTGGACCTCCTCATCCACTGCACCAAACTGATAGCCGATATCCTAGTTGATGCACGATGTATCTTCTAATCAACGACAGTGTCACACACAGGAAGAAGTGAGTTGTAATTAACAAGTTAACAGTTGTTATCAAAGCTATTTTCATTTAATAACCATTTTACCTTGATGCTAAGTTGTAGAAAATGGGGTTAAGACATTCACTGAACCGTAAACTTATCTGGACAATTGCGTTCAGCCACCATTCAAGTCTCAAATCGGATGATGTCAATGTCCAAGGATCCCAAGTGTTGAGATAAAGAAAAAACACTGAAAAAATGATTATAATTTGAAAGCGTGCAACAAGTTTACGTGGCCCAATGCCCATTTCCGCGTAGTTGGGCCTGCAGGCAACACAGCTCCTTTTTTAGAAGTGTTGCGGCGATGGCGATCCGTTAACAACACTATTCTATTCTAATTTGAATAATTTGACGGGTCCGATACTTGAGCCTCCGACCTCCCGTTCCAAAGGCGAACCCTTTACCGCTCGACCAACTGACCAGTACAAAAAAACATGGTTTTTAATTTAGAAACGTTCAAGTACAAAAAAACTTAGGCTATTTTCAACCTTCTAGGATCAAAATATAATCGAATGGTTCCATTTGACTTATGACAAGCCATACTTTCCTCTGCAAGTCAAAGATTTTTCATGCACTAAGATATAGTGAGCATATAAAACGTGCAAAGAAACGGTTTAAAGTATAAATGATGAAATTAAATAACGAAAAATATCCTAGGAAATCCTTTGCTTATTGCAATTGAAGGCAAAATATTCTTTTATAATTTAGTCCCCAACAAAAGCATAAACAGCCATTGAATTAAGCCAGCATGCCATGGAACTGAAACCTCAGATCAAAAATATGCCGTAGGAAATAATTGTTACCACAAAATGGCAAATAGCCAATCAGAAAAGATCCAACTATCAAAATAAGCTGCAAAATCGCCTGGTTTTCTTTTCTCTGACGAATTATTTCGCTTTCATTCTGTGCTCGTTCTTGATGGCCTAAAAATAACAAAGACTCACTTATGGGATTTTTTTTCAAAAAATTTCGCGAACAAAACGAATCTCAGGTAATGCTTAAAAGTTAAAAATAAGTTGACGCCAACCTCGTGAAAAAATAAGCTAAGACACGGTCAAAATAAAAACCAAAACATCAATTTTCTTAATACAGCACTGACAAGTAACAAAACAAGAGTATTAATTTTTGAAAGTAGGCTACTGCAATTGCCAATAAATTTGGCTCAAAATTAAGCTCTGATCAAGTTTGGTCATATCATTTGATAACATCACGAGGTTTTACTTTACTTACTTTAACATCAGGCAGTCATTTTTTGGTTAATTGAAGCTTTCTACCCAATTAGTTACAACACTAAACATACTTAATAGAAATAAGTGATGTTTGCAAAGATCCACCTAAACGAAAACTGTTCAAAGAATGTTTGACCAGCTTTAAAACGCTGTTCATGTCAAACAAATTTAGCTCGGTTTTTCTCAAAAATTTTTGACCGATCTGAAGACTAACTTCACCGAATTTGAGCTTTCTACGACCTTTTGTTTTCAAGATATGGCGATTTAGATTTCCCCTTAGAAAGGCTTTTTCTCCAAAGAAATTTTGCCAAGGATGCCAACTACAAAAAAATTTCAAAAAGTTGCTGAATGTTTGTAACTCTCAATAAACGTTTTTGGCAGTGTGGTTGTCAAAACAAAGTAAAGGGTCAGAATTGTAAATTAGCTGCTTCTAAAGTAAATGTAAGCCAACTTATCATAAGTTTAATCTCTTATCACAATATTGGCAAAATGTCAAAACTGAAATAAGAGGAAAATTGTTAACTTTGAACTGCAATATCTTGAAAACGGCAAGTTGTAAAATGTTTAAATTTGGTAAGAATGTAATTTAGGCTTTTCCCAACACTTTGGTCAACAGTGAAAATTTTGACTCGAATACCCCTTTAAAATGTGAATGAAAGAATATTGGTGAAACGTTTCAGCGTAAATCTCGTATTTTTTTTTTTTTTTTATCGAAACCTACCATTTAAGTTAGTTCTGTTATGTTTTTGAAAAACTCACCTTCAATCCTTTTCGTTCTCCGATACAGAAGTAAAACCGCCGATCCCCCAGAAAAAATAATTGTCAACGACCCAGGAATGAAGAAAAAGAAAGTGTATCCGTAACTTGAGAAGCGGAACATTTGCCTGAACCTAGGTACGAAGACAAGACCTTTCTGAATAATGAGGGTTGGCCAGAACAAACCAAAACTTGAATGGATAAGAGTTGGACGGTTAAGTGCATATAGACTAGAATAGGATTGGAATTCAAACCAGGAATAAATTTGATTTATTTATCTATATACATGCTCCATTCACAAAGAAGTGGTGATGGTGATATACTTTAATGTTGGATGGATATGCATCGCTTGCGATTTTTAGACAGTATAAAATCAGCGTAATTTTAGCATAACACAGTAATCCGTAAAGGTGGGACGTATCGTATTTCGTTTAAGATACGCCAAAAACTATGCTCGTACGCTCACGATATTATGCACAATGAAGGCCGATTCTTATACTAATGCATTTTAAATGTTTGCTTTCTCTAATCTAAAAAACTTTCCATTTTACCATTTCACACTAGCGCTGCAGGATGGTATCCATTTGAAAGCGATTACGCCAGAGCTTTTGTCAAAGTTGTTAGCATCCACCCAGACAGCAAAAGGCAGGAATGCTCCTATCAGCGCTATCAGCCACAGAGCTGCTATCGTAATCTGCAAATTGCAATGTCAGCATAACTTGGAGGAGACGTTGGTAGGGCCTTGTGGTAGAGAAGCTGTTGGATCTTAGTTCTATTCCTGCATTGGTCATGCGTTGTTGATGATTTCTTGATAAAGACACAAACAGCTTTTTAGAGCTAAGCAGTCTCTCCGCTGCAGTGTCTAGCCTTACGAAGTATTTACAAACAGGACCCAATAAATGGTGTTCTGCGTTGGTGTGATTAATTCATCTACAACTACAAAACAAGACTACGCAATGTACAAATTTTGCAAAGCTGCTCTGACCAAACATATAAAATTATGCACAATGAGGCCTTCGAATTCTGCCTTTTTGATTATCAAAGCCGCAAGTTGATTCAACAACAATTATTACATCCTAAGTGCTTTTCAAAGATTGATTCGATTAACTTCCATCTGTGGTCGAGGGAATAGCGCGTCTGGGGCTAAAACGGTACATTCGGTTCGATTCCCTGTCGAGTCTAACCAAAGATTATTAACTAGATATTTAATAACAAATTTGTGTAGCTGGCATAACTAGAAAAGTGCTCAATGCTCCTATAAGGTCCAGAGCAGTTCAATTAGCACGTTAATGGCTAAAAGTTATTTCATTTAATTCCTACAGGCCTATTTTAGGCGTTACCGCGATCATCATAGAGTAGATCTGATTCAAATAGCATTCTATTCTATTTGGATCATCAGGGAATAGATCTGATTCAAATAGAATTCTATTCTATTTAAATTAGATCTACTCCCAGTGGCGGATTTAGGGGGGGGGATGAGGGGGATGCATCCCCCCACCAGCTTCAACATAACGTGCATACTGCCTATGTATAATATTAAGCTTACGTATTTGAAAAAAAGCAGTCAGTGAATACTCGATAGGCCGTGCGACTGTGACTTGATTTCTAAAGCCAATGGGGTAGGGGCGTAGGGGGGGGGGGCAGGAAAATGCTATTTAAAAATGCTTATTGAAAAATGTTTATTGAAAAAATATCGTTTATTGAAAAATGCTTAACACCGGTATCATCAAAAATATATAAGCTTGGGAATATGGGTGGGGGGGCTATTCAAAAATTACAGCACTGCAGTTAATTACCAATCACTTCTCTCAAATTTCCTTCCATTAGCCCCCCCTCCCCTATTTATATCTTTCTCTATAAAATATAGACGAAATAGATTACTCCTTGAGAGTTTTATTGAACTACGGAGATAGGATTTTATAATTTAAAAGCTTGTAAATAAGAGAACTGAAATTTTAGCAATAGCTACCTCCGACAAAGCCCATATATGCAACTAGTATAAACATGCTTTTGCAAATGCTAATTTTTATGCCATGCTTTAAGAGCATAATTTTTATTAAAATAGGCCTAAAATTAAGTTAATTTTGCCAAAAAATACAAAATTTTCGTGCCCCCAAGCCCCCCATGCCTCCGGCGGCTGGGGGCTTTGCCCCCAGACCCCCAGTCTCCGGTGGTTAAGGGCTACACTCCCACACCACAAAATACCACCCCCCACTGGAGGCCCGTACACAGCCACCCCATTGCAGATTTTTTGTCACGCGCCTGATCAAAAATATGCCAAGCAAATTTGCGCGACGTCAAGAAGATTAATCATAAACATCCCAAACTTTGAGATTAGGCCTATAGAAAATCTGTGTTTATAAATTTTGTCATACCCCCACCAAAATTTTCTGGATCCGCCACTGTCTACTCCCTGATGATGGCGGTAACGCGTGAAACAAGCCTGTATAAAATAAATGAAATAACTTTCAGCCTTTAACAAGTTAACTGGATATTTACATATTTACAGCTTCAGTGCGTCATGTTTAGTAATAAATACAGAGAAAAGCTTTCACGGCGTGTGGTAGACAGGGGGGCAGGTGGCAGCCAGACTCGAAGACTGAAAGGTCTCTTCGCAGTCTCCTGGCCAAAGCAGCTTATCAATAATTATGACGTAATTATGACAAATTACAATTAATAAACGTTAAAAGTTGAGTAACCATTTTATTGATAAATTGTTACAAGTATTCAAGCCAAACTTTCACTGTTGACTAAAATGTAAGAAAAAGTCTAAAATGCATTTTCACCAAATTTGAACTTGCTATATGTCTTGCCGTTCTCAAGATATTGCAGTACAAAGTTAACAATTTTCCTCTAATTTCAGTGTTGCGATGTTGTCAGTATTGTGACAGAAAATTAACGTTAGGAAAGTTGGCTTCAATTTACTTAAGCCTATTTTACACAAGGAAGACACATTTTTTGCCCCCGCCTTCTCGCATTTTTTGTGATAAATTCTTTCAGAAGGAAGCTTTTTATTTCAAATCAAATTTACTTTGAGTCAAAAGTTATTGCAAATAACTCCTGAAATTTAAAGTCACTAAGGCGAGGGGACTTTTTTCGATTTTTGACGTTTTCCGGAGTCACTTTTCGAAATCTGAGCATTTTTGACCAATACTTAGCTTAAATGATGTCATAAGACGTTCTTGTGACGTAACTAGCAAGACTTAAGTATTTTATGATTCAGAATTAAAAACGAACTAAGAACAAAATTTGAACCGCCTGTCACGTCATCGCAAAAATGTAGTCATTTTTTCAAAAATATGGCCGTGGCGCCACATCGATGACGTCATCAACTCCAAACCAATTTTTCTAAAAAAATTTGGAGAACACCAACCGCGCGCTAAATTTGGTGTTCTCATAATTTTTGGTTTATTAGTTAAATAGGAGAGCATATTTGCCTCCCTCCCCTCTGCGTGAAATGCGTTCATCAAAACACCCGGAAAAAATATGGTTAAAAAGCAGCTAATTTACTGTATAACTTTGACCCTTTACAAATTTTTTTTGACAACAACGCTGCCAAAAACATATTGAGAATTACAAACATGCAGACAGCTTTTCTCAGAGGAAATGTTATGTGTCATGTCTTGGAAACAGAAGGTCGTAGAAAGCTCAAAGTTTGTAAAGTTAGTCTTCTGATCTGGCAAAAATTTTTGAGAGAAAGTCAAGCAAAAAAATTTTTGACCTGAGTGCCCCTTTAATTTATTATGTTGATAGAACTTATAGCTGGACGTGAACGACTGCACACATTCATTTCCGCATTTTCAACAATGTTAGACATTTCATTTCAAAGCTTATCTCTTTAATGACCCTAATTGCAAAAACATTCAGGGTTACGTAGCATTGACCTTCGCGTGCTTTTCACTGAATTTGGTAAACTTGTGGGGCCACTTCAAGCTTGTAAATCGAAGACCGGAGAATACCGCAATATGCAGAGCTGTTAGCGCAGACGTCCCCATGTCGCCGGACCAAAACACCTTAAGCACAAATACATACAGTGATAACAAATACTGTATATACAGTGATAACAACTTTATACTACTGGCATAATATTAATAATAACAGTGATATGTCTTATCCTTAAAAAAGCTTGCTGCTTGTTGCTCAAAATTTTAAGATGGCTTGTCTAATATCGCAGTCACAATTTTCTATTTTGACTACATAAGAAAGATCTCTTTTTATAAATCAGGTCTTGAAGTTATTTAATCATTGCTACCAATGTTTCGCCAATAAAATATGCTAGTTTATATACTTCAAATCTTGTAGTATAATTTCTTGGGGGTCATTTTGTCGAAAATTTTCAAGCACTTAATAAAAAAATCTTAACTGAAAAAAAATTTTTCTGGGGAAGTCGAGCATAGAATCTCTCCACATTCCACACGCCACTGTTTAGTGCTTATATTGTTGCTTAATACACTTCTGTTAAAAAATTAATGTTGCACAGTTGTATACACTCTACACAATCATGCTCTCTGGTGGTTAGTTAAATCGATTCGGTGGGTTTGAAATTGCAAACTGTACATTTTTGCCGTATCTTTAATTCAAACTTGAAATGCGTTGATAACAAATGAAACCTTGCACAAGAACTTTGGCCAGTTCCACCGAACGAAGCCCCACGTTCGAATATAAACGAAAAGCGGGCTGGTGGTTGAAGAGATCAAATCGGATACTGATAAGCTGAGGACAAAGAAGTTGAAAAGATTTCTGAAAATGCAAAAAAAACTTTTTGTGAACTGAATACATAAAGTAACGCGCCGGATGATTTGTAGATTGTTTACACTTCAAAGCTTTTCATCTATTTTTCCTTTATTGTGGCATCTGCGGCACCTACGAGTATGTTTTGTTCTACAAAAATTAGCGTCTTTTCTACAACCAAACGGCGAAATCGCCTTTTGGTTTTGAACTTCGACAACGCCTTAAGGCAAATTTCTACAACGCCTACAACGACAACGCCTAAAGGTAAATTTCTACAACAACGCCCAAGGGAAATCGCCATTTCTTCAACTTCGACAACGCCTAAAGGTAAAAAATTGAAAGTCAGAACTTAGACGGGTTACGTATGGAACAACCTTGGGGCAAATGTTTGAAAAAATCTGTCACGTGATAAGGGTATCAAAGCCAATACACTGAAAAACCAATCGGAGTTTCAAACTTCTCCAGCTTGAAAAGTAATTGCGGTAGGCAGGCGCGTAGCCAGAAATTTGCAATGGGGGCTATTTTTGGGGTCTGAGGTCGGAGGCCAATGGGGATCTTTCGGCGAAGCCCCCAGACGCCGGAGGCTGGGGATCTGGGGGCTATGTCCCCAGCCGCTGGAGGAACGGGGGTCAGGGGGCAGAGCCCGGCCCAGCGCTCGAAAACTTTTCATTTTTTTGCAAAAATAACTTAATTTTTCGGCTACTTTAATAAAAAATAATGCTCTTAATACGTGGCAGAGAAATTGGCAGCGCAACGTGATTCAAGAAGTTGCATTAATGGGCTATGTGGAATGTGGCTAATGATAACATTGTAGCTCTCTTGTTTACAATACATGCTGGTAAATTATAAAATCCTATTATTCAATAAAACTCAGAAGGAGTAATCTATTTCGTCTATAGTTTATAGAGAAAAATAATTGGGGGGAGGAGGCTAAAGGAAAGATATTTGAAAGAAGTGTTTCATAATTAACTAATACTGAATAGCGCCCCCCTTCCCCTTATTTCTGATTTTATAATATATTCGTTGGTAAAACCTACGTATGGCGTTTTTACACTAACGATCAAATCTGATTGCTTATTTTTGAGCATTTGTCAAAGTTTTCATTGATTTGCGACTTTAATTTTTGAAAAATTAGTCCCCCCTGAATATATGTTTCAAAAGATGCTTTAAATCCCTTCTTGGTCCATTCCAGCGCAAAAAAAAAAACAGTCTCAGAAGAGCAAAAAACGTCATATTTTCTTTATTGTGCATTTTGGTTGACAGGCCAATGGGGGGAGGGTTATGGCCCCCTCGCCCCGCCCCCAGGCTACGCTACTGGCGGTAGGAAAATAAATGATAAAAGAATAAAAGCACCTGGGGATATAATTACAGCTCCTAGCTTACATTTAATTTTCTTGAATTTCAATGCATTTGTTTGTTGTTATTACTATTTTTTGCTATTAAGAACTATTTTCTACTTTACACTGTAATGTGCAAAACCGTTTAGGAACTATTTGAACTTTTCTATTTGAATAAGATTTCGTTTTTACTGATGATGGACAATGGACATAGCTATGTCCGGAACGTTTAGAAATTTTACTGTTTTTAACAAGGCTTTACTGTTTTTAATGAAATTAAATAAAACTGCCGTGCAATCAGTGCCGAACGTTTACGAACCTAAGTAGTAATTATGTACTGGTAAAATAATTTTGCAGAGAAAGTAACCTTGCAGCCATCAATCAAGCTTCCCTTGCCGACCACGCATGGACATGCGGACACTTTTGCGTATTCTCTTTTAATGCTGCACGTCAAGAAAGTAAACTGTGATACCATTTTCGAGCCTTTACTTTGATCTGACCAAAAATCAAACGACAGTCAAATCGAAATCAAATCTTTCATTGTATTCGCTGTTTTACGTCGAAGCGAGCAACGTCCTTACGGGGCTCGTTTCCGCGTCATTGCGCATGGGCAACACAGCTTCTTTTAAAGAAATGTTGCAGCGGTGGTGAGCCGTTGACAAGACTGTGTCCTATTTGACCAACCCGAGATTTGAACATCAGACCTCCCGCTCCAGAGACGAACGAGTTACTGGTCGAAAAACAGGCCGCTTAGTGACGGAGTTGGTCACACGTAATTGGTTATACTGAGGGAGGTAGTCAAACATAAAGTGATTTTACTGAAGGATTTGGTCATGCTGAGGAAATTGGTCGCGCATAATTTTGTACAAATAAAAATTCCAACTAGAACGTGACATCGCAAGCGATATCTGGAAACTTCGCGGCATTATCTAACTTTTACTAAACTTTATTATAAAAGCTTTAAAATAGTGACGTAATTGCTTTGAATAAATTTGTATAAACTGTGGTCGTTAATAGTCATATCAATACGAGGTAATTTGAATGCGCCTCTTTCAAATTTTGCTTCACTAACTTAAATCGTTTTGTGGTTATTCGAGTTCAAAATTTAAATCTTTCGAAGTTATCAAAAATAATCGAGTAACGTCATTCAAAAAGCTCGCATAACAATTTAAAATACTTCAATTCTCTGCATCTTTTTACGAGTTCTTAACAGTTTCTTACTTCAATTGAAATAGCACAAAGCGGTCTTTGAAATTCTACCGATTCACAAGCAAATTTCGTTTTATCACCGAAACTTACAGTCGTGTATAATTCTGAAAACGCTCTTTCGCATCGCAATTAAACATAATTTATAGTATTGGTATACCAGCTGTTTCAAAATTAAAGCTGCCTCCTCAACAGCATAAACTAAAATTAAAAAATGCTAAAATTATGCAAATTTAAAATAGACATTTATTAAAGGTTTTTATCAAATCGTTTATGTTTTAACCACATAGACTTCATTCTCGGTATAATTTGACAATATGTAAAAAAAGGAGGAGAATCAAAATTTATTTTCCCTAGTTAACGCTTCACTCACAAGTTGTCACAGATCGATGAGACTAACTTGGTAAAATATCGCGGTTTTGTATACGCCTTTTAATTAACACGATTCTTCAGGCTAATTATTGTCCGACGTGGCATTACCAAATTTGTCATGTTTTAGCTTTTTTGAATATTAGCCTACCGGTGCTCTTAAAATGTGATATGTTTAACTGGAGTACTTTGTATTTAAGATTTTAAAATTTTAAGGGGCCAATTTGGCATGGTCTCATCAATGTAGCCCCCCAAATTTTGTAATCTATCTTTAATTTATATTAACCTATCCAATAGATTTAATTCGTTTAGATTTTGTACTTAATAAGGGTAGGTGTCAACACAATTGGAGGACCCCTATAGTCTGAGATCCTCTATATTTTTTCATAAGTTATTAAATTTTTACCTATCTTGAAAATTGTATTTGTCTAGCTTGAGTGGTTAAAATTTTTGAAGAACCCATTGGAAGAGGATTTTCCAATTATAGCACCTAGTTATATTTTATTTACCTATTCTGATTTTCTTTTCTTCTGTATTTACCTATTCTGAAAGTTTTATGTGTCTAGCTTAAATGATTGAAAAGTTTGAATTTTGAGGGACCCAATTGAGGGACTCCCGATTTTGGTGCTTCAAATTTTGTCAAATTTTATCCTTCCTAGATATTTGCCTATCCTGAAAATTTGATGTGTCTTAAACCATTAAAAAGTTTGAATTTTGGCATCCTGGTTTGAGGGGGACTCCCATTGCAGTAGCCCAAATTTTGTCAAATTTTATCTTTTCTTCATATTTACCTGTATTCTGAAAATTTCATCAGTGTAGTGTAAATGGTCAAAGTTGAATTTTAGCGTTCTTGTTGAAGAATTATCGTTTCATTTTGATACCCCAAATTTTTTCAAATTTTATCTTTTCTTCGTACTTGCCTATCCTGCAAATTTTATTCGTCTAGCATGAGTGGTTAAAAAGTTTGAATTTTGGTGGCCGCGTTTGAGAGGTACACCGTCATTGTGGTATCCCCAAATTTTGTCAAATTTTATTTTTAACTTACTTTTATCTCTTCTGAAAATTCTATCTGTCTAGCGTGAGTGGTTAAAAAGTTTTGAATTTTTTCAGCCCCGTTTTAGAGAGATCCCCTTATTTTGGTACCACCAAATTTTGTCAAATATTATCTTATTTGCATAATTATCAACCCTAAAAATTTCATGGATTTAACGTGTATGATTAAAAACTTTTTGAATTTTGGCTGCCTCTTTTGGAGTAAACCTTCCATTTTGGTACCCCAAACATTTGGTGAAATTTTATACTTTTTTTATATTTACTTACCTTGAAAATTTCATGTGTCCAGCTTAAAAGATTAAAAAGTTTGAATTTTGGAGGGCCTCATTTGGGGAGAACCCCCATTTTGAAACCCTCAATTAGTGTTTTTTTAGTTTATTTTTAATATCTACCCATTCCGAAAATTTGATCCATCTAGCTCTAACGGTTTAAAAGTTCAAAATTTTGGCTGCCCCGTTTCAAGGGGATCTCAATTTTGGTGCCCCAAAATGATCCCCAATTTTGGTACTTCCAAATTTTGTTAAATTTTATCTTTCGTTTATGCTTTAAAAATTTCGTGAGCCTAGCTTGAAAGGTTAAAAAAACTTGAACTTTGGACGGCCCGTTTTGGGGGGAAACCTGCATCGTTAAACCCCCAATGTTTGTTAGGTTTAGTTTATTTTTAACATCTACCTATTCCGAAATTTTGATCTATTTAGCTTTAACGGTTTAAAAGTTAAAAAATTTGTAGGACTCGACTGAGGGGGATCCCCCCATCGTGGCAGTCCCAATTTTATTTCGGCACTAGTCCTCCCTGATACCTTCAATTGCTCAAACTTTGAATACAGTTCATTTAGCGGTTTAAAAGTAAATAGCCCGAGAAGAAAAAAGAAAAAAAAAAAAAGAGAAAGAAGAAGAATAGTATTCAGGTTAGGGTAAAAAAACATAACCAAAAGAAAGGCGATTCACAGAGTACTCAAAAATCACAATTCATTTTCCATGAAAATCGGTATTTACCGATCAATATCGGTTTAAAATCGTTCACTTTCTGCCCATTTTCAGCCTATAACACTTTGGTCACGTGACCAGGTTCCTCCAAGATTGGTTTGCTTAAACCATTTATAAGCACCCACATTGGTTTTTGAGTTATAGGCTTGTGGTTTTTGAGTTATAGGCGAATTAATAATAAATTTTCAAACCAGAAATCGCATTTCTTAATGTTCATTTATGTCTCAATTTACGGTCACGTGACCTAGGATCCCAAAATTGGCACACATCAAGCACTTATTAATTTCCATGTTGAGTCCAAATTTCAACTTCCTACGTTTTACCGTTTGCTAGTTACGAGCAAATCAATCCTCATTTGGCAAAATTCGCGAACAAAAACAAAAGTACTACGCACTCACGCGAAGTCCCAATCAAACACCACCAGTTCACAATTTTCAGAATGATTCTATTACAATGACATATGACTATTTTGAGCAATATTTTGCCCATTGATACTTTTTTATACTGCGGGATCGATCTCATGCTCGCTATGAGCGATCGATTGACAAGATGTGTGATGTAGGCGACGTTCACAATATATTATTCTTTAACTTGGTACATGCAGCGATTAAAAATGAATCTCATTATTTTGCGTTTTCTTTCGTTTAGCGTTTTCAATAAATGCGTTTGATTAACAAAGAAAAATCAACAAGTCTTTCAAAATAAAATAATTATCATTACTAGTAATAGTATTTACTTATTATTTTTTATGCTTCTTCACGATTGCGAGTTGAATCTCTAATTTTGAGTTTCTTAGCAAGATCTTCACCGTAAAACTGTGATTGGCATATAAAATCAGAATAAATTTTACTGAAATTTAGATGTATTTCGCTAACTTGGCAGCTTTCAATATGAATTTTTGCACAAAAAGGTCATTAGTACTTACAAGCATGAAGGCGAGAATGCGGGCAAAAATGAATTGGAGGAAGTCTCGGATTATATTCTTTGGGAAAAGTTAGGTTACCAAATTTTTGACTGTAAGACCATTTAAGGTGATAATTATTTCTATACTAAACAAGGTGTGTTTTATACTCGTACATTACAAAAAACTGGTCATCGCATTGATTTACTGTAGCAGTAAATGAAAACCAAGCAGCATACCTGAGTCCCGGAGAAGAGCAAAGTACGTAGATGTTGATGGTGTTTGCTAAAAACCCAAACGCTCCCATCGGTAAGATGAGACCCGCAATAATTGCGCTGTCTGTGTCATCGAAGTGAAGATCGTCGTACCTGAACAAGATATAAAAATCAAGTTAAAAATCGAAGATGTTGCAAATAGAAACGATGATTTTTGATCTGGTTTAGCATTGGAATCAAACTTGTTTTTGCAAGAGTTTGAAAACATACGGTATAATTTCTTGTACACAGGAAACTTGATTTAAAAGGTCAAATGGATTTAAAACTCCCAGGGAAGATTTACAATTGATCGGAAGAATGAATACTTGGATTTTGAAATTGCTGCAACTTTATGCAAACGTTTTGAAATCTTTGCTTAAATGCAAACTTTATTAATTTTTTTAAAACGTTATCAGTTTGACTTAAACAGTATTTTGTTGTTTATGGTAGGAAAAGAAATTTATAAGCAAAGCTTGAGCCACCAAAACCTCATTTAAATGTTGCTTTTTTTTAGCACTAAAAATATTGCTGATGATCTCACCATACAGCGTTCTCGACTTACAGTAAAAAGCTGCAAAAATTGGAAAGTTTTGTTTCAAAAAAATTTTATCTACATTTATTAATTCTGATCCACTTCTAACCCAAGCTCTATACTTTTACATTAAAACTAACCTTTAAATTCAATCTAAACTGTGTAAAGCTACACCCTAATAGCTCGGAAAAACACTAATGCAAAATGCGCAGATGATTATTCGTTATTCCTTTTTGGTGTTGTTTTTTTCTCTTACCTAAAATACTGTAAGTGTAATTTTACTCACAGTCAAATTTAGAAACCCTTAACAGTCTGTTTCACCTTTAACGGGATCATCAGAAGAGAGCTTCTAAACAACATATACAAAAACAAATTTATTAGTTACACTTGAAACATAGACTTGTAAGCAGTTATTAACAAAATAATGCGTCTGCCTGACCTCGAAACTTTCGTCAACTGTGCCACAGAACAGCTGTTATAGAACTTTTAAGTTGAAAGGCGGACAACATTGTGTTTACTAAATAATACGCATGCTGGGTTTGTCGTCGGTTACGTTTCAAATTTGAGTGACTCATAATTGGGTAACTTCCATTAGATTAAATTTGAAAGGTAGGAGTTAAAATCATTGAAACGACTAATACGAAAACTTAATATAGCACCGCCTGTAGGTTTATAATTTATCCGGAGAGGGGAGTTGCCGTAAGCGCATAAGTCTTAACCAACATTTTTTAACAAAAATTTGTTTTTGTGCCTGCATTTTGAAATTAGCTCGGAGCGTTTATTCGGCAGTCCTTCTGGTTTCGCTTTGATGATTAGCTCGGAGCGTATATGTTGTTTAGAAGTTCTCTTCTGATAATCCCGTTAATGATGGTGAAACAGATTGTTAAGGGTTTCTAAATTTGACTGTGAATAAAATTATAATTTGCTCTAATCTCTGATCATTGAGTTCTCTTCAGTTGGAGATATCAAAAAGAACAGTTAATTGTAATTGCACGTTTATTCTCTAAGTTACCTTGGCCAGGAGACTGCGAAAGAACTTTTTGGACTTTGAGTCAAGCTGCAACCTTTCTACCACACTTGATGAAAGCTTTACACTGTCGTTTTTGTATATTGATGAACGTGAAACATAGAAACTGAATACAAATTTGCATGGAGTTTGGTTAGATCCGGTTGGAAATCGAACCCGAGTTTACTGTTTGGCTACTCCACCCGAAACGTCGCATCCGAGTATTTATTCTAAGAGCACTTACTGTTCTTTCAATCAGAGTGTATTGTGTAAATGTTGGGGGTTGTAGATATTAAAACAAAAGTTTTACTTCTTTTCGATGTGATGAAGGTGCAACACAATTTGACAAGAAGGGGGAGAGGTGCATGAAAGTAAACCCCAGCTTTTATTTTTAGTTTTACTCCTTAAAAGTAGAGGCGCTTCTTATTCTGGATTTTTGCTATTGCACTGTATCATTACAAAATTCAGATTGCTTCTTTGATTTATCATTTTCCTATATTTCTTGTTATTTTAATTTTCATTTTACGAATAGAATGGCTGGGTGATGTACCTTTCACTTTCGACAATCGTAGCAGCAGATACTTTGTTTGTAACATTTTCCATGATTGTTGGTGAGTAATGAGCTTGGATATTAAATGTTCACTTTACTTCTTTTTCTGACAATTAAAGTCAAAAACGAATTCGTTCACAATTCACTTTTCAAAGGCAACATTCCGACAAAGATTTTTCATCCTGGTGTTCTTTCTCCACGAGATTTTAGTTCCACTTTAAACAGAAACCACCGTCAAGTCAAAAGTATATTTGCTCAAGTTTAAATGGGGAGTATCCCACTTTTTTCTCATATACTCGCAGGTCTCATAGCAAACTATAAGCTTATCACTGAAATTAAACTTAATTGTGATCTCGCCAGCTACGTAATGATTAACAAGAGTATTGAAGCAATGCCCTTGGATTTTTTAAATAATGCATAAATTTACATGAAGCATACCGTGGGAAAATGAAATAAAGTAACTAAGTTGAAGACTCTACGATTACTGTAATTTGCCATTATTTGACATTCAAAGTTCCATATTAGAATTCTATTCGATCTATTATAAAGCTAGTGGTAAAAGTAAATCGGATCGATTTGGAACCCCGTTACGGTAAAAGAATCAGTTCTGGAACGCCGTTTCGGTAAGAATTCTAAAAAACAAAATATCAGTAGCTCCACCTGCAACCGAAAACAACTTTTTGATTTGGATGAAACTCGATTTCTCTTGCTAAAAAACTTTTTTTTTGATCTGTACCTTGAATTTGACCTATACTGGTAATTACTTTCTGGTGTAACTTTTTTTATCTACTCCTCGAATTTGGTGGAAACCAGCTGTTGATTATTTTTTATCGCGGCAAGCTTATTTAAGGTTTTCGCGTTGAATAGTCAAATTCAGTGTAAAAGTTATATTCTTTCGGAGATAAAATTTTGGACCTTTAAGAAAATTGCTGCTGGTTACACGGTTCCGGTAAAAACATAAAACCACTTTAACCGGTACAGAGAGCTAGAAGTATTGGTGCACATTGCACAGCGTTTCACAACCATATGAATATGACGTAGTATGTAATTTATATGGGCTACTGTAAAACTGCGCTGTCGGACGGGCATTTCGACATCAGTTTGAGGGAGGGGAATAAGCGTGTAGTTTATTGGTTACCAAAATCCTAAGTGCCAATTACACTTTAAAAATCAAATAGTTGAGGAAACATAACATTGTTGGATAGAAACTACTGTAAATTATAATGCAGTGATTGCAAATAGTAAATTCTGTTATCAACCGGTGGTGGGCAAGTTACTTTGTAAAAGTAACAGAGTTATAGTTACATGGCAAAAAAGTAACTAAGTTGCAGTGACCATCTAAAAAAAGTAACTAGTTAGAATTACAGTTACAGTTACTTTTAATAAACTAAATTTAATTAATCAAATTGTGTTCCTTTGTTCTTACTCGGCCATTTTCCGACTAAGGAGTGCAAAGTTCCAGACTTTTGCTTATAACTCAAAAACGGTTGGGTCTAGCAACATGAAATTTTGACAGCGGTTTGAGATTAACAAGTTGCATACTTGTACCAAAATTTGAAGTAAAAGATCTTGTGACTTTGATTTTAGGACCCAAAAATCGCCCCGCAAGTTTGACGTAAAAGGCTCTCATTCAAAAACGGCTTAAGTGCAGCAAAAAATATTTCGCACGGTTGTATGTCTTATGGTACCCTTTTATCTCAACCAACCAACTTTTGGTCGCGATGAGGTTTTTTCCTTCTTTTGTCCTTTTTTTCCTTATTTTTCCGTTTTTTTTTTCTTTTCTTTCCTTTTTTCCTTTTTTTTCCTTTTTTTCCTTTTTTTCTTCCTAAATCTTGTATGCTTTTTTCCCCTAAATCACAAAACATCGAAATCTGATATTTGTGTAAAGTTGTTTAGCTGCAAACGCAATTTTTTCTCCAAAAATTTTTTGGGGCGACTCCCTAAGGAACCCCACCAAAAATTAAATTTTTTAACAGCTTAATCTTGGGCGCTAGTTTTTTTTTTGATATCAGGAGTATTTAAGAAACAAATATTTTGACATAGTTCGGGGGTACCACCCTCTCGGGGACCCCCAAATAGACCCTCAATTATCAGTTTTTGGAACGACTCAAGCTAACGTGCCAGTTTTTTTTACATCAACAGATACTTAACAGACAAATATTTTGACATAGTTCAGGGGAGCCACCCCCCGGGGACTCCCCACAAAATGGACATCCCAATTATCAATTTTTTGAGTGGCTTAATTTCGAGTGCCAGTGTTATTTGATGTCAGTAGATATGTAAGAAATCAATATTTTGACATAGTTTGGGGGTACCACCCCCCGGGACCCTCTCAAAATGGACTCCCCAAAAATCAATTTTTGGAACGACTTAATTTCAGGTGCCAGTGTTGTTTGATATCAGTAGATATTTAAAAGACAAATATTTTGACATAGTTTGGAGGTGCATCCCCCCGGGACCCCCCTAAATAGCAAATAGACCCGCAAAATCAATTTTTGGAACGGCTCAAGCTAGCATGCCAATTTTTTTTTATATCAACAGACACTTAACAGACAAATATTTCGACATAGTTCAAGAGTGCCCCCCTCCGGGAACTCCCCAAAATGGACCCCCAAAAATCAATTTTTTGAACAGCTTAACTTTGGGTGCCAGTGTTTTTTGCTATCAGTAGATATTTTACAGACAAATATTTTGACATAGTTTAGTGTCCATCTGTTTTACCACCTCTGTTATTAACTGAACACTTTTATTGACTGATCTGTTCTACCAATTTGTAATGTCTCTTAACCCTATCTTCACGAAAAAGGGAAGGGATGCAAAATGCCCCTCTTGATTTTTTTGTAACAAATCTCTAACGAAAGCTTTTTTTTTTGAACGTTGACTTTGAGTCAAATTTATTTGCAAATAACCCTGAAAATTTGAAGCTACTAAGGTAAAGAAAAATGCATCAATTTTGAGATTTGCCGAAGCCACTCTTCAAAATCTAATTATTTTTGGATCATTTTTAATTTAACTGATGTCATTTTTTGGCCCATATTGCGTTTAACTTAAACAATAAATCCATTCAAACCCGATGGGGTTATCCAAAATTGGGTCAATTGTATTACAGAACGGACCGACGTTGACTCCATCCTTCTTGACCCAACCGTTTTAGAGATATTTTACTTCAAACACGACGTAGGGGCCTCTCTATTGCGGGGGGTGATTGGCTTAGTTATTGGCAACCGGTAGCGTAGCCAGGAGGTAGGGGGCTATAGCTTTGGTGAAGACCTTTTTTTTTTTTTTGGAGATCACCTGATTTTGACAGAAAAATTGCCTTAATCTGATTCAAGTGTGATGAAAATTTGGGTCAAGTTCGTTTACTGTTGTTTTCACCTCTCAAAAAAGCCCCCCCTCCTTTGCCAAATCCTGGCTACGCGCCTGTTGGCAACCCTGACGTTTCAGTGCAATATCCTAGCCCACAAAGGCCTATGATAACCTATACAATAGTTAAAAGTCCTAAGTGGTTTAGCCTAAGTGCAGCGTTTCTTTAATATAGAGCTAAAATGGCGTCGCAGATGTTGTTAACGTAATGGTAGCCAACAAAATTAATTTTGATCACAAAGGTCCCTACATCGTGTTTGAAGTAGAATATCTTTGGAACTGCAGGGTCAAGAAGGACGAAGCCAACTCAAATCCAAACTAATAAGATGGTCCTAACTTTTGATACCTCCTTTGAGTTTGACTTTAGTCCTTGTTTAAATAATCTTATAAAACGTTTATGTGACATAGCCACTTTGACTTATGCAAAGTGTAAAAAAAAGGTTTCTAACAACTTTCGTGATTACAATCTAGTTTGCAATATTTAGTAAAGTTGCGAGAAACTTCCAACTTTTATAAACCAACGGAAATCTTCAGTAGAAAAGAAGTCTCCTTTAACGAGGGACCTTCAGGAGAAGAGCCCTATTTAACCGACGATTTTCAGTAGGAGAGAGGTCTTATTTAACCAACCAGGGATCATCAGATTAGTAAATCTTTATTTAACCGGAAATCTTCTAAAGTAGTGAAGCACAATATTTTTCCGGAGAACTTCAGGAAAAGAGACGCCTTATTTGACCAGAGATCTTCGAGAAGAGAATTATTTAACCAAAGACTTTCAAAGTGAGAGAAGTCTTATTTAATTGGGGATCGTCAGAATAGTAAATCCTTACTCAAACGGAAATCTTTAGAAGGATAAAAGCCGTAATTTGCGAAGAATTTTAAGGAGTAAAGAAGCCGTATGTTACCGGAATCTTCAAAACTAAAAGGTCCTTGTCCAAACGGGTACCCTCGTGAAAAGAGAAACCTAACGTAGGTTAAATAAAACTTCGTGAGGTTCCCGTTTGGGTGCAGCAAGTTGTATAATTGGTTCAATTTTGCTTAAACGTATTTGCTATATAGCTCTGGATCTCTAACATATTCGACAGTGACATCAGAACTCATACCGATTAATTACTAATTAAATGCTTAAACTTTTAAATCACAAATAATTTTTGTAATTTGTCACTGCTTCAGGTGATGATAATCGTGGAATTTTACTGGGATTTTTTTCATTATAAATTAACAATGAAGGTCAGGATAATTAATTCTGCACGTTTCATAAAAAAGAGAGGTAATTAAATTTTGATTTATTCCGCCGGCTTTACAACTTATTTAATGTTAGTTTATCTATAATTCAATTGGATATTGAGATTTTCAGAATTCACTTCACGGATCAATGAACAAGACTTCGCATTTCCTGAGAAAACTTTCTTCATGTACTAGAGATACCCAGAGTTGAAGGACATTAATTTGCCCAGCTACATTGGACCGGAAACAGCAAATTGACTCAGCAATCTTCATACACAAAGCTGGCACTTGCGCCATCAGTACACATACAATGGCAGTTTTAATTTTTTTTTATTTTAAAACGGTGTTTAGCAGTTTTACCCGGCTGGAATTCAAGTTTAAGTCTATTGCTTACTGAGTTGCTAAGGGCTTGCTTTAGCTGCTTGGCTGCTGCATTTTATACGAAAAAAAAAAATCGATTTACAAAGGTGGGCAGTGGATACCTGTACCTGTGTCTACTTAGGTTCTCTTCAGAGCAATGTTAAATACAGTTATCTTTTCCAGCGTTATCTAGTCGTTGCACATTAATTTGTACCGTAAGTTGCACTAAATTGAATCCCTTCCGAAAGAAAGAAAACAGCTTTTTATTTTGAACCGACTTGAACTTCGAGTCACATTTATTCACAAATCCGTAAAATCTGATCATTTTTTTGGCCAATATTTTACTTAACCCTATATGTACACAAAAATTAGACCAACATACCCATATTACATTGGGAGGGGGCAAAATACCCCTTATCTAACTCTTAAACCAAAAGTAATGGGAACATAACTGTACATGCGAGTTGGTGTTTATCAAAACTTTTTAGAGAAATTGGTTTTGAGTTGATGACGTCATCATCATGACGCCACAGGCGGTTCAAATTTCAAACATATCTTTTTTTGATACTGAATCATAAAATGCCTAAGTCAAAGTAGTTACATAACAAAAACGTTTTACGACGATATTTGAATTAAATATTTGTCAAAAACTGCTCAAATTTGAAAAAGTGACTTCCGAAAACTTTAAAAATTGGGAAGCTTCCCGTTACTTTGGCAACTTCAAATGTTCAAGACTTATTTGTATTGAAATTTCAATCAAAGTCAAGGTGATTCAAAACCCCGTGCCATAAGTATGATTAAATGACGTCATAGGAAGTTTTGTGACGTAAGCACATGCCAAACTTGGTGCTTCCATGACTTACGGTTTAAGATTAAGATAAGGGCATTTTTGCCCCCCCCCCCGCTTTATGGTAAAATGCGTTTGTTAAATAGCCCGTGTAAAATGAGGTTAAGGTCTATGACGTCACAAAGGTGGAGAGTTCTTTGCATAATTAGTGCACGGTCTTTCCTTTAATACACTTTTTCGATGTGTTTTCCCTCCGTGAGCGGGAAGTTTTGGCTTTTTTCTGTCTGTCAAAAATTGTCTAGAATTGGCATCATATGAGTGAGGTTCATACGCTCTCTTGGTCTTTGCACAAACTGATGGCAGGTGTTGCTGAAAATTTGCCCTGCGTAGTTTTATTACTGCACAGATCAAAACGATCCTAATTTTAAAACTTCCTCTCCGGGTTCGGCTCCAAACTCTCTTGCGGAGCTTATAGCGCTCCCAACACCCCTTAGCTGCTATCGAACACGCTCCCATCCAAATCGCAAACTATAGTGCAAAAAGATTTTAGTCCCCTCCCCGACTAAAAAAGTTTGTTCCCCTCAACACAGCCCTTTTGAATGGAGCACTGCGGTCATATACGCTCTTCCAATTGCGGCAGTAAATGAGCATAATATGCCATGCTATTGTATCTTCTCAAAACATTTCAGGGTTTGCCCCTATGGGCACGAATCTTTGTCAAAATATTTTTGTTTCTGGTAGCTCGCTATTTTCTAAAAGTATGGTACCATACTTTTTATCAAACTGTGTTTTTTCTTTAATAATGATTTAGCAATTAACTTAATAAAATAATAATTATCCCGCGGGCAAAAATTTGGTCAAATAAACGTTCAAATATTGTCCTGATTTGTCTAGAATAGATAATCTTGATGGTTTAATTATCGTCTTTATCTTCTAAATGTTTTTGATTACGCAAAATGCATCAAGCTGAAGAGACGTCATAGGAAGAGGTCGAATATTTGTAAACACAAGACGTTTTTTTGACGTCATATATGTGTTCAGGGGCGTAGCCAGAAATTCGCAGTGGGAGGTGGGGGTAATTTGGGGATCTGGGGGCAGAGCCCGGCCCAGCGCTCGAAATTTTTGCATTTTTTAGCAAAAATTACTTAATTTTAGGGCTACTTAAATAAAGAATAATGCTCTTAAAACGTGGCAGAGAAATTGACAGCGTAACGTGATTCAAGAGGTTGCATTAATGGGCTATGTGGGAGGTGGCTAATGATAACATTGTAGTTCTCTTGTTTACATGCTGGTAAATTATAAAATCCTATTATTCAATAAACTCAGACGGAGTAATTTATTTCGTCTATGTTTCATAGAGAAAAATAATTGAGGGAAGGGCTAAAGGAAAGATATTTGAGAGAAGTGATTGGTAATTAACTAATACTGAATAGCGCCCTCCTCCCGCCCCCCTTGGCTAAGCTACTGTATGTGTCTCGTATTAAAATAAGTCTAGAAACAGTTTTGAATGAGTTGAATTCAAACCCCACTTATCATAACTTAAAAGTAATTTATTTCGGATCTATGCTATTTTACCAAAATTTTAATGCTATTTAGGCATTTATTCTAAGTCATTTAATATTGACGTTAATTTAAAATTCCGAAACAAATAATTTATAGATCGTGATTAGAGAGGTTTATAGATGATACAAAACCGACGTTTGTTGACGGAAAGCTGCGACACCTAACAAATGTTAA
This sequence comes from Trididemnum nubilum, assembly GCA_963965965.1. Lineage (NCBI taxonomy): Eukaryota > Metazoa > Chordata > Ascidiacea > Aplousobranchia > Didemnidae > Trididemnum > Trididemnum nubilum. Next base: position 1,860,571 of record OZ014478.1, on the reverse strand, counting down.
ATGTATAAGTAACAGTTAAGGTAGGTTTACTCTGTATTCGTTTTTCGTCCGTTTTTGTCTGTTTTTTTACGTTTTTGATTCTCCGTAGAAAAGCATACGTCTTTTCATTCGCATTTTTGTATGTCCATATCCGCACAATCAGATTGCCACATACTGAACAAAAGTTTTCTGAACAAATTTTTTTCGTAAAGGGGTAGCCTACAGGACTACAGCTTTAGGATATTTTAAAATATCGCTCTTATCGTTCACACACAAAATTTTTTGAACAAGTTTTTTTTATATGTATAACCAGTACTTGAATTGTAGGGGGATGGGGGGGACGCGTCCCTCCATAGAGAGTTAGCATCCCCATCGAGATTCAGCTTCCCCCCACTGAGGTTTGAGCGCTGGTTCAACAGACGAAAAAGGGCCTGGCAGCACGAATAGATTCAACAAAATCAGGCTGAATTTAGCTCCAACTTGCAGTGAAGACCTTTTTTTTTTGTCTATGGTCTTCACTTGATTTTGAAGACAAAACTCTTCAATTTTCGGTGAAGACCTTTTTTTTGGTCTTCACTCGATTTCGGGGACGGTAAGACATAATTTCCACTTAAGTACTTTATTCGCATTTCGAACGCGTTCGGTCAAGGTTGCAAAAGCGTCCCCTCATGCAAAATTTGTACTTAAAGCGGATACAGATTTATAAAAATGCGGATGAAAAAGGGCAAAGGTGAGCAGTACCTCGGTACTTTTTTAGTACCGTTACCGGTACCGACGGTACTTCTTGAAAAATGGTACCGAAGTATCGGTACCGCGGTACTTTTGTAAGAGTATTCGGTATTTTCAGTTTTTTGTTATCACTTATCAATTGAACATCAAACTCTCTCTCTCTCTCTTTTTGGGTTAGAGCAAATAAATTTTTAACCTCAAAATATAGCGCTGCGGTTCACTCCAAAGAAAGGTCCAAGGTGATGTGCTTGCCAACAATTAACATGTAAGTGCAACATCTCTGCATCCGCAGTTCCGCATCATCTATGATGACGATCAAAGTCAAAAATGATGAAACACTTTTGTGTATAAAGGAATGCAGCAAACGTTCAAAGACAAAGTACTTAATTTGTTACAAGAGAAATTGGAGGCGCAAGATGGTTCAGATGAGAGCAGCGACATGAACTAAAGCGAACATTCCGGCGAACTTTTTGATTTTTTGAACAAAGCAAACAATAACACTTGCCGAGATAGAGCTACAAAGATTTTTAGAAGTTTCGTCGATCAAAAGCCTCAAATGCAAATTAGTTTATCTACTGTTAAACTTTCAGAATGATGCGATGAAAAAACTCTATTGGATATAAATTACTGCACTGCCTTCAAGTGCAGTGGTCGAACGAGTGTTCTTCGCAGGAAAAGACATAACCCTATTTTACACGGGGAAGGCTATTTGACCAACGGCATTTTACACGGGGAGCAAAAATGCTTCCCATTTCTAACTCCTAAACCAAAAGTCATGGAAACACCGAATTTGGTGTGCGGGTTGGTGTTCTCCAAATTTTTTTAGAAAAGTTCATGACGTCATCATAGTAACGTCACCAGCAGGCACGTAGCCAGGGGGTGTAGGGGAGTAATTGCCCCCCCTCCAATTTTAGTTTGCCCCCCAAGTAAACTTCACTTAAATCCTTGAGTTTTAGGATGAAAAAAAAGTATTGTATTATTTTTGATTTGATATATAAAAGTCGCAGAAAATGGTGGCTTTCCGAACTGAAGATCTTTTTTTTTTTGGAGATCACCACAAAGCTTGTAGAAAATGGTGGCTTTTCGTATAGAAGACCTTTTTTTCTTTTTTTTTAAGATCATCCCCAATGTGAAGCCATTGCCCCTTCGAATTTTCGCTTGCCCACAAAAAAATTCGTTCTGGTTACGTTCCTGAACGTCACGGCCACATTTTTTTTAAATGACGTCATTTTTGCGATGAAGTCACAAACGGTTCAAATTTCATACATAACTTTATTTTTGGAAACTGAATCATAAAATACCTAAGTCAAATTGGTTATGTCACAAAAACGTTTTATGAAGTAACATAGTTTAAACTATAAATCGGCCGAAAATTGCTCAGATTTTGGAAAATGACATTGGGAAACCTCAAAATTGGGAAATTTTTCTTAACCTAAACAAATTGAATTTTTTTGGAATTGTTTGTGGTGAAATTTAACTCAGTTTGAAAAAAAAAAATGTTTTCAAGGTATTTATGATGAAAAAATCGAGAGTGGGCAAAAATGCCCGCCGTGTAAAATCGGATTAAAACACATAAGAGTTGGATTAAGTTACAAATTGGCAATCTGATACAGGGGTGCCGAAACCCGGGGGAGATGGGGGGGATATATCCCCCCAATAATTTGACTGCATCCTCCCCAATAATTTGACTATGGTCTGCATTTGAGCGCTAAATGATCTTCGGAGTTTTTTTTTGATCTGCACTGGCTTTCGGGGACAAAAACTGTTTAATTCTCCGTGAAGACCTTTTTGTTTTGTTTATTTTTTATTTTTTGACCTTCACTTGATTTTGGGGACAAAAACTCTTCAAATTTTCCGTGAAGACTTTTTTTTTGGTCTTTGCTTGATTTACGTACGTGAAAAAGATGGTGGTCGAGCTTTATATCCCCCAATGTTGAAAATCGGGCAAAATTAGGGTGAAATTGCAAATTATGCTCTCCAATGCTCAACATAAATCGGCACCACTGATCTGATTTTTCTCAAAGTAAATATTTGCTCGATCGTAATCTTGGTTTGTCGTGCTTTTTTTCACTAAAAATTACAAATTTTTTGAAACAAACATTCTGCAAAGATTCAAAAAAGATTAAGTTGACATCATCAAAAAGTATCGGTACCGAGTACCGGTGCCGCGGTACTGTTTAAAAATAGTACCGGTGCCGACGGTACTTTTTTCAAGCGAGTACCGGTAACGCGGTATTTTTAGAAAGTACCGTGCCTACCTCTGAAAAGCGCATACTTTTTCACGGAAAAGCAAAAACATAAAAAAACGGACAAAAACAGAGGAAAAACGGGTGGTGTGTAAATTCATCTTTATACTTTGTCTGACACCAGAGTTCTCAATCAGAAAACTCTGCTGACACCAAACGACTAAAAACGATTTCTGTAAAAAAGCCACCTTTTGGAAAAATGGCTATTCTTTTTCTAACTTAGACCATTATTAAACGAAAACACAGTACTTTGAAAGTGCTTGTGAACGGCAAATTCTACTAGTAGCTATTCAAGTAGAGATACTTTTGTTACTTTACACCCTGTTGAGTGGCTTTCAGCAAACAAAATTGCTTTTGTAACTCAACAGCTTCACACAAAAATTAGATTTCGATGTCTTGCGTGCTGGAGAATAAGGGCAATCAATATTAATTTTGGAAAAAAACAGAAAAAATTTTATTGCTGTTAAAAATAAGTTGGTAGGAAATTACTTGTCTGTTGGATTTTGTATATTAAAACTTCACGGATAGGCACTGGCGTTACGTTAGAGGTTTGTGCCTGAGGGAGCAAGCTTTAAAGGGCTCCTCTACATTCGATGGCACAAACCGAGTGGAGACCAAAACAAACTTGGACAAGACCTCGATACTCCTCGGGGGAGGACATTTCTGGGAGTGAGACCCACATCGGGAAGGCCCGGTCCGTTTGTACCAATACCTCCCCATCAGTTAGTATACATCTGTTTGGATGAGCTATTTTATCAGAGGTGGAGTCGAGAACACAAGGCTCGAGGCCAAGGCTAAGGAAACAAAAAAACTCCGAGGCCAAGGCCAAGGACAGCCCTTCTGAGGACAGACCCTCTCGGGGCCAAGGACAGAAATGCTCGAGGCCAAGGCCAAGAACCAAGGACACGAGTGCAAGTGTTCTCCAAAAAAAAGAAAAAAATTTCAGGCGATCTCCGAAAAAAAAAATGGTGTTCAAAAATTTTTTTTCTAGTGCTAGATTTATGTAGCAAGTGCTTTTACGTTCAAGCCTATGCCGATGATCTAGCAGTGTTGGTCACTGGTGCTAATATGCTTTGGATCAGAGATATGGCCCTGAAAGCAATAAATATTGCTGCAAATTGGGCTTCGGAACAAGAGCTACAGTTTAGCAGCAAGGCAACCAAATTTGTACTGTTCACTCACAAACGGAAACCAAATTTGGGTTCCTTGTCAATAAATGGTTCAAAACTTGAACTTTCCAAGGAAGCAAGGCTGTTAGATCTTACTCTGGACAGCAAGCTAACTTGGATAACACATATTTCCCGAATTACCCGCAAAGCAACTACAGCAATTATGCAATACCGACAAATTGTGGGTAAAACGTGGGAAATAAAACTATCTACGATGAAATGGATCTACACAGCTATGATAAGTGCATAGGTGGGCAAATTAATGCAAAACGTTAGCTTCGTTAACCACTAGTCCGTTAGCAAACTTCATACCTCCGTTAACGTTAATCCGTTATTTTCAGCTTTAATTAACGGAAGTTAATAAAGTCCGTTATTTCGTTAACATTTTGCGGGTAATTTACATTTTTTTTTATTCACTTGCTTCTAGAACACGTATTGACGCTGTTGAGCTGATTGTAAGGAAATATTTATTGCTATGGTGGTCTTTTTGTGTTTTGGAAGTTACAATTTACAGTCTAATCTAATTTCAAGATAAAAATAAGTTCAAATGCACTAACGAAGCTGCGATCGGAGAATGTTTGAAAATTGTGAACAGCGATAATTAATAGACCTATGAGGCTGCAGCTTATCATTTGCCACAAAAAAAAAAACTGTTCTTCGCTTTCTTCTATAAAACTCGTGGTAATACGCAACAAGTGTTACCAGTGCAAACTGGTTTGTACCGATACGATGAATGAATGGTACAAGATATTACCAATAAAAACCTTAACGGAAGTTAACAGAACTTAACGGAAGTTAATTTAGTCCTTTAACAGAACTTAAAGAAAGTTAATTCAGTCCATTAACTTGAAAAAACTTTTTAACGGATTAACGAGTTAATGAAAAAGTTAGCTTCGTTATTAACGGATTAACGATTAACGGACTTGTGCCCACCAATGGATACGTCCAATCATGTCATATGCGTGTGTGTCCTGGGCTGGCGGTCTCAACAAAAAGTATCTAGTGAGGAAACTCACAAAGGTGCAGAGACTTGCTTGTGTGGTGATTTCATCAACTTTTCCTGGCACCCCGTACTGGTGCTCTGGAAATATTGCTCAACATAACTCCCATTGAGAAATTCTTATTGGCTGAGGCAGTGCGAGGGTCATACAGAATCACTGTTAGTGGGCTCTGCCATGTCAACTGAGTTGGTTCCTTTGGGAAAACGAAACGCCGTGGTGATGTTTGCAATGAGGCAATGAAATTCTTACCTCTGCTGCAAATGCCAGCTGACCGAATAAAGAAAACAAAGGTATTCGAAAGAAATTTCGAATGTCAAATTATGAATAAAAAGAATGCTATCAGATCTGAAAGCGTTCTGAATCAAAAAACTGTCAAGGTTTACACCGATGGCTTGAAACTAGATGGGAGAGTAGGTGTGGGTTTTTATGCAGAATACTCAAACAACTCCCCAAAACAAGCATTTTTTCACCTTGAAATTTACAGTACTGTGCTCCAGACAGAAGTCTTAGCTATTTCAGAAGTGGCAAAGAATCTGCTTTTGGAAAAAATGTACAATCAAAGTATTGTTGTGCTGGTTGATCGTCAAGCAGCTATCAAAGCACTCATAACGTGCACTGTAACATCAATTACAGGGATCAACTGCATTAGAAACCAAAATCAGTTAGGTAAACACAACCACGTCAGTATCGCTTGGATTCCTGGACGCGCTGGGGTATATGGTAACAAAGTGACAGACTATGTAACCAAATCAGGATCTAAGTCAAAACTACATGGTCCTGAACCTTCTATTACAGTCCCGTATGCCAGCTGTGTTAGCACGGTTAAGGACTGTTCCACTGATAGACGGAAATCTATGTGGAATAAACGGAAAGACTGCTTGAGGATGAACGAGTCTGTAGATTGGACGTCTTCCCGACTAACAATACGTCTTCTTAATCTTAAGAGACCTCAATTAAATAAAGTAGTGCAAGTTACCGGGCACTGCAATCTACAGCGACATAAGAAAACTACAGGTCGTGCTGAGTCTTCTTTGTGTCCGAAATGTATAGGCCTACTAGAGATTGAAGCACCAAATCATCATGTTGGCAATTGCAAGCTTTACCACGATATTCGTGTTAAATATTTTGGAATCCCCAAAACCATAGGTGGGCACAAGTCCGTTAATCGTTAATCCGTTAATAACGAAGCTAACTTTTTCATTAACTCGTTAATCCGTTAAAAAGTTTTTTGATGTTAACGGACTAAATTAACTTCCGTTAAGTTCTGTTAACTTCCGTTAAGGTTTTTATTGTTAATATCTTGTACCATTCATTCATCGCACCGGTAAAAACCAGTTTGCACTGGTAGCACTTGTTGCGTATTAGCACGAGTTTTATAGAAGAAAGCGAAAAAAGGAGCTTTTTTTGTCTGCAGCTTCATAGGTCTATTAACAGAGGTGGAGTCCTCGAGGACGTCCTTGGCCTCGAGGACGTCCTCGAGGACACATTTTGAAGTCCTTGGCCTTGGCCTCGAAGGTCAAGTCCTTGGCCTTGGCCTCGAGGCCTCAAGTCCTCGAAAATTGGCCTGTCCTCGGCTCGAGGACAGCACTATTTTTTGGAATGTTAAAATTTTGTGGAGCGCTTGAAAAATTTTTTGGAAAACGTTTTTTAGTGGAGATCGCTTGAAAAATTTTTGTGAAGACCTTTTTTTTTTTTTTTTTTTTTGGAGATCGCCTGAAAAATTTTTGTGAAGACCTTTTTTTTTTTTCTGGAGAGCACTTGCGCTTTGTTTCCTTGGTCCTTGGCCTTGGCCTCGAGCATTCCTGTCCTTGGCCTCGAGAGTGTCTGTCCTCGGAAAGGCTGTCCTTGGCCTCGGATTTTTTTTGTGTCCTTGGCCTTGGCCTTGGCCTCGAGCCTTGTGTCCTCGACTCCACCTCTGTCTATTAATTATCGCTGTTCGCAATTTCCAACGATTTTCCAATAGCAGCTTCATTAGTGCATTTGAACTTATTTTTATCTTGAAATTAGATTAGACTGTAAATTGTAACTTCCAAAACACAAAAAGACTACCAGAGCTGTAGATATTTCCTTACAATCAGCTCAACAGCGTCAATACGTGATAAAAAGAAATGTAAATTACCCGCAAAATGTTAACGAAATAACGGACGTTATTAACTTCCGTTAATTAAAGCTGAAAATAACGAATTAACGTTAACGGAGGTATGAAGTTTGTTAACGGACTAGTGGTTAACGAAGCTAGCGTTTTGCATTAACTTGCCCACCTATGACCAAAACCACTATTCACACTGGGGTAACGAAATGTAACATTAATAAACTGGCCACATACTTAACGGAAGCTGGAAGGCTTTCTGAGTTCGACTAGTAACCAAACAAAACAACAATAACATAGCAGCTACAGTTGCAATGGGCCCAAATGAGGCCTACGCAATGTGTAGGTGAACTTTACCAAACGGTAGCAGATTCACTTGCAACGCTACTCATTAATAATAATAATCAAAATTTTCAGGCGATCTCCAACTCCGGAAAACGAAAAAGGTCTTCGCAAATTTTTTGCGACGTTTCTGGCGTTTTCCAACAAGATTTCATCGGTACAAAAAATAGTGCTGTCCTCGAGCCGAGGACAGGGCAATTTTTGAGGACTTGAAGCTTCGAGGCCAAGGACTTGAACTTCGAGTCCAAGGCCAAGGACTTCAAAATGTGTCCTCGAGGCCAAGGACGTCCTCGAGGACTCCACCTCTGTATTTTATTTTGCAAAGATTAATTTTCTGACTGAGATACCACCTTGATTTTCCACCTCCCCGTAGTGAATGGAACCATACACTGTATTTTTTGCTACTCCGTTTAACTCCGATATCAGTACAATCAACTTGAATCAAGTGCCAAACAGATCAATGTTTGCAAATTAATAAGACACAGTACGTTACGGGTGTACTGTAGTACCAATAGGCTACAGAGTAGTTTATTGGTTTATTCAAGTAATATTATGGCAATGCTATTGTACTCTAAGTTCCTGAAAAAGACGAAGAAAATTGTGCCAATAGATCTGTATTGTTATAGTACAGTAATAATTATGTGGTTGAAGTGTTTTAATTTGGGCAGTGGCTGCTGTTACGTTACGTAACACTTCACTCGTAGGATAATATTACGTAATTTGTAACATTTCAACTGTGAAACATTTTTACGTTAACTTCGCCACTTAGCTCTTGCGATGTTTATTGAAGCGACAAGATTGCAAGTGCAAGAGCGTGTTGCATCGTAGAAGGTAGAAGCCGCAAGGGTAATTATTAAATTAATACTTTTTTTTTAGTACACGTTAGGACCAGACATAACAAACCGATGCTTTTTCAGGACGCTATCAAAAATCAACTCAACTCTAGTTTTTATAAGTAAAAGTTAATAAACATGCGGTAATAAACGCAGTACATTATTATCATCAGAGATGGGCACGCGCTACTTCAAAAGTAGCGCCGCTCCCGCTACCGCTACTTGCCCTAAAAAGTAGCGTCGCTACCGCTACCCGCTACTCGTCTTCAAAAGTAGCGCGCTACCGCTACCGCTACTTTACCACGAAAGTAGCGGCGCTACCCGCTACCGCTACTTTGAACAACGTGTAAATTTTTTTTCGCAGTTACTTATGAATAATTGGGTATATAATGAGATAATTAAGAAGATAAATTAAGCCATCATAGACTGTCTTTTGAAAAGCGTACCTGAAAAACTATATGTTTTTTGAAATCAGAATATTTTGGGTTTGGGCTGAGTATTTTTATGTTTCTACGTACGGTACTTTCAACCTCATCTGCTCTCAACCCTGGTTGGAATATAAAGTGACGTAAATTAAATTAGGTATAAAGTGGCATATCTATTTTTGTTCATTTAAAAGTTAACTTTTGTTTTAAAGTAGATCGTTATTATTAATAACCGATCAGTGGTGGAGTAGATAGAGCGTATGCTACTGAAGCGTTAGACTCGAGTTCGATTCCCGGTCGGGTCAAACCAAAGACTATTAAACGTGGTATTCACAGCTTCCCTGCTTGACGTTCAGCAATTAAAGGGACAGTATGAAACCTACGCCAAGTGTGGTAAAACATAAGCAATACACTGAAAACAATTTAATGAAATATGCGCTGCGCTATGGCGACGCGTTTCGACCTTGCTCAAGTCTCATCAGGCGGCAATTACACAATATATACATCACATAAAACATACACATTGTGCGATTGAGTTAAAATTCAGGTAGAAAATTACTACAGTATACGTAGGTGGCAGCTTGACTCGAAGACCGAAAGGTCCCTTTGCTATCTCCAGGCCAAAGCAACTAGATGAATAAAATGTAATCACAGTTAAGCCTATACTGTAAGAAAAATCATTAAAATCAACTATGGCAATATAGAAAAGATCAAGAGAACGCCATTGATTATCTGCAAATGAGTTGAATCAGATAATGCTCTATAAATTTTTTTTTTTTTTCTGCTAAGGCTAGCGTTGCTCCAAACTTTTTTTTTTTAATTTTGAGCAAAACAGAGTTTCGTGCTTTTTGTAAAAGTAATATTGTTCTTTCAAAAAAAAGTATCCCATAAATTATTAACGACATTTTTGTGATCAAAAATAGAGCGCTTATATTCTTAAAGATCAGTAGTTCTCAAACCTTTTTTCAAAGCGATCCAAAGTTATTGAAAAAGTCAAATGTGTGACATTAAACGAGCCATTTTTGCAGAAAGTGAGGTAAAGACCAAAAAAAAAAAAAAAAGGTTTTCATTTCGGGAATCCACATGTTTCAGCGGGTTTGCTGAGTCGTTTTTTATTATTACTTTATGGTTTTATTCATATTTCAACCTTTATGGATGTCTACAAAAAGAAACCAAGCAACCCAAAAGAATTTTCAGGCGACCCAACTTTGGGTCGAAGCTCATAGGTTGAGAACCATGGATTTAGATTGCTCAAATTACAGCTATGCTTCGAAATTTTTCGTTAATTATATTTTATGCTTATTGTTGAAACAAAAACAAACACAAACTCTTAATCAACCCTGAACATTGCTTTGCAAACAAACAAACAAACAAACAAAAAAATGGTTTGACAGCAACAACAAATCTCAGTAACAAAACTCCCCAAAATTGTTTTCAAAGTTTATTTTTTTTTTTTTTGTTTGATCATCAACTAAAATAAACCTTGCTGATTTGTTTACTTAAAATTGACGGAAAAAGCTACCGCATTTCGATGAAGACCTTTTTTTGGTTTTCACGTAAAATTAATGAAAAAAATTACTGCATTTCGTTGTTTTCAAACCGCACCCCCAAAAAATCTTTTTGGGCCCCCTCCTTACAAGCACACTACTCTGTTGCCGGGCCAGCCTTTAACTGTCTAATGCAGCCTTAGCAAGCGCAAGTCTCTAATCCGGTGCCTAACTGCATCTTTGCAATTTTTTAGTTCGCTTTTTGCCTACAGACCTGTTATCAGTTTAAAATAACTAACCTATAGCTGTAGTAGACTTAGGCTATACTCTACTCCTGTTCAGATACAACTGCTATCGAACCACGGCCATGTGGATATAGTTTAGCTCAGACTTTAGATGACAATGATCACCCGTACAAATCTATTGTTGGAAATAGCAAAACGTAATAAATTCATCATTACAACGTCACAAACAAAGTTATTTCGGCATTCTCACCCTTACTAACAATTTTGTAAACCAAATATACCAATTACTAATGTATCTTTTTTGATTTCATTAAACATATTACAATAAGCACATGAAATAAGTAGCGGTAGCGGATAGTTCATTTTCTAAAAGTAGCGGCGCTATCGCTACCGCTACTTGCCCTAAAAAGTAGCGTCGCTACCGCTACCCGCTACTCGGTTTGTATAGTAGCGGCGCTACCGCTCCCGCTACTCAAAAAGTAGCGGTAGCGGTAGCGCCGCTACTACAGTAGCGCGCTACTGCCCACCTCTGATTATCATGCGGTAATAAACGCAGTACGAGTCCATACCAATCATACCTCCGTCCTGAAAAAGTTTGAATTGAAGGCTATCAATATCTTACAACTGCACTTGGATTTACTATCTCGCAAGGTGGCATCACTGCCCGAACCCCAACTCTAATGCAAGGTTCTGAAGTAAAAGAAAAAATAAGATATCACCGCGAATTTTTCTAGCATGCTACCGCCAGAGTTCTTTATTAGCTACTGCAGTCACAGCGAATCGAACCCACAGGCGAGACTCGGTAGTTGCATGCCCTACCTCTAGGCTATCAAGACGTCCCATTAACCGCGTCAACATTCCGTACATAACTCGTTAAAGCCGTAAAAAGCAAAGGTGGAGTCGAGGACACAAGGCTCGAGGCCAAGGCCAAGGACACAAAAAAATCCGAGGCCAAGGCCAAGGACAGCTTTTCCGAGGACAGACCCTCTCAAAGCCAAGGACAGGAATGCTCGAGGCCAAGGCCAAGGACCAAGGACACAGCCGCAAGTGTTCTTGTAAAAAAAAGGTTTTCAAAAAAGTTTTTCAGGCAATCTCCAATTTATAATTTTTGATTGGGGAGGCCTAAACCACAAATCACATGCAATGACGTCATCAAACATTTGCCTGTTGGCACTTAAACAGGATTTTGCAAAGGGAAAGGGCTTAAACTAATATAGTTGAAAAGTGCAAATACGTAACTTTGGAGATGTGTTTGAGAAAGCCAGTGTAACTCAAACGTATCACAGACGCCGGAGGCTTTGGGGGTCTGGGGGCAAAGCCCCCAGCTGTTGGGCGATTTTTTGTAATTTTTTGGAAAAAAAAGCTATTTTAATGCCATTGAATCACATTTTGCACAGGTTTAGAGCCAATTGAAAGCACTAGATTTTTGACATTTGAAAGCCAATTAAAAAGATTAAATTGTTTAATTCTCCATCTAGTCGCAATTTAAGTCCAAAACACATTTAACATCTCGCAGTTTGGTGGTAAAGTTTAATTGTACGTGATTTGGTGCAGGTAGGAGGAAGTAAGGTGCATTGTCTCGTGCAACATTTTAGCAGTAAATGAAAACCCACTCGAAGATTTTCCTCAGAGATTTTTGTTTTGTCATGAAAATAACCAGTTATAGAAGTGCATGTTAGGCCAGGGGGTCCAGGCCCCCTCAATTGAAGTTCAACGATTTGTTCAATCAGCATTCATTTTGCATGGCTAATTTTTTTAAAAAGTATTTTGTGCGTAAAAACTGGCAAGGTGGATGTAAATTAATGAACTGCTATTGAAAAATAGCCCAATAGATGGCTACGCTTAGGCTACTAACCATGTTATTGCCGAGCCGGATTTACATCGCGCTGGGCCCCTGGCACTTTGGGAGATTTTCGCAACATCTTTCTGCCAAATGTAGGTGAAGACTATAAAAAGTCTTAGGATTTGAGCGCAGGGCCCTGAGCTAGTACTGCGCCATACTGTGGTAAATCCGGCCTTGGTTAATGCATTACGTTCTTAAAAACTCTAGATGTGATCCTGAGATAGCAACTTTTAGGACGAAAGCTATCCATTTCTTCCAGGTTTACGTTTAAATTGGCTGGCAAAAATTGATTTTAGGGGGTCCCGGGGGCCCTGTCTTCAATATTGTTGTTCGCTACAGAGTTGTATACGGGCCAACTAGTTCAGGCCCGAACCCGAAAATATAAGCCCAAACCCGGCCCGAACCCGGAAACTAATTTGAAGCCCAAATCATGCCCGAAAAAATTAGAAAGTTAAGTTACGACAGAAAAATTAAGCAGTATTGCCAAATTATTTTGATTATATTTATGTGCACCTAAGACAAAAAGTACGTTTCAGGCCCGAATTAAGCCCGAAATTTTTGTCAACTTAAGGCCCGAACCCGGCCCGAACCAGGCCCGAACCCGACCCGAAAAGCCCGGCCTGACTTACAACTCTGGTTCGGTACTGAACTGAAACTGAAGAAACAATAGGCTTTTTTGACACATATTTGTCATTGGTGAAATTTCAATTAGGGGAGGAGGCCCGCTTGGCTAAGCCTATGCTCCATTGCGGAAAACAAAAAAGGTATTTGCAAATTTTCCGCGACGTTTCTGGCGTTTTCCAACAAAATTTCAACGGTTCAAAAAATAGTGCTGTCCTGGAGCCGAGGACAGGTCAATTTTCGAGTACCTAAGGCTTCGAGGCCAAGGCCAAGGACTTGAGGCTCCAAGGCCAAGGACTTCAAAATGTGTCTTCGAGGACGTCCTCGAGGCCAAGGACGTCCTCGAGGACTCCACCTCTGGTAAAAAGTTTCGAACTTTTTTTAGGTCATAGGTACGTGTTTTAGTACCAGCACTGCATTTATTACTGCATAAATTAACATCTAATTTTTTATTCAAAATTAGATTTTAGTTGATTTTGATTGAATTCCAGTTGAACTTTTACTTATAAAAACTAGAGTTGAGTTGATTTTTGATAGCGTCCTGAAAAAGCATCGGTTTGTTATGTCTGGTCCTAACGTGTACTAAAAAAAAAGTATTAATTTAATAATTACCCTTGCGGCTTCTACCTTCTACGATGCAACACGCTCTTGCACTTGCAATCTTGTCGCTTCAATAAACATCGCAAGAGCTAAGTGGCGAAGTTAACGTAAAAATGTTTCACAGCTGAAATGTTACAAATTACGTAATATTATCCTACGAGTGAAGTGTTACGTAACGTAACAGCAGCCACTGCCTTTAATTTGACATGGCTCTCTGTACCCGTGTACAAGAAACCGGTACGCGGTAGGCCTACTGTAATCTTCCTGCTTACCTGCTACACGACTTACTCCGCTATTCCTCTACCTCTCTTCTATGCTGTACACTTAGCACTGTACTGGTACTGGTAAATTTGATATCTGTACCAATTTAATATATCTATAGAGGAAACTGATCTGTAGCCTAAATCTACATCTGATTGTGGTTTCATTTTCTAGCGTTAATCAGCAATACCGGTAGGCTACTTAATTTGTTCTCACACTTCACAACTCAGAACTCAGTCTTGTAAGCCTACTGTACTCATGTGCAGTGCTCCCTCAAACTTTTCACCTACTGCGTAAATGCAAGAAAAAGTGCGAAAGTCCTGAAGGCGTTGTGAAAATGCCGCCGGGTACCGATAGCTCTCTCCAACTTTTGAGACGAGCTCAAAAAAAAAAAAAAATGAAAAGATCACTGACCAACAAACCAAGATATTTTTCAAGAAAGTTTTGCCGTTCTCCAAAAAAAAAGTCCATTCGGCGGAAAACGGCACTTTTTGTGCTATCTTTGTTTACTTCTATCGCTACATTAGGAGAAAAACCGCGTCGTGCCGTAAGGCCGCTTGTAATTAATTGGCTTTTTATAATTAATCGGTTTTTGGCGCAAAATAAAAACGCCGTAATTTCGCAGATCAAAAACGCCGTAACGCCGTAAAATGCTAGTGCGAAAACGGCGGAAAAAATTCGCACTTTCGTACTTTTTTGCGCTTATAGGGAACGCTGCTCATGTGTACTGTACACAGTACGGTATCTTCAACCAAACAGAGCCTAATTATTATGGGTAGCCTACTAGGTACCTGTGTAACTGTAGCCTACGGGTACTAGGCCTACCTACTATTACTAGCGGTAAATTAGTGTACCGCCTACACTCCAAACTAATTTAGAATTGGCCTAGGCTAGTTTTGAGTTGAGACACATTGGTAGTTTTCAATAGTGAATTACCAATTTACGATACCACATGCTGACTTCCAATCTGAGGTTTGTAGGCTGCTGTTTTTTTTTTTGTACGGTACTGGTAGGCAAATTTACAACTAATAGCTAAAGCCTAGACTACTGTAAGACTGTACCAGTCGTCGATTTTTGACAAGCCATATTAAACTGTAAACTTAAGCTTTCCGTATATGCTACCGTAGCTAGGCTAGTTAGAGAATTAGGCCAGTACCAGCTAAGTTTGGCTTAGTTTTCAGACACTCAGCACTTGAAACTTGTCAATGAGCCATGTCTGATTTCTGAGTTTGATTGCGCCAATCCATTAGTCTAACTTGGAACTTTAGTCCACTAACATGCCCAAAACGAGTCATTTCAGATTTTGCAAACACCAGGGCTATAATTTTTCAATAAGGAAGATGCTTGGCAAATGTTCCATTCCTGCGAACACTGGACATTTTGAAATGAATCCTAAAAAAACTAACCCTAACCCTAATCTTAACCCTAATCCTAGCCCTAACCCAAAGCCTAGCCCTAACCCAAAGCCTAGCCCTAACCCAAAGCCTAACTTTAACCCTAACCCAAACTTATAAATGTAATTATCAAAAAAAAACTTTCCAAAAATGAGTGACGTCACTGGAATCTTTGTGGGTGTCATTAAGTGTAAGCTGTCAGCTGTATTTCGGAATCTCTGTGACTCATGTATGAGCGTGCGCGCGCTCTTGCTCTTCTCATGCGTACACTCATTGGGGTTAGGGCTAGACTGGGGAATAGCTTAGATCGGAGAGAAGGAGAAAATGCACGTGCGCTCATACACGAATCACAGAGCTGCCGAAAATAAAGCGACGGCACATACTTAACGATACCCATCTTTGTTTGTTTAACCGTGCATGTTCTATTCACCAAGTCACTTTGTTTCAATAAGTAATTGATCTACAGTAGATTCACTTTGTGAGAGGATCACTAGCATTGGCAACCCTACAACAGTGCAAGATATGCAGAAACTTGAATTCCAAGTTCTAAATTTACCTGTAGATTAACTAGTGGTAAGAAAATCTGAAATACTGTACTGGTACAGGGTAAGGTAAGCAAAAGAAATTTAAGTGCAAATACAGCGAAACATGCTGAACAAACCAATCCAGAATCACACAAATGCGTACCAATTTGATCAATACCTGTAACCATTATTCGCATCATTCAACTACTATATTGAGTCGTAATATGTACTATATAAATTGGTTAAGACTTAAGAGCAGCATTAGTTCAAAATGTTGAGTCAATAGCATTAATGACAGTTAGTAGTAACAGTTGTAGTTAGTATAAAAAAGAAATGAATACCGGTATTGGAAGTTAGACAATTTTTATAATTTTACACTGTGTTATTAAGCTATATACTAAACTAAATTATATTGTTATTAGTATCAAAAAATGTTTTAATGTTCATTCAATGGGACTTGTGTTAGTAGTTTTTTGTTACATGTCAGATACAGTATGCAGTTGCACAAGGAAACAGTAGGGGTGACCATACGTGAGCCAAGTCAACTGACTGCGACAAACTGATCACAAACCAACGGTTTCGTCACAGTGATTTCCTTGCAACGTGAGGGTTTGAGCAAGAGCTCTGGGGATAGTAATATATTTTTATGATTACCTTTCTCAGCCAACCAGTAACATTTTGTTTGCATTCAGTTGTCATGGACTCGACCATACAATCTTCTCGGCCCACTACCATTCTGCATCTCACACATTTGCACTTTTAAATACAGACAATTAAAATCCACTACTTACAACAAAGTACATTAGCCTACTGCCCTAGTTCAGTTGATTTTGGATAGAGCTTGACCGATATATCAGGCAGCGAATATATCAGCTAATATCAAGGCCAAGCCAATATATTGTATCAGCTATCTACCACCAATAAAATATTGGCTTAACACAATTAGTTTAAACTGTTTATTTTTTAAAGCAAGCATGAGCGCTCTTGACTATTGATTGCCAAATTGTTGTATTTTTGCTTGCTTTTTTTTGTAAATAATACTGGAATGTCTGAATGTGACTTGCATTTGCAATAGTCTTCTTTGGAGACAGATTAGTGAAGCTCTTAGTGTCAAGTTACCAGTAATTAAACTGTAAACAATAGTGACAAAGTTTTTATAGTTATTAAGTTAATATATTGGTTATCAGTATCGGCCTAAAAATTTCCAAAATATTGGTATCGATGTTGGCCTGTAAAAGTCGTATCGATTGAGCTCTAATTTTTGACACTATTATTTATTCTAATGTAATTAACAAAATACGAAAATGCAGGTTCGATATGATTTCTGTGTCAAGAGTAAGAGTGCATAGTTGTCAGTAAATAAATTCAAGTCTAGTGATCAATAAACATCATACCAGTAATTCATTCATACACACAATCACAAATATACTATACTGTAGCATGATTGTTAGAAGCAAATCAGGAATGCAGTTTTTGAGCTATGTTCTGTATCAATCCATTGATCATGCAAATGTCAGATAAGAAACTCTATCAATGTGCACTAAGTAGTACTCTACCAAGACTTAGCTTAATACTTACTAATTAAATGTTGTTTCACTTTGTCTTGAATTTAGATAATGGTAAACTCGTTTAGTTTTAATGTTTTTTTTGCCAAGCGTTAGGTCCAATAAATGAAAAAAAACTTTTTGCTGACTGTTACGTATAATAATTTTGAATGCCTGAGATATAATTATTTGCTGTGTTTAAACGTGTACGGGACTGTTTCTTTGTTTTGCCGCCTTTTTGATTTGGAATATTTGAGATAATTCCTTTCTAGTATATTCTGCTATCTTCTGCAGTTATCGATTGTTTGCTTGTTTACCATTCTTAATTGCTATATTTAGACTTGAAGTTTGTGAAGTTTGTCATAATTATATTATAATAAGCTTGTGTATTTTTTCTATTTTGACATATCATGGATTTTTCTGGGATATTCGATAGCTTTTGTCATAGTATAAGTAGGCGGGTTGTTTTTCATTCTAATACTCTAAGAGTGGGTGATTTTAGATATTAGTTTCACAGGCAGTTTTCCCGAGTTTGTGTATCTGTGGTTGGCTTGTGTGGCCGTATAGTGGGCAATCTGAATTGGTTGATCGTAAGAAGTTTAGTGGAGCGATTTTGCTCAGTGAGAATTGTTGTTGTTGTTGTAGCGCATATTTATCCTTCTGTCACCGGACAGCGTCAGACGCTAAGTTGTTGGACGATCCGCACACTTTTCATCACTAGGACTACTTCGTGATTGGAGGAATCCGCACCTGCTTAGGAGTTTCCGATGATCCAATGTTCCTGTGAATTTCTTGGAATTCTTGTCCACTGAAGTTGCTGCTTGTTCGAAGCCACCAAGCAGAGATAATCATCGTAAAGTGTCTTATCCAAGGACGCAACAACGTGACTAGGGTGCGGGTTGAACCCAGATCATTCGATCAGGTTTTTCGTAAAAACAACGCCTTTACCCATTCGGCCACGCTGCCGACAAATGTTTTGTGTTTCAATCTCAAATAGAAGTTTTAATTTAAGATTGGTATGCTGCTTTCTGAGATTCAAGAAGCTTAAGGAACTATCAACTGCCATTTTTGATTCGTCAATTAACATCTCAGTCGTTCTCTGGTTTTAGTTGACGTGGACAATTCTAGAGATTAAAGGTTGTACTCTAGCCAAGTATCAACAATCGCGACACCCACTTCTGTTCTTTTTTGTAAAAGAAAGCAATTTTAATTATATGAATACCGAGTGTTACATTTGTGAGTTTTTTGATGTGTGATATGGTTTGGATGGAATGTACTTTGAGGTTATTCTTATATTTGCGCATGTTTTGGGTAATTGTTTGTTTAAACTCATCATTTATTTTCAGTGAGTTTAGTTGTTTGAAGATGGAAGTGGTGTGGCTTTAAAAGGGACTATTGGTTATTATTCTAATGACACAGTTGTGCATTTTTTCCAGCGGTTCCAGTGCAGTTGTTGATGCAACTCCCCATGTTGTAATACAATATTGAATATGGGAGTAGGTTAGGGTATAGTAAACTGTTTTTTAGCTTGTTAATATCCACATGATCTCTTACTTGAAGCAATGCCCATGAACATTTGGAAAGTTTAGTACAAATATGTTATACTGTATATGTGACTTTCATGCGAGCTTGTCATCAAAAACAATACCCAGGTATACTGTTCAATTCATTTGCTTTACTTGTTCAATTTTGTGGGGTTTACAATAATAATTCTTTTTCGGATTGCCTGCACAATGACTATCCAACTACAAACGCTGATTTGCTGACAGAAATTGGCATAGTGAGAACACTGCTGATATCTACTATTATTACAGTTCAGAGTTTACACAATTAAAATAGCATTCAGCATTATTTCATTGATTATAGCTATGCTTTCAAAGATAGGCTAGTCCTTCTCTGTTCTTGCTTTTATCACTGCACACCTCTCTCATTGTGATGTTGTATCTGATATGTGTAAAAGCTCTTCTTCATTCTAAACAATAGAATGTGAGCAGACTATTTTTGACTTAATTGTATTAGTGCTCAGGTGCTAGACTGAGTGATATGCTACTGCAATCATGATTAGGGTTGTATTTTGTTTTAAGTAAAGTTGTGTCTGCCAATTGATCAGCAATGAAGTTGGATTATCAACATTTTGATATTGTGATTTTAAAGATGATAAAATGAGCAATGAAGTTGTCGGACAAACACTTGCACCACAAACTGAAGCACCTAGCATTACAATTAGTAAGTTTACTTGATAGACTGTTGTGATATGATACGGTAACTTTTTTCAGTACACCTAGTCAGTATATTGGCTTATCTTGAGTGAATAATCTGTGTAGAAAATCTAGCCATGCTTTTGATGTTCCAGGCCTTGAAAATAGTAAGACACTTAGTCATTGGGTTAATTTTCAACTTGTAATGTGATTTCTGGTATATGTAGTGAATTTGATTGCGTGGCTATACATCTGATTTACATAATAGTGCAAACAATTTTGAGGCAATAATTCGAACTTCAATCAAGCATAGCAACCTACTGGACCAAATAGGTGCCAGAGATAAAACAAAAAAATTTTTTCAAAAACAAATAAAAAAGATTAAAAAAAAAGGATTGTTTCTAAACAAAAGTTTTTTTCCAAAAAAAATTTCATTAACAGTTTTTTTTTAATTTTTTGCTTCAAACACATTTTTATTTTTAACAGCATTTTTTTTCAAATAACAGCTTTTTCCAAAAAAAGGTTTTTCAAACAAAGTAGTTTTACTTTGATTAAAAAGTTAATATCTTCAAAGGTTTTTATCTGACACTAGTCAAGAAAAATCGTCAGAATAGAGAGCGCAGGAAAAGGAGCGGCTATAGAAAAAAGCCAAGAAGTGATTGGCGGGAAAAGGATCGATGAGAGAGCGTCATTTGTGTACAATCTTTAAGCTGTACACGAATTCTTTTTGTCAGCAGAGGGTGCGGTTAGAAGTTTTGATAAAGGTTACTGCTGAGCTCGTTTTTCTTCTTCCTTATCCATTGCTGACTTCTGAGCTCTGGCTCAGACCTTGGGTGTGGTCCAGTTGTTGAGTTTCCCCTGAGTTCCTATGTGACCTCAACCTTCTTAAAAATGAGGTAAAATGACGGTTCGGATGGCTGCCCTCGACAACAGCACTGTGTGCAGTATTGAGAGAGCTCTTCTTGATACATTTTTTGGTTATTGTATTATTTTTATTTAAGGGAATGCAGGAAGCATGGTAAATTAAAACTACAGCACTTGTATGAAAAGTTTTACATGAAAAATTGTAAAAAAGCTGTTATTTGAAACAAAAAAATGTTTTTTGAAAAAAACATTTAAAAAAATTTTTTTTTGAAAAAAAACTTTTATTTTTTTGGAGAAAAAAGTTTTTTGGAAAAAAAATCTTTTGAAAAAAAATTTTCAATCTCTGGCACCTAAAAGTCCTGGCACATAAAAGTCCAGGTGCCTAATCGTTCTGGCACCTAATCGGTAGTGCCTAAACGTCTTTGCCTAAAAGTTGTAGATCGGCAATCTACTGAGGTGCAATGTTTACTAATGGTATTGAAATAAAAGGCTTATAATGGTATTAAAATAAAATCGACTATTTTATAGTTTAGGTGATAATAATTGAGGGAGAGCTTTGCACTTGATCTATGTTAACTTTAAACCAACAGTAGCGCAAATTATATACATCGATTTCAGTTTTAGTCTTCTGCAGTTTGTTTGTAGGTATTACATGTTTACTGGTATAAGCTTTTCATCCCAAAAATTTACTACCAGTAATTTTTAAAGGCTGCTGTCGTCAATTCAAATAATGTAAACCCTGGAAATGTTTTAATTGAAAAGTAATTCTGGGCAGTATTCAACAATTCTCAAATCAATTGTGATGGGCCCTAAAGTTTGTAGTTATCAATAACTCTTCTCACTTGTGATGGTGAATTTCCAGCACCATTTTCAGACAGTGGATGTAATGGCAGCATTCTTAATAAGTAATTGCAAAAAACACACCAATAAACAGAAGTTACTTTAAGTTTTTCTTGTTTGCTATGTTTTCTGTTTAGCTACTTCTGTGTTATTGGTACAGCACTGAAGATTTGTAGTTCATATTTTACTGTTTTAGCCACAGCTCCTGAACCGACGGATGATGCAGTTGTTATCATCCGAACTACAGTTTTAGTCTTCTTGCTTGTTTTATCGCTGATTGGAAATGCTCTGGTGGTGCTATCAGTGGCTCAGGCTCGGTCAAGTCGTTATATTCCTTTCAATTCATTTGTGTTGAGCATGGCCTCATACTGTCTACTAGAATGTGCATTTACCATGTCATTAGCAACAGGTAAATTTTACTTCTTTTTGGTTTGATAAAATTGATGAATTTTAGTTCAAGTATTAAGTTTTCTAATCATGTTTGGTAATATACTACTATAGTACTTGCTGCAGCTTTTTCTGCTATAGGTAAGTAAGATCGTAAGCATGCAATTTGAGAATTGTTTAGTCAATGTGAAATTTCTGATGCACAACATACGAACTGGCACCCAAGTATATTAGCTTCATGTTTTCTCAAGTTTAGCTGCTCATCTTCAAAAGTCACATTACGCATACCGGTACCAGAATTGATACCATTTTGTACCTCATTTAGTTTAAAAACAATAATTTATCATGTGGCTTAAACTGTTTTTGAAGATGCTTTAATTAGATCATCATTGTGTTAAACAGCATTGTCCGCTAAAGTTTAGCGTGAAATATTTAATGATACACTGTCACCACTATTAGCTTTACACCTTTCCCAGTCACACGATTTTCAATCCTACGTGTAATAAGTATTGTGTAATAGCTATGTTTAACAGTTAACTTCATTTCTTGCATTCATGGTTGAAGCAGAACTTTGCATTCCTGTTAAAATTTTTGACTTGTAAAAATGTTTGAAAGGTTGCAACAGATTGTTGGGATGTATGCTATTTGAGTTGCAGCCGAAATAGTGGTCAATGTGAAATGTCATGCTGAGGACCTTTGTTTGTAATTTCAGTGATGAGTGACATGCATAAATTCCAGCAGTATTGATGCACTTTTCATATTCTAATATTTAGGATTTTCTATTGAAAAGCAGTGGAACTTTGGCAATTTCATGGCCGGTTTCAATGCTGCATTTGTGCAGTTGCAAAATATTGGAGTTTTTTTGACAATTGCTGTGATGGCAATTGACAGGTGGGTGAGCTATGGGAGAACATGACTGGCAAACGGTCTACGACTTTTATGTGCGGACGTGGGACTTTTATGCACCTGGACTTTTAGGTACCATGTGCAAAAAATTTTTTTAATTTTTTTTTCAAAAAAACGTATTTTTTCCAAAAAAAATTTAGTGATACACTTTTTTTCTCAGTTTTTTTCATCAAAAACGTATTTTTGTTTGAAATTAAAGCTTTTTTCAAAAATAAAATGTTTTTCAAACAAAAAACTTTTACTTCAATTAAAATGTTAATATTTTCGAAGCTTTTTTGAATGTGACACTTGACAAGAGAAATCGTCAGAATAGAGAGCGCAGGAAAAAGAGCGGCTACAGGAAAAAGCCAAGAAGTAATTGGCTGGAAAAGGATCGATGAGAGAGCGTCATTTGTGTACAACCTATAAGTTGAGAACGAATTTTTTTTGTCGGCAGAGATAAGTTTTGATAAAAGTGACTTCAAAAGCAGATAGATGGAAGAAGAGCGAAAAAAGTTTTACAAAAAATTGATTTCTAATGGTATTTTTTTCAATAATGTCACTTTTATCAAAACTTCTAACCCCGCCCTCTGCCGAGAAAAAGAAT
This sequence comes from Trididemnum nubilum, assembly GCA_963965965.1. NCBI lineage: Eukaryota > Metazoa > Chordata > Ascidiacea > Aplousobranchia > Didemnidae > Trididemnum > Trididemnum nubilum. Next base: position 1,837,458 of record OZ014478.1, on the reverse strand, counting down.
TTGTTCTCAACTTGTACACAAATGACATTCTCTCATCGATCCTTTTCTAGCGAATCACTGCTCGACTTTTTCCTATAGCCGCTCCTTTTCCTGCGCTCTTTATTCTGACGACTTCTCTTGACAAGTGTCAGATGAATAGGTCTGAAAATATTAACATTTTAATCAAAGTAATACTTTTTTTTTGAAAAATGTTTGTTTTTTGAAGAAATCTTTCATTGGAAAGAAAAATACGTTTTTGAAAAAAAAATTTTTTAATTGTTTTTTTTTTTGAAAACATTTTTTTGGAAAAAATACTTTTTTGAAAAAAAAAAACACTTTTTTTAGAAAAAAAATTGGGAAAAAAAATTTTTTTTTACCCATGGCGCATAAAAGTCCAGGCATATAAAAGTACCGGTTCCTTAACGTCCTGCGCATAGACGTCTGCGCATAAAAGTCACGATTCGACTGGCAAAATAGATTATGCCACACTTTGTCAGAGTCATAGGCACTAACTAGGTAGAGGTGATCTGGCATCTGTTTCTCCTTTTATTCCTGTAATTAGTATTTTTCATAACTAACTGTTTGAATATTAAGAGTTGTACCGATATTTCTTACTTCGCTAAATTTTGTTACAATCAAGTTTTTTGCGGAGTTACATTGGTAAAATTAGATAAATTGCAAAGAACAGCGTCAATTTTGAAGCTGAATACTTTTTGTGTTTAATGAAAGAGATTAGTTCTCATCTCTAGGCCAATAGCTATATTATTTATTCTGACTGAGCTGGACAATCGCTGTTATTTGGATTGTAACTGAGACTAACTGAAGCTGTCTTTTTTACAATATTACTTAAAAGTTGATTGGTGGTACAAAACTTCAAAACGATTTTTCTTGACACGTGTCAGACGTAAAGGTACCGTACTTCGAAATGAACATTTTGATTAAAGCAGTGTTATTTGTAATTAAGTTTTTATCTACGTATAAAGTATTGCTGCTTAAAAGTATAGTTAATTCTAAGATTATGTTTGTTGGATTGCTATTATTCTCGTCATTTCAACAAATCAAGAGACTGAGAATATTTTTATATTAAATAGAAATATTCTACGTTTTTGCTTCTTTAGGTATGTGGCCGTGACAAAATTTACCAAGTACCACTCTCCAGCCAGTAAACACAAAGCAAATTATGTAGCGCTGTACACTTGGATACATTCCCTGCTATTTTCACTTCCATTGTTTTTTCAAAACCAAACGATTGGTATTACGTGTCGTGCATTTGTTGAGCGGTGCTTATGTGGCCTTGTGGAAGGGACGTCTGCTGTTTTTACGTAAGTTTTGTGGATTAAAAATTGACACATCTTTTGCATCAACGAAGGAAATAATTGATATACGACTCAAGAATGTTGGTCAACGGTGCCGGACTGCCGGTTTAGTAAACCTATTTGACAATGCCAAATGTGTAATATTTAAATGATACCGTATTTAATATTTACGGTAGGCAATTGATAAACACTACAAATTTTCGTAAATTACAGTATATACATCATCTCAATCGAGAAAGCTAGTTGGATCCGATTATCATGGTTTCTTTCTCTTCCCTATTTATTTACTTCCTTGAGGTATAGTAAGGCTGCTTACTATTAAATCTGAAGATGATTGCAATCGCAAACAGTTACACTTAATAATCAAAAAAAGAAGCAAAAAATTTGAGAGATTTAATTACGTAAGGTTGTTAATGTTCATTTTTCGATTTGATTTTTTTTTTAATTGCTGTGTCAAATCTGTTGAAAAAGACCTTTTTTGTTGCAGGTCATTACTGGTTGCTTTCTGCTTTGCAATTCCTTTTATTATTATTTTTGTATTCATGATTGGCGTGCGACAAAAAGCCGCCAAGGAACGGGAGCGAATAAAGTCGGATGATGATACTGATTACGCTAGCTACAGACTACAGGTTAATGTCGTAACACTATTATGTGTATTACTTTATAATATATTAATTTTGTAGTTAACTTTTGATTTGATGACTTAATCCGTAAATATAAATTCATACTGAAGTTTACATCAAAGCTCATTCAAAATTTTACGATTTCAATGCAATTTTTTTTCTTTGAGCAATTTTTTTATGTTTACAGTGGTAAAACGGGTAAATTTTCTTCTCAATTTTACTGCTGCATTGTGAATTGCTATTCGATTATTTGTTGAAGGAGTTACTACGAAATGCAGTTGGCAACTTTTTTTTTAATGCAAATCGTCGTTTTTGGGATCGCTTCCTTTGACCCACTTAGCAACATTAAAGAGATACTCCTTGAAATCGGTTTTATTGTATGAATGAGAACTGCTTAAAGTAGCAAAGAGGTGCCTCAAACCTTGTTTCACAATTCCCCTTCCCCTTATTTGCGAAAATACGTTTTAATCTGTTTGTCTCCGTACCATTCGCAACCTGGCATTTCGCAATTTTGTGGCACTACAAAAGGTCTACTTAAATCGGCACTGGTTGCCTGGGTCTACAAGTACCAGTAGCAATAGCGAAGTTTTCTGATTTGGTTAGGTTACTCACTGCTATTTCAGTTGGTAAGTTATGGATATTAGATTAGGCTTGCAGTACTGTATGATTGCTAGTTTTTGATTACAGATCTGAGATTAGCCTACGTAAACAATGTATTAAACTGGTATTTTATTGCTTGTTGTACAATGATTGGTTTAGTGAAAAAGATTTGGCAAGAGTAGGGCTGGTTGGCCAGACTGATGTTGTTTTAGGCCTGCTATAGTAGACATTAGTTTAAGGTCTGCGAGAAGTTTTGCAAAAATCAGCCTTTTGTGATGTCGCGGAATTGCAGGGATGCCAGTGGTACGGAGTCAAACGGATGACATCGTATTTTCGAAAATAGAGGAAATTGTGAAAAAGGTTTCCAGGGTACCTCTTTATCACCTCTTGAAAGTAGTTCTCATTTCTCTAATAAAACCTATTTTGTGCAGTATCCCTTTCAGCAAAGGAGGCCTTACACTAAATTGATAAACCAGCCTAATGGTACGATAGTTTTGAATATTATGTCGTAATTGTACTTAATTGTAACTAGCAATCAATCGTCTAAACGGTATTTGTATTTTGTACTATGTACTTCTTTTTAAAACCAACTGTGAAGCTGATTTGCTATGATTTTAGACTTAGCGCATTGGCTAGCCTTTTACTCGATTTTTTTTAATTGCTTGCAATATGTTACTAAAGAAATAAATTGCGCTACATGTATTTTAAATTTACAGATGATGTATGTACTGAAACTTATTGTGATTACTCATAATAAGAGTTGATGATTTTTACAGGAATCAATAATTCTGAAGGAGGCGGTGTGGTGCAAATATGTCATAATCCTTTTCGTGCTGTTTCTAATCTTCAAATTGCCGTACATTGTTGTCGACATTATGACGCAACTAAACTTTCCGCTCGTGTTTGAACCTGAGGCGAGTGGCGATGGAGCTAGGTTTTACTTTCAAATCGCTTTATCGTGGATGACGTTTTGTTATTCCGCACTCTTTCCCATCGTAACTTTCTTCCAGTTCCCAGATCACTGGCGGAAAATGAAAAGCTATGTCACGTGTGCTCCAACCACAACATCAGCTGCTAATGGTAAGTGATTTATCTTGAAATTTAATCTTTCAAGCTTTACATTTGTTTTATGAAATTAATTAGTTTCGCTTGAAATGTGCGAATTTATACGATATAGTATTTATTTCCGTTAAAGTTAACGGATCTTTTATTGCCTATGTATATTCAGAAAAAAATCGAGATATCGCAAAGTTCAATACTTTTCAACAGGCAGAAAGCATGGTTGTAACGTATAAGTTGAAACCTGTTTTTAAATGTATTTTACACGAGGTAATTGGCCAACGCATTTTACACAGGCCCAGCGGCAGGATAGCGTGACCTGGGGGGGTATAAACAAATTTTCGGGGGGCACGAAGAGTTTCTATGAATTCGAGAGTGTGGTCCAAAAAAAGGTATTCATCGCGAAATTCGACGAAATCTGGGGTAAAGGCCAAAAAAATAAAAAAAGGTCTTTATCTCAAAAACTACGTGAATTTCTACGAAATCTGAGGTGAAGACTAAAAAAAGTCTTTATCCCAAAATCTATTGGAACTTTCATGAATTTTGGGGTGAAACCAAAAAACAAGCGGTCTTAATTGCAAAATCTACGAAAAGCAGTTCTTGCTCACGAATTTTGGGGTGATAATCAGTATTTTGGGAGTCTCAGGCCTCAAATTGCAATACAGTAGCACCGAGCCTGTTACTTGTTTGGGGCACAATCCTCGCTTGGGGGGCAAAATTCTCATTTGGAGGGGCACAATTCTCGTTTGGGGGGTCATGAGCAGTGATTTGATGGGGCACGGCTCCGCAATGCCCCCCTGTGGCGCCGGGCCTAATTTTACATGATTAACTCTTTAACCGAAAGTTATGGGAGCATTAAATTTGGCATGCGGGTTTGGTGTTCATCAATTTTTTTCAGAAAAGTTAGTTTAGAGTTGATGACGTCATCATTGTGACGCTACGCCATATTTTTTGAAAAATGACGTCAGTTTCGCTATGGCGTCATAGGCGGTTCAAATTTTGTACATAAGTTTGTTTTCTGATACTGAATCATAAAATGCCTAAGTCAAGTTAGTTACGTCACATAAACGTCTTATAATGTCATTTAAGTTAAATATTGGCCAAAAATGCTGATATCGGATAGTGACCTTGGAAAACCTCTAAAATTGGAAAACTTTCCGTCTCCTCAGCAACTTCAAATTTTCAGGAGTTATTTGTAATATGCATGTTAAGCTAAAGTTTGTTTATCGTCGCCACTAAATATAACAAAAACAGATGAAACAGAGTACGTATAGAGGTATTATTAAAGGAAGCAGCGCCTGAGTGACAGCGAAGGGAGTGTGAGTTCTTCGAGTCTGCAGCTGCTCTGTGGAGCCATTATATAATATGGCATCTTCATTCGAGCTACAAAGAACTCACGTAAAAAAAAAAAACGAAAGGAAGCAAACACAAAAACAACAAGTGCTACAATAGAATATGTTGGACATGAGATACTAAAATTTAGTCTTTTTAAGCTAATAGTTTAGGTAGTTATCGTATTTAAAAGGTTATATACTTGTTTTCGAGTAAAGTACAAATGTTATTCAAGTCAGCGCTTTACAATTCAAAATATAGATACAAGAAAATTATTACAAAGGGTTCAATAGCATTTGTTTGCTTTCTTTCAAAAACTTTTTAAGTGAGAGATCTTTAATATCATTGGAAATGGAATTCCAAATTTTCGCACCGGAATATTTAATTGATTGTTGCGTTATTTTGTTTTGTAAAGAGGAATTATTAAGTTAGAGGATGCACTAGAATGAGTTTGCTGACTGTGCGAGAATTTGGCCAATGTGAAATAATTATTAAAATTTGGAGATAGACGCTGATTGATTTGATAATTTAAAAATTTGGCTATGTCAAATATATGTAAATTTGGTAGATTTCACAAGTTAAAATTTTGATAAAGAGGCAAAGCATTTTGATACCATCCACTTCCTGTAGCGATACGTAGAGCTTTGGTTTGAAGTGTAATTAGTTTGGAGAGATAGGTTGGATATGTGTTTCCCCAAACTATGAGTCCATAAATTAAAAGAGTTTAAACAATGCATGCTCAGGTAGATAATTTTTCAGTTTACTAAAAATTTCCACTAAGCGCGAGACTTTTTTCTCTAAATGTTTAATGTGCTCGAGAAAATTTAATTTGACATCAATCAAAACACCATGATATTTAGCGCTGCTTAATACTTTAATTGTTCCTGCGGCACAGCTAAGATTCATTTTAACTGGTGGAGAATGAAGTTTCGGTTTTAATGTTATTGCATTAGATTTAGCTGCATTTAACGTTAGTTTATTGGCAACGATCCAACTATTAACCTTATATAATGTCTCTTATTATTAGTATGCAGGGATTTAAACACTTTATGGTATTCACACAAGCTTCGTAAATAACAACCAGCATTTGATCTCGCGAACCTTGACACATTTTCTGCAAGCACAATCCGTTTGTATTAATGACTTGTAATGTATATGTTTGATGTTATTCTAAGGAGGAACAGGAACATGACCTTTAACTAGTTTTAATTAAGACAAACAAAGAACTGAAACATGTAACTTTAAGAGATGGATATTGTTAATGTTTTTGTTTTTATAGACCCCGTCACATTCAGAGTCGTTTCGGTCAGAGACACAAGACTAATTCCGAGAGCTAGTATAATCAATAGAGGCATTCCCAATGGTTATTATCAGTTTTTACGAACTTGAAAGATCTTTAACGCTATTAAACCTTAGTTTGTTATAACAATCTTCAACTCGCCAGACATGGCCTCCTCACCAGCGTACAATGTTGCGATTGTTTAAGCATACAAAGAATTCACTGGTATGCTTGACGATTTACACCCAATGTAACCCAGACTCAAAGGGCACTTATCTTGCGCATTACTAAAAGCTAAACTACAATCAGTTCTTTGCTTGTCACAAATTTATCATTTGAAACCACCTTGTAGTTTATTTTTTGGTATGAACCAGGCTTTCTGCGTTTGTCTCGCCACACCAGCGTAGAGCGCCATTCTTTGGTTTTATTCGCAAGTCTTTTTTCAGGCTGGTCCACCACAGCGGATACACTGCTTGATTCCAATTGGTAATGAGCGTAGTGTCTTTTGCTAAGGACACAGCCACTCATTGCCAGTTCGGAAATTGTACCAGGAGCTGTACGCTTTCGATCACAAACCGATGCTCTACCAGCTGCCGCTCCCTTGCAGTGTATTCCTTGTACTGGATGGTCTATTTTATATTATTATGATCTACATAAGATCCTTTTGGCTTGTAATTGCAAGTCTTAAAGGAGGTGAAGCATCCAGCTGGGATTATGTGCAAAAGATAAAGAATCATCTAAAGCATTTCTGAACTATATTTCAGATTTTTACTATTTATCCTTTTTAAAATATTTCATTTCAAAGTCAGGAGATCTCCTCAACAGTGTTGCCATTTAAAATCTAATTTCTTAGGAATTAGGATATACTATTTAAATTGTAAAAGTATTTGTGTTGTAACACTGATTCATGCTGAAGTCTTGCATTCAGGAACTTTCAAACCAATGTAAAAGATAGCTTAAACAATAAACATCATTTTAGGGAAAATGAAATCTTTACTGGCAACACAGTTGGGGAGATCTCCGCACTTTGAAATAAAATATCTCAGAAACAATAAGTCGTAAACTGGTGAAATTTGGTGAAGGTATATTTCATATTTGTCTTTATCTTTTGCGCATAATCCCAGCTGGATGCTTCACCCCCTTTATGTCAGGCTCTGCCACAGGTTGACTGCTCGGTCCATGTATACTAATGTGGACGTGGAGTTGTAGAAGCGAGGTGTCACTGTGCACACGCAATGTCACTGAGAGATTGTCTCTGTTTTTAATAAAGTAGCGCTTGTCGAATTGTAGCAAGTGGTTTGGACTTAATCAGGATTTTGCTGTTGATGAGTACCACTGAAGAGCCCTTGAAGCATGTACGAGCTACAGCAAACGCGGTTATTTGGCGGCCTCCAACCGTTTCATTGTCATTATGTCTACCACGAATCTACTTGAAGATCGTTACAAGAATCGCTTTTGTTTGCACATAAAGGCCTGCCTCTTATTATTGCCTTCTATTTTCATCAAACAATACATTTCTGAATGTCCAAATGTGTTATTTGTGACTTAATAAGCAGTTTGAACATTCTTAAGAGGTTGGTCCGAGAAATGCGTTAAAACGCTAGAAGTTCAGTAAATAGTTTAATGAGATTTGTACCAAGTAGTGTTCTTTTTAGTTCCAATTGACTTTTATTTATGATATGATTTGGCTGGCTGTAGATTTTGGTTGCACGTCTAAGTCATTAGAAATATTGGAAACTGGGTAAAAGCTTTTATTTCTTCAATCACCTGTTGGAAATTGTTTAGACAAAACTGATTGCAGACTTCTTGTATTTTATGATCTGGTATTTAACAACGTTTTAGTTGAACTATAAAAATTCATTCATTCATGCATCTAAAAATCAAGCCCTTTGTGTCAGTCCAACCATACCAAGCCTTTTGGCTGGGGTACCACAAGGAATAGTCAGCTTGGTTCCCAGCGAGCAATTAGCGTAAAATTCTTTCCCGAAATATGTTTGAAAAATCTTTGTTTGCTGATTATGGTTTTTATTACGCAGGAGGACCGTTGACAAGGAGTCAACGTCAGAGGCAACGCCGCCTACGTCAGCGTGAAAGAATCACAATCCGCAACGCCAGAAGCAAGTCCGTTCTAATGCTTATTGACTACGCAGTTGATATGTTAAGAGTTAATATGTTTGGTACTGTTTTCCATTCATTCATTTCGTCAAACAAAAAAATCAACAATAAGCATGCGCCATTTTTCGACTAATCATGATCGCAAACCCCTGGTTCAATTACGAGCTTGGTTACGGTGTTGCATCCTTCCATAAAGTTTTCACGGTATTTGTCTTGCTTTGGTGATTTGATCTAGCAGCATATTTAACTGGAAAGAAGTAAATAATTAATTGAAAAACTCGGAATGTCAAAAACTCAAAAGGATTACGCCAAAACAAAAGCGCCATTGTTGTGTTCCGGTGAGTCGAGAAAAGATAAAAGTTTAACTTGATAATTTTTTTGCAATTTTTATTCAGGAAACGCGCTTCGCTGACCAACACATCAACGACACAAACGAAAGACAAAGCTCCGTCTACAATCTCAACCAGCATCACGAGTGAGAAAATCGCTGTCCCAGCGGCTGGGCAAGTTCTGTTTCGTGTTCCTGTGCTTTACGCTGCCACCGATGGGCTTCACATTGTCGCTTCATCTAACATGCTGACCACAAAAGTAAAAGAAAAGAAGTACGTAATTTTATAATTACCCCTACGAGTAGGTTTTAATTGCACAGATAGTAAGAATTTCATGAACAACTGTATAGTTATAAGTAAAGATCATCAGCTGTAAGCTAGAAAAAAAAAACTGTTATGAGCACAACGGTCTTGCTATCGCCGTGACAAAGTCTTGGTCTTTTGAAAAGCCTTGCTTCAATTTGATAGATGTGCGATTGTGAGTGAACCCTTCATCTTTGAATTGAGGATCTGTGATTTACCTTTGTTGTTTTTGCGACAAGTGGCCAGCTAATAGTTTTGAGAATATATAATTACAGTACTAGTTAATTTTATGATTGGAAAAAGGTTAGTGAATTTGCAATTTTATGTTTTTAGAATCATTTGCAACTTAATGTGTTCTGATGGAATTGCATGCGAAGTCACTCTAGCGGTAGATCTAAGATTTAATGAAATCAGCAAATCATAAAAAAAAAACGCAAAATTCTTAACTCTAGAAGGTAGTTGGATTCAAATGGAAGATTATAGAGTTAGGCTGCCATGCGTTGTTTTGCGTTTATGGCTGCATGTATTTGCTCACTCAAGACAAAGTCTTTCAGAAACGATTAAAGCAACGGTCACAAAAAGTGCAACTTCAAAATATTTTTGAAAGACTTGGAATAATGGTCAAGCACATTATTAGCATAGTACAGTAGTTTTGTGTTAAAGTTTTGGTTCATTTCAGTTAGTGTTGTATCCTAAGAGCTAAACTGCAGTAGAAATATATTTCAGCAAGTGTTCAGGCAGTTTTAAGTTATTAAAAAGAAGTTTTTTTCGTATTAAGCTTGAATATGCACTTTATGTAGTCTACAAAGAAATATTGGATAAAGGATTTGCTTCAGTAAAAGTTACTTCAAGTAAGCAATTTGAGCATTAGTTGCTTGAGAGAAAAGAATAATTAAATTATCGTATAATTATGAGCTTTTGTGCAGTATAATTATGCAGAACTGATTTGTGCTTTTAGCAGCCTTTAGTTAACTCCGAGTAAAAAAAACAAACTGAGATTTCGGTAATTTTTGGTACATCTGAGACGGTTGTTTCAAAGAATTTTTCCATAATTAATTGTAACATTGATTATCATTTTGTAGGACAAAGGCCAGCACTTCCAGCTCCAACAAGGGTGAAGCGATTAATCTACCTAGTACCTCCACCAACCAGATCAGTCAGCCGTCCAGTGACGTCATCGGGGAGTTACGTCCTTCATCGGTCGTCGACAAGCGCGTTGACGTCACTGGTTCACGAGACCACCTTGATGATGATATTGCCTACATCAACTCCGCTCACTTCAACTCCGATTTTGATCCGGATGAGACGGATTCGGAGTTAAATGAATCCGTCAATAGCAGGACACACATTTGGCCTCATGCGCGGCCCAGAGTCGCCGCTTGTGCCTCATCTGTCAAAGTAAAAGATTGGCGCACAAAATCTGTTTGGGATGACGATGTAGCCATCACTAGATGGAGTTATGAGGAATTAGAAAGATCTTCAATCCACAACGCTGTGCCCCTTACTGAAATTGCGGACATTAGGGGCGAAGTCGACCCCCCGCATCCTCATACCCCATCTCCTCCCCCAGATGAAGAAGCATTTAGCGCATCTCCTTTGGGTTTGAACAATACGATGGACGAGGCTCCCATTGATGAACATTTGGTAGAAAAGGTTAAGTTTTCAAAACTCCGGCTACCGTCCATCAGTGGCCGCAACATCCCCATTGCATTCGCCAAGCCAATAGAGTCGCGTCAAGAACCGCTGATTTCGCAAAGCGCTAAAACGCGCGACCACGGCGAGTCGACCGACCAATCTGGAGGCAGCGCTGTTGCCGCGACAATCAAACAGAACGTTGCGCTTGCGGCCAACCGCGTTTTTCCGAATCAGCCGAAAGCGTTTCTTAACGAAGACGTCATAATACAAGATGTCGATTCGAGTCGCGATGCGGACAAAATTGAACGTTTTTCCGAGCTCGATCATAACGTGCGACATGACAAAAGCAAGCATAAAGTAGTTAAAGTTGCGAGTAGGAAAAAGACGCGTCATGTTGCGCAGCACATTGGACATTATAAGCGCCCCTCACTTCTGCCAGATATAATTTCAGAAACCAGGTAACCTGGTCCGAATCATGGTTAATTCCTTAGCCGTAGGTTGGTCGAACGGAGTTGGAGCCATGACGTTCAACTTTAAGGGTTTGTTACCGCCCTTGAGCAATCGCAATGGTTGTGAGGCGAACCTATATTGCGGTTCTAATGTGAAAAATTTTAACTTTTACTGCACAATTTTTTTTTTCATTTTTGTGAATGTTATCTTAGCGCATATTGCATTTTTGTTTGTTTTGCACGATGAACTGGATCAATTATATGCATAGTTTTGTGTGCTTTTACCTATGTGTGCCTTCAAGTTTTACTGTGACAGCCTTGAATTTTCCTCACTACTCTTTGTTTTTTTAACCACATTTCTCCCCTACTTTTTCTGTAAATTCAGAGAAGGCAGTCTTTGCTATGTAGCAGGACTTTAGCAACGATTCCAAAACTGCCGAAGTATTTCATTTCACATTTATTTACGGTAATGATTTTTGCATTTTTTATTGTGGTTTTAGTACGATTGCCAGATTTTTTTTTGCGCCTTTAACTGGTGCTCTGCTTTTCCTTTTTTGACTCCAAAGTAGCTTTTTGGTATAGAACAGTTACAACTTTTATAAAATTATGCATATAACAGCCATTTTAACTGTGGAGTAGTCTCTGAATTTGTGCCAGTATTTTTTTGAAATCTACGAATATTTTTTGTACTGATATAGCAAGGTTGTATCATTCTACACATTGCCTTACAGCCCAGCGTAAAGTTTGTTTGATCCCCAGCATAAGTTCTTGGTAATAATTTTACGATGATCATGCATTTCATAACTTGTGTAAAGTTTAAAAGTTTTTAAATACGAGGATCAGCTTGTATAAAAGTATGTTCTATAAAATTTGAAACCAAGTAAATAAGTTGCTTTGAAATTGAGTCCTTAAAACACCATTATTTGTCTACGCGAAATTTACGTGATAATTAACTGGCCAAGTTTGAAATAATGAGCTCATGCTTAGTCGTGCTTTGTGCTTTTTTCTAGTTTAGTTTTAGTAATGATAGACGTGACGATATTTTTTGAAGTGCATTATTTTATGACAAAAAAAGTTATACCAGACAATTGGAATCTTACAACGCCAGAAAATAATAGGTGATAAAGCACATTTCAACCAAAAATACTCAGCTACCGCTTAAATTTGACAGCAATACTTAGTTATGATTAATGAAGTATTGCTTTTTTAAAACAAAATTAATTTACAGTGCTTTGAAAACAAATATCAGTCAACCATTGTTTGATGGTGGTGTTATTTTGAGTTTGCGACTTCTAAGCATTTATATTAATATTTTTGTATTCAAAATAATCAGGTCGTTTTCAAGAACAATCTTGTGTTTGATTTGACTTCCAGAAAAAAATTTTTTTTTGGAAAATTTTAAAAAGATATTTAAAAATTTAGTTCTGGTTCGATTTTCGAATTTGACCCAACTGTTTTATGATCTCTTCTTATTGGTCAAAAAGTAACACAATTATTTTAATTTTAGCCTCTCACGTTTGAAGACTTCCAAGTTAAGTTTGTTCTATGATGGATCAGATATGGCATTGCCCTTCATGTTAAATCAGAAAATTAGAGTGCGCACCTCCCACCCACTGAAGCAATCCACCAACGCATTTGTAGTTGTCTTCTTACCTGTCGGCCTTATGAGTCATAATGTGGCTTTTTTGAATTGGTGCAATAAATTAAGCTGCCTTCAATTTTGGCTACCTGTACGTTTCCTGGTAGGTGCCTGTTTTAATTTAAGATAAGCCATATTTTGTTACTGAATTTTTGTCAGTTTTCTTGCAAAGTATCGAAATTTCGGTTAGTCAGTATATTTTATGTACGTTTTGGTGAATTGTTATTTCAGATGTTTTTTTGCTAGTGATGTTTTTTAGCTCATCAATCTAATAAATGCTGATGAAATCCATTAAAGTTTGAACGTTGGTTGCAGATCACGAAGGGTAATGGCAATAATAAACTTTAAGCAATGCTTTAATTTAAATCGGAGAAAAAAATCCAAGACAAAAATGTATAATCTTTGCGTCCAAAGATAAGTGAATTTCCAAATAGATATTAATGTTTGGAGAATAGATATTAACATTATGGTTAATGAGACATTAGAAAACAGACTAATCGAAAAACTTAGCGTACAGGAATTAGGCAATGTATATTATTCAAGCAATTTAGTTGGTTAAACGCATATTACTAGTAGTGGTTAATCGACAGACTACCGAACCCTTCTTTCAACAAAATATCAAGAAGTGATTCCATATATGAGCTGGCTGAAAACAAGTTATGTTGACGATATTTGTTGTTTGTTATTGTAATTCATTGAAATTTGTGCCATGTGTTGTTACGTCACTTGAATACCTCCCATATCATGTAACGCAATTATGTTTGCTCTTACATGGTTTGTTAACAATGCCCCATTGTCGCATACACATCGCACTCATTTTCCTTATATTGTTGTGTTAATATATATGTCACAATCATCCGGTGGCATGACTTTGGCGTAAACAATGTTTCATTCATACTAATCAATCTTTTTAACGTGTAATTAATTTTTTTGATTACCTGTTTTCCAGTCTACGAAATAGATGTTGGAGGTCAGACTACCGCGCATGTCTTGGTATTGTTTGACAACTTGGCTGCTCTAGAATAAAAATTGTTTTCTTTTTCAATTCTTCCTGGCCAGATGACATGGAAGGACCTCGCAGTCAACCTACTACCTGTCCACCATACGTGGTGGAAGCTTCACGCTCTTTTAACGTTGAATTTTAAGCAGGAAAGCTGTAAATGCCGATTTTTACCGTGTTTTGCTGTTTACATATCTGCATACCTGTTTCATCAGCATCTGAATTCACACTTAGCCTATCCTGGCAGCCCAGCTGAACCTTCAAACCACACACGAGGGCGATTTCTACACTTGCCATTGTACTCTCTTCTCAGATTACTCTCATCAAAGTCTGACAACATGGTCACCGAAAAGAGGATTCTCGACCGGTATCACACTGGCACTCCACTTAGCTCAACCGCATTGTGCTAGCATCACTAAGCATGGACATTGAACACTTTATATGATATCATTTTGGCTATTTGGTTCAAAATTTGTAATTGGCAGTTACACAGTTATGTACGCCTGACGATAACAAACAAGTTTGAAATATGCATATAGCATACTATCGTGGTAAATTGCTTTTGAGTTTTGTGATGTCATATAATAATGTCCATTGTCCATGCTTGGTGATGCTAGCGCAATGCGGTTGAGCTAAGTGGAGTGCCAGTGTGATGCTGGTCAAGAATTCTCTTTCTGTTAAACTTGTTGCCAGACTTTGATCAGAGTAATCTGGGAAGAGGGTACAATGACTAGTGCAGTGATTGCCTTCGTGTGTGGTTTGAAGGTTCGGATGGGCTATATGTAAATTCAGATGCTGATAAAAGAAGCAGATATGTGATGGGAAAGCAGATGTGTGGTTGAGGTGCTACCTCACAGCTATGAAAAAAGTCATGTTGAAAATCTGCTAAGTAACTGCTGACTGTTAATCGTCCGCAAAAGATTTTCGGCTGCCGGTAACAGTTACAATTCTAACATGTCTGCATCTGACAACGATTTTTACTCCGTTCTCGAAAACAAAAAAGATTCTGCAGGAAAGACGCCAAAAGGCTACGCGACGAGCAGGTTATTGTTCACAGAAAGTAGGAACTGTAACGTAGCTTTGCCCACAGCTTCGTGCACAATCGCTCTTCTATTTAGTCATAGACTGTGATGAGTAAAGTTTGAATTCCACCGATTCAAAAAAGTGCTCAGCAGCGTAAGCCAGAGCGAATATCGTAACACAGTACACGTCAAAAATAAAAATTTAAAGCTCTTCAGTCGGTTTCACCAGTAATCAGGATCATAACGGTTATCTCCCAAAAGTAACACAGTTTAAACCCTAAAATTTAAAATCTAAGAATTTAGAAATTAAAAAATTGTTCATGGTTCCTGTATCGGGGTTATATCGGGCTCCTGGCGGCCTAAAGTTTATTTAGATTTTAAATTAAATTTTAAACTCTGTGTTACTTTTAGTAGTTTCCCCTGATGACCCCGATTACGGGCGAAACAGACTGTAGGGTTTTAATTTTTGATGTTTTTACTGACTTAGTGTAAAATAGGTCGGTGCTTTCAGAAAGTGCTCGATGATATCTAAGAGCAGTGAACACAATAATGAAATACAGACCATAAAATGTAAAAACCAAAAGTAATCTAAAACCCCCTACAGCCTGTTTCGTCTTTCGACTCGTCAGGAGGGTATCTTATTCAAATAGAATCTATTTCAATAAGATACCCTCCTGACGAGTCGAACGACGAAACTATTTCAATAGAATCTATTTCAATAAGATACCCTCCTGACGAGTCGAAAGACGAAACAGGCTGTAGGGGGTTTTGGATTACTTTTAGTTTTTACATTTTATGGTCCGTATTTCATTTTTTTTTTTTTTTTACTGAGTTATGTTACGGTCATAGACTGTCATTGGATATGATAATTAAAGAACTCCTCGAAGGACGAAGCCAGTGTCATTTACTGCCAGATTTATAACATAATTTTTTAAATGATAACTCATTTAAATTTTATCCAATATTTTTTCATCATTCAAGATGTCACTACATAAGCGCACACCGCTGTGTCCACTAATGTTCACGCTTAACAGAAGTCCTCTGTGCCATCATCTTACGTAGGCCTACTAACCCCATCATTACATTACAAAAATATGAAATAGTAAGCCTACACCTTGCAGTTTGTAGCACAGGCAATCAGGGGCGTCGCCAGCTTCACGAGATCGGGGGGAGGGCAAAATTAAAATCAGGGGGGCAAAGGTTTTCGCCGAAATGCGAAGGCTTTTTCTGACCGAAATCGAAAATTTTCCGACCAAAAGCAGGTGATCTCAAAAAAAAAAAAAAAGGTCTTCGCCGAAATCCCAAGGCTTTTTCTGGCCTAAATCGCAAATTTCAACGTTTTTTCCGCCCAAAAACACCAACTTAAAAAAATACCGTGGGAGAACAAGAAAAAAAATTGGGGGGCATTGCCCCCCTGCCCCCCTGCTGGTGACGCGCCTGCAGGCAGTTTCACCCGTATAGAGATCATCAGGGGTGTCCATTTAAACAAATAATCGAGGACTTTTTTGATTCGGCTCAATTCCAGCTCTACTTTGTTAAATGCGAATATAACGCTTTGTCGCAAAATTTAGACATTTGCTAATAATACAAAATTTTGTCAAGAAGACAATTACGAGTTTTACATTCAAAAGTCTAAATATAACTATTAAATCGCAATTAGTTTCACATTGTATCGGTAATTTTTTTTCTGTTTTTGTAATCTTTGCAAAATATCATCTAAGTGACGCTGTGGAGCTTTTGCATTTTCAATATTTTGTTGCTTGAAGAAAAATGCTTGAGATTTGATTTGCTTGTTTTTTTTACGAGTAATTTTGGCCAGACTTTGTTTTTATGTTTGTGTTTACAATACCAGTACACCATATTTTTCAAGATGTAGTTGAAATAAATAAACATGATTTAACTTTGCTTTCTCAGAAATTATGTCAAGAATTTTACCGACAAAATAACACAACTTTACTGGCGTAAACAAAGCCACAGCTCCCTCTTTTTAACCAAGCCACTTAGAAAATTTAACCCCAAAATGCAAGCGTTTAATTGTGTTTTAGGCTTGACCGATTAGTTAGGTAGGGGGGATGGTCAATTTAATTCTTTAACTGGATCCCAAGTCTTAGCAATTAAGTTTTTTCGAATTGCTGCAAAATCGTCCCAAATGTGTTTCAAATGGCGTTTAAAATGTCAATTTTTTCTTCAAAAAATTACAAAAATCTTTTAGGCCCCATTTTTCGATACAATTGAGTTACACAAGTTCGTTTGGCACGGCGTTCAATTGTGTCATTTTTCGAACAAAAAAATCTTAGCTTTTGGTCAAACCCCCTAGCTAAATCCAGGTTACGCGCCTGCACAAATCAGTAAGTAAATCGATACTAAAAAGATTCATTTAATGAAAATAAGGGACGCGTCGCGTTCATCGGGGTGGTTGTTCATAACCACCGGCGCAGTCAGAAATAAAGGGGGGAGGCTAAATTTTTTGGTATGATTTAACAAGCAGGAGTCCTGCCGTCGTTCATGCAGCAGACGCATAAAAAAAATGAAAAAGAATAAAAGTGGTTTCACGTAGTTTTACAATTTTATTTTATTTGATGATTCAACAGCGAACGCAAAAAAAACGCGTTTTCTTAAAATAGGCCATGCGAGAAAGTCGCAAATTGCCGTTATTGTTCAGGCAAGCTGGCAAAATGATATTTCAATTTTGAAAATAATGTATCTGGTAACTAATTAAAAGCAAATGAGGTGTACAATTTGCAAAAACATACGAACAACCCCCACCTACACTCGAAAATGATTGTTTTTTGAAAAAATAAGTGCTCATTATTATCTATGTTAATTGACGCCACATACTGCTTGCTATCTTCAAGCGAAAAAAAGGGCTATATTTTGGTTTGCCAATATAATGTTTTGTTAATTGATTACTGTACTATTTATTATTATTATTATCGTTGGAAGGAAATAGGGATCTAAGCAAGAATAATGCGATAGCGATCGACCATTCCTTGCATGCGGCTAATTGTCTCAATCAAATAATGCGAATCTGAACGCGGCGTTCGCGGAAAAATGGTCGTAGCGAAGTACACGGGTTTATTTATAGAGCACGCCCGCGAAATACCTTTGGTTCGTGCCGAAAACTGCGTAGAATGCTTCCTGAAAGAATTTTTAGACCCGGCCTACTCTGTGCGTAAAATCGCGAACCTACGGATGTGTCGTGCGTTTGATTGAAACAACTGACTGCTTGTACGCTGGTGAGGCGACGCGCAGGGCGGACCGAATTTCGGTTTAAAATAAACTAACAACAAACTTTTGCGCATTACGATTTTACGCTCAGTGTAGATCGGTAAAAGGCGGAGGGCGTCTGCACGACTTTTTGCTCGCAACCAGTGTACTCGGTTTATACTTCAGCACAAATTGAACAACGTCGGCGGACTCGCTGCTCTGATAGACAAAGAGAACACTGTTACAAATCAGCAGAGCTATACGGTGTAATATGCGGACACAGAAAAGAATCGAAAAAAATTTCCTAAAAATAAATTAGCGTACTATTTACTGTAATAAACATTTGACATTGTGCATTTTGAAGTTGTAAGACTAATTCAAACCAGCCAATCCCCGGTTTACCCCACACCAGCTGAAAATAAAATTAAAGGATCAAACTGACGTGGTAGTTAGGCTTTTGGTAAACTACAAAAACTTTTTGAGCATTATCATATTGCTTCCGCCGTTTTTCAGGCAAACAGGTTCTCTAGGGCTAGGTGTTTGGTCGAAATGTAGGCCTACATAAGGCGGTTTAGTCCAATTAAGTCTGATATCTTTTTTGGTGTAAACGCCAAAGCAAAAAAAGAAAAACAAGTAAAATGCCTGCAATGAAATAACATGCGTAGCCTATATTTATACGCATAAATACGCGTTATCGGTAAGACGGAACCAGTACAGTATGATAAAAAAATCGATTTCTACTTAAAAGATATATGGAAGTCATTCTCTTAGACCAGATTTGCTTCAGCAATTAGTGTTTTCGAATGTTTTTAACTAAAATATTCTCGAAATTTATTAGGGTCGAAAATCGAAATACGATTCGACTATGATGACGTTTAATTCGTGGACTGATACACGTCAGATCTCGGCCGCCCAAAATTCTCATCGGTATCTGATTCTACTTTTTGGCAAATGATAAGTTTTGAAACAAAACGGATTGCATTTTTTGGTGTAAAGAATACTCCACGATCCGCCTCGTTCGCGTTCTCCCGCAAAAGCAATGTGGTATGCTGACGAGACATTATCATTCCAAGACAGCGCAATACGGGCTACGCAATGATCGAACATTTTCAATAAATATCAACACTGACTATACAAGCATTTCGACCTCCGGGTTTTGATTTTACCCTGTGTTGCAAAAAGCCAACGTGGCTAAATTCTTGTTTCGATAAAATCGAGTTTTTATGGGCGATTGTTATAATAATGTGACGTAATAGATAACTTTTTCAGTCATATTTATTAAAATAGATTTTTTGATTGTAACTCATTTCCATTGTTACATAACTATGATTTACTTTTCCTTTTTCCTGCAAACGTTTTTTCAACCCGAATATCTCGGAAACAATACAAGCTTGACGGCTGAAATTTTTTAGAGATAGAGAAGTTAGCGATCATGGAAAAAATTTTCAAACAATGCAAAAGTCTTGACGTTGCTAAATTGCAACTCAGGATAGAATTACACTTGAGTTGAGCGTTTTTAGATTAGTTTTTTAACACTTCATATTTTTTTAATATTTTTTGTAAAATTGCGCATTTTCAAGACGGGATGGGGGGGAATGGTCCCCCTAATCCCCTCTCCTAGCTGCGCCGGTGTTCCGAAAAACTTAGCACTACCGATGAATTTATTTATTGATTTGACGTTTCGCTTCCCAAACCGGTATGCTTCTTCAGAACAATTTTGCTACCTTTGCAGCTGCAAAAGATGAAAAAAAAAATAGCAGCAGATGATATAGGTAACAGTAAAAACATAAAAATGATGAAGATTAAAACTTAAGTCACTGGCAGCGTGAAAAAAGGAATGCAGAACGAAAAAAATTCTAATATACAGTATAAATACAATACTTAAAAAAAGTATTGTATAATGTTATTGTTTTAGGGTATATTAGTAACATTATTGTGATGTTCATATGTTTTTACTGTTACCTATCTTTTACTGTTTTTTTTCTAATTTATCTTTTTGTAACTGTAAAGGCAGCGCTGCCAAAAATTCTTCTAAAGAAGCCTCATCGGTTGTACAAAGTAGTTTTGAAAGAGATTCATTAAACCCATAGGTGGGCACAAGTCCGTAAATCGTTAATCCGTTAATAACGAAGCTAACTTTTTCATTAACTCGTTAATCCGTTAAAAAGTTTTTTCATGTTAACGGACTAAATTAACTTCCGTTAAGTTCTGTTAAAGGACTTTATTAACTTCCGTTAAGTTCTGTTAACTTCCTTTAAGGTTTTTATCGTTAATATCTTGCACCATTCATTCATCGGACCGGTACAAATCAGTTTGCACCGGTAACACCTGTTGCATATTAGCACGAGTTTTATAGAAGAAAGCGAAGAAAGGAGCTCTTTTTTGAGGCAAATAACAAGCTGTAGCTTCATAGGTCTATAAATTATCGCTCTTCACAATTTCCAAACATTTTCCGATCGCAGCTTCGTTGTGCATTATGAACTTATTTTTATGTTGAAATTAGATAGGACTGTAAAATGTAACTTCCAAACAACAAAAAGACCACCATAGCAATAAATATTTCCTTACAATCAGCTCAACAGCGTTAATACGTGTCCTAGAAGCGAGTGAATAAAAAGAAATGTAAATTACACGCAAAATGTTAACGGATTAACGGACTTTATTAACTTCCGTTAATTAAAGCTGAAAATAACGAATTAACGTTAACGGAGGTGTAAAGTTTGTTAACGGACTAGTGGTTAACGAAGCTCACGTTTTGCATTAACTTGCCCACCTATGATCAAACCTGTTATATGGCAACTGAGCTAAAACAAGAAGTCTAAAGTTAAAAATGCAGTCAAATTGGACACAACAATGGACATGCTTTTCCTGTGTTTTTCCGATGCAAAAGGTTGAAACGGCTTAGCCAGCGAATTGCAAGATTTGATTGGTTGGTAGCGATAATCAGCGATATTCGCCGGTAAGCGGCGATGAGACTCCCAGTGCCACGTATTGAGTGGAGTGTTAAAGTACTCATTTCTCGAATTCGAATGCTCGCATCGCTATCGTTTTGTGGCGTAATGTGCCATTGATTGATCGATGCATCTTTTTTAATGAAGTGGGATGAACATAATCTCAAAAAAAACATAGGACAATTTGACGCGAAGTTACCGGACCTTCTCCTTGCGAGTTTGACTTCGATTTTTTGCCGCTGCGCCTTCTGCAATTGCGATTCATGCATCTTTATCCTTCTATCACGAGAAAGCGACGGTGATGCTATCCTTTGGACGAATCCGCAGTTTTGCCCGTTCAAGATGTTAGATTTTCCCAAGTTTTCCAGTAGACGTTTGATTTGCGCCGTAAATTTGTTTCTCGTTGCAAACCACCATGAGCAAAATAATCATCTTGTCCAGGGAAGCAAATTCGTGACCAAGGTACTGGTTGCACCCAGATCATGTGATCAAAAAATAATCACTTCTAAAATAATTAAATTAGTAGCTTGTAACCTTCAAAATTGGTATCATTGGCTCATTTTTGAAATGCTTTGATAGATATTTAGCAGTCTGCATTTGAGAAGTGAAAATTGCTGCAACGCGGTTTGTTTTTCTGCAACCTTTTATTGAACTTTGCCGTTCAGACGGCGGTAGCCAGAGGCGCTTTGCGTCGATCGTAACTTCCTACCTCTAATTACGTAACGACAGAAAGTATTTTCGATTACGTTTGCGTCAATTCTTACATAAGAATAAAAATTGTGGCCTATTCGCGGGAATCATGGTGAAAGTGGTCAGAATGAAATTTTCCGCATGAGAGAACAAACTAGAAATTTTGCTTTTTCAAAACTTTGCACAGGTTTTCTCTGCAACATTTGTTTTAAAATGCGTGCACTAATTTCCGGAAGTAGGTTAAAATCGGTATTGATTTAAAACAACACACTTAAGTTGATTACATGTTTACGAGTGCTTTTAACATTTCCTCGCTCAACAGGTGGCGTAAAGCTTTTAGCGAAACCAAGAAAGCCTTAAAATATTCGAGTTCCGGGGAAATGCCTATATTTGGTCAACAATGTTTGTTGATTGTAATTCTTATCTTCAAAACTAATCTGCGTTTATGAATCATCGGGAAAATTTTTGAAATCACTGGGTCTTTTTATGATTTGATTTTGTGGCGAAACAGAAGCAGCTCTAAGATTGCGATCAAAGTAGCGTTGGCGCCGGAATTTTTGTTTTCCCCCTCCTCTCACCTGTTTACTCATTCCGGCATTTTTGTTGTAATTTCTCCGAACAACAACTACCTGGTTTTGAGTGCGAGAAAAACCAGCTGCTGACGCCAAGGAGTTTTGTGACAATTAAGCGCAACCGCTACTAGGAGAAGAAAAATTTAAGCTACAAAATCTGTTTTCGATATGCTCACATATTGCTCATTTGATGGCGTTGCCATTTACCAATAATTTTGCTCCTGTGAATCTTATTTTTGTTTTGAAATTAAAAAAAAGCTGATATATTGTAATGACAAAAACTACTCGGTCACTTGTCTGACTATGACGTATTGTACATAGCACGAGAATGGAAACTGCTATAAAAGTACTTTTTCTCATCGATATTACCATCATTGTCCAAGCTCAGAAATATTAGTTAAATCGCGAAATTGGAATGTTTCTAGGATAAGTGCGCAGAGTGTTAAGTGCTTGTCAGCATGTGCCACTCGAATTTCGTGGAACATCGCAACGCAATGCGATGACACTCCACAGAATCCCAATGATTCGCTGTAGAACCCAAAAGATATGTAGCTATTTTCATAGCGATCAGATAGAGGGTGCTCATTGCGTACTCGTCGCTCTTCAGGCGCTCAATGCGAATGAGAAAATATTCGTATGAACCTTGAGCTTATTACAGTGAAGATATGAAAGAATATAATTGTGAATGTGAAATCTTAAAATAAAATCCCACAATTCTAAATTTTTCTGAAAGTTTAACTACTTGGGTATGAAAAGATTTGTGTTGCATTTTATTTTTTTTAATTAAAATTGTTACGGTTCGTGGCTTTTGGCACTCTTCTATGACGTAAGAATGATAAAATTGTTGTTCCGATTAAACCCTACAGATTAAAGTTTACGGTGGCAAACAGACTATCAAATTAGTATTTTTGCAAAATGTGAACACAATTTTTGATCTGAAGCACATGGTAAGTTTGTTTGGATGTGCAGCCCCTTAAATTAACGGTAATAATTGAGGTTGCACTTAGTGAATTGTATTCCGATTCTTTGTCGTTATGCTGTTTTGGAATTGGGGCAGTATTGCTGCTAAGTAGCACTTGTCTGCTGCAACTATTGTTGAAGTCGAACAATGAGCGCGACTAAGCAGCAATCGCCGCGATACTGCATGCCTAGGCCCTGGGGCGCTATGCGTCGTACGTAAATTATTGTCGATTTCAAGCTTCTCTTACACGTCAAACCTCTATAAAATGTATTACGATTATTTTTAATTACGTTCCGTCATTTGTTACATAACTATAAAAATTATAAAAGCGGGATGGAAGTAGAATATAATGTTTTCTGGTTTAACGGTGAATTTCAGTGAAAGCAATGACTGTCGTCCATTTTTACGCCTGTTAGAATTGCACATAATAGACCTGTCCGGAAGTTGGATTTCCGCATAGTCCTACTTCCGCTAACGAGCATGAGTCCATAATTTGGAGTGAGACAAAATCCACCCCTAAGCTCGGATCTACGTAAAATTAATGATAGCCTTATATTTCAAATTGGACATTGACAATTTTTAAATTATTTTAACTCGGGGGAGATGCCCTTATTTGGTAAATGACATTGATTGATTTTAATCTTTATCTTATAAACAAATTTACTTTTTATGAATCATCTGGGACATTTTTCGAAATCACTTGGGCTTTTTGTGATTTAGCTTTGTGGCAAAACAGAAGCTTTGCGATGGCGCCGGAATCTCTGTTTTGTCCACCTCCTATCACGATCTGACTTGCCGGCTCAGTTCAGCAGTTGTCAACAATTCCCTTCTTACAACAACAACTATTAGTGCTTGAAGAAACCACGGGAAAGTAATCACTCGGAGAAGCCAAATCGGTGTTCTACGATTTCTGGATTCTCTTTGCATTCAGCTAAATACAAAGTAATGGTTCAGTGTGGCCTGACAATGTAGCGGGAGCATACAACA
The DNA here is from genome assembly GCA_963965965.1 of Trididemnum nubilum. NCBI lineage: Eukaryota > Metazoa > Chordata > Ascidiacea > Aplousobranchia > Didemnidae > Trididemnum > Trididemnum nubilum. The sequence goes on along the minus strand of OZ014478.1, from coordinate 1,813,410 downwards.
TTTAGGTTAAAGCATAGCATATTCGGCTAAGAATATTTTCCGAAACTAATGGTAAAAATTTTTACTTTCACACCAGCATAGTCTTTCCACCTAACGCAAATCAATATATTTACTTTTTGGCTTTATAATCTATTAATAACACTTAAGCTCAGCTAGTATGAACTCAACTAATTTTCATTCCAGGCCCAACGAAGATAGGTAGTAGAGCTCTTAGCTAGCTTATCGAAGCCTTGGCGCATTATTTTAAGTTTTTTTTTTGAGTTTTTCATTGCAACTCTTGTTTTAGTAGGTTAGCTTGGTTCTTGTTTTAATTTATATCTGTGAGCAACGACATCATGTTTATAATTTATTATTTAGAACATTTTTGTGGAATGCTGTTATCGTAACCACCCCTGACGAACAAAAATTCAGTTTAAAATAAACAAAGAATACAAGTACGCTTGCGTTTTCACGCCGAGTTTGGGCTGGACCTGAAATTTAGTAAATGTTGCGCACATACGTTGACGACAAACTTACATTTTAAAAAGGACAAAATGAGCTGCTTAAAGTCAGCAAGCCAACTACTGTAGAACTAAAAATTAATTGACTGGGTAAAACTGATTGGAGGTGGAGCTGGAAATCCGCAATTGATTTCTCAGCGTTAGATCCACAAATTGAATGCTCTTTCTTGAGTCAGCAGGATGGCTCTTCAAGTATTCAATTTTTGTAACTGATTAGCAGATTTTTCTTTGAGAAATAAATTGAAGGCTAGAGCTAAAACTTTAGTCCCATATTTCGTACAGATTCCGAAAAAAATACTATGTTGAAATAATCGCTTTTTATCGGCTTGATTACTTGCATTTGAGCAATTTGAACGTTTTCACAAATACTCTACAAGTATTACTGTATGTTATTGACTTTTTGAGTTAACGAGTTTTAAAATTGATTTTATTTTCCTCTTCGCATTATCATGTGTAATTCTAATCCGAGTCTAAATCATGTGTTTTTGAGTACGATTGGGAATTTTATTTAAATCACTGCCGAGAACAATTTTATTTTGTTTGCTGAAAGAAAATAATTTTGTTCTAATGAAAAATGACGTTTCAAAAGCAGCCAAAAATGATTACGCTGATATTCGCGTTTTGATGCCCCTTCGTTAGAAATTTAATTTTGTGACACTATTTTTAATTGCTATTAATGCAATGTTACAAATGTTAAATACGCTATTATTATTCTAGATAATGCAACAAGATAATAAAAAATACAATATCTTAAACCACCAACTGGCTGCTAAGCACCACCACACATTGCTATAGGATCTGGAAGATACTTTATGCATAAAGCCCCTGATGATACGTATACGTATGAAACAGCATTTATGGTTTTAAAGTTTTAGTTTTTGATTTTTATATGTGACAAGCACAGTGTTATGATCACCTTTCAGCAAAGTTTGCGTTACTTCTCGTGTTTTTTTTTTTTGTTTTCAACGAGACGGATAGTTGCTGAAGAGCTCTGCCCAAAAAGTTTCCAAACATGGAGTTTCTTTGGTTAAAGTCGTATTTAAATTGCTCAGACGAGTGAATTTGTGCAAAAATCAATTCTCCTGCCTTACATGTTGTATGTACAACTTAAGGGTAACACTTTTTTTGAAACATCATATCCCTGTATCATAATTGGATGAACTTTTATGAAAGATTAAATAAAATTCGACTTTTAAGTTGATTTGATGTAAAAACCTCACGCACAAAATAATTTTATATCATTTAACTTTCAACTTTTTGACCAGTTCTTGAGGTCACACTAGCCTTTTCTGTTTTAAACAAAAACTATAAGAGTCACATATGTAAAGCAGTATTCATGTTCAAAAACCAAACAATAAAGTCAATTGGTCAAATGCATGCCATTTGATGAGATATATCTACAAGGGGATTGTCTTAGTGTCTGCGGAACGCCTGCAAATATTGCGTTACTTCTATTGAATTCTGTAAGATTGGCTTCATCTGGCAGTAATGATGGGTGATCTCTTTCCACTGAGCAATTAGGAAGGGTGGCATAATCAGCATTTTGTAGTGGTTAAGTGGGGCTTTTTTTGAAATCAATTTGAAGAGCAACTACACAAGGTATTCACTTAAAAAACCTCCAATTTTTACCGAATTTGCCGTGAAGAATGAAGAGCATAGGCGAAAGACGATAAAAATGTCTTCATTTCTGAGGAACTGCAGTTTTTACTGGTTTTGCGCCGTACTGGGATTCCGTATGTTGGCATGGCATGCGTTGTTTGCCAGTCTACTTTGAGGGATTGGGAACATCTTTGATTTTTGAGGAAAAAAGTTTAGGGTTTCCGCATATCAAAAGTCATGTCACAATACTTCCCCTCCACCAGCTCTATGCCCCTGATTTGAGACTTTTCTGGAATCTATCCAGAGTTTATCAAATTCCTCATTGCGGAAAAAATTGCTTAAAGGGTTAAACTGTCGGTAAGAAATAAATATACAGATTATTTTAGGTTTTAGGCATTAGCATGAAGGCAAGGGGTCTAGGATGACTCGAGAGCTCTAGCGTGCATTTCTAATGTTGGAAATCTTCTGAAGTTCACAAAGAGAACTTTTTTTGCTTCTCAATGAAGTGACATGTGTAGGGTGGTACAAAAATTTTTTGTCGTCCCTCTAGTCACTTGTTTCCTTGATAATCTAAGCTTTTCCAAAGCTGATAGCTTCCTTCAGTTGATCATATTTGCTTACCAAATCCTTCACAAAAAAGTACTCAAAGTTAGGAAATTTGCTGCAGCCATGCAGCACCTCATCCATGACTAGGCAAAGAATGCGATCAAATACATGGTGGGGTACCTGATAAATTTGGATGTGCCCATTTTTTTGAAAATGACCTTCTTTGTTTTCTGTCCAATATTGACATTTGCTTCGCCGCCAGTGGGCATAATATCAAATGATTCCCACAAGTTAAACTCATCCAAGACACCCTTGATTTTGATTACTTTTTGCAATGGTTACAGTTGTACCATCCTTCAATTGAAGGTCATCCAACTTGATTTCCATTGCTTAATTTTTTTTTAAATGAATTTTTTTTTTAGATAATTGAAACATCGAGTATTAATTTAACATAAATATTTGATGTTCAATGCCTTGTATTTGTTTGTCAACAAAGTGTAAGCTCCAATTTTTGGGATGAAATGTGCTCATCAAGCGCTGACTCACTTCAGCTGCTTTACTCAAGAGAGCTTTTTGGATTTTTTTTTAATGCTGACTAGGGATTGGTATTTTAATGCCTTTGCCAGAAAACTGACGGAATAGCCTTGATGTTCGAAAAAAGAAAACATGCACTAACACTTGTCTCAAGTTAATAATATTAGTTTATGATGTCACTATTACGTTCTTAATAACTCCGAGAAGGTAATAGCGACATCATAAACCAATATTATTAAATTAACCCAATCACCTCTTCATTATGGTAGAGCCTAACGGCGAATATTTTCAAGTGATTTGTGCGTGACTTTTTTGTTAGCTCAACAGAATAAACATCATTTCAGGCTGTTACAAGCAAAAGTTCATCGATTGGTGCTACAGGAAATCAGTTTTGGAAAAACGTCAAAAAGTTGTATCCCAATTGTGCAATTTGCAGAAATGTTTTTGCTCTGATTGTTTAGCTGCTTTATCTCCTGAAAAAGGTTGTCTGATTTTAGGGAACCAAAATGGTGAGATTTTTATAGCTCTTAAGAAGCAATAAATAAGTTGGAACAAAAGAGCAGTAAAGACCAGAGGTGGAGTCCTCGAGGACGTCCTCGGCCTCGAGGACACATTTTGAAGTCCTTGGCCTCGAAGCCTACTAGTCCTCGAAAATTTCCTGCCCTCGGCTCGAGGACAGCATTATTTTTTGATTGGTTAAAAAAAAATACTTATATATCTGATAGTCTGTCAGTTCGTTGTTTCTTTTCGTTATTTGAAAAATAACACAATGCGATATCCAACTAATTAAGCCAAGTCATACTAAAACTTATTTCAAATGGCATTGTGTGAAAGCTCTAATTGGAGAATCAGGAGACAGACGCATTATAAAAAATTGTTGTTTTTATTTCTGCTAGTACTTCCGGTGGAGGCGGTACAAACCGCAAAGCGCTACGGTAAAGCTATTCAGAGCCATAACAAGGCATCCGGGGAGTTCTTAACAAACCATTTTGAGTTGTTAATGCTACAACATGGCCGAGCCTTTTCTGCGTATGAATTTAGAAGAAAGTATGTGTGTGATAATGAAATGCAATACAGTATTACCGCGGAAGGCATTTTTACAGTGTTGGGCAAGTTAATGAGAAACGTTAACTTCGTTAAGAGTTAATTCGCTGAGAATTTTTAAGCAATTTTTTAACTCACCTAAAGTTAAGTAGTTAACTGAAAAACAAAAATAACGAAAATTTAAAAAAATAATAATAATTAGTTAATTTTTAAAAAAATTCAACATTAACCTGCAGTTGATGCCCAATAAAATGATTTCATTTCCATACGAGATAAAAATTACTCATTTTGATTTCTGTTACTATGTTTGTAAAGATAGTCACAGTGGAAGCCTTTGTTCATTTTATTTTGTTATTTCTGTTATTGCGGCATTAGGACGCATGCTGTAGACAAGAAAATTTAACGGATTGAAGTAAATATTAAAGTAGTTTAACGAAAGTTATAGTTAATAAGTTAACTCCCAAAGCTTTTTAACTTTTTAACACGTTAATGAAAAACTTAACTTCGTTATTAACGAGTTAATATTTTGTAAGTATATCTCGATGTAACTGACAAAACGTGGCTGGAGGACGCCAACTTGCTCTGAAAATACGCTAACGCAAAGAATTTGTTTTGAGATAAGAAAGAATAAAGGCGAATTTACACAGTATGCGTTTTTCGTCCGTTTTTTTACGTTTTTGCTTCTTGAAAAACTGTGCACTTTTTTATCCGCATTTTTATTAGTCCATATCCGCATATAAAGTAGACTGTTGTATAAAGATAAAAATTTTGTTCAAAAAATTTGTGTTTGAACAATAAGAGCGATATTTCAAAATAGAGCTGTATCCCTTTACAAAAATTTTTTTCGGAAAGCTTTTGTCTAGTATGTGACTGTCTGGTTACTACGGATATGGACATATAAAAATGTGGATGAAAACTCGCAAACTTTTTCACGGAGAAGTGAAAACGTAAAAAAACTGACAAAAACGGATTCTGTGTAAATCCACCTTAACTCTAATCACTGGCAAGCGGTCTAGGAGGCAAAACCACGTCCACTGAACAATAATTTGCGAGTTGGAAATTGCCGCTAAGAATCCCAAATCTTAAACTACTGGGTCACAAAAAACGCTGCGTGAAGGATTATTAAGAAATTACTCTAAATGTGAAATTAAATATACCTATAATTGTTCAAATGCCTGAATTACTTATTAAATTTTTTAAAAGCTCCCATAAAAAATTGGGCGTTTTTAGAAAAAAACAATGGTTTATTATTTTTCCGTTTCGACAATTGTTGACCTCTTGAAGGGTAGAGGTGCCGATTTATGTTGAGCATTCCGGGGGGGGGGGGGGGGGGTAATTTGCAAATTTTACCCTATTTTGAACATTGGGGGATGAAGCTCGCCAACTTTTTCACGTAAATCAAATATGACAAACGTTCAACACGCTTTTGAGCAAATCAAGTGAAAACCAAAAAATAAAAACGGTCTGTCTTCACCGAAACTTGAAGATTTTGTCCCCAAAATCAGGTGAAGACCAAAAAAAAAAGGGGGCGGAATGCAGTCAAATTATTGGGGGGATACATCCCCCCAGGTTTTGGCACCCCTGTTGAAGGGGGATACGGGGCAAATGTCTCCAATGCCTTTCTTCTTAATACAAACCTACTGGGATCCTCAGGTTTTTTGCAATTAAATACAGTACCTTACGTTATATTTAACAAAGTGTCTTTTGACGGCCGAAACGTTCGCGCTCATTCGTTGGTAGGCATTAGATGTGAGAAAGACAAAATGCACAGAAATGCAAAGAAGAGATTGGCTTAAAATTAGAGTTGGGAAATTGTGGAAAAACTAAAGTTTTTTTAAATTAGCATTTACGGTATTTTCTTTTCAAATTGCTTTGAAAATCTAAATGCGTAATCTTCTTTTAAAGTCACAAAAATTGCTTTTTTCCCCCCAAAAAATTCACCAAAATTATTTAATGGGGATATTGCCCTCGCTCCCAACCCCTTTTTTCAATACCAAAACCTTTTGAGCTTACAAATATATCCTTTACGGTACCTCAATTCATTTTAAAAACAAAAAATTCCGTGAAAAGAAATGGTTTAACCAAGCAATATGATTTGCGTTTAGAAAAATACTAACAAGTGGGGATCCATATAATCAGTGCTGGTTTGCATCGGGGACCCCAATGATGAAATTATGGCCTTAAAATTGACCCTTTCTTTATTTATAATTTAGCTATCTTCATCATTTAAACTGTGAAATATCGCATGGTAGGATGCTTAAGCAGCCTGACCAGACGCATTCGCAATGCCGTAGCAACTTGATGTGAATTTTGCCCCGAAATCAGAAGAAAAACAAAAATAATCACCTTATGTAGCGATTTTTACATTGCCAAATTTAAATAAAGACCAAAAAAAAGGTCTTCACCCCAGATTGTGCTATTGTTATCAGCCTAAGTGAAATGAAGACCAAAACAAAAAGGTTTAATTTGACGATTTTATTGTTTGTAGTTTTATTGTGCCATATTTGTTTCATTGTGCGATATTTGACCGCTACATTTGAATGAAGACCAAACAAATTAAAAATAAAGGTATTTTTCGTTTACCCTGTGTGGGGGGACACTAAATTTTCCATAGGGGGAAGCCAAATCTCAATGGGAGAACGCGTTCCTCCTACAATTTAAGTACTGGCTATATTTTCATTCGCGGGTTATGGCCTTGTTTCATTACGATGCGATACCGCTGCGGTGCGAAATCAATATCAGCTGCTAACGAGCAAAACTTCAAAATGGCATTCATTATTATTTTTAAAAACTACTGTTTTCGAATTATCATCAAAAACTTGACAAAGTGCAATATCTTAAGCACTTCCTCGCTTAAAAATTATGAAAACTTTACCCAACATAATTTAGAAAAATTGTGTCCTCGATCCTTGACCTTGGCCACGACCATTCCTGTCCTTGGCCTCGAGAAGGTCTGTCCTCGAAAAGTCGTTCCTTAGCTTTGGCCTCGTTTTTTTTTTTTTTTGAGTCCTTGGCCTCGAACGTTGTGTTCTCGACTCCATCTCTGGTAAAGATCTATGTGAAACTGCGATATTTTAAAGGTCGCATCAACGTGGGTTGACGTTAATCCGAGGATTAACAAAACTTTGGGGAAAAGTTAGGAAAAATGGCCGGGCAAATTGCTAAAGTTATGATGTAATTCTAGTGTAACTTGTTCAAACTTGCGGATTCAGTTTATTTTAATGTGTTAAGTTCAACAGTATAGGCGATAGAAAACTGATGATCTGCGAAACAAAGTTAATTTACATTGTACATACGAACTTGAAGACGTTAAGACGTACTGTATAGAAAGCTCAAATGTGGTTTGGATGCACTACTTTCCTAGACATTTTAGACAGCAGTAAAATATTGATTTAAGCGCCCTTTCAAGCTCGAAATTTAGTAGCCATACGGTCGAGACTTGTCTTTCTTTTTTTTTAGCTATTACGTGAGATTGCTCGCACAACAACTCAGAATTGAAGTCGCACGCATCATTGTTTTCTACCTTCCCTCCTCATACTTGGATGACGATCTAAGCGCTTAAAGTCTAATAGGTTATATCGGCAAGTTTCACAAAACATCGTTTCATATTTTATACATTGTAATAAGATTGGGAACATTTGCTGCAGTATAAGCAAATAATTTACAGTCGGATTGTTCGAGTGTATGATCTTATTGTTAGTGTAAAGTATCTATAAAACATAAGTTTGAAACGATAATGTTCTGGATGTCCAAGTCAAACAAGAGTGAGATACACTTTTCGGACTTCAAACCATTATTCACTTGTACCCTCTTCATTCTTTCAGTTAGAAAAACCTTAAAGTATTGAAGCGTCCAGCTAAAATCAGTAGCGCATTGGCCTGAAGAGTATGCAAAATACCCCGTTTTTAGCAGTTTTGAGGCCGATTTTTGCACTAAAAACGGAAATAGCCCCCCCCAATGGTATTGGCGATGAGAATTGGTCAAGGACCTGATGTGATTTCGAATTTTTACCAGAAAAACTGGGTTTCAGCCTTGCTGAAGACCTTTTTTTTGGACAGAAAAGCCGTCTCAAGTTTTGTGAAGACCTTTTTTTCTTTGGAGATCACCAATATTTGGACACAAAAATCTACTCAATCTGATTCAAGACCGATCAAAATCTTGGTCAAGATCGTTTGATGTTGTTTCCAGCCTTCAAAACAGCCCCCCTCACTGCAAATTCCTGGCTGCGCGCCTGGCTAGAATTGTGACCAAAACATAAAAAAACATCTGACACCACCAAATTTCAGTTTTCGTTGACTTATCGCTTTCCGAGATATTTTATTTCAAAATTAAAATTTAACCGATTGAGTGGATAGAGCGTCTGCTACTGAAACGGCAAACACGGATTCGATTTCTGGTTGGGTCAAACCAAAGACTACAAAAATTGGGATTCACAGCTTTCTTGTTTGAGGTTCAGCAATTAAAGGCAGTATGAAGCCTCCACCGTGTGTGGTAGACAGCTGGGCAGGTGGCAGTTTGATTCGAAGACCGAAAGGTCCCTTCGCTGTCTCCAGGCCAAGGTAACTTTGTGAATAAAATGTAATCACAAATCATCACAAATTTAGCTTGTTACAAATTGGGTTGCCATTTATCACTTCTTCAAGTAGTGCTTTTGTAACACTGACTGATCTTTGCCGAATCCTCGAAACCACAATATGCTTTCAAAGCGCTTGTGAACGTTACGTTACAGATAATTTTTAACGAAGTATAAATTTTTCTGGCAGCACTGCATGGGAGATGATTTTAAATGAAATGAAATATTCCAAAAATCGTTAGGTTGTAGTAAAAAGCTGAATTTGATGAATATGTAATATATCTAAAGTGTACAGAGCTAAACAATGCCTCCCCGAACCGCCTGCTCCCATCAGCAACTTTCTGGTTGCACCTTTCTGACAAACCAGTCGACAACTTGGAGCGCTATTTACGCACACTTTATTTAATATTTTTTATCTTTTGCACATAAACCTAGTTGGATGGTTCACTCCTGCAGCTTCAGAATGCTTCATCGTTCTGAGCTAACAATAATTTCATTGGCAGATGGTGGCGTACAACAGTAAAATGGATTGGTGCAGTGTCAAGCAAGAAAAAAAAAGTAGTAGCACTTACTGTACACATCGATGTTTAAAAAGCAGAAGTTATCTCCATAGAGGATATACGAATGGCCATATGGGCTACTTGTTTTGAGGCCCAATAGGTTTTGCGCTCCCCAGCACATCAATTTTGTGAAGCTAAGCAACCAATCAAAATTTACTCGCAAAAGTTTGAGCGCGCAGTTAATGTCATGCACCTAAAGCCCATATGACCACCTGTGAACTACACCCCATAGATAAAGATAACGAAAGGACGGGAGCAGATGCTACCTCCAACATGAAGTGAAATTGGTCACCATTACACCTTATTAATGACTGTAAGACGGTAAGAAAATGGCAGAACCGTTCAAAATTAGCTCACCAAGAAATAATTCATTTTTCAAAACCAATACGTGGTAAAGCAAAAATGAAATTCATGCATCAATCAAAGCGTGGAGTTGTTAAATAAATAGCTAAAAAGAGTCGTCTTTTTGTTTGTACAGTAGAATATTTTTTTAATTTAAATTATTAAAAAAAGCACACGATAAATTTAAATAAAGTGGAAAATAACAAAAGACAATTTGTTGGCTGAAGTATATACATATTCGTATTTCGAGCTGAAGGTCTAAAGACGGTCAGATCGTATGCAGTGTTACCAGCGGCTCGCTACCGCTGCCACATTTCTTCGGAAGAGCTGTGTTGCCTGGGTGCAATGACGCAGAGATTGGCCCTGCCAACCCTGTACAAGCTTTAGCGTAATACAGCTAGTTAAATAAAAGATTTCATTTTTGGTATTCTCATTCGCCAAGGAGTTCGCCACGGAAGAGAATCGAACTTTCAACGAAGATAGTTAAAGCTCAGTCATTTGCCGTTGCTGCTTTTCTAATGCTTACGGAACGTAGCCGAAAGGATTAAAATTAGTCTACACTTTGCGTAAAATCTTGAGCGTCGAGCTTACCCTTGTAGTTTATTATAAACAAAAATTTCGGTATGCATGGCTTGCTGTCTGATCAGCGTATTACCTTGCCAGCGAAAAATTATTAATATAAAGTTATAAACATAGGATACGCTTGTACTCTTTCAATTGCATGCCAAGATAAACTATTGCCCTCAAGCGGCGTTTTCAAAATTACTCTGTTTACTTGGTCTGGTTTAAACCCGTCCGCTGTTCACTGCGTTGCGTTTTTGGATAAGGCGCTTCACCTTGTTTAATTCTGCTTTGGGGCTTGAACATAAAATCTATTAACAACAAGCAGCAAATTTAATTGAAAAGAAGTCAAAACTCATCCGGCTAACTCCTTAGCGGGTACAAGTTAGTTCCAAGGATAGCGCCGCCGTCGCTTTCTTAAGACTTGAGAATTAAAATGCATCAATCGAGCACCGTCATTTCATTCTCTTTTTGTTCTTCTCTTTGCGTGGACCTTTCCATGTCTTTTTAGCTCGTCCCCCCTGGTGAATCGCTTCTCGCAGATACTGCACTGGTACCGTCTTTCCCCGGTGTGGGTTCGCTCGTGCGTCAGCAAATGGTCTTTCCTTGAAAACCTCCTTTCGCAAATCGCGCAAACGTAGGGCTTGCTGCCTGAAACAAAGTGTACGCTTGATACTGCGCCGGTATTTACAAACGCTCTTTGTTTGGAATCATTTCTCTATAATATTATATGAGTTTTCAGAATTGGCTTTAAAGGTTGAACTTACTGGAAGAAGTCGCAGCATCATATTGCAGCGCGTTGTTGCTTCTTGCATATTTCAAATTTTTTCATAAAGTTTTTCCAGTAGAATTGGTGCTAAGCTGAAATGCTTTGTCTTTAAGTGGGCATTACGCCTTTTACGGTAATATACCAAAAAAATACAATTTTAACGGTAATATATCCATACCCTCACAAAAAAGTGGCAAATAAAGAAAAAACACGTTTATTAAATGATTATGGCATTTTTCCCTTTTTATTCAAAAAGCACTATTCATCTAACTAGTTGCATTGTACATAACAGTTCGCTTATCTTTAAAAAGCAAAAGCTTTTCCGTAATAGGTTACTTTCAACCTCGTTAAGAATAAATCAATTACGATGATATTATCACATCACTTATAAAGTTATCACATTACCTGTGTGCATGCGCATATGCCTGCTAAGTTCATCTGCTCGACAAAATTTGCTTTCGCAATCTTCTACTGGGCAAGCATGAGGCCGGAGTTTTCGGTGGGATGAAGAAGTTTTGCGGTGTTTTTGAATCTTTTTTTTTCGTCTACAGGTAGATGCTGGCATCTCTGAGAAAGTTTCTTCCTTTGAAGATGGCGACACCTTTTTCACCACACTTAGTTGTTTGATCAAACTTGGAGTATCCGCGCTGAAAACTGCTTTACTCTCTTGGAATATTGAAGGCTCTTCAGGTGTAACAGCATCCTCAGATAAAGACGGTTTACGCTCTTCTTCATCAATGTGTAGCTGTGGTGTAGCTACAACAACTGGATAATTTAAGTGCGGTGATTCGTCGACATGAAAAAGGTTTAACTGGAGATTATCGTCCGGGTGGGAAAAGCTTAACTGTAGTGGATCATCAGCATGGAGATGCGCTAATTGCGGCTCATCAGCAGAACGATTCAACTGCCTAGCTTTTTCAGCACTAGGATAGCTCATCTGTGATTGGTTGTGAGTATGAGGAAAATTCAACTGTAGCACATCATCTTCATCGGGGTATCTTAACTGTGGTGCTTCGTCAGCTTGAGAGTAGCTTGTTTGAGGTTGGTGGGTGTAAAAATCATGTTCATAAGCGAACTCACCAAAAGAAGGTTCAATGTGTTCCAGGCTAAACTCTTCAATAGCGGTTGTAGTTGGCATAAAAACGTTTGGTGATGTTGGAGGGTCAAGGATGCCCAAAGGTGATGCTTCATAATCAAATTCAAATGACTGATGATGGACGTATGGCATTTTTTTATTCTGGAATACTGGTGCTGTCGGTGTGAATACTGTAGCCGTTGGAGCTTGCAGAGAGATAAAATCTGAAGCGGTACCCCTTGGATATTGGGACGAATCCTCATGCTGCCTTTCTGATAAGCCTTCAACAAAGGTAGCAAATTCATCAAGAATATGAGTAGGATTTATTTTACGTTTAGATCCAATGGACTGTTGTACAGGTGAATATGCACTAGGGATGGGCTGCAGATGTTGATGTGGACTTGACAGCTGGAATTGTGATTGGTTACCTTGACGAAATGGTTGGATTGGTGCATAAGTGCCGGCGTGATGCTGTGCATATTGTGTTGGGTTGAATGCATAAGGTTGTGGAACTCTGCCACAGGCCACTGTGGTAACAGGATTCTGCGCATATCTGGAAGGCATCGTATAAGGCTCCGAATATCGCCGAGAATGGTGAGGAGACATCACATAAGATCGATGTTCTGTAAACACAAACTCACACTTTAAAATAACTGCTTACGATTCTTGGAAGTAGATTTTTGCTACAATGATTGCAAAATGTTTTGTCAAGTTTTTAATTAGGATTTTCTCCAAGATAATGCAAATTTGGACGTTTATAGCAGCAGTAAATTTTCAGTTTCCTGCAGCTGAAAAATTACTTGTCTGTGCAGCCAGTGGCGCCGATTTATTTTGAGCATTGGGGGGATAACTTGCAATTTTACCCCAATTTTGTTCTATTTTCAACATTGGAGGAAATGAAGCTCGATTACTATTTTTTTCACGTAAGCAAATCAAGTGAAGACCAAAAAAAAGGTCCTCACCAAAAATTAAAGAGTTTTTGTCCCCGAAATCACGTGAAGACCAAAAAAAAAGTCCAAAGATCGTCCAGCGCTCAGATGCAGACCATAATCAAATTATTGGGGGGGATGCAGTCAAATTATTGGGGGGATATATCCCCCCGGGGTTTCGGCACCCCTGCGTGCAGCTGCAATTAATTTGAAAATTTGCTCGTAAAGTGTGATTATGACGAGTTTTCAATTGTTTTGCATTGTTTAAGATTAAATTTTACAGCCTAACACTTTCTTACTGTTTCATTATGTTTTTATAATGAGTGTGCATGTAAAAAGTTTGATCACAAGAGAGATGGTTTGATACTGTATAATGTTTCAATAGATTCGCGAGAGACATAAGTTCAAAGTTGACGCCAAACTTTTTTTGAGTTTTTATTTTTTGGTCGAGCGACTGCTGGGTTTCAGTGAAGTTTAACCGTTATTCCAACCATCCAATGAAGTTGCGTAGCAGTTTACTCTTTTCGATAAAAGGCATCAACAAGTTGTGTAAAAGGCGGGAAAAAAAGTGACACTGCATCGTAAACCGTAGTTCTGTGAGGTGTCAAAACATAATTTTTAATCAGCACCTCCGAAACTGAAGGTAATATCTAAAAACTGCGAACTCAAAGCGAAGACAATAACAAAAACAAACAGTACAGCCACACCAAGAATACCACCAACGTCGTAGACACGTACCACTTCTTTCCTGGCATTGCTGTGGTCTTTCTGATAAGCAGGGATAGCTGTAGTGTTCACGACCATGCTCCACACTGTAAAAGCCTTCCACTGTATCTGAGAGACTCCGATGTCCCGTATACTGCCGTGAAGTAACATTGTGTGCTGTACCTGGCATGGTAGTTGCTTGGGTGTTACTGCTCTGTAGAGGCTGTGGCATGCCCAGTGTTTGCTGGATTTGGTGTGATAAAGTATCCACCTCAGATGATCTTGTTTGAGGAAATTGACTTCCAAATTGTGACGAAGTGAAGATGCATTGGCTTTCATATTCCGTTTTCTTGATTCTTAAATTGCTAGGGTTTCTATCTCCACTCACGCCTTGCGATTCCATGTTGTCGAACGTTGCTAATAGGTTATTTATTTTATTACGTTTTCGTTTTTTTTTGTAAAAGCAGACAGTTGTTTCAATGCTATCTCAACACCTCAAATGCATAGACGCTTGCTTTTTTAGGATTAGTAAGAGTTTCATTTAATTTACGTTTCGATTATCTATTGTATTTATTTCAATCTTGAGTAACTTTTGTTGGGCTCTTCGGAAGCTGTTTATGTTGCTTGTGAAAACTAAAAACTAGTGACGCGTTTGTGTTTTGTGGCTTTTTATATATGAATTTAGCCCCGAATTTTTAGCTTGTGTTACGCTGTATCATTGGAATCTAAGTGCTTTTTTCTTACAGGACTGGTTTTGTGGCCAGACAAACAAAAATCTTGCTCAGGAAAAACAAAATTGGTGTAACGCAATTAAAAATACGCAAATTTAGCTCCTCCTACACCACGTGATTTCATTTTGTTTTTAGCCGGTGGGGAAATCACAGATCGGTGAATTTCGGTGACTATTGTTGTTTTGGTCAGTGATTCAGCGAAGTAGAATTCGTGTTACTCCATTACAACAAATCTTCGAAAATCGGCTGGCGAAATGCAGCATATAAACGAACTAATGCAATGTTTGCCTTTGGCTATTCAATTAGACGGAACTAACATGTATATGAAGTCATGAATAATCTGGACTTACGAGCAATTAATAATCCAGTTGCAATCCGATAAAGAAATTACACTGTAACTGCCAATTACAGTTCTGCGGAATATGATTGCATAAGATGGCAGCGGCAATTACACTAAGCTCATTCTCATGCAGGTAGAGTGATCACTTGACAATATATTGTGCCTAGTGAAATACGTGTTTTTTAATAATAATCGTATTACTACAAAACACCAAATTGTTGTTCCAAAAATATGTTAAATTTTCTACGATTTTGTGATGGATCTGAGACTGCAAAATTCTTTTGTGATTTATGCCACTCTTGGACCAGTTTGGATGCTACTGAAATTAAACCTATTCGGCTAGAGGAAAACTTAAGCAGCCTCAGAGTCATTAGAAATTTAGAAATTCGCCTTCTGAGGTATGAAAGCTTGGTACGGATTGGGCTGGAAAGCAGATTGAAGAGAAAACTCTTCATAGAAAGAACAGAACGTTTCCTTTCTTTTGGGGGTTATTTTTCAGATCATCTCAGATGTTCTCGTATAAGTAGTCTTCCAGGAATCATTCGATGGAGTTTAGGTAATTTTAGACGATTTGCCTTGGGAAGTTGAACTAGATATAGAGCAGTGGTAATTTGGAGTCTATTGTTTTCCTTCATCTGCATTAGTTGCCATTCGCCATTCTATCCATCACGTATCCTGACCATACAATGCCAGTGCGAGGACAAGTCACCCATCCCCAGGCTGCCTGGCTGAGCCCGTTTCCTATTGAAATTGGTCCGACATTGGGTACGAAAGAATGAAGTTTTGATATTTTTGTCTAAATTTCTTTCCAGGGTTGTGGATCCATGATGGTGTTGTGAACATGTAAGGGCTTGTGCCTTGGGGCAAATGATTTTCTCAATTTAAAGGTGTTTCTTTTGGTTGTGGGTCTATATTAATGTTGGTGTGGAAAATTTGTGGTGTGGCCTGAAAGTTCGTCGAGCTAATTAAGAAGAGGCGGTTTAACAGCGAAGCTCAGCAGGAGGGATGCCGTATAAGACTGCTGGCCGCTATTCTGGATGTTGGGTTCAAGCCCGTGGTACAGTACAAGGAAATAATTTCTTCACAGCCAACATTTCTCTATACCGGCATAAAAATAAAGACCGGAAAAAGTCTTCGCCGCCGATTTCGTCCTTTTTTCTCCCAATTCAACCTACGCTCTCCTCAACATTTTGATACTTAGTTGAAATCAACATTCAAACTGTTCAGGCTCCCTAAATCTAGGCGGGCTACCCGAAATTTCCGGACCCGAAAATTTTTCCTCTTTCAACCCCCCTATCGACAGCTCTTATTAATTTCAGGCATTCTAGAACATTTCACACAGTGTTAATAGGCCTGCCAAGAAGCAGGCAGGCACGTGCGCTGCAAAATCTTTTAACTGAGAAGTAAGAATGCTATGATGACGAACTACATCAAGAAAGGAATGCATTTCAAAGAAGAGAAGGTGGAAAAGAATGAAAAACGGGTGTCGCCTAAGGGCCAGAATAATATTACGTAACAGTTAATGTAAACAATTTTGCACTAGATTTAAAGGGTGCCATATGCAACTCTAAACATAGCAACAACGTTAAAGTGCTTAACTGTAGATCCACTCATGCAGCGACGCACATTATGAACCGCTCTGACGCAATAATCTTATGATAATATCTTATAAAGTTTTGGTTTATGTTTATTGCAAATACACAACAGTAGTTAAAGTTCACGGCTGTGGGAGCGCGATCACGTTTTGCTTAAAGTAGCAAAAGTATGTCTGGCAAAAACTGAGCCTTACACGTTTTTGCTACTGCCACACCTTGTCCTGGTTAGCTGCTACTGGCTGCAACACCGCCGTTGCACACGTGTTGGAAAAGAACAAAAAATTTTTTTTAAGTAAACTTTAGTTTTTCATGGAAAAAACAGAGTGTTTCTAATTTGCAGAATGCGTGTATGAACTTGGAGCACTTTGCATTTTTTAACCTGAACCTGCCACCATTAAGAGTATATTCTTTATGGAGTTTTATTCGTAAGTCTTTTGTCGATTTTTAAGCAAGTTTAAATGTTTGATCTAGTGAAAAAGATTTCTGTCATGGAAGTAATATGTTCTTGTTCAATTCCGCCTCAGGGAGTAAGGGTGTACCAGAAGCTTTGTGATTACCTGTAAACAGATTCGAAAACTAAATGTTTTTTTTATTATTTCTTCTCACCCAAGTGACTTGACAAAAATATGATGGTAATAATACATAATAAAATTGTGGAAATCTTTAAACGCTACGAAAACATAGTGCTGTTCAAATCATCTTGTCACGCCAATGACTCGGCCACTCCAGAGCTTCCGCTGTTGCATCTCTGAAGTCCGAGTCCTAAAGGGTATATGCCTGTACTTTCTTATTAGATGTAAATTCAGTTTGGAGTTACGGCTCAAAACCACCAACACTTTCACGTGGCATCCCAGGAATTTGTCCTTGGAGGGGTTTGGGGGAAAAATTGAAGATTAAAAAGATCCTTTCCCTACGAGAAATCTGCTCTGCAGAGTGAAATTTAAGTCGTAGAGTATTGAAGATCAAAAAGATCTTTACAATGATAGACTCAGATGATGCCTTTTAGAAAGGCCACGGTCCTCCTCGTCGCTTCGCCTCTGAACGCCAAAACACCAACAACATTTCGGCAGTTCTTAGATCTCGATCAGGCGGGAAGGGTATGCGAAGTTGGGGATAATTGTTGTTAACGCTTGTGGTTCATTGCGTTTGCACCAGAGAAATTTAATTCTTCTGAAGGAGTTTATGCTTAACACGCAAAAATCCGTTTTCGAAAACAAGGCTATTAGTCGCATCAGTGCACCACTTTTCAGAAATATTTTACTCACTAGCACCAATTAGTGATAGAATTTAGTGAGATAAATTATCTCAAACATGCCATTTACAGTACGTTGAGCAGAAACGCGCAACTTATTGCATTTGAACCTAACAGTCTGATTGTTTTATCGCTATATTGGTCATCATATGATTTAAATTGACTTCTTCCACAATCCAAACATTAGCAACAATGATGCCGGCTTAGATGTTTTTAAATCAGATTTGTTGTTTTTGATAAAAATTCGAAGTTGACTACACCGATAATGGCTAACAGCTTTGAAATAGAAAAGATCTTAAAAAATAGATCTTCACTCACTACTTCTGAGAGAAAGAGTGAAACAAAGCTGATTTCCAACAAATAAAATTTTTCGCCCGATTTTGCCACTGTTCATGAAAGTTTGTGCTGTAAATTTGCTCAAAAAGCCAGGTTTTGTGGATTTGATGTTTTCTGATCTTTCTCTGAAAATCTGATGTTTTTTCAAGAGTCCTCGCTGACATCACTGATTACCAATAATTTGATTAGCAAGTAACGATACGCTAGATAAACGTCCTGTTGAATGTTGCACATTGTATTGACTCTTGATTAACGTTAAGCTACTGTGCAGCAATTTCAGCCTTGTTGCGATCTGACAGTGTAGACTCGGGACGTCCAAACTTTTGTGATGGAGAGCCAAATCAAATGCAGCGAGGGTATGCGCCGGCTAACTATCAAAATCATGTATATTCAATAGAACAATTTTGTTCATAAAAGTAGAAAAGTGTTCTAATGTTATTCAACCACATTTTGGACAAAAAATACGATAAAAACAAAAAAAAATTCTTTCATAGGCGTAACCAGGGGGCCCGGGCTCCCCCAATTGAAATGCCACTAATGATAAAAATGTGACAAAAAAGCCTACTGTTTCTTCAGTTACTTTTAGCATCTTTGCGTACAACAGCAATTAACAATAATATTGATCCAGAGTGCTCAGGCCTCCTCAATTCAATTTTGCCTACCTATTTAAATGTATAACCCGGATTAAATTAAGAGTTTTTATCCTAAAAGTTGCTACCTCAGGCCCTCATCTAACCTTGTTATTAACGTAATGCAATAACCAGAGCATGATGTACGATATGGCTCAGTGCCAGGGGCCCCTCGCGCAGATGGTAAGAAAAGACTTCTTTTTGGTCTTCAACTACATTTGGTAGGAAGATATGTTGCGAAAAAAACCCAAAGTTCCAGGGGCCCCGCGCAATGTAAATCAGATCCAGGCAATATCATGATTAGTAGGCGTAATCATCTATTGCAGAATTTTTAAATAACAATTCCCCTCCGTCTCGCCAGTTTTTACGCGACAAAATGTTTTTCAAGACCAAAAAAATAGCTAGGGGAAATACTCATTGAGCAAATTATTGAATTTGACTTGAGGGGCCTAGGCCCCCGGGCCGCACATGCACTCCTATAACTGGTTATTTTCAAGACAAAACAAAAATCTTTAAAGAAATTCTTCGAGTTGATTATTATTTTCTGCTAAAATAATGCAGTAGGCAATGTACCTTACTTCCTCCTACGTCCTACCTGGGCCAAATCACTTACAAAATTAACATCAAAATGCAAGATTTTGAAAAAATTTTTGGACTGAAATTGCAAGCAAAAGAAGGCTTAAACAATGTAATTTTTTCAATTGGCTTTCAAATGTTAAAAATCTAGTTCTTTCAAATGGCCCTAAACACAAGCGAAATAAGATTCAATAGCATTAAAGAGCTTTTTTGGAAAAATCCCCCTGCTGCAGGGGGGCTTTGCCCCCAGAACCCCGTCTCTGGTAGGTTTGAATTACACTAATTCACTCAGCACGTCTCCCGATGTAGACATTTCCACTTTTTAACTAATGGTTTAAGCCCTTTCCCTTTAGTAAAATCCTGGTCAAGTGCCAAACCGTGCCACGGCTTCAAATCTTCCAATCTACGATGTTTTCCCACAAAAGTTCCTCTTTCGAAAAAATTTGATGACGTCATTGCATGTGATTTGTGGTTTGCCCCCCCCCCCAATCAAAAATCCTGGCTACGCTTGTGAGTTCTTTAACCACATTTTGGTCAGAAAATCTGTTATTTGAGCGTGTTTGATCTTGTTGAAATTGTTCTTTCGGGATTGCTGCAAAATTTTTCATGGCGGGGTGGATTGTAAACTGACGGACGCGGACAGAATAAAAGTTGATTTTGGACGCCAGTGGTGTAGAAGTGGACTGAAGAAAGCGCAGAGCTATTCACTATCCTGTTAACCACGGCTTATGTGGAAGACTGGTGGTGATCTTACAGTAATTGTAGCCTAGTATTAATTTTTTATTTCCGGGCATGAACAAAATCACAAGTACAATATAGCTTTTGGAGAGACTCGATACAAGAAGAAGAGGAGCGAAAGACCAAAATGAGTGCGTTGCTTAATCAAGCGATACTGCTACCGAGTCGACTCCTCTTCTTATGAGCAATACTGAATTCGGCTGCAGGGTTTCAACCGTAGACAAGAAATTTTGGAGCTTGGGTTGATTTGAAGAACGAATAAATACCATAAAAGTTATACTTTGATGTCTCCTAAATTGTTAAATTTAGGTCAGCATAGTCTTAAAGAAACGATCCATAAGGTTGTGCATTTGTCTTAGTGCAACATGCAATACCTTAGCAATGCTCTGCATAATCGCACGCTGAATGATGTCACCGGATACAATATTATACATCATGATGGGAAGTTTTGGTGCTTTTTATTTGAAATGACGTTGTAGTTACTATTTGTTAGAATCATTAATATCTAGCTGAATAAAATAAGTGCGCACGACAAGTGAAAGCCACAACCGCTACTGATTTAGTGCGTATGTTGGTATCAAACTGCTTTACCTATCGTTTTTAGAGTAGTGAGAAATACTTTGATCGATGCGAGTAATGTTATTATTTTGAGGCAATGAAAAAACAATGCAGATATGTTCTGGTCGGTTATTAGAACAAAGAATTACTGGATACCGTACTACAGTAACTTATGCTAATATTGCAAAATGCTACATTATTACAGTAATTGAAAGACCTTAAAATGCCGAAGCGACTACATGAAGTTTGTTCTTAGGAAGTAAACAGATAGATTTATGAGATTTTCTTTCGGTAACGGTACTGAAGACAGAGTAATGTATTAATTTTGCAAAAGGAAGAGCAGCTTCATAAATAAATTTCAAAATCCAAAAAAAACGTTTTTGGCTAATCCTCGTCATTCATAAGAAAAATCTTAGGATGCTTATTGTTGCTGATGATGAGCTAGTATAGTTCGAAACGTTTCAATTTAACTGTTCAGTGGTTGAGTAGCTGGAACGTCTGCTACTGAAGCGGTAGACTGTGTTCAATTCCCGGTTGGGTCAAACCAAAGTTTATAAAAATTGGTATTCAAAACTTTCTTGCCTAACGTTCAGCAATTAAAGGGACGTTACGAAACCTCCACCGTGAGTGGTAGACAGGTGGCAGTTTGACTCGAAGACCGAAAGATCCCTTCGCTAGTCTCCTGGCAAAGGCAACTTGGTGAATAAAATGTAATTACAATACAATAAATTTTGAAGTTTTCCCTATCAGTGGCCAAGGGCTAAAGTGTCTGCTACTGAAACAATAGAATCGGTTTGATTTCCGGTCGGGTCAAACCAGACCAACAACAATTAGAATTCACAGCATCTCAGCTTCACTTTCAACATTTAATGAAATAGTGTGAAGCCACCATATTGTGTGGTGCAGTAGACAATTTGGCAAACGACGGCTTGATTCAAAGACCAAAAGGTACCCTTTGACGTCTCCTGGCCAAGACAACTTGGTAAATGTAGATGTAAATATCTCAGAATCCACCGGTATTATCAATTTATTTCCGATTAGTTTTGAATAAATTATGTTTTGTTTTCAACTAATTCAAAAATACTCAACGGTAAGGTCTCGTTCGATTCGAATACCCTTAATAATCTCAACAACAAGTAAAGCATCTGTAGGCTTTTAATTTAACGTTCTCGAGAATCGTTCTGTGTTTCCAATTAGTTTTTAATTAATCACGTAGTTTCAATCAGCGTCCTTGGCCTGATCGGCCAGCTAGTCATACAGATGATTGCGAAACGTGAATATACCTTGGACTACGTTCAACCTCAGTTCTAAGACGTCAGAGCGTCTTGTAATATGTCTTCATTAGAAAACCCGAAGCAGCCAAGTTTTGCATATTTCCTTTTGGTCGTTAGGTCACGCTTGCTCCTACAGGCAAGGCTATTTATTGCGAAGCAATACAACAATATTATAACATTCAGTTGCAATGCAAGTACCGTCAGTGGATTTAATGTTAGTTTGATGAATTTAGATCCATACAGTTTGTATGTTTCCAAAGAGTTTTAAGCTTATCTTAGGTGCAAGATGTAGGTTTAAAAGAATATTACACTCTTTTGATGAAAACTACCAGCGTTATGTTGAACGCTCCTAATAGTGTGGTAATTTGCGATGTATGTTATGAAACATAGCCGTGGGAAAAACGCCCCGAAATATTTTCAGTGGTGAAAGTTTATTGATAAAATTTAATTGAAACGCCAAGTATAAAGCAGCGCAGAAAAAGTTTGACCTATACATTTATTTTGGGAGGAATCAGTTTTTGTTTATTCGTCTAAATACGCATTTTCATAAATATTTTTTTTGTTTCCTTGCAGTATTTTGCGATGTGTTACGAAACACAGCCGCAGGGTAAACAACCTGAAATATTCGAGCCAGCGGCATAGTTTCAGAGGTAAAAGTTTATTCACTAAATTAAATTGATACGCCACGCATGGCAGCAGCAAAAGCTTGACTTATGATTAGATTTCGCGGAATAATGTTTTGTTCTTTCAAAATACGCATTTTCATAGATATTTCTTACTGAATTTGTGATGTGTGATATGAAACATCGCCGTGGATGAAAGGACGTGAAAAGTTTGGGCCAGTTCATAGTTTCAGTGGCAGAAAGACAGTTAAATTGAAACACTAAGAATGAGGCAATGCATCAAAGCTTGACCGATGATTATTTTTGGTATAGTAATTTTTTGTATATATGTTTAAGCTGTTACATTACGCAATTTAAGAGACATTTCTCCGGCTGGAAGTAGAAAGCCACCAACGATAATGAACAAGCTCAGCGAAGATTTAATTAAACTTGATTCTGAGTTAACCGGTTGTTTTAGGGAACCGTTAAGATTTTTTGAGAAAAGCGTTATGAATTAGTTGATATTGTTTTTCTAAAATGTTCAAATCTTTTGCATAGCTCTAAAACGTAGAAGCTTGGGACCAGCAGTCACAAAACTTTAAAACATAACCGCAAATTTTGAAACAGCGGATTGTTGCTTGTTCTACGAGAACCTGATCCAAGCACGGTAGGTATATTGCGCTGCAATAATTAGTACTGTTACGATCCAATCTAATAACAGGTGCATGTTTTGAAACAGATAAGTATACCGTAGCTTATTATTATGGATGACTCAACTTCTTCAGCTAATGAAATGGAAAGGCTCCCTCCAATTGTATTGCTCTTGGTTGGGGTGCTTGCTGGCATCGTCATAACTGCCTTGATCTTTTGTTTTTTGGCTTTTAAGTTAAAATTCTGCAAACACAAGCAGGCGAACAGCGAAAGAAAGTCTAGCATTCAACCTGATAAAACAGAGGAGTCGGCAACCACTACGCCACGATTATTACTTGCTCGTAACAGCACGGTCGAATCACTTGCTGTATCGGAACGATGGAGAAACGGTTACAGCAGTCGGAAGAGTTCTGTGGACGTCCTATCAAGTGACGATATTGCTGTTAAAGCTGTGAGCCACTCTTTAGCATCAAACATGAGTAAAACACTTTCAAATGATGTTATTTTGCGAGTTGTTTCCGAACACGAGGAGGATGTTAAAGGCAAGTCTGACGTCGAAGCTACGTTTGACCCGGGATATCCGAACAACTCCATTCATTCCAATCCGTCAATTGCGTAATAAAGGAACAATGAACCAGCAAGTCTCACTGCATTGAAGCAAATGGCAGGCTAATCCAAGATTTGAGAAAGAGAACTCGCGAGAGGCTGTGCTTCATGTATTAACTTGGTACCGACCAGCTATGTCACATACCAAAAAAATCTTAATTTGGCTCCATGGGTTACATCAAAGCGTGTGACGAGTTTTCCGGCCCAACTACGTGTCATTGGACCCGGACAACACAGCTTCGAACGAAAAAAAATGTCGCAGCGGTGGTAAGCCTTAGTGAAGATGGAGTATAGGACAATATCTATTTTATGCTTTTCGAATTTTTATATTCGTACACTGTACATGTGGTACCATGGACTGCTCTTCAAAACCATTGCAGCGCTTGCCAGATCATAAGTTGGCACTGACAACAAACTTTTCAAAACGTGATTCCATGCAATCTTCAATCACAATTAGCATGACAACCAATCCGTTGCAATCTCAACGAATTCTTCAAAATCTGACTGAGTTGCCTACAAAGTACAGTACCTCAGGTAGCTGGCATTCATAGTGCTCATTTGACTTGTGCTTGAGTTATGATTTAAATATTTTTTATCGGTCATTTAATTGTAGCGTCCAGTATTTTTCAACGCAGCCATTTTGTTCGAGACCGACGGTTTATCAAAATCACGAAACAGCAAAAAAAAAATGAAAAGTTAATATCACTGAAAGGTTTAATTCTACATCCAAGGGTATTCTAGTAATTACTTTTAATTCCATGACTGAAGAACATCTTATTGCTGATTAGCTCAATTTTGTTTTTGATGATAACATTTCTTAGTGCGAAGAATTGTTTCTTTATTTTGTAACATACATGCAATTTACTTTACCTATTTCTCGGTTTATTTTGTGATAATAAGTATGTGGGTCTAAAATTTACATATATAGAATAAGTCAAAAAAAAGATAACGATTTTTTAACAGTGTAAAATTAAATCAGATTTTCAGAATAATCTACCAGCATTTTTCTTGTACGTTGTAGTAGTGGTCATTGCGTTCGAAATTAACCGCTTTTTTGTTCATATTATTAATTAAATCTGGAGAATTGTAGGCTTCCCCACAAGTAATTATAATTTACAACATGTGTTATGTGCAGTTTAGTACAAGCTTTATGTTTTAATTACCACTTGTGAAATGGTTTCCGAATTAATTATTGTTCCTAATATGGAATATTGTAACATGTTGAACACGAATTGTTATGGTGTGCCAACAGGCATCTAGCTTTGAGGACTATACTGTATATGAAGAAGCTGAAGCCCCATTTCAACAATAAATTCGAGTCTTGTTCTGTGCGCTTAGCTCGAACCATTTTCTATCTTATTTGTTGTTATATTCTTAAAGTGTTTCACTGTTTTTTTTCTAAATTTTATTTTTTTTGCGCTATTTTTCTTTGGATCACACATGCAATACATTGCAAAAACACTATGGATAATTTAATTACAGTGAGATATTTGTTTTGAGTCCGGTAGCACTGTGTTAGTATGCTGTACCGAGCTCTTTTGCCACTTATTAGCAGAATTGTGAATATTGGGAACGCTTGAAAGCAACCCTATATTAACTTATAAGTATACTAAGCCAATTAATTAACTTTGCCATAGCGGGATGCGTTTCGCAGTTCCCAGAAAAAAGCAATTTTTCAACACAAAAAATATCCGCCTGAAGAAAGTTTCTATTTTTAAGTCAGGCTCAATTTGTTTCAAAACACCGGAAAACGCTAATTGCAGTATAGCAGTATAATTATCCCAACCATGGTTCTCGTCGTCATTAAGCATGTGTTGAATGCGCTTGTTTTACTCAAAGTGGGCACGAACACAATATTTTGAACCATCGCAAGCGCACGATGTGCAATTTATTTATTTGTTTTTTTTCTGAAGCGCAGCGCAACTTTCTCACAGAACTTTTTAACAGTTGAAGCGCAACTGCAAAACGGTATTTTCGTGCCACATCTAAGCGTAACCTAACTTCCGCAATCAAGTGTACAAAAAACAATACAAATTCCGATTGTGATTTTAGTTGGAAAAAGAGTTAGTATAATTTGAGATAAAAATTTGATATTTGCTTACATTAAATTAAAACGAAACAATTTAGTTGAAAGTATGAAATTGCGCTATTAACCGAAAAAACAAATTAAAAGCTCTGCGCAATTAATCCGCAACAAATTTTAAAGACATTAGTCCGGAACAAATTTTGTTCACCTCTTTTGCGAACAGTTGCGCTCTGCTCACCTCTGCGTATTAGGCTACTTTTAACACACCTGTAGGCTATATTATCACATATCGGTATCACATATCGGTAATGACTTGATCGCATACACTGTTGTAAAAAATCTAAGATCTTTTTTAAATGCTCAAGAAATCCGATGCACTGTAGATATCTCTAAATACCTCACAAATGTAGATATCTCATAGATATCTCGTTGAAGATATCTCATAAATATCTCATTGTGACGTCATATACATTTTTACTTCAAAATAATGCGTTTAAGCGTACTGTATGTACTGCAATTGTTATGAAAAAAGATACTATGGGTAGACTTACCATACGTCCCGGTTTTAAGGCCATGTCCCGGAATCCCGGCCGGTTTGTCCAAATGTCCCGGTTTTTTTAGTCTCCATGAAGATCACTCGGCAATTCGCAAAAAAAACGAGGGTCGCTGGAGCAAAGACCTTTTTTTTTGAGATCACCTGAAAAATCACGTATAAACTACTCGAAGACCTGATTTTTTGTAGCTCAACAGTTTAATGTTTTTGGATTACTACGGCTGTCCCGGTTCTTTGTCTGAAAATTACGCTAACCCTAATTATGGGCCGTGCGTTATTATTCTACTGTAAGCTTGCAAAATCCTCGATTGAAAATAATTACTGTAGTTAATGAACGACAGAACTTAATTATGCTTTTGGATCAATGTTGAAAAAGAACTTTTTCTATACTATAATTTTTTTTAAAGACGTAAAGCGTCCTTGGGATTGTTAGTGGGTAAACTTATATGTTAACAGTAACTTTAGGTTCTAAAATTTTTCAAAAGTAAACAAATCGAAGTACACTCTTCTTTTTTAGAACCGGTAAATCTTGAGTCGAGACTTGCTGTTTTTAATTTTTTGCCGATTTTCAGGCACATTTATTCTTGATTTTTTCTTAAATTTTGAGAGCATCGATATCAATTTTAGCGGCCATGTTTGTAACACTGTTTAATTCCTATTGCTTTGTCTGCTTAAGTCAGGGGTTCTTAACCTTTTTTGTCTTGTTTACCCCTTGTTAAATAAAAAAAGTATAATTTACCCCCATCTATTAGCTTTTTTTGTCTGGTTTACCCCTTGCCGAAGGAAAGAAGTAAAATTTTACCCCCTTCTTGGCGGTCCATAATTTCTCCGAGTTTTGCGGTGATCTAGAGAAAAAGAAGATCTTCAGACGGAAACCAAGCTTTTCCGTCGGCTTTTGAATAATTTCCGGAGCTATCGGTAATCCAGTTCAACACTATAACTTTTTTATACTTCAGCAAATTTACCTCCTCGGTAGGTAAAATTTACCCACGGTTAAGAACCCCTGGCTGAATAAAGTGAAAGCTTTTTTTCTGCTTTTGCAGCATCGTAAAATTGCAAAAGCGAAAAAGCAAGCTTTTTTCAAGTTGAACAACTGCCCAAAAAATTTCTCCATTCCTTGCGCAGAACAACAGCGCTTTACGATCTTGGAAAAGTTGCAGTTTTGCTTGCAAACACAAGAAAATCACTAAAATTTTATCGTTTTAGATCAGCAGCACAAAATTTAGTTTCTTTCATTGATTTGATTTTTTTTTCATTTGTTTTTGGTTTATATTGGTGCCGAGGCTTGCATTGTGTTTATTTAATTTGTTCTTAAATTTTTGAGCATAAATGAGCCTCATGTTTATAGAAAATTCTCCTTTAAAAAGAATGTATTGCTGTTTTTGTCAACTGGCGCTACTCAATATTTCTTGATCAATCAAAACAGCAAATGGTTATCAATGCAATTCGCTTTCGTCTTAGTAGTCCAATAGCAAACATGGCGACGATTTTAATTAATTTTCAGCTAAAATTCGCTTTAGTTAGAAGTTTTTAACGTTTCGCCATTAAAGTTTTGAACCAAAAAAGATTTCTCGCTCATTTAAAAAGTGCTTCAAAATCTTCGTTAAGTTGGCGAGGAAAATATGACGTTTTTTTCTTGAGTTACATCTCGTAATCGATGCCAGCAACTTAAAGGCGGTAAATCATCCAGCCAATTCCGGTGGTTTACTACAGCTAAAATTGAACTATAAATTTTGATATTTTTTGTTTTGATTTTGGGACTGCGGTGGCAAAGATATTCAACAAATACAAAAAGATATCCCCCGAAAAAAGTTTTTGGAAACTCTGAGTTTTGTTCTTCCCGCCAAAACCACAGTAGGCCTAATAGTTTTGAGAATTGTGGTTTTGGCGGGAAGAACAAAACTCAGAGTTTCCAAAAACTTTTTGTCGGGGGATATTTTTTTGTTTTTGTTGAATATCTTTGCAACGGCAGCCCCAAAATTTAAACAAAAAATATCAAAAATTATTATTCAATTTCAGCTATTGTAAACCACCGGAATTGGCTTGATGATTCACCGCCTTTAACAAGCGAAAGTGACGTTACCCAGCTCTCTGAACTTCAGATGCACGTGTAAAAATAACCTCTTGCTTTTAACGAGTATTTCGTTCGGTAACGCCTCTTAAAAAATTCTCGTCATTAATGTGAACGAGGAAATTTTTTATGCCTTTATAGGCTCTGAACCACAGCTTTGATTGTGCCTTCTACGGCTCTTTATACAGTTACAGTAACTATAGCTCCACAGAAATATAACTCGTAAGTTTATCAATAATTATCATTATTCGCGTTTCTGTAAAACGGTATCACAAATTAATTTCTCCTATTCATCGCATTTTAACCAGTCAAAATCTTTCAAAATTTCAATAAACTTTTGATTGGATCAGAAGTATTTCTGGTTACTGATGAATAAGCATGTTATAGTAGAAAGTACAATTTTTGGCTTTTTAGTTCAATTTTTTTGTAGAGCTATTATCATATATGAAGTTCTTGTTTCTAACAATGTTTAAGATAAATTTGTTCGTATTATTTAGTGTGACGTCACAAACTTTAAGTTGTATGTTCTTTATTACTGTTTTTTTTTTGTCTACAATTATTGTTCCTTGATTTCAATAGCGTTCTTGAAAATGAAGTAAAGTCCTCTACTGTAAAATAAGCTCTCATGGCATATCTTGAGTATAGCGTGTATTGTTCCAAGGAATTCTTTAGCAAACTTATGTAATACAGATAAATAATAATCATCGCTAACTCGCTCAATCACGGAGATTATGCCTGCTGAAAGCTTAAGTATTTGCGCTCTCAATGTCATAGTCTGTTTCGATAAAGACCGTGATATTTGAAGGCTTTTTTGACGAAAAGGAAAATAATCTCGAAACCAGTCTCGACCTATTAACAGTTTTTCCCGGTTAAATCTTTTTTAAAACTTCAACTTCGGCGTTCAAACTTCTTGAATAGCCTACGCGTTATTTTAGTGCGATATAGACAAAAAAAAAAATTCGCAACAAGTAAGGTATTTTACCTGTGCAAAATCAGAAATGTCCAAGTAGTTGAAAAACACCGCTCAGATAGCGTAATTTTCAAGATTGCTACCTTAAATTTCGCCCTAGCAGCTCCGAAATAGGTGCAAATTAACTACGAAGCAGAAATAATAGCAGCTTAGTTTTTCAACTTGATTAATAATATTTTACGCCACACGGACATTTTGAAACTAACTTGAGTTTACCATTAGAATATATTACGTTATAGCAGTTCCTTTTACAAAGTTCTCTTGCAAACGCTAGTGTAGTTTTTGTGTAAATAAACCATGGGTAGTTCGGCTAGTAAGCGAGCTATAAAAGAACCAGCAGTTGAAGCGGAAATCGATCCACGAAAGCAGCTCCTTCTACAGAGGAAGGTCACCGTTGATATCCTGGAGAAGTTGGCGCGTTGTCTTCCCACCGTTTCTAACCCTCTGGGAAATACACTGCAGTAAGTTTTGTGTGGATTGTGCCGCAAAGTTGGTTAAATTATTTCATCTCTCTAAGTATGGTTGTATATCTGTTACAGGTAGATATGCCGGATAGTTAGTCGAGAAGACACGCGTGCCTGTTTTCAAAACGCAAAGTTGGGAGTTACAGGGGTTGAAGCAAGAGTTTGGGGCAAAATCTAAAGAAACATCTAAAACATATCTTCGCCAAATCTTAGTTTTCTACAACCTATGGTTTCCAAGATATTTTAGTTTAGTTTAGGAGCTCTTCCAAAGTGTTGCCTTTAAAATCTAATTTCCTACGAACTGGAATACCTACAAGCATAAGTGGGCACAAGTCCGTTAATCCGTTAATAACGTCAAGCTAACTTTTTCATTAAGTCGTTAATCCGTTAAAAAGTTTTTTCATGTTAACGGACTAAATTAACTTCCGTTAAGTGCTGTTAACGGACTAAAGTAACTTCCGTTAAGTTCCGTTAACTTCCGTTAAGGTTTTTATCGTTAATATCTTGCAGCTTCGTTGTGCATTTGAAGTTGTTTTTATCTTGAAATTAGATTAGACTGTAAAATGTAACTTTCAAAACACAAAAAGACCACCATAGCAATAAATATTTCCTTACAATCAGCTCAAAAGCGTCAATACGTGTTCTAGAAGCGAGTGAATAAAACGAAATGTAAATTACACGCAAAATGTTAACGGATTAACGGACTTTATTAACTTCCGTAAATTAAAGCTGAAAATAACGGATTAACGTTAACGGAGGTGTGAAGTTTGTTAACAGATTAGCGGTTAACGAAGCTAACGTTTTGCATTAACTTGCCACCTATGCCTACAAGTATACCAGACTAAAAGTATTTCTGTTGTCACACTAATTCATGTTAAAGCCTTTAATCAGATGCTTTCAAAGCATTTGTGAAAGATACTTCAAGTATTATTTTAGAAAAGATGGAATTTTAACTGGCAACACTGTTGTGATTAAAATATTTCGGAAACAGTAAGTTGCAGAAAGCCGAAATTTGGAAGCTATGTTTTACATTTTTTTTATCTTTTGCAAATAACTTTAGCTGGATGCTTCACAACTTTTAATTCTGGGCAGGGCAGTTTTTACACATCATCATTGCCAATTAACCACTACTATTGCGAGATGTCGCTGCGCAATGACGCGGAGATGGGCCCCGCCAATTCGTTACGTACTTCGGCGTTTAAAGTAAGAATGATGAAGATTTCATTAACTTGCTTTGGACGAAAAAATTTTGGTTTTGCTAACTACTACTTTATACGTTGAAATTAGCTTCGTACTGTTAAGTAAAACTAGGTGGAATAATAATATTGATTAATTTTTGACCTAAGTCTTTTTGTGACCTTGTGATTGGTGGCGGTACCTGTTGAAATGTTTTGAAATCAAACGTCTTGCGCGGATATCTCTGCATCATATCATTAATTCTATTATTTTGTAGGGCAAGGGTAGGCTAGTTAATACACACCGCAAATCAAGAAAATTAAATGACCGTTTTACGAAATCCCGCCACCATTTGGTGAATTGTGACAAACGAGTTATCGCGTCGTGGCTTGGGAAATTATGCTGTTTGGTTTAGGAATAAAAAAAAAACTAAAGTTGGAAATATAGCGTTTGAATCTATTTTTAGCAAAATTTCAATTTTATTTATTTTGAAAATTTGAAATGAAGTAAAATATTAACCTATGGTTGTTACCAGAGGTGGAGTCCTCGAGGACGTCCTTGGCCTCGAGGACGTCCTCGAGGACACATTTTGAAGTCCTTGGCCTTGGCCTCGAAGCCTCAAGTCCTTGGCCTTGGCCTTGGCCTCGAAGCCTTAGGTCCTCGAAAATTGCCCTGTCCTCGGCTCGAGGACAACACTATTTTTGAACAGTTGAAATTTTGTTGAAAACGCCAGAAACCTCGCAGAAAATTTGAAAATACCTTTTTTTATTTTGCGCAATTGGAGCGTAGGCTTAGCCAAGCGGGCCTCCCCCCCAATTGAAATTTCATCAATGACAAAAATGTGACAAAAAAGCCTATTGTTTCTTCAGTTTCAGTTTCTTTTTAGCGTTTTTCGTTTACACCAGTAGCAAACAACAATACTGAAGACCAAGGGCCCCGAGACCCCCTAAAATCAATTTTTGCCAGCCATTTTAAACGTAAATCTGGAAGAAATAGATAGTTTTCATCCTAAAAGTTGTTATCTCAGGATCACATCTAGCCTTTTTATGAACGTAATGCATTAACCAAGGCCAGATTTACCACATTATGGCGCAGTAACAGCTAAGGGCTCTGCGCTCAAATCTTAAGACTTTTTATGGACTTCACCTACATTTGGCAGAAAGATGTTGCGAAAATCTCCAAAGTGCCAGGGGCCCAGCGCGATGAAAATCCGGGTCGGCAATAACATGGCCAGTAGCGTAGCCGGGGGCGGGGGGGGGGCTATATCCTCCCCATTGGCCTGTTAACCAAAACGCAGAATAAGAAAAACACCACGTTTTTAGCTCTTCTGAGACTGTCTTTTGCGCTGGAATTGACTAAAAAGTGATTTAAGGCATTTTTTGAAACATACATTCAGAGGAGGGGGCTAATTTGTCAAAAATTAAAGTCACCAATCAATGAAAACTTTAGAAAATACCCAAAAATAAGCAATCAAATTTGATCGCTAGGGTAAAAACGCCAAACATAGGTTTTATCAACAAATATATTATAAACTCTTATATATTATATATATCATAACAGGAATAAAGATGGGGGGTGGCTACTCAGTGTTAGTTAATTGCCAATCACTTCTCTCAAATATCTTTCCATTAGCCCCCCCGATTATTTTTCTTTATAAAATACAGACGAAATAGATTACTTCGCGTGAGTTTTGTTTAATAATAGCATTTTATGATTTACCTGCATGTAAACAAGAGAACTGCAATGTTATCATTAGCCACTTCCCTCATAGCCCGATAATGCAACCAGTTGAATCATGTTGCGCTGGCAATTTCTATGCTACGTTTTAAAAGCATTATTTTTTATTAAAATAGCTCTAAAATTAAGTTATATTTGCAAAAAAATGCAAAATTTGCGAGCGCTGGGGGCTCCGCCCCCTAACTGTCGTGCCTCCGGCGGCTGGGGGCTTTGCTCCCAAACCCCAAAACAGCCCCCCCCATTGCGAATTTCTGGCTGCGCGCCTGACACATGGTTAGTAAGCGAAACTACCCATCTATTGCACTATTTTTCAATAACAATTCATAAATTCACTTCCACCTCGCCAGTTTTTACGCACAAAATACTTTTTAAAAAAATTAGCCATGGAAAATGCTGATTGAACAAATTGTTGAACTTCAGTAAAGGGAGCCTGGGCCGAATGGCCTAACATGCACTTCTATAACTGGCTATTTTCATGACAAAACAAAAATCTCTAAGGAAAATCTTCGAGTGGGTTTTCATTTACTGCTAAAATGCTGCACGAGTCAATGCATCTTACTTCCCCCTACCTGGAGCAAATCACGTACAATTAAACTTTAACTCCAAAATGCAAGATGTTAAACGTATTTTGAACTTAAATTGCAACTAGAAGGAGGATTAAACAATTTAATTTTTCTAATTGGCTTTCAAATGTCAAAAATCTAGTGCTTTAAAATGATTCTAAACATGTGCAAAGTGTGATTCAATGGCATTAAAATAGCTTTTTTTACCAAAAAATTACAAAAAATCGCCCAACAGCTGGGGGCTTCGCCCCCAGACCCCCGTCTGTGATACGTTTGAGTTACACTGGCTTTCTCAAAACGTCTCCAAAGTTACGTATTTGCACTTTTCAACTATATTAGTTGAGGCTCTCTCCCTTTGCAAAATCCTGGTTAAGTGAAAAGCAGGCAAATTTTTGATGACGTCATTGCATGTGATTTGTGGTTTAGGCCTCCCCAATCAAAAATTCTGGCTACGCCTTTAAATTGGAGATTGCCTGGAAAACTTTTTTGAAGACCTTTTTTTTGGAGAACACTTGCGGCTGTGTCCTTGGTCCTTGGCCTTGGCCTCGAGCATTCCTGTCCTTGGCCTCGAGAGGTTCTGTCCTCGGAAAGGCTGTCCTTGGCCTTGGCCTCGGATTTTTTTTGTGTCCTTGGCCTTGGCCTTGGCCTCGAGCCTTGTGTCCTCGACTCCACCTCTGGTTGTTACTTACCTTGAGTTGAGGCAGCGGTCGGTAACTCGGTTTAGTTGAAACACTGTATCAACTGACCTAAATTAGTAAGATTATTAAACTCGGTATTTGCATTGGACTGTTTTTGCAGATTGCAAACCACTGTGGATCAGCGTGTTGGGAAAGCAAACCCTTCAGGCTGGATCCATGTTGCAACTTTTGTTTATTTAGACCATTATTTAGAACCTTTTGTTTATTTAGACGATATTTTCTCCCTCAAACCTGGAAAAAGTCCAAAAAAACTAGAAGATTATGAGAGCCAGAGTTTTATTATTAATCATGAATCTGCAGCAGACGTTTTGTTGAAGTTGCCATATACCTCATTGCTTTAAATAGGTCTTGTTAAAGAAGCAACTATCGGTATCTCAAATTATAATTTGATTTTAGCAAATGGGATTTGGCTTACTAAGTTGTTCGTGTTTACAATTTATATAAAATACTCCATGGACGTGTAGATGCAAGATTAATTTTTGTTACTGAACAAAGCAGTGCATACTGTAGTACGTAGTAGTGGTCAACGGCTTAATGTTTTGGTATGTGCAACTATATTTCACTTAATTATGTAGAATGAATACAGTCAGGATGCTTGTCGAACCTGCATGAAACAAGGGCTACAGGCTACTGGTATTAAAACTCTCACCAAAGTACTGTATATTATGTTAACCATGTTAGCTTTTAAAAGTTTAAAATGTTGCTTACTGCAAGGGTATATCAGGCAACTTGGGCCAAAATTGGTGCGAATACGATATGTTTGTATCAACTAACCTCTTGGGTCTGTCATCTAACCTTTTCAAAAAGTTAGTTGATACAATTTGGAAAAGTTTACTTAGAGATGTATAAATCGAATTCTTTTGAAATAAGAAACACTAAACTTTTATAAAAAGTTAGCCTTATAAATAAGGTTTTATTTATATGTTAACTTGAGTTTCTTTGCTAAACAGCTTATGGAAAATTGTTTTTGCTTTAAAATTTGAATCAACTAACCTTCCTCTGGCCTTATAAACATTTAGATTGGATACAGATACAAGCAGAGAACTTGAGTGGGGAGAAAATTTGAACTACTTGCAAGAATGGAAGCGGTCGAGGAAGGATGACGCAACAATAGGAAACCTCATTAACCTTCTTGAGAAAGCCGATCACACGTAGGTTTGGTGGCAAAATAACTCACCGAGAATATTTTCACAAACTGATCTTCTTTTGAAATCAAAATTTGACTCATCAAGGCCTGCGAACTTGGTCAATTTTTATATTGAGTTTAAGTTCGAGTGCAGTATGTTTTACGAGTTCGAGTTCAATACTTTGACTTTTGTGATTTCTAGTTCTTCGAAAATTTATCAACTTCTTTCAAGCTTAGAAAATAAAACGATTAACCTTATCACGTTTGCTATATAACTATGAAGGCTAATTAGGCTGTTCTTTACTGCGCCAATGTTTTCATAAAACTTTAGGCTAAATACCAATAAAAAACTTTTATACTTTTTGAATTAAATTTAAATACTTTTTAAATACAATTAAAAATTAAGTTTAAAACTCGGCAAAAAAACGAGTTGGCTGAAGTGTGCAGCCCTGGTTTGACTATTTGACTTGGTCATTTTTGCGGCGTATATTGGTGAAGCGCTCGCTGGTGTTTGACTTGCGTTGCGTTTTTTTTATTCTTTTGCGAAGTTTTGTGTTGAAGTTTGGGCTCAAGAAGCATTTACTTCTAGCCTCATGCCTCTTACTTCTTACTTCCAACAAAGCGATGGCCTCTTACTTCCAACGAAGCGATGCGGTAGAAGTAAGCGTTCATTTCAGAAACACGCCACCAAAAGTTGAGAAAAATTTTGGTGAACAATGATTGGTTGGTTGCAGCACAAAAAAAAATACGTGACCAGTGACCGGCTTGACAGTATGAGATGATGAAATGGCATAAGATTATGAACTGACTGGACTGCTTTGAGTCGCTTAAAACAGTAAGCCGCTCAGATCAGAGTTGTAAACGGGCCGACTAGTTCAGGCCCGAACCCGGCCCGAAACCAAAATATAAGCCCGAACCCGAAAATTAATTTCAAGCCCAAATCATGCCCGAAAAAAACGAAAGTTGATTTCGGTCTGAAAAATTTAGCAATATTGCCAAGTTATTTTGATTATTTTTTGTACATCTAAGACAAAAAGTACGTCTCAAGCCCGAATTAAGCCCGACATTTTTGTCAACTTTAGGCCCGAACCCGGCCCGAACCCGAACCCGACCCGAAAAGCCCGGCCCGACTTACAACTCTGCTTGGTGGCCGACTCCCGGGAAGTCAGAAAGGCTTCCACTGGCAGCTAGGTTGCAATATCAACCACCATCCCTGCAGACGCAAGCAGCTTATCACTCTTGATTTAATTGTGATGAGGGCTACATGAGAGCTAAAAGCTCGAAACAGCGCGGCCCAGCTCTGTGCATGATTGTATAATTATGTTTGCTCTATACGGTACAAGGGTATTTCTTGCTCTTATGTTTCCACTT
Source organism: Trididemnum nubilum (assembly GCA_963965965.1). NCBI lineage: Eukaryota > Metazoa > Chordata > Ascidiacea > Aplousobranchia > Didemnidae > Trididemnum > Trididemnum nubilum. The sequence continues at coordinate 1,777,030 of OZ014478.1, read as the reverse complement.
GGAAAAAGAACAGCGCCACGTTGAAAGATTTTTGATGTTTGGTTTATGACATATTTTTGTTTAGACCGAACGAATACGAATGTTTATTTAACATCAGTCGAGAACCGCGAAATGCAGCAACCGCGACGGAAAGAATGGAAAATGATCGCGCCAACACCCCTTGGCTCGCCACTTATCGCGCCAAGTCACCGCCACATCTGATTCATCACCTCAATTCATCCCTTGCAGTCACAGAACAATGTAAATTAACGAAAATCTTTTAATAAAAGTTTTAATTAAATTTATGGAGAAAGCATATTAAATGTACGGTACTGATTCATGCGCAGCTTGCCGAAAATCAGTTAGAGAGCTTCATGTTCAATGATAAGTATATATCTGTATCGAGATTAAAACTAGATCGAAATTAGTGGTAAAATTTTTTATTCAGCAATATTGGAATTGCAAAAAAATAAACTATGAAAAAATAAACTATGAGTCCCTCCTGGATTCTGAAGATCTGTCTCTGGTTTTTCTAAATTAGCATAAGCCGACATTGGCGCTTCTATTCAGAATATGCAAAGTAATTTGCCTGCATTAATTGCACCCGGTTGACCCCGCCCAATCAATCGCCAGCACAGATTTTGTTTCAACACAAACAAGTAATGCAGGCTACCCTGAACCCAACAGCGCACCCTGGCGGCCGAAGAGCCCCCAAATGAAGGCACTGCCGCCGGACTTCCACCCTTTTCCTCTCCACGCATCAACAGCGGAAATCAACTTTTCACCTTCGCGACTCCTGTATGACGTCATCAATGACCATCCCACAACTTCGAGAAGTAAGCGAACAAGGCAATTGAATGTATTAATCAAAAACCCAATGCACACAACAATTTTATCCCACAATGATGGCCGTAAAAAAATCTCAGCAACCATATTAAAATCTTTGGTAACCGGCCACACAAACTGATCGATACTTGTATAATTTATAAAGCATAGCCTCTATTTTTTTGTTGAACAAACTTTTTTACAATCTTTTGATAAATATCTTTATTTTCAAACATTCAAGTTAGCGGTGACCTTCACATAATCCTGAAAGATTAAAAAAATAATCTAATACGATATTCTTCAGGTCGACCACAGCAAGTCTTCAACCCAAGCAATGATGACGTCACTCTTCATGCATCATATTTTCCTGACAGGTATGCTGATACAAGTTGGTTTCGAAGATATTGGCTGGAGCAACTTGAACCCAGATTTGGTCGTGATTTTACGACTGAAGTTTTTATCACGCAACATCTACCCAATGCTGACGAGTGCTCGTACTGATTCCTTCTTAGGTGATGTTGAAACATCGTCCCTATCTTATCTTGCTGACGATAACTCAATGCTGACGAGTGAAATAACTCAATGCTGACTAGTGCTCGTACTGATTTCTTCTTAGGTGATGTTGAAGCATCGTCCCTATCTTATCTTGATCCCCTACTGCACCTGCAATAAAACGAAGCGGGAGAACCTCGAGTCCACCCAAGTCATTGCGCTTGGGTTGCAAAACTGTTTTCGAAAATTTTGCTAAATGTCAAACATTGTGTCTGATTTGAATGATCTGCGAAATGAACTCCAGCCAGACCTCCCGTTCTATAAAAAGTGCGTTACCACATCAGCCCAGAGCTGCAACGCCCGAACTTGAAAATATTAGCTTGAAGCCCAAATCATGCCTGAAAAAAAACGAAAGTTAAGTCAGGTCTGAAAAGTTTAGCAACTTTGCCAAGTAATTTTGATTATATTTTTGTGCACCTAAGCAAAAAGCACGTCTCAGGTCCTGATTAAGCCCAAAATTTTGTCAAATTTAGGCCCACATTACACCCGAAAAGCCCGGGCCGACTTACAACCAATAGTATTCTGGGAACGCGTCCCCCATCGAGATTTTAGCACTGGAAGATCAGACAAAAAAGTGCCTGTTAGCATCAATAAATCTCATCAGTTCCGGCCAAATATAGTGCCAAATTGCGGTAAAGACCTTATTTTTTTGTCTTCACTCAATTTAGGGGAGAAATATTCTTCAATTTTTGGTGAAGACTTTTTTTTTGGGTTTTCACCCAATTTAAGGGAAAAAAGTACAACTTGAATCAAAATTTCCGCTAAATTTTATTCGCATTCCGAATGCGTTTGGTCAAGGCTGCAAAAGACATGCAAAATTTTACAGTTCAAATACTGCTTACAACCCTGCATCGGGCAGCTGGTCAGAGCACACGTGCGTCCGTGGTGTTAAACATTTTGTCACCGGTATGCGATATAATTTTAGTGAGTTCAATCGACCTCCATCTCACGCTTGGTTGGACTTCCGGAACTTGCAGGAAGTTGATCAGTCCTGGTACGTCATTGATGACTCTCTGTTGCTAAGTGGGACTGTGGGAAATTATCTTCCGGGAATTACTCGTACCAAAGAGGTCAGTAAAATCTAAGCCTTTCCGTTTACCCCGAGTTTGCGAATCATCAATTGCTCATATCTGGCCGAGTGAATAAAAGGACTGCTGCTATAACGGTTAACTGAACAGCCAATAAAACGTTTTAAACTTTAAAGTTTTATTACAGATGAGATTCACTCAAAAAATCGATATCTACGGCTATCCACCCCGACAATTAACAATAATATGGCAATGTAGATCCTCCACGATTTGACCCTGGCTAAGGTAACTTGATAAAAATAAAGATGTCAATTATTTCAATGTTACGATTTTTAGGAGCTGATAGTAAGTGACGTCAGCCAGAAATCGGTTCATTTCTTTAACAAGTCGGGAAGTTTGGTTCGTTCCGTATCTACACGCCTCTCCGCACCAGGTTAGCCTTTGAAAACCAATATCAGCTTTTGCTACGCTGTGCATTTACTGTATTTAGTAAAAACAGCAATCTTATGCAGTTCATAACATGGGATTGGTTTTTGCCTTTGCACTTGCTTAAAAAAGGAAGAATATTTCTGTCGTATTAATAAACCGCTAGATGCATAGCAGTTGTAGTTCATTACAAGTACAGCTATATGTTGTAAATGGGCTGACTAGTTTAGGCCCAAATTCGAAAATGATTTGAAGCCTAAACAAGCCCCAAAAAAGCCCGAAAGTTAAGTTACCGGTAGGTCTAAAAAACGTATGCGATAATTGCTCCGTTTATTTAAATAACACTTCAGTCTGCTCTGACTAAAAAAAACAATACTTATTAATAATTGTTGATACTTTGTGATGCAATAATAGTAATTGTGTACAAAATTAATCATCTTGTTGATAATTAAATTAAGTCGGATCATTAAAAGCACAAGACACGCATTAGGGTTTAGGTCCGTATTAAACCCGAAATTTTGTCAACCTTAGGATCGAACCCTAATTCGAAAAGCCCAGTCCGACCTACACTCTGGCATGTCCAATCTTTTTCTTTCTTAGGAGGAATTTGCCAAATGTCCAACGACAACATGGCTGTTTGTATCGGCCGCACGGTTGCAATATGGAGTCGCGATGGGAGCAAGAAAAGCGATTTTGGAAAAGAATTCTTTGGTTGGTGCCGCGGGATCTGCTGCGATCGAAATAAAAGGTAAATTTCACATTACAAATTAATTGTTTTGACATAGACTTATTATTTGATTACGACCAGAAGTCAGGATTCTACATTTCTACAGTTCTATCTTCTATTGTCTGTTGACTAGAATATTTTTTCTGTTTGCAAAAAATATATTATTAATCAGAAATGAGTAATTGATCGATTTTTGTTCTGGTTCAAACATCGAATGGAAGTTTGTTTTCATATTTGCTTTTTTTTTTTTTTTTATTCGAGATTTTTTAGTTTTTTTTTTAATTCAAAATAGATTTGGGTGAAACAAAAAAATCATTTTTCTGTCACTCAGACATTTCTTTGTTTTTACCTTTAGCTAGAGTGAAAAAAATCTTTGAAAAAAAAGGAGTTAATTTGAATACAGACAAATTTAATAATTTTTTTGTACGTAGTTTGATCTTGCATTCCTGGTTGCTACATGATTAATTAAGCTGGCGTACTGTTAGCTCTTTTGAACTCTTTTTGTCCTCATAGATTCGTCATATCTGACGTGGAGAAGAAACGCGTTTCGATTCACAGCGAAACAGGGCAGCTGATAACTGCCCTGCAGCTGAAGAGAGGAGAAGAGTTTGCAAGTCCTTATCACGTCACAATTGACCACAAGAATAACGTACGTTAATTATTTTCAGTGATGGTGTCGTTATTTTTTGGGCCCAATAATTAGAAACGCAGTAATTATTTTTTCTTGCTTTTTTGGCCATAAGTAACCAATAACTGATATCGAGGCGGCCTAAGCCTTGATCAATAAATGTTACATTGATTTTATTGCCACAAAATTTTTTTTGTTAGAAACTCAAATATGAAAATGAATTTTAAGAGTTCGATTTTCCTAAACTGCTTCATTGGTATTTTGAAAACTCTAATTATTTCTCGTTGTTGCGCTGGAGAAAAGAATCAAACCCCCCCAAAAAATTATAGAAGTTCGTCAATGCGCTGTCATTCAGACTTCAAAATGTGCTTATAGTAGTACTAATAGTACTTGGCAGACAACGTTTTTGCAGAAAGTGTTTGAGTGCTTGCGTGTGTCTCTGTGGCGCAATCGGTTAGCGCGTTCGGCTGTTAACCGAAAGGTTGGTGATTCGAGCCCACCCAGGGACGTTGCATTTTGGTCCAGGTTACTGAATTGATCAATTTAGCTTGATATTGTAAGTTCCGTTTCTGATTAGTTTTGTCCAGCAGAAGTACAAATGAGTTCAAAATTTCTTAAGGAATCATTGCGTCTTTAAATAATTATTCAACTTCCGACTACGAGAAAGTAACGTGGCGCCATGATTTAGACAAATTCGCTCCCGGTCGAAAGTTGATTACCTTACAAGCTCTTCAGTTCATTTTTATTTTTAAGTGATTTGGGAGATCAAAATGAAATAATAACTAGTTAACTATACTGTACGACGAAATATTACTTTATATTTTGTTAGCTCTTCTATTTTAGATTTTAGTTTGCGATTCCACCAGAAACGTCATCGACATGTTTGATAAAAACGGGCTATTCGCTCGAAGGTTGATTCATTCCAACTCCGAAAACCAACTCAACTCACCTATGGGAATGGAGGCAGATTGTTGTGGGAATTTGTTGGTCGCAAACTATGGAGAAAACAAGTAAAGCCAGCAAAAGACCTTGGGTTTGATTTGGCTATGTATTGCAGTGAACTTAATCTTAATTTACCAAGTTGCTTTGGCCTGGAGACACCGAAGGAATCTTTCGGTCACCGAGTCAAGCAGCCACCTGCCCACCTGCCTACCACACACGGTGGAGGCTTCACAATGCATCTTTTGATGCTGAATGTAAAGCTGTTAAGTTGTAAATACCAACTTTTAAAATTTTTGGATTGATTCGACCGGGAATCGAACCTCCAACCTACCGTTTCAGCTGCTGATGCTCTATTTTCATTAGACTTGTTGTTTTTTGAAAAGGTATGCAGTTACAGTGGGTGTGCTGCAATGCGCTGGATACCATTTAGGAGTTAAGGTGTCTCAACCGTCTCATTTATGTGCCCAATATTTTTTCACGGTTAGGAGCCAACAAAGGATTTTGAGGTAAAACCTGGCCCCGCTTTAAAGGAATTTCCACGCCCGCATTAGTAACGAGTATTTTTTAAAGAGGCGTTACCAAAGGAAATACTGTTGAAGGCAAGAGGTCATTTTTGCACGTGTTATGTTGAGCTTTGCGACTTATTGTTACTGTTAAAATATAAATTTAGTTTACCCACCACCAACCTCAAGGACACTTTTCGTCACTTAAAAAACTCATGTTTGGAAGAACCCAATGGGCACAAAACGTCTAAAAAAAGTTTAGAACGAAAATGGTCTAAATGTTGTCTATTATGCAAAATGCACAAAGTTGAATAAACGTCTTTACAAAGACGTCGAAAATACACGAAATTGAACTACGTGTTACATTCGACTTCTTTGTACAGACGTCCTTTCAACAATATGCATTTTTGCAAAATAGACTTTTAGACAAAAATCAAACCATCTAGATTATGTCTTCTGCATAAATCTAGACCATGTTTAAACGTTTATTTGACTAACTTTATGCCCACGGGGAAGCTGTTCTTTTTTCTACACTGATTCAAAAACATAATTCAATTGCTATCGGTTTTTAATTAATCCTTAGCAATCGAAAATTTTCCAAGCTTAGAAGATTAACCCATGGCTTAATATGTTCTTCCGTAGCAATTTACATACGCCTCGACGTATTATCTTGTAGTAGCAATTCATCTGACGTCACAATAGATGTATTTATATTACCTACCAACCATAAGTGGGCACAAATTCGTTAATCGTAAATCCGTTAATAAGGAAGCTAACTTTTTCATTAACTAGATAATTCGTTTAAAAGTTTTTTGTATGTTAACGGACTAAATTAACTTCCGTTAAAATGCCGTTAACATAACGAAAATGGTTCATTAACTTGCGTTAAGTTTCGTTAACATAAGGTTTTCATCGTTAATTTCTGGCACCATTCATTCATCGTACCGGTACAAACCAGTTTGCATTGGTAACACTTGTTGCGTATTAGTAAAAGTTTTATAGAAGAAAAAGCGAAGAATGAAACTGCAGGATCAAAAAAGCAAGTGCTGGATCAAATAAGGAGGCGCGATAAGAAATACTGCAATTGCAATTATATTTTTATACATGAAAGTATAAAGTGGGTTAGATCTTAGATGAGTTGAACTGCGATACTGCGATAGGCCCATGATGCACCCATGAATTCTGTGTAGCCTAATTGATGCGAAGATGAAAGGGATTAGCAATTGCGGTTAATTTGTTGCGTTTTGTTTAAATAAGAGTAAAGAGTTCATTAAAATTCGATCAGTTTTTCATTGGTGAATATTAATAAACGTCTTAATGCAAGATATAGGCTACAGTCTTTTCGAAAAAAAGTGCCAAACAATTAACAAGTGCATCCCTTGCTTTTTTGTGGAAAATAATAAGCTGCAGCCTCATAGGTCTATTATCTACCGCTGTTCGCAACTTCAAAAGATTTTCCGTTCGCAGCTTTGTTAGTGCATATGAACGAATTTTTATCTTGAAATTAAATTGCACTGTAAAATGTCACATCCAAAGCAGAAAAAGACCACCATAGGAATAAATTTTTCCTCAAAATCACCTTAACAGTGTCATTACGTGCTCTAGAAGTGAGCAAATCAAAAGAAATGTAAATTAAACTCAAAATTTTAACGAATTAACGGACTTCAATAACTTCCGTTAATTAAAACTGAAAATAACGAATTGACTTTAATGAAGGTATAAAGTTTGCTAACGGACTAGTGATTATCGAAGCTTTCCTTTTGCATGAACTTGCCCACTAATGTTATTAACACAGGTTACATACCATCTCGCAAAGAAATTCGGAAAAGCATTTTTACCTTTTTTGGGCGAGACCATTTGGAAATAGCAGTATTTTGTCAAAGCAAGTTTCTCATTCGTTAGCGCCTTTTCGCAAGCGAAGTGATTTTAATGAGCTCGTTAATCTTTACAAAAAATGTTTTGTAATGCGGCCCCTGATTTTTATTTTCAGCTCTACAGTTTGCCCATCAATCAAAATAATTGTAGATGTCGTTTGCTTACCTCTCACGGTGGAGGTTTCGCACTACCTTATCTTTGTTGAACATCAAATGAACGAGCTGTAAATTTCATTTTACTGCAAAGGATCTGAGACATCAATGTTTCTTTTTTTTTAGAATCTCGCTCTACAATAGCGAAGGATGGTATTTGCGAAATCTTTTGACTTCCAGTCACGTGATCAGACGACCTGTGACCCTCTTCATGATTGGCCAGAATAAGTTGCTTGTGAGCTCATATGGAAGGCAACCTCTGCAGGTGTTCGAGTTTGCTTGAGTCTATGACGCAGTGGTGGCATTGGAACTTAATCGTTACTCCGTGAGGGTGGAAGGAATTGGTGCAGAGTTAACCATGTCCACTACGTGATGATGACCGTAGAATGATCTGCAGAGGTTTATGATAGAACCAAGATTTAGTAATCGATTCCTGTATAAGCAGGACATATAAGCTTACGATTCAAGAGTTGATGTGGTTTAGGGCCTAGTTTGAATTTGAACTGCGAAATTATATAACTACGCACTCCAAATGGTCCAGATTCGGTACTGAGGATTGATAGTAAGCTGACTTTCATGGAAGCAAGATGGATGGTGGTAGAAATGCTATAAAAATGTTATGTTCTTAATTGCCTTCAACTGCAGCACATAATGATAAGCTCCGTGATGATCTACCGGTACTGTAGCAGAGATTTTTCACTGCTATTTTATTGCTAAACATTTTGAAACAGGAAGATGCTCTTCCACCAATACCGCACTTTATCCACTAAATTTCTATCAACCTTTACACAAATTCTGACTCAAATCTAATCTAAGTGCAAAGATAATACTTCAAAACTAACCCCATGCAAATCCAAATCTTAACGCAAGCCCTGTACTAACCCTTAGAAAGCAAATAAAAATACTTGGATTGATATTCTAAGTTTTCGTTTCCCTCTTTAATTTTTTGGTGAAATATAGTAATTAACTATCTTTTAAATATTGCGTTTGTGTTGATAATAAAATCTGATTGACCATTGATAAGCTTGTAATGAAAACTTTTTTGAACCCTAGCTGGATCGACCGCTCTTGAGTATCCCATTATGGGCTATTTATTTATCAGACTAGAAACAGAAGCGCGGAGAAAAAAGAAGAGCATTGAGGAAAAAAAGTTTGTTCTTGTTCTGAAGGTTTTTTGCTGTCACGCATTTTCGACGGATTTGATTGGGCATATTCTAGAGCGAGTGAACCGTAAAGAAAAACGTAACGCTGATTTGAATGAATCAGCATATTCTAAAACAACTTAACCGTGAAGAAAAAATGACAAAACTCTCAGTTTTCAGTCAATTAATAAAAAGTTTATGATCCAATTTTGTCATCTTTGTGTTTCAGCATTGTTTATCATTTTCAAGACAATAGTCTTCGCATGCTCGGACCTTTCAAATCGGCACAAGGGTTATACCGGTAGTATAGCAGTTTTATACACCGTAGCGAATACTGTAACCATAAACAAGCGTTTTTGGTTTTGCATGCTTGTTTTGGGAAATTTTGCTTTATATTTGAGCAAGAATTTCATTTTGATGTTTTGTGAATTGCCATTAACGTACAAGAAAACTTTTCTCTTTTTGTACAATCTTTTTATGGCTACTGCAGTTAGTTCAGTTATTTATTGTTTCGCCTGATCGATAATACTGTACAATTAGAATGTCGCACAGTAAGCCCGACAATCAGGCCAGGAACCATCGAAAGAACCGACAAGTTTTATATTCGAGATTCTCCCTAACTAAATTTGTTCAAACATTGCGAAGAGAATACAGCCAGAAAGCTCAGCAATACAGGGAGCAAAAAAATAATAATAAAAAAATAACATAAAAGAAGAAACAAGCAGCGGACAGAAAGCAAGAAGCGGGCAGAAAATAAATGACAGCCATTACTTACGTAGACACACATTAAAAGATAATGCATAATATGATGTACTAAACTAAAACAATCGAATTGAAGCACTATAACGATCAATGTAGGCAGCAGAGCACTATTAACTATCAATGTAGGCAGCACTGCACTATGTCAGAGAAAATTGTGTTTATACAGTAGAATTTGCTTATAACGGCACCTCTGGGGGATTTTTAAAACCTGCCGTTATAGCCGAATTTACGTTATAGCCAAACTGCCACAAACCGTCCTAAACCTACTTGTTTGTTCAACATAAAGGCTTATTATGACGCTAGGTTCACATTGTAATGAAAGACAAGAAATCAGGTTAAGCAAAACTCGTGCAGAAATCAAAACCTTGCACAAAATCCGACGTAGATCCGATGTAGACGTGCGAGGTGTGAAATAGTTTGCGCCATAAAGTGTTTTCAACCAGGCCTTGCGTCATAAAAACGAAGTCCAGCCATCGCGCAGTCGGAAAGAAAAACAATAACGCACAGAATTAACACCCGCAATAAAGTTTGGCAGTTTGTGGCAAATATAATGGCCTACAGTGCCGTTATAGGCAAAGAAAATTGTCTGGGGGATGGAAAAAGGGTGCCGTTACAGCCAAATTTACGTTATAGGCGATGCCGCTATAGACGAACTGAAATGTACACAAAAGATAGGAATTTTGCCGGGACCAAGAAAAATGTAACGTTATAGGCGAATTTACGTTATAGCCGAAGCCGTTATAACCGAATTCTACTGTATTAGAATAGCGACGGAAATACTACACTGGTGACATATATTGTTAATTGACAAACAAAAAGAAAAAAAAAAGAGTTATTGACATATGACTGAGAAACAAATTAAGTTTCAACATAATTACTAATTAATCTTCTTTTAAACCGTTTTTTGAATGAATGCCAACTTAAATGCCAACGTTTTATTGAACTATCTACGTTTTCCCATAATTTTGCACCTCTATAAACCAATAGCTCTTTCCCTATAGATTTTTTTTACTTGCGGCTTAAAATACACTGCATTTTAAGTTTGTCGAATAGTGTGGCTTTGTATTTCATTTAGTTTAACATAATCCTCACATAAAGAAAAAGGAAGTTTGTTGTTATGGAGCTGATGCATATACTTAGCTAATTCGAGACCATATATGTCTGCTAGTTTTAATACTGTATATTAAACTTTTGGTGTAGTATCGTCATTTAGCAGTATTTATTACTAAAAGTTATTGTGCGTATCATGTTATTCATTCAAACAGATAACTCTCGTAAGTGTATTTTTGCTGCATTTTCCCAAATTAAAATTCCGTATTGTATTCTTGAAAGTATGAGACTATGATAGAGCATGCGCAGAGTTTCCATTGGTACAAGATTGCGAATTCTGTAGAAAATTCCTGCATATCGGGCTAGTTGGAGAGACAACTGTTGGATATGAGTAGATCAACGCAATGTTTCATTTACATGCAATCCAAGATATTTCACAGTTTGGTAACGTTTCAAAGGTGTGGAGTTTAGAATCGAACTAAGATTTGTATTGCAGTATTTTGAGGGCATTTTATTTGTTATCATATAGCAAGATTTAGCGTAATTTAAGAATAATTTATTGCTTCTTATCCAGGCATTAAAGGCGGTGAATCATCCAGCCAATTCCGGTGGTTTACAATAGCTAAAATTGAACTATAATTTTTGTTATTTTTTGTTTTGATTTTGGGGCTGCGTTTGCAAAGATATTCAACAAATACAAAAAGATACCCTCCGAAAAAAGTTTTTGAAAACTCTGAGTTCTGTTCTTCCCGCCAAAACCACAGTTCTCTAAACTATTAGGTCTACTGTAATCTTATTAAACTATTAGGCCTAACTATTTCTAAACTATTAGGCCGAATAGTTTAGAGATAGCTAGGCCTAATTAGGCCTAAACTATTTAGAACTAAACTATCTCTAAACTATTAGGCCTACCACAGTTCTCTTAAACCATTAGGCCTACTGTGGTTTTGGCGAGAAGATCAAAACTCAGAGTTTCCAAAAACTTTTTTCGGGGGGACATCTTTTTGTGTTTGTTGAATATCTTTGCAAACGCAGCCCCAAAATCAAAACAAAAAATATCAAAAAATATAGTTCAATTTTAGCCATTGTAAACCATTGGAATTGGCTGGATGATTCATCGCCTTTAATTTTCCTTAGTTCATTGTTGGCCTTGGAATCTAGACCAGATAAACTTTTGTCAATTAGAGTTAAATAGGTATCATCAGCAAATAAAGTTGTGTGAAACTGGCTCGCTAGTGGTAGATCATTTTTGTACAGTAAGAAGAGACGTGGACCCAAAGGTAAGCCTTGTGGGACTCCACATGTGATTTTTCCCAATTTTGATGTATAGGCAGTGTTGCCTCGAAACTGTGTTCGCGCACACAGCCTTCAGAAACTGCACACACAGATAAATTTACTGCACACAGACTTATTGTTGCGCGAACATATTGTTGCGCATGGTTTGCTGCACAAATATCAATAATATTATTCATTTCTAAAAAAGTGTGCATACACCAAAATTTCTGCTCACACAGACTACAAAAAATTAGAGGGAGCATTGTTTATAGGGAAGGGTTTTTGTGTATTGTTGTCTATTAGACAGGTTGCTCTCCATCAGCTGAAATGCCAGGCCTCAAATACTACAATTATGCTCCTACTTTTAAGTAAACTACTTTTAAGTAATATACTGAAGTAATATACTTAAAATTGAGAGTATCAAATGCTTTGGTCAAGTCTAAAAAAACGCAACAAGTCTACAAACTATCATCAGAATTTTTACAGTTTTTATAGATGTTACAAAGAGTATGAGTTGAAGATGAGTTTTGTTTGAAACCATATAGATGCTTAGACAACAAATTATATTTTTCAAGGTAGTAGTGAAAACGGTTGCAAATCAACTTTTCAAAAACTTTACTAAATTGCCATAGTAAGGAAATTGGCCTGCAATTATTTTCCTGATTTGAGTCACCTTTTTTAAACATTGGCATGACTTTGGCTATTTTTAAGGAATCTGAAAATTTACCTAGCTCAATATCAGACGTGGAGTCGAGGACACAAGGCTCGAGGCCAAGGCCAAGGACACAAAAACATTCCGTGGCCAAGGAAAGCCTTTCCGAGTACAGACCCTCTCGAGGCCAAGAACAGGAATGCTCGAGGCCAAAGCCAAGGACCAAGGACACAGCCGCAAGTGTTCTCCAAAAAAAAAGTCTTCAAAAAAGTTTTTCAGGCGATCTCCAATTGATAGGCGTACACAAGATTTTTGATTGGGGGAGGCCTAATTAAAGCACAAATCACATGCAATGACGTCATCAAAAATTTTCAAAAGAGGAAGTTTTTGTGAAGCAAAGATATTGTAATATGGAAGATCTGAAATCGTTGCCTGTAGACACTAAACCGGGATTTTGCGAAGGGAGAGGGCTTAAACTAATGGTTGAAAAGTACAAGTATCTAACTTGGGAAACGTGTTGAGAAAGCTAGTGTAACTCAAATGTATCACAGACGGGTCTGGGTGTGGGGCCCCCAGCCGCCGGAGGCTTTGGGGGTCTAGGAGCGAAGCCCCAGCCGTTGGGCGATTTTTTGTAAGTTTTTGAAAAAAAAACTATTTTAATGCCATTGAATCACAATTTGCAAGTGTTCAGAGCCATTTGAAAGCACTGGATAGATGACATAATTGAAAACCAATTGAAAAAATTAGATTGTTTAATCCTCCTTTTACTAGCAATTTAAGTCCAAAACAAGTTTAACATCTTGCATTTTGGAGTTAAATTTTAATTGTGAGTGATTTGGTCCAGATAGGGGAAAGTAAGGTGCTTTGTCTCTTGCAACATTTTAGCAGTAAATAATAATCCACTTGAAGATTTTCCTTAGAGATTTTTCTTTTGCCATGAAAATAACCAGTTACAGGAGTACATGTTCGGCCAGGGTCCCAGGCCCCCTTAATTGAAGTTCAAGGATTTGTTCAATCAGCATTTTCCATGGCTAATTTTTTTTAGGTGTTTTGTGCGTTAAAACTGGCAAGGTGGAGGTGAGTTACTGAATTGTTATCGAAAAATGGTACAATAAATGGTTACGCCTACTAACCACGTTATTGCCGGGCCAAATTTACATTGCGCTGGGCCACTGGCACTTCGGAGATTTTCGCAACATCTTTCTGCCAAATATAGGTGAAGACCAAAAAAAGTTTTTTGATTTCAGGGCGGGGCCCTTAGCTGGTACTGCGTCATATTATGATAAATCCGGCCCTAGTTAATGTATTACGTTCAAGAAAAGGTTAGATGTGGGCCTGAGATAGCAACTTTTAGAACAAAAACTCTCCATTTCTGCCGGGTTATACATTTAAATTGGCAGGCAAAAATTGAATTGAGGGTTGCCCGGGGCCCCTGGTCTTCAATATTGTTGTTAGTTACTGTTGTAGGCGAAAAATGCTAAAAAGATACTGAAACTAAAGAAACAGTAGACTTTTTTGTCACATTTTTGTCATTGGTGAAATTTCAATTGGTGGGGGGCGCCCCCCCTTGGCTACGCCTATGCTCCAATAAAGGAAAACATAAAAGGTATTCGCAAGTTTTCCGCTAGGTTTTTGGCGTTTTCAGACAAAATTTTAAGTGTTCAAAAATAGTGCTTTCCTTGAGCCGAGGACAGGGCAATTTTTGGAGGACTAGAGGCTTCGAGGCCAAGGACTTGACCCTCGAGGCCAACGCCAAAGATTTCAAAATGTGTCCTTAAGGACGTCCTCGAGGCCAGTGGTGGGCAGTAACTAGCTACAATTGTAACTAGTTACTGTAACTAGTTACTTTTTTAATAACTGTAACTTCGTTACTTTTTTTCAGATGTAACGATATTTGTAACTAGTTACCAGTTTAGAGCCCCAAAAAAGTTACAGTTACAGTTACTTTTTGTACTACATGCTTTGAAGTAAATTACAGATTTTTTATGAATTTTATTCAAAATAATTATATTACACTTGGCAACACAGGACGCACAGTCGCATGTCTGATCAACCATAACCTTTTATCCGTATTTTCTTTACTGTGTTCACTAGACTATACATGTGGTTGCTGGTTAAAGTGAAGGCAGTAATAGTTTTCCAACTTCACTTTCTGGTGACTGAAATCGTTTGGGGACTCAGTGCTGAGTAGGCCTACTGCACAGCTGTACGTGTACTAGCAATCACTGTTAGTTTGCAATTTCAATATAATACTACCCTACCATCTAGTGCAGCAGTGGAGAGACTATTTAGTTAGGGTAAAGATATCTTAAAACCAAAACGCTGTGGGCTCAGTGACAAACACTTTGAGAGGTTAGCCTTTTTGAAAGGCAATTAACTGATTTCTGTTTTCAAAATTTTTGTAACCATTAGTGCATATTTTTAGATCTAGCTAGTCCTTTTTTCTTTGCATTCTTACACAAATGCGACTTTGAAAGTTGATGCATGAAATTTAACACTTTGACAAACTAAATTTTGTGACAAAGAAACATCCTTGGTTTAGTCTTAATATACTTTTGAGACAAACAGACGTAATCTGGCAAGTGCCAACAGGCCTGTTTTTGGTCCAAATTTTTAATCACTAAAAGTAACTGTAACTTGTAACTGTAACTAGTTACTTTTTCAAATTTGTAACTGTAACTTAGTTACTTTTATTGCCAAGTAACTGTAACTTGTAACTAGTTACTTTTAGAAAGTAACTTGCCCACCACTGCTCGAGGCCAAGGACGTCCTTGAGGACTCCACCTCTGATCAATATAGTAATTAAAAATATTACATATGACTGGAGATACCATTACGTTGCTATATTAAAAAAAAATGTTGCATATACGTGTAACCTCCAGGTATTCTTACTTTTTAGCGTGTTAGCATGTTTAGAATTGGTGTGAGGATTTATCATAAAATGGCATTGCTGAATACAGTATGTAAAGATAAGTCAATAATTAATTATCCGTTTAGTCTTCTACGGTATAGTCTACTTGGTCAACCACTATTCTGGTACAAATCAACCGCAGACAAAATCGATTATTGTTGTAGTTTGGCTAGTAATTACACTATATAAGCTAAATGTGTGAGATCTGAGAGACGTGTAAGACGCTAAGGTATGCTCCAGAACTGAACTGCCGCATAAACTAATTTGCATGGTATACCGGGAGCAAAAAGTCAAGAAATGTTGAGTTAAGTGGCGCAAAAGGCTAACTTACAGCGTATGCTTGCTGCTAAAACTTATAGAAGCCCTATAAATTCATAACGCAAATTATGGTTGGGACGGCGGATAACATGCCATTTTCCGCATACTCGACGTCAATTTTCTACCTTTTCAATGTTTGATTGCAATCAGAGAGATTGCCCATGTTTTTGGTTATAAATTTTATCTGTTTTAATCAGCGCCTAAATTGTAAAACATTACATGGGGGGAAGCTTTTGCAGCCACGTCCCGGTGCAATCGGAGTGCGGCAGCAATTAAAACAAAATTTACTCATATCTGGGTGAAGACCAAAAAAAGGTCTTCACCGCAAGTTGGTAGGCCTACTAGTGACTTCGGCCAAAATTTTAGATTTTTTTGGATTATATTAGCCACTTTTTCATCTAAATGTTCAAGAAGCCTTCTTTAGATGTGGGGGTCGTTAAATCTCGATGGAGGGACGCTGCACCTTGATAGGGGACGCTAAGTCTCGATGGGGGGACACGTCGCTCCTACAGTTTAAGTACTGGTTTTAATTGACCTGTTTCTTATGCGGGTGTTGAGTATTTCATCCACTTGTGGGAAATCGGTCATTTCGATCCACCTCGAACAATTAAATTCATACGTCGTCATGAACAGCATCTTTTAGTGCTTCATACAGCAAACGAAAACGAAAAAGAATAACTTGCGAGTGAACTCGCCTATATATACTGCCACAAAAAAAGGGAAAAAATGACGCTTTCTAGAGCAGAGTGAGGGAGCGGAGACGGAGAGAAAAGAGTGTTTGAAAACAAGAAAGAACAGGAGAGTGTGTGGCACCACACACTATATCTATTATGATGTGGGGCCAAATCATGCAAAATTTCGTAAGAGTTACCGGTACGGCTTTGCAAGTTCTGTTTGTTTCATAGCCTACGATGTCCTAATTCTTGCTATATGTTGCATAATCATGTTATTTGCATAATCATCATATGTTCCATATGTTCCTTATTTCATTGCTATGTGTTGCATAACCCCTTGCATTGCTAGCCTGGAGAAAAAGTTTGATAAAAGTCTAGTTTCCATTTGGTGCTACTATCCAGAGCAGCGAATGGAACTTCCCAACCAGGGTGACATGGGAGAGATTTTAAGACGACTTAACCCAAAAGAAAGAGTCAGTTTAGTTTTAGGCCTAGGGTTATCGTTGTTCCAATATTTTGGAAACTCCAGCAAGTATAGAAGAAGGAAACATTATAGGATTTAGGGTTTTGGAATGTAGTTTAAATCTGAAATGATGGTTAGAAAAATGGGTGTACACTTTACAGTCTAGGTTGGAAAGTTCAAATATACTGCGCTAGATTTTTGCTTCAAACTAGCTCTCAATGAGTTTTTGCCCAACTAGCATGACAATTAAAGTGCAAGAAGCATACTGTCGCAGTTCCTGCTTCAGCCAGTGACGTTGTGGAAGCTAGCAGCGAAATTCCCACGAACGAAAAATAATTGGAACCTGTAGTTTCTTAAGTCCACAGATCATTCAACTCATAGGCTGCGCAGTCAAGCTCAGTTGACCGCATTGGAGGCGCTCCCTTCCGCAAGCCATCAAAGGCAAAACCAAGTCAACAGCCACCAACTTTCCTACAACTTACATTGGCTGCACAGTTGATCCGGTTAACCGCAATTAGAGCGCTCCCTTTTGAATCACTACAATACCAACTTAAACAGATAAAATTTACTTCCATAATTCCAGATTTTTCTCTGCATTCCGAATTGACTTAAAAAAAAAAAAATCTCTCTACTAGATTGCATTTATCAGGTAATATTTTGTTGTTTCCCACTCCAGTTGCAAGCTAATTAGCCTAAATTACGATGATGAAATTAGAGTGGAGCGGAGTGGCTAATTTTTACCTTCCGGCTCCACTCCGATATTTCTTCAACTGACTCCGGCTCCAAACCGGCTCCGAAAATTTACAACAACACTCCGCTCCGAAATACTCCGACACAAAAATACGCTTCGACGAAAAATTCAAACCAATTTTCATATTGCTCAATAGCATGGTATAAGCCTAGCCTAGCTACATATTCTGATATTCTATATCAAGAATGCAAAAATAGTTACTCATTTTACTACCAACTATCCAGTGCTGGGCACCGCAAATTTAAACTCTATTCCGCAAGCGCAAATTCCGCAATATTGCAATGGGTGGTCCGCAACCGCAAATCCGCTAGTTTGCGGTACGTTTGCGGTAATTTTTTGCACTTCCGCAACCACAAATGACTTTTCACTTCCGCAAACTTGAACCGCAAACTTTGCTGTTTTTTTCCTGGTTTGATAAATAGAGGAGACCTATAGCAATATAACAATACTTGATATTTTCGATATCAGCTGCAGACCTGTAATAAACATCAGTAAGTTTTCTTTGGTTTATTTAATATTGTGTTTTTAAGTTATAATGTACATGTCAGCAGCAGGGCCAAGTGGAAATGTACGAAGCTTTGTTTAAACAAAATTGCGACCGGAGTTGGATTACGGCTACGACTCTGGTGGCTGGAGTAGATATATTGTCTTATGTTCGTTGAGTTGAAAATCCTTGTTTATTTACATACTTGTACAGTACATTGTACTTGCCATATAGGACAAACAGAGATGCACAAGCCTTTATTGAGTCGCGGAAAAGTAAAAACTCGAGACGCACGAACTTGCGTTCTTGAAAATGATACTTTACAGGCATAGGCTACAGGCTAGTATTTACTGCTTGAATGACGGAATTGATGGGGGGGTGTTGTCGATGTCACTTCCTGCTCCTTTAATCACGCATGGCAATTTGCAGATCACGATTAAAATAACTTAGTTTCAAACGTGATAATTGCAGATATCGTTGTTTTTTGCTTCTGTTCTGGTGTAAAATTTTTTTTAATTGGTTTTGAAAGATGTTTGTACAAAGGCAAACTTTTGCAAAG
The DNA here is from genome assembly GCA_963965965.1 of Trididemnum nubilum. Taxonomy (NCBI): domain Eukaryota; kingdom Metazoa; phylum Chordata; class Ascidiacea; order Aplousobranchia; family Didemnidae; genus Trididemnum; species Trididemnum nubilum. The sequence goes on along the minus strand of OZ014478.1, from coordinate 1,758,352 downwards.
ATGAAAATGTGCTAGGTGTAAGAAGAACACGCCAAAAGTTCGGTTCCTTTGTTTATTTTATTTCAGTTGCAATACAGTTCAGAATAATGGTTACATGACATTCTATAACGCTTGAACTTCTAGTCGAATTTTGGATAAGAGCAGTCTTTTAAAAGCGTTCAAATTGCATACAATATAATTACGGTGCAGACACTAGCGTACCTAGGACTTAGGTGGAAGGTCACTGTGCCATGGCCTTCCCCTCAGACCCCTAAAATGAAACACGATAAAAGCAAAACCTAGCAGTTCTAAGAGGATGTACGTTATTACTGCGTAAATGTAAAAATAAATCGATCTTTATTTTGGTTTGTTTTCTTCTTTCACAAATGACCTAGCTTTTTCATTCCGCAATCTTTTTGAAGCATTAATTTTATTTTACGATTTCATTCTTCTACTAAGTCTTGTAAAAGCATTATACTAAAAGTTGCTTGCAGAATGCACGAAAACGCGTATTTTTAAGTGTAATTTTGCATTTTTTTTTCCGGAGCATGCCCCCGGACCACCCTTCAATGGTTTTGCCTATACGGCACTCTCCATAATATTGATTTGTGGCGTCACAGTGCGATGAAAATTTAGGCCCCCCAAGGAAACTTTTTGCGTACGCCACTGGGTGCAAATATTAATTTTGTTTGAAAACTCGCTCTCATTTAAAATTTTATGTTTCTCTTTAGCGCTGAGCAGTCAGCACTCAGCACCTAAGGTAATTGCAAAAATAGAAAATTTGGGTTTTAAGTCTTGGTTATTGGTCTATGTAACGTAGGTTCAATTAATGGTCACTGTTAAATTAGAAATTTGTTTCGACAGTGGCCAGCTTGCTGGTGGTGCCAAAAATCTACAAGATCAATGTGCCGTAGTAATTTACCAGCCAAAAAGTTTGTCAATATGATTAACTTTGCTCGTGAATTTTGGAAAATTTTGGAGTAACGTCGCCAACTGCTCAGAAATTTATGCCATTTCTTAGCTAAAATAGGCCAAGCATTTTGACGCATCATTTGCACAATACACCAACTTTGGAAAATCAAAAGGCAAAGTGTTGTAGTATGTATACATCACCAAATATCACAAAATTATTCAGAATAGACATTTTTTTCAGGATTCTAAAGCGGGCAATAATATTAATTTCCAAAAATCTTTGGAAATTTCTTGAGCGGCAACGCACATAGTCTAAAGCATGCCTTCCAAAAAGACGGTCAACGAAACAAAAAGACTAAAAAGATAAAACTAAGATTTTGAAAATGACTTTCAATAAAGTCGATTTCATTTTGCTTTCAAGGGGATTGCAAGATAGTAAGGAGAAGCGTTTCTCCTTACTATCTTGCAATCCCCTTGAAACGCATTTCTCCTTACTGCAGAGTGCATTTCTCCTTACTGCATTTGGTCTTTAAAAGATCCTGCTCACCACATGCCAAATAGACAGAGATCGCAACTGAAGAGTTCTGCCCGAAAAGCTTATTGCGAAAGCAAAATGAAATCGACTTTATTGGAAGTCATTTTCAAATTCTGCACCACCTCAAAATTGTTCAAAACTAAGATTGAAAATGTTGGTAGGCCTGCAGCCTATTTATCTACTAAACGTGGTGGGCTTGTCATCACAGTCGTCTAGTGCAACCCTTTGCCATTTCAAAAAGTCTAAGTTTTTCTTCACAAAAACAAGCCGTTGGAAGTTTCTTGACCTTAAGCCAACTCATTTTGCTGTAAGAATAGCAGCACCTCTGGGAAATAATTGTTCCACAGCAGAAGAACTTGGTGAGAGGGTGTTGTACTTTAGAAATACATCCGCCCAAATCTGTCGATACTTTGAATCGTATAAACGTTTTTTTTTTTTGAAATTGCAGAAACGATTTCAGTGATGTTGTTGATTTGCGGTAGATTTCAATTTTTTTACCGCAAATCCGCAAATGTTTGCGGTAAGAAATCGGTTCGCAAATCTGCAAACCAAAATCTTAAGTCCGCAATTTGCGGACTTGCGGACCGGTTTGCGGAAGTGCCCAGCACTGCAACTATCACTTCAACTTAAAAGACTACTTTAAAGTCAGACTCCGGCTCCGATCCGGCTCCTAATTTTTTAAAAATATTGTCACTCCGGCTCCGCTCTGGCGAAAAAATGCAAAATCCGGCTCCGACTCCGCTCCGGCTCCGGCTCCAAGCTCCACTCTAGATGAAATACTTTGGCGCCGCGCCAAAACGTCAACAGCGTTTTTCACGCCAAAAAATTAAACGTCAACACTCAACAGCGTTTTTCACGCCAAAAAATTAATCCGGCGCAACTTGAAAATTTTCCATTTCCAAGTCCTATGCTCAATGCTGCCCAATGCGGTGTGCTCTGTGCTGTGCTGCGCTGTGCACAGTGCCCAGTACAGTAGACACTAGACAGACTTAAACCACACCAAGATCAAAAAAACATTATGTAAAAAGATTGGGAGTCACGTAGCAGATGCTAGGGAACATGGAGTAAATGTTTTTTGAAAATTGGCAAAATCAGTAGCGGACTTGCAATACAGTAGACACTAGACACTCAGGTACTGGTAGAGCGGGGGCCAGCAGCTTAGGCTAGGCCTAGAGAATGAAAGACGATTTTTCCATGTTCTATACTAGCTATTTTCTTCCATTCAATATCCATTCCATAGGCTTCTAAAACTCTTCCATTTACCAGTATACTAAATTTTTTTTTCCATTGGCCTACAGTACTGTAAAAGTTCTAATCCATTTCACAGCCTACTTTCATATCATTCAAGGTAAGTATAAACTAGAAGTAAGGCATATTTTGTATTGTACTTTTGCAATGTTAAGCATACTTTTGCAAGTAGTCGCTCACAGAGATAGCCTACTGTAAGCAGTACGGTACATGGTAGGCTAGCCTACGATGCATCTTATCGTCTTATTCCGTAGACTAGCTTGTATGAAGCACTATTGGAATGAGCTATCATAAAAATTCACTCAGCGAAAAAATAGGCCTTCCAACCACTTAATTAACAGACAATAGGAGTAGGTTTGCTAGTATGAACAGGGTTTAATGATTGCAAGTTTGTAGCCTAATCACACCAACAATAATATTATTACCGGTAGGTTGCCATTAAGTACAAGCCGTACACTTAGTTTCGGAATCTCTGCAACTCGTATATTTATAAGCGTGTGTGTGCTCTTGCTTCTCTCATGCATGCACTCATTACGGGTTAGAGCTAGCTTTGGGAAATACAGAATAGCTCTGAGCTTAGATCGGAAAGAAGGAGAGAGCACATGAGCTCTCATGCACAAGCCGCAGAGCTTCAAAAAAAAAAAGCGGCGACATACTTAATGACATTTGGTAGGCTAGTAAAGTCTGAAGTTACAGTAGGCTACAGTAGGCCTAATTATCTATAAACCTTTGTTATGACAGATGATGGAAAAGTTTTGTCGCATGGCACATTGTCATTCTCAAAAAACAAAAAGACAGCCAGTCAGCATCAATGCAGCTGCAAATTGCAATGAACACATTCTATGATCTGATAATGCAATGCCTAGGCTACACTGTTTGCGCAATGCTCACAACCAAATTAGCCTTCTCTATTAACACTAGTTTGTCGACAGTTGGTTAGGCGCTAAAGGCTTCCACACTGCATGTATTTCTAGTTAGGCCTATCACTATCCTGTATACATATATACCGGTATTCTTCCGTAAATGCCATGTGCGAAAAAGCCGAAATCTACCGGTAGTTTGGAATTCTGAATTGGTATTGACTGTTAAAGATTGTCTTCCATTCCATTCTTGAAATCTTTCATTCCATTCTGGCATCTTCCATATTCCATACGGTAGCTTACCAAAATTTCCCTTCCATCTCTGATCTTCCTTTCCGTTTCCATACCATGCCCTGTTGCCCTTGTAACAACTAATCAGCAGTTCTAGCTTACTCAAATTATAGGTTTAGTATGACAGATAGGCTAATGATTAGCCAACTGCTCAGTGCTACTGCCAGGCAGCAGGCTAGGTTGTGCTGTCCTGGGCCTATTAATTTTTGCTGTTTTTAAGACAGCCTACAGATGGGGTCCACGACAACTGACCGCGAACCAACTGACCGCAAGCAAACTGACCGCGGACAATGCCAATTGGCTGAAAAGGGCGATCCTAAATATATTTTTACTATCCCCAGAGCCATCTTGCCCAAACCCTCACTTTGTGACGAAATCATTGCGATGAAATCAGTGATGAAACCACTGTAACAAAATCGTCGCTTCACAGTCAATTTGTTCGCAGTCAGTTTGTCGCGGTCAGTTGACTCTGCTTGTTACAGATGTACGTTGGCTAGTGCAGTGCTGTGCAAAGCATCTGGCATTGCAGATTGACTGCTGGACTAGGCTAGTCTTTTAGTGTAATGTTAAACATGGCCTATTCAGTTAGGTTTTTGACACGTCTTTGTAATTCAAGATTGCTCAACACTGCAGTGGAAAGATGTACTGCTGGAACTTGGCCAGGTTTGTTGGTAAGTACCGTAGGTGGCAACTGAACAAACTTAACAGTATATCTGACTGTTTGCTATAGTCTACTGTATAACCAGCTCACTGTGACTAAATGCATTAACAATATCAGATACACAACTATACTGGTTAAAATTTAAATTAAATTCACTTGCAGTGCATGGTTTACTGGCTTTGCCTATAAAAAGTCAGCAGAAATTAAAATAAATCAAGGAACACCTCAATCATATGTTTGGGAATTTAAAGTAGTGGTAGGTATCAGCTTGTTCGAGAAAGTGCTCAATAACTGGTTCAAAGTTAGAGCTTGGTTACAGTACACATACCAGTATACCACTCTAAATATTAAAATTTAAAAACTACCTAAAACCCGACAGACTGTTTCACCTTTGAAAGGATCATCAGGGGTCTTATTCAAATCAGAAATAGAATCTGTTTGGTAATTTATCATATTTGTTCTGTATTCATGCAGCAGCAGCTGCTCCAGTGAAATTTGGTTGTACAACTCAATTGAGTGGGGCGTCTGGCTGTAACTGATGAGAGTTAGCAAAAATGGTGATGTCTTTCTCAAAATTTCAATCTCAAGATTGAAATTGCTAATTCAAAATCTGAAATAGTAAGAAACATCAAGTAGACTGCTGTAGCTGTTCAAACTAAGTTTCATTAGAAAGTTTAAAGATTGGCGAACTCAAACTAGTAGCATAGTACTGAGTATGCATTTTGCATTTAACATTGTACCGTAAGTGTGGCATGTATATCACACATGCGTATGTGCCCATGCTGGTTATTTCTGCTGTTTTTGCTGACTCACATACCAGTGTCTGGATCATGTACTTCTATACAAATAATATTTTGTGTTCAATCTGCTTTCCACGAGCACTAATTCGATGAGATAAACCAAACAAACCCTATCTATGTATTGCTATTTTTGAAAAAATGTTACACACCACATTAAAAGGATTTAGTTTAAACTGGGTCACAACTTATTTTCTCAAAAATATCTATACTACTCTATGCGACTTATTGTTTTGATTTCAGACATAAATCTTCTTCAACATCACTTTCATTTCTGTCAAACTTTCTCCAGAATCTCACTGTATAGCCAGTTCTGCAGCATTGTTTATTAGTATATAAATGTTGTTGGTCATTTTGTCAGATATATACTGAAAAAGGACTCAAAAAGTGTTTTAAGTTTTTATTTCAATAATACTGTAGGTTAATCAAGCAAAACAATTGTTTAACAGTGCACGCATATGCAGACAATCACTGCCCAAATGTCTAAAGTCATAAACAACGTTAAACGACATCAAATTGAGCAATTCTGGCAGTTAACCAATGGCGTTTACCACTTCACATAACATTACGTCGCTAAGCAAAAAGTTTATGATGTAAAATTATTTAAAACACTGGAAAGAAAATTGTTGAGAGTCAATCTTCTGAAACAGTGCTTGATGATATACGAAGTAAAATCAGAGCAAAATATAACTATAAAATCACAGTAAAAGGTTAAAAGCACAACAGTCTGTTTCGTCCTAAGGACTCGTCAGGTGCTATTCTTATTCAATTCTATTTGAATAAGATTACAATAGCACCTGACGAGTCCTTAGGAAGAAACGAACTGTTGTGCTTTTAACCTTTTACTCGATTCTATTTGAATAAGATTACAATAGCACCTGACGAGTCCTTAGAACGAAACAGACTGTTGTGCTTTTAACCTTTTACTATGATTTTATAGTTATAAAACACTGGAAATGTTAATCAATAATCATAGATCAGTCATCTATAGTATCTGTTTATTACATTTATGTTTTAAAAGCATGCCAGTACTGTAGTAATTTTACACATTGTAGAGATAAAACTATCTTCATGGTCCTAACAGGTTTAAGTAGCATTTCATGTAGTACATTTTGCTCGCACTTTGTTTCTCATAAAAATTGTTTGAGAAAGGTGGATGATGTTTACATTGTTGGTTATCTAAGAAGTGAAATTGTGTATATATATTGTAAGCAGGTTGGTGCTTTTGGTCATAGTGGTTTTACAATCAAGGACTTGGCACACTTTGCAAGTTGTCTTGATTCAGTTTTTGATGACGGTCCAATACAGCGTTCCTTCTAACTTTTAGGCTAACCGACAAGTGCCCAAATTTTCTTGAAACAGTTGTGCCCAATGCTTTGAAAGGGTGTTCATGTGCCCTAAATTTTGTACCAATTTGTTATTAAAGTATATACCTAATGTCATATTTCGCAAATTTGTTGAATTTTCTAAAGCTGTAATTACCATATTGCCAAAATTCATTTGCCCTTGTTCCAACAAATCGCTGATGCGCCAAAAAAAATTGGCTTAAAGGGAACACTGCTCATATATTGCCTCTAGAGTCCAAAATATTAAAACATTTTCAAGTTTTAATCAAGATTGTTTTCCTTTTGTTTCAAATAAACTGGCTAACAATAAGTTTTGTTTAAAAAATTATGTGTTTTAGCAATCATGATTTGTCACTTGTGGGTTTGTTCAATTCTTTCTCAGGTGTATTTGTTTACATTTCTTCCAGCTTCAAAGAGATGCTTCAACTGCTACATCTCCAACACCTTCCATAACTGAAAAACTTCGAGCTACAATGATTCCTGGTGATGGCATTGGACCAGAGTTGATGAATTCCATTAAAGTAATGAATTTTAATTTACAGTTTCAAAATTTATAAATTAAAATCTTGCCGGTATATTAATTTTAGTTCCAGACTTAACTTATGAGTAGTGTGTTTGTCGTAGTTTAATTCAACTTTGCTTACCTTAAACCTTAAAATGCTAATTGTTTTTTGTTGCAAATATGATTCAGATTATGACAAATCAAAATTACTTGTATATTATGCAGTACCTTATTCTTTTTAGGAAGTGTTCAATGCAGCTGACGTTCCTGTTGAGTTTGAAGAGTTCTGGGTCAGCGAGGTCCAGGATCGATGTTCTGAAGAGGATATTGATGAAATGGTTGCCTCTGTTGGTCGCAACAAAGTTGCAATTAAAGGTAGAATTTTTTGCTTTGGCGTTAACTGCTTGGATAATCTTGTTTACTCTTTCAAAGTAGATCAAAAAAATGTTGGAGTGGTGCATACTGTTTTAAAATTTGTTAATAAATTTTTTGTAGCTTTAATTTTGTTTGGTGTAGAATTGCTGCTTCTGCAAACTTTTGTGATTTTGTGTACCTAACTTTTAGTTGCTGGATCTTCCTTTAGCTGTACAGTACATGCATATCAGCGATACTGGAGCCATTTAATGCCAGTTATGAAGAAGGTAGAAAACTTGTTGCTGGTTGTACAATTTTTTTTTGTTATTAGGTATCTTATCAACACCTTCTTGGTATGACATTGGGGAATTACAATCAGTGAACATGATGATAAGGTATGTATAGCAGTCATAGATTTATTAGATTTTCTTAAAAATAACATATCTACATTGCTTTAAAATTTCTGAAAAATAACTGATGTACATTGAACAATATTTTTATACGGTAATCTAAGACTTTTCATATGCCATCCAAAGTTGAGGGGTCTGTTGGAAATTAACATTTCAATCAACGTTTGTGATTAAAAGGTGTAAGAGAATAGGTGGTAATTATATACTTTTGAAGTACTTAAACGTTTTACATTTTTGTACATCTGGTTCTAGCTTACCGGTGAAGTTTATTACATAGTAATTGGTTTCCAAACAGTACCTATGTCATAGACTTGTTAATTTCACAGTTATGATGGTACATCTTGGGCTTAATGCATTTGCGAAAAATACAGTTGAGACTTTGATCTGCAAATTGAGAACACTTTGTTAAAACTGGTGTAATAATCAGCTGTAATATAACGTTTGTTTAGAAAGAAGTTGGACTTATTTGCCAATGTGGTGCGAGTTAAAAGTCTTCCAGGAGTAAAAACTAGACATAATAATTTGGACTTTGTTGTAATAAGAGAACAAACCGAGGGAGAATACAGCGCTTTGGAACATGTGGTAAAATTCAAAATTGTTTTGAGTTGTTGATAAAGTATTATACGTTTTACAAGCTTTCGTAATTTAATGTTTTTAAAAAATTATTTATTTTTATTTTTGTAAAACAAAGAAGCATGGTACGAGATCATTGAGCTTATCTCCCTCAAACATGCTTCATTTATCAGAACCGCCTGAGCTGGAATTTGCAGTTAACTAGTCACTGTTATTCACTTCAAAATTTTGTGTTTGTGGTGGCAATTTTTTTACTGGCAGCGTCACTAGAACTTTATTTGATGATAATGATTTGATGTATTGTAGACGACCCCTGGAGTAGTCGAATCATTGAAAATCATCACCAGAAAAAAATCGGAAAGAATTGCGAAGTTTGCTTTTGATTATGCAATGAGGCATGACCGACATAAGGTTACTGCAGTTCATAAAGCAAACATAATGTGAGTATCTGAATGAAACGTGTTAAGAACGAGGATTCGTTAAGAAGGTTACGTTTTTGTGCTGAAATTTTGGTTGTTTGATCTACACTATCATTCAAAATTCAAATCAGGGATGAGGAAGCAGAAGCGGTGGAAGCAAAAGCGGAAGCACTTTGATGAAAGAGACTAGAAGTGGAAGCGAACTCGGGAGCGACTAATTCTATCCGGAACTGGAAGCAGATGCAAAAAAATTCCAAAGGCGAGGAAGCGGAAGTCAACTCGGAAGCATAAAACTTCCAAGAGTAGCTGGAAGCGGAAGCATTAAAAATTTGACTGCTTCTACATCCCCGATTCAAATTCTTATTGCATTGACTTGACTCATAAGCGGTAGAGATGGAGTGTCAGATACTTAAATGATTGACTTAGGTTCGATTCCCTGTTGGGTCAAGCAGTAAGACGGTGGAATTGATATCACTTCTTGATCATTATTGATATCACAGCTTTCCTACTTCTTGCACAGTATTAAATAAAATGTGAAACCTCACGTGAACTGGCTGGTGGCGGATTGTCTCCTGGCCAAAGCATCTTGATCATTAAAGATGCAGTTTCAATTGCGAGCTGTTTTGGTTAAGAAATGGGAAACTTTTTGAAGTTCATGTATTGTATACTTTGGATGTTTTTGTAGGAAATTGGCCGACGGTATGTTTTTGGAATCTTGCAAATCAGTCGCTAAACTGTATCCGAAGATAACGTTTGAATCGATGATCGTCGACAACACTTGTATGCAGGTAGTCACGTGTTTTTTTGCCTGGAATGCATTTGAAGTTAAAATTAAAAAAAATGAAGCCGTATATTTTCATTAATTTCGTCCGTTCATGAAACCATCAATACTGGCGAATTCCAATCTCTGCAACTTATTTTCTCGTGGCTAAAACGTCTGTTTTGGTATCTTTTTGTGGGGACGCTGTCAAGTTCAGTCCAAAATGCTGGTCAATGATGTTCTAAAGTGTTTGGCTTGCCAGCTGCGTGAAGCCGTAATTGGTAAGCATTTTGTTCTCGCCTTAACAAAAATTTTGCTAGAAATTATCTTCTAATTGCTTGTTACATCATACAGCTTACCTCCCACCCTGAACAATTTGACGTCATGGTGATGCCGAACTTGTACGGGAATATAATCGACAACTTGTCGGCTGGTTTAGTGGGAGGAGCGGGGGTGGTTCCTGGCGAAAGCTACAGTCCGGACTGTGTCGTGTATGAAGCGGTAAGCGGCACTGAGTCTTGTTTTTGTTGTCAATTGCTCCTGGGTTCTAATCCTCATCTCATCTTGGTGTATTTGCGGTAAACAGAAATTTCTCGAAATATAAAAGTTGTATTCTCGTTTAACTAAAACAAGGCAATAAAATCATTTTAATTCGTGGTTCCAATTTGCATATTTTTTTTACATCAGCTTCAGAGAGCTGCTAATCCAGTGTTTTTAACACGGAAAATTGCGAAACGCAAATGGGAACTTGCAAAATACGATTGATGGTGCATTGAATCCATTGATATTGGATTGTTACTTCACAAATATGTTCAGGGTGCGCGTCACTCATACGCCCAAGCTGTTGGGAGAAACATCGCGAATCCCACCGCAATGTTACTGTGCGCATCTAATATGCTTTTCCATATGAAGTAAGTATGTTGCTCACATCACACACTTTCTGCTGAGTTGAAATTTTTGCCACTTTCATTGCAATAGCCCGTAGCATAACCGGCCAACCAGATAGTCCCGTGTAGGAAATGGTTGGGACTGTCCCAGGTTTTCGCTTGTTTATTTGCATTTCAACCGTGTAACTACTGGTGGTATTCCGTTCTGATCCGGTGTTGCCAACGGAGGTAGTGGGCTAGGGGGTATACTTCATTCCCATAGCAAATATAATAAACTTTAATTAAAAAATTTGTCTACCGCAAAACGAAAAGCGCTTCCACTTTTGCGTTTCCCACCATTTTCCAATTGAGGCGCCAATCAGTGCGCTATTGCTTCGGACCCACAATTCACTTTATCATGGCAGTTGTCTTGCATTTTGAATTCAACTAAACTTTCTTCAATTATTTAAAACATTACAACATTCATTCAAACCGAATGAATGTTTTATTATTTAAAACTTTGTTATATTCCTTCATATTTTCAACAATTATTAAAAAAAAAAAACTATGAGAACTAATTAAATAGTTTACAGAGACATTGCGTCTTACAATTCGACTTCATTTTTATTTTTTCAGTCTAACACAACACGGTAACCTGGTCCGAGATTCCTTAATAAAAGTCCTCGCTGATAAAAAGGTAAGATGGCTGCATGATGAGATGTTTTTCTTTCGCACGTGCGCTTTATGGTTAAAGCTAAAGGCTTCAAAATTGCTTAAAAAAGAGTGATTTGGTGTTGGAGCGACACTAAGGCCCAACCGATCGGGCGATGCTGCATAATGTGCAGCTTCTCTATTTTGGCGAAACGCAGATGGCTTCTCAGTCTAAAAGCAAAGAGCCAAAACGTGAGCGAATATGTTTGCTCACGTTTCGACTCTGCTTTATATTGAAAGTAGTTAAACGTTCCAGCCATTATGCTCCTTGGATGGCTTCTGTTGCACAATGTTCAATTTTAGTTTGTTCTCCCCTCATACCTGGCACTAGAAAGAAAAGTAAGACAAGTGAGGATAAAGTTTTTACCTTCCTTAGATGCTCGTATTTTGTGTCTGGTTATTCGTTTATGACGTTGTTTGATTGACAGGTACGAACTTCAGACTTGAATGGATACTCGACAACCACCGAATTCACAGCTGCCGTCATCAATAACCTGGGTGCTGCGTCTGTTTAGCTTCTGCTGAAATATCACTTTTTTCGGCTTTGGCCTACATCAAATTTGATCGTGAAATCTTGGAAAACATTAGCTAAATTTTTCCTGAAAATCCAGAAATTTGAAGCGGTGGTGTGGCCAACTCTTCAACTTTATTTATTATGTCTTCTTATTTATTCATTTGTTAGTTTCTTAGTCTTTACTGTTTATCGATTTCGTATCGTATCGCATGTGGGCCTACTTGACTCGATTCAGAGGGTAAGAAAAATAAAATTCAGTTATTACTAAGTACTGTGTATCTCCATTGCTCAAATTTTTATGAGGTAAAACCTACTCCATAATTTGCCTTAATTTTCCTACTCCTCGTAGACGTTTGATTCAATCAAGTTTAAGAATCGTCATTTTGTACGACTAAATGTCGACTAAACGTTTTGCTATAAGCTAAAAACTGGTGGTCCCACTGGATAGTCATGTCTGCAGCAGAAGTTTGCATTATTTTTAATTGTTTTTGTAGGAAAATATCACCTGAGGCGTCACTTTATTTCGTATGCAGTACTGTACTGTACTTGTTTATTGTTGTTAATAAACGTTTTAAAGATGGAATAATTTAATCAACATCGTTACTCTCCAAGTTGCCTTGGCCAAGAGACAGTGAAGGGACCTTTCGGTTATCGAGGCAAGCTACCACCTGTCTTGCACACACCGTGGAGGCTTCGCACTGTTTTGATGCTGAACGTTCAAGCAGAGAAACTGTGAATACCAAGTTTCGCAAACCCGACCGGGAATCGAATGAAAAGTTGCATTACTTGCAACGTGACTTGAGGGTTTTTCTAGTTTTTCAAGCAGCATTGTTCAGGCAAGTTAAGTTACCGTTTACAAAGCTAAATAAGATTGATTCATACTCTCGTTCTCAGCTTTCTAAGATCTAACTTGCAGAAATTATCTGATTCATCGCAATTGCAAGTAAACAAGACGAGTTTCTTGCGTTAACTAACTCTTCACAAGTGGTTCTCGTCGATTTATACTTCCTCCAAATAAAATGCCAAAAAAGCTGAATATAATTTTCAACACCGTTCAACCGAGAGTTGACTGTGCGCGTACATCGCACGTATTTGCTAATCTACAACTTTAAGAGCTGATTAGATGATTCCATCCACCACCTAAGAGATGGTTCTCAGCTTTTAAGACTTTAGGCATCCTGCTATGAAGTAAAAAGTCTGCAGCATCTCCACAGTCAAGCCTACAAGCCTCCGAATCAAATAAAACCGTTTAATGTGAAACGCTTGAAATCAAAAAGAACATCGCCACATTTGAGGATGGAAATTTTACGAGACGTAATTTAATCTCAATGTAGCAATCACGCTCGTTACCAGGGCTTTGCGAAAGAGGAGCGGTACTACAGACCAAACTTTCTTGGGGGTCACGCAGTGGGCGCAGTGCAGGGGCGTATTTAGGGGGCATAGTGCCATCCCCCCTTTGGGTCGCCAGGATAGTATAATTAGCATCGAATAGTTTGCAAAATTGCGGCATGCCCCCTCCATTTGTAACTTAGGCAGAAAGTTTGAGCACACAAAAGGACAGAATCTGGGCAAAGACCTTTTTTTCGGTCTTCACGTAATTTTGGGCAGGAAAACGGACTGATTCTGAGTGGAGAAGCTTTTCTTTTGGTTTTCATTATTTTCAAATCTCCTGGCCTCCACCCCCCTTTCGAAAATTCTGCGTACGCTACTGGCGCAGTGGGCACGATTTTTGTAATGTATCTTTTTTTAAATAGTTATTTTAACGCCATTTTAGGAAACACTTATACTGTAGCTTGAAAAATTTAAATTGCTAAATACGAAAATTTTAGTTCGTTTACCCCTCTCCGCATTTATACTTGTGAAGTCCCCAACAAGTTTAACCATATTTTACACGGGGAGAGCGGATTTTTGCCTCGCTCTCATTTTTTGCGATAAATCCCTTCAGAAAAAAGATTTTTATTTCAAATCAACTTGACTTTGAGCTATAATTCATCACAAATAACTCCTGAAAATTTGAAGTTGTTAAAGTAGCTTCCCGATCTTTAAGATTTTCAGAAGTCCCTTTCTGAAATCTGTGCAGTTTTTAGCCGAAACTTAACTTAAATGATGTCATAAGACGTTCTTGTTACGTAACTAATTTGACGTGGACATTTTATGATTCAGTATCAAAAAGAAACCTATGTACATAATTTGAACCGCCAGTGACGTATCGGTGCAGTTTTTAGCCGAAACTTAACTTAAATGATGTCATAAGACGTTCTTGTTACGTAACTAATTTGACGTGGACATTTTATGATTCAGTATCAAAAACAAACCTATGTACATAATTTGAACCGCCAGTGACGTTTCGCCAAATGACGTCATTTTTTTCAAAAATATGATCTTGACGTCACAATGATGACGTCATCAACTTAAAATCAATATTTCTATAAAATTTTGGTGAATACCAACCCGCGTGCCAAATTTGGCGTTCTCGTGACTTTTGGCTTAGGAGTTAGATAAGGGGACACTTTTGCCTCTCCCCGCTCTAAAATGCGTTGGTCTATACCTGGTGTAAAATAAGGCCAAAACCTTGCGTGCAGTAAAGTACAGGAGTTAAAACCTTGAGTCACTCGGTGAATGAGGTTACTTTGCGGTAGTACGATTGTCGATTACTTTTGTCACAGTACTGGTACAAACAATAATACTATTAGTACTCTCGAGCTGCTGCCCCCACAACCTCAAGGAAAAGCGGGCAATGAAGAAAGAAGAAGTACTAAGTGAGGATCTAATAAAAGTTTTTTTTGGATTTCACAGAACTGTATCACATTTGCAAAACTTGTGAATAAACTAATAGCTCACGGCAAAATTACCGTTGAGGGCCACTGCCCTAAGTAGTATAAGCATAACCATCCCATTCTAACTTGTGCTTAAAATTATTAAAAACCGTTATAAAATAAAAACAATGCCTAGAATATGAATAGGTTGTTTTGCCGTAGAGCTCTTCAGGGAGGTGGCAGTAAATTTCTGCGGAAAAACATCAAATATGTGCAAAATCAAAGCAAAATTTCCAAAAATCTGTTGCCAAATAACGTTGCTACAACTTACCGAAAGTTTATTGCCACCCCCACCCACTTCTCCCCTGATGATTCTAACGTCGAAATAGCTTGTTGAGGGCATGATTTCATTTTATAATTGTTTTTACTGATTAAAATTTTTAACTTGCTATATTGCACCGGCTCTGTCGGGCGGTAACGCGTTTGTCTCTGGAGCGGGAAGTCTGAGGTTGAAATCTCTGGCCGGTCAAATCGGACACGGTGTTGCCAACAGTTCGCCACTCCTGCGACATTTCTCCGAAAAAAGCTGTGTTGCTCAGGCGCAATGACGCGGAGATGGGTCCCGCAAACTCGTTACACTTTTCGGTGTATTACAGCGAGTATAATGAAAGATTTAATTTGATTCTGGCTTGCTCTAAGGAAACGTTATCAGGTTCTTTATCAGGTTTTACAGCAAAACTCTTACTCTATCTTGGATTTCATAGATCATCAGTTATCACACAGCTTATGTTGTGCTTTCTTTCCCACAAAAAGATCGCTCAAGGTCTGTAGCATGGAATACAACACCACAAAAATTTTGTCAAACAGCTTCCTTGTGTGGCATTGGCAAACTTGAACAAAAACCAGCAACGATTAGCTATTTTTGAATTTGATTTTTGAAAAAATTTTTGAAATATTTTTGAAAAACTGTTCCGTAAAACCTTCAGCTTTAGCGGAGTTTAATCGAAGCAATTTCATTATTGCTAGAATTTAGTCCTCTCATCGCCAAACCAAATAAAAAAACTAAATCAATCAACGCCCTCAAAAACAAAAATCAAAGCCATCAAAAACAATGGCTACGCGTCCAGCTCACCTTTCAGCAGGAACAACCGAAAAGGAAAAGTGGGCTAGAAAGAGAAACGTGGTATGGTTCAACCCCCCGTACCGCGACAGCGTCAAAACCAACATTGGCAAGGAGTTTTTTAGGCTTCTGTCTAAACACTTTCCAAGCCACCACAAGCTTCGGTAAATTTGTAATAAAAACAGCATGAAGCTTAGCTACAGCTGCATCCCCAACGTTGCATTAATCATCTTCTCTCACAACAAAGCGCTTCTCCGGAAAGAAACAACACAATCAGATCTGCTCCCCTGCAACTGCCAAGAAAAATCAAACTGTCCCCTGGACGGCAGATGCCGGTAAAAATCTCTTGTTTACAAGGTAAAAATCTCTTGTTCATAGCAATAAATATTTCCTTACAATCAGCTCAACAGCGTCAATACGAGTTCCAGAAGAGAGTGAATAAAAAGAAATGTACATGTAAGCAACAGTAATGCGATGATGTACTATGGACATAGGTGGGCACAAGTCCGTTAATCGTTAATCCGTTAATAACGAAGCCAACTTTTTCATTAACTCGTTAATCCGTTAAAAAGTTTTTTCATGTTAACGGACTAAATTAACTTCCGTTAAGTGCTGTTAACTTCCATTAAGGTTTTTATCGTTAATATTTTGCAGCTTCGTTGTGCATTTGAACTTGTTTTTATCTTAAAATTAGATTAGACTGTAAAATGTAACTTCCAAAACACAAACAGACCACCATAGCAATAAATATTTCCTTACAATCAGCTCAACAGCGTCAATACGTGTTCCAGAAGCGAGTGAATAAAAAGAAATGTAAATTACACGCAAAATGTTAACGGATTAACGGACTTTATTAACTTCCGTTAATTAAAGCTGAAAATAACGGATTAACGTTAACGGAGGTGTGAAGTTTGTTAACGGACTAGTGGTTAACGAAGCTAACGTTTTGCATTAACTTGTCCACCTATGACTATGGACTATGAGAAACCGAGTTCAAATCCCGTTATTATAGTCATCTACAGTCATTCAAACAACGACATAAAGCAAACGCCACCGAATTATCAAAATATATTTGGAGATGTAAAGACGCCAGATTGAACCCCACCGTCAGCTGGGAAATTGTTTCGCCACGCCCCAGCCTACAATCGTAGAAACCGCAAATGTCAACTCTGCCTGGAAGAAAAATACCAAATTTTAATTTCGAACTGTGCCAACACTCTCAACAAACTTCTGAAATCATCAACAAATGCCGACCCAGGACTAAATTCAAATTAAAAAATATTAAACGCAACGCCATTTAAACGTCGATATCCCTTCGCTCTTTTTTTAATCTGTTTGTTTTCTACGCATTTCAACTTTTCGCGCCTTTTAAATGAGTTTGTTTATCAGCCGTTTGCAGAGTAGCTTAGTATTAGGGTACTAAGTTTGATGGTATGTTTCTATCTGCAGTCATGGTTTTGTATCAAGTTAGACTTTTATGAAGTCAAACCAGCTTTTTTATCTCAGTTCCGGTGTTGAGCCTTAGGTTCGGCTCCCTAGTGGCTGAGACTGTTCGAGTTAAGAAGGGCCAAATTCAGTGTTCTCCGCTAGTTGGGTGTACCTAAGGCCGCCCAGGAGTCGGATATGGCGTCGAGATTGGAACGAGGAGCAATTTTTTTTAATTTTTATAACTTTTTTTTTAATTTTTAAATTTTTAACTTTTAATTTTTGATTTTTGATTTTCGATTTTCGATTTTCGATTTTCGATTTTCGATTTTCGATTTTCGATTTTCGATTTTCGATTTTCGATTTTCGATTTTCGATTTTCGATTTTTGATTTTTGATTTTTAATTCTTAATTTTTTAATTTAAAATTTTTAAGTTTAGATTTTAAACTCTGTGTTACTTTTGGCAGATACCCCTAATGATCCCAATTACGGGTGAAACAGACTGTAGGGTTTTATATTTTTTAATTTTAATTTTTGATGTGTACTGTGTTAGTTGTGAAAATCAATCAACGCTATCAAGAGTCAAGTCAATTTTGTATCCCTTTTTTAAATTTTGGCAAGGACATAATCAAGTGTTCAAATTTTGGCAAAAAATCGAGATCAAAATCGAGTTGGTCGGATGTTTGTCAATTTTTCAGATTTTGGCATGGGCAAATTTTCAAACTTTGGCATGAAATTTAAAGTCGAGTTAACCCTATTTTACAATGGGTGTTTCACCAATGGATTTTACACGATGGAGGGCATTAATGCCCTACTATCTAACATCTAAGCCATAAGCCATGGAAACACCACATTTAGCATGCGAGTTGGTGAAAAATGAGTTTTGAGTTGATGACTCGTCATTGCAACATCACTGTCATTCCTTTGAAAAGTGACATTATTTTTCGATGACGTCTCAGGCGGTACAAATTTTATACATTGGGTTGTTTTTTTATTGCTGAATTATAAAATACCTAAGTCAAAGTAGCTTCATCACAAAAACGTCCTTTGACGTCATTTTAATTAAATTTTGGCTAAAAAGGCTCAGATTTCGGAAAGTGACTTCAAAATCGGAACACTTTATGTTACTTTTGCAACTCAAATTTTTCAGCAGCTATTTGTGATGAAATTTGACTAAAAGTCAATTTAATTTCAATACATAATGTCGTTGAAGAGATTTATTACAAAAAAACCAAGAAAGAAAGACAAAAATGCCTCCATCCTGTAAAATGGGATTAACTTAAATTAAGTTCTGGTTCATTTTGAATTTTTGGCTAGATAAATTATGACAACTTTCTTTTTGAAGTTTTGAAAGATTTGATAATTTATTTTTGCCAAAATTTAAAGATATTGACAAAAAATTATTACTTGACTTGACTTGGAATAATTTGCAAAAAATAAAACTTTACCAATTATTAATCTTGAAAAAATTTAAACATTGACAAAAAGTCGTTTTAACTTGATTTTGAAATTTTTTGCAGAAATTTGAATTGACCATGGCTAACCTTGCTGAATTTACAATAATTGACAAAATACCGACTTTATTCTGATTTGATTACTTTTTCTTGTTTGGCGATGAGCGACTTAACATAGCCATAATTAGCTTGCTTCACTTAAGCCCACCTCGCAATTTTGGATTACTCCGATCACTTTTTAAGAACTAATCAAAGCTAATATTTGTGGTTTTTTGAAGTTTGCTATTGCCGCACATGGGAGCTGTTTGATAGAATACAACTTTGTTTTATTTCATCCAAGAACCTTTAGAAATTTTTTGTGCAAAAAACCACAAGGAAAAATTTGTAATAAAACTTATTAAGTCTAAGTCAGAAATGAACGCTTATTGCATTAGTGAAATTTCAAATTTTGACAACAAATTGTCATTTAAATTACGATTTTTGATTGTTTTTGAAATATTAAATTTGTTTCGGAAAAATAATCCATTCAAATTTTCAAAAAATCTTTAAATTTCATGCAAAAATATTCCAAACTTTGACAAAAAATTTCAAATCAAGTTCAGTCGATTTTTATCAATTTTTAAGATTTCGGCAAGGTTAATCATACATGAGTAAATTTTTTTTAATTTGGCATGATATTTAGAAACAAGTTAAATTAATTTTTTTCCATTTTGAAACTTTGGCAGCCTCGCTTTTGAAATTTTTAAACATTTGATGATCTTGGATGGAATCGTTTGGGATTTTACCCAAGCGAAATGATGGAAGACCGTGAAGTGTGGCGGCTTAATCTCAAGCTGCAGCCCCCATAACCCTCATGGAAAAGTAGACATTGAAGAGAGAGGGATAGTCTAAGCCAAAATTTCAAAAAATTACTTTGACTCGGTTTGGAATAATTTGCAAAAAAATAAAATTTTGACCACGAGGTTAATCTTGGCAAAATTTAAAAATTGACTCAAGTCGACGTATAACTCGATTTTGAATTTTTTTCCAAAATTTGAATTTCCCATGGTTAAGTTAACCTGTCCAAATTTCCAATAATTGAACAAACATCTACTTTACTGTGGTTTGATCAGATTTTCTTGTTTGGCGATGAGCGACTTAACATACCAAAAAGCCTGATTGAATCGATTAAACCCATCTCACAATTAGGGATTTCACCATTCAGTTTTTGCGTATAATTTAAGGCTATTATTAGTTGTTTTTGAAGTTTGTTTCTGCCACAAAAAAGAGCTGTTTGAAAGAGGACCTACTGTGTTGCATTTCGTCCAAGAGCTTTTCAATTTTTTTTGGGCAAGAAACCACAACAAAAAGTTGTGATGAAATCTATAAAATCTACGTTAGAAAGTATACTATTTTCATGGGCAAAATTTCAAATTGTAACAAAATTCTAAACTGAATTAGATCGATTTTTTGTCAGTTTTTGAAAATTTGGCAACGTTAACCATGGATAAGTATTCAAATATTGGCAAAAATCAAGAATCGTTTCGAGTCGATTTTTAAAATTTTGGCAAGGTTTACCTTGCGCAGATTTTCAAACTTTGGCAAAAAATTCCTTGTCAAGTTATGTCGATTTTTGTCAGTTTTTAAGATTTCGGCTAGTTAGGTTAACTATTGGTAAGTTTTCAAAATTTGGCCAGAAATTCAAAGTGGAGTTAAATCAAGGTTTTTTGATTTTTAAATTTTGACTACCTCGTTTCTAAATTTTTTAAAAATTTGATAATTTGAGGATCTTGGATGGAATCGTTTGGGATTTCAACCCAAGGGATGGAAGAAAGTAAAGTGTGGCGGCTCAATCTCCAGCTGCTGCTTCCGCAACCCTCATGGGAAAGCGGAAAATGAAGAGAGGAAGTTGATGCTAAAATTTCAAAGATATTTACAAATATCATCTTGGCATGATTTGGAATAATTTGTGAAAAACAAAATAAAACTTTACTCATGGCTAATTTTGCTAAAAAGTTAAAAATTGACATAATAAGTCAACTTAACTTGATTCTAAAATTGTTTTGCTAAAATTTGAATTGCCCATGATTAAGTTAAACCTGGCCAAATTTTCAATGATTGACATAACACTGATTTTATCGTAATTTGATTACTTTTTCTTGTTTGGCGATGAGCGACCTAAGAGAGCAATAACTTAGTTAGATTGCATTTCTAAGCCCACATCGCAATCTCGGATTTTACCGATCATTTTTTAAGAACTATTCAAAGCTAATATTTGTGGTTTTTTAAAGTTCGTTATTGCCACAAATGAAGCTGTTTGATAGCATACAACTACGTTTTGTTTAATCCAAGAACAATTAGAAATTTTTTGTGCAAAAAACCACAACAAAAATTTGTGCTAAAACCTTCAAAGCCCAAGTTGGAAATTGATGTTTATTGCATTGATAAAATTACAAATTTTGACAAAAATTGCAAATCGAATTCTATCTATTTTTTGTGAGTTTTTAAAATGTTAAAATTTCACGGAAAATTTCCAATTCTGTGTAAAAAATATTAAAATTTTGGCAATAACTTAAAAAATCGTTTTAAGTCTATTTTTTGTCGATTTTTGAAATTTTAGTAAGGTTTATTGTGCGCGAATTCCCAAACTTGGCAAAAGGTTCCATACCGAATTAAGTTGATCTTTGTTTAAGATTTTGGAAAGGTCAACCATTATTGGGTAAATTTTCAAAATTTGGCAAGAAATTCAAAATCGAGTAAAATCAAGTTTTTTTTCCATTTGGAAGTTTGGTAAGGTAAACTTTGGCAGCCACGTTTTTGAAATTTTTAAAGATTTCATAATTTGAGGATCTTGGATGGAATCGTTTGGGATTTCATTTAAGCGAAATGGTGGAGGTGATGGAAGAGTGAAGAGTGGCGGCTTAATCTCAAGCTGCTGCCCCCGCAACCTTCACGGGAAAGCGGAAATTGAAGAAAAATCAAGAGTCCAAGCCAAAACTTCAAAAATACTGACAAAAAATTAACTTAACGTGATGTGGAATAATTTGCAAAAAAATAAAATTTTGCCCATAATTGATCTTGCTGAAATGTTAAAAATTGACAAAAAGTCGACTTAACTTGATTTTGAAAATTTTTCGCCAAAATTTAAATTGCCCATGTTTAAGTTTACCTCGGCAAATTTTCAATGATTAACAAAACATCCGCTTTATTGTAGCTTGATTACGTTTTCTTGTTTGGCGTTGAGCTTCAAGATAACAATGCTCAGACTGCTTTGATTAAGCGCATCTCGAAATAATAGATTTCACCGTTCACTTTTTAGAATTATTCAAAGCTAATATTTTTGTTTTTTTGAAGGTTGTTATTGCCACACAAGGAAGCTGTTTGATGGAATACCGGCAAGAGCCATTGGGATTTTGTTTTTGTGCAAGAAACCACAACTAAAAGTTTGTGATAAAACTTATAAACTCTAGGTTAGAATTTGATACTGTTATTGCTACACAAGTAAAAGTTCAAATTTTTCCAAAAATTCTAATCAAATTAAATTGATTTGCTGTCGTTCTTCCGACTTACCTTAAAATTTTTAAGTACAGATGTTTATGGAATCTGCTGCCCTTGGGACGTCACTCTGACACAAATTCCTGCCACCTACGTTGTCAAGACCAGGAGTCCGCAATTCATTCATTTATCAACTGTGCGGAAATAAAAATTATGGAATACAATCAAAGTAGTGTTGCAAAAAAACACATGATTCCAATATTTTTGATAAATTTTTGTTTAAATGGTGATTGCAAAGCATTTTTTGAATCAATAGCTATCTTGTTTTTAATAACTAACTACACTAGTTGGTAACTACGAATAAAAAAAGTAACTAAGAAAATTCACCACCCAGACAAAAGAATATTATAGCGAGAATTTATAATTATTGTGCAAGTCGTGAAGGAAGAAAAGAAAAAAACCTAAACAACGATACTATATCATATTTAAAAAAAAAAAAAACTGGAATACAAAAACAAAAACTAAAATACAAAAAACAAAAACTAAAATACAGCATTTGGAAACCCTTACTGGAGTAGAACAATATGATGATCTCCGTATTTTACAAATAAACACTGTTTTTTTTCTTGAATGTTTATTGTGTTACTCACTGCACATTCGAATTTATTCTTTTTGCCAAATTTGATGCTTAATTGATTTTGTTTTCGTGGGTGCTCAGTATGTTGCATTACGAATAAAAATTGTCAGTTTTTTGAAAATTTGGCAATGTTGACCTCGGAAAAATACTCAAATTTTGGCAAAAAATTAAACGTCGTTTTAAGTTGATTTTATATCAATTTTAAAATTTGGGCAAGAACGCAGTTTTGAGTATGAAAATTTCTAGTTCTACAGCTAATTTCTACGAGTACTTTTTAAAATCTTCTACGTCTACCTTTTTCTTCAACAGCGATTGTATTAATCGGGCAAACTGTGATATAAGTTTCGAAAAATTTATTGCAAAAACTGAGATTGACAAACTTGCGCCTGTTACCAAATTATCCAGAAGGAAATCCAAATTAGCTCTTAAGCCTTGGATTTCAAAGGGAGTTTGGGATTTCAATTAAAAAGAAACAAAAATTGTAGGTTATCCACACGTAACGCCTATATATTCTACAGGCTGTGGTAGGCCTACACGTTTTCGAGCCCTCAGCAAACACGACAAGTACTACATCGTAGATCTAGTCACAGGTGTGGACAACGTCAGTATTGAGCAAATTATACCAACACACCCACTGCGCCCTGGACACGAGGAGGCACGAACATTTCATGACCAGCAATCATCACCCTTGACCTCCGCAATTCCTTGTTCAAAATATATTTCTTGCTCCCCATTCACGCCAAAAACAACCCCCCTGGGTTACCATCAACCGCTTCCGACGATGGATAGTACCTTCATGCCGATTTTAAAATAAAATAGAAACTTATCTCAACTGGTTTTAAGATATAAATTGGTCATTGCTGCATGTAGAGCACCTTTTTTGAATTAGTCAAAAAGAAACTCTTCTCGATTGTTTGCATACAATTTATATGTGCTCGCTAGCACTATGTTGTATGGTTTGCTGTTCTGAGTACTTGTGTTAACGCATTAAATTACTTTGAATTACTTTTAAACCTGTCTGGGTGAAAACGCGAAATTGCGAACTATCGCAGAAGAATGCGCCTCAAGCAAAAATCGAGATGAAACTTGGGTAATTTGTTTTCTTCCTCCTGTCAAGAATTATTAATAGTTTGAAAGTCTTGGAACAAAATTTCATCTTGATGTTTTTGATAGTGTAAATAAATTATTGATTGATAAATGTGAAAGCCCAATCATGTTGAAACTAACTTACCGTACTTTAAATGGCATTGTGTGAAAACTCTTAATTGAAGAATGTGCTGGGGGGAGGGGGTAAAATGCATCGTAGAAAATTGTTGCTAATTCTGCTAATACTTCGGGTGTAGGAGAAGTAAAGTAGATTCACAAATGTGTTTGTGATGATGAAATGTACCGCTAATATAAGTATATTACCCTTAGGATATCCAGGAAGTAGTGTGTTTAGAGGGGATTACATTTTGTGAACTAAATACACAGACGTTTTATTTTGGGGGGGCACAAGCAGTGATTTTGAGGTAACGGCCCTGAAATGCCCCCTCGTGGCGCCGGGCTTGCTATTACACCAAATATGTTAGTATCGGTATATACCTGATATAACTTACAAGATATATCTTACTGAGAACGCCAAATTATTCTATAAATACGCGAGTGCGAAGAATATGTTTCCAAAGAAGAACAACTTGAATTGCATGTGGAAAGTCCTGGGTCATGGATAGATTTGCTCAACTCTTGTGTTGGAAATCGCCTCAAGAATTGCCAAATAATGAACTACTAGATCATTAGAAAAAAAATTGCATGAAGAGTTATTCAAAAATCGAGTGGTCAACTAAATGTTAATGAATTGAATTCTTCGAATACTAAAAAGATGCGCGCTGCTCTTAATCAATTTTTCACACAACGTTATCAAGAAGAGAGGGTGAAGCTGCCGCAAAAAAATTGAGCATTTGTAGAAAATATTTAATGACTTGATATTTTTACGTTTCTACGATTGTGGATCAGTGCCGTCTCCGTGCCCCCTTTTCGGTTTAGTAAAAAACACAACTGTTTTTTGAATATCACGCCATAAGACAACAATAATGATAGAAAAGGAATAATAATGTTCAAACATAATTCTCATTTGACGTTTTTTCGCGATTCTTCGCGAAATTGCTGCC
Organism: Trididemnum nubilum; assembly: GCA_963965965.1. Classification (NCBI taxonomy): domain Eukaryota; kingdom Metazoa; phylum Chordata; class Ascidiacea; order Aplousobranchia; family Didemnidae; genus Trididemnum; species Trididemnum nubilum. The sequence continues at coordinate 1,733,597 of OZ014478.1, read as the reverse complement.
AACTGCTGTACATAAATGTGACGCAATAATCCGTCTTACGGATGTGTCGTAGAAGCGAGAGATAAGCGTTCAACATCGTTACCGGCTCTTTGTTAGTGTTTAAGACCTGAAACAATTCGTGAAACATTATTTTAAATGCCTGCTGTTCTTTTTTTTTTCAGAGCACACTTGAGATTTTTAAAGTTCAAATAAGAGCGTTTAAACGTGTTTTGAATTTGACTTGAAGTAAGAGAGGGACTGAAGGAGCTAGACAGTTTAATTCTTTCACATAGCTTCTGAATTTTAGCGTTTTAGTTATTCATGTGGTTTCAAAAACGTGCAAAATTAGATTATAACTTAAAATCGCTATTTTTGCCGCAAAATCACAAAAATCGCCCTGCGATGGGATGCTCCGCCCCCAGTGCAAAAGTCTCGAATGTCTTCCTCCTCAATACGACCCTATGGATTCTTCGGTTACTATTGTGCAGTTAAATACCGGTACCTTATGCTGCTCCTTCCAGTGTTGATAAGCAATAGATGCCTGAAATATTCTTCAAAAGTCACAAGCATTGTTATTTTCCCCCAAAAAGTCTTTAAACCTTTTCGTGCGCTATAAGTTGCAAGGCTGCCTTCAGACCTCCAGAAATGAAGATGTTAGTTCTCGTTCAATCAAATTGTCGTTTTTCGGTCAAAACACGGGAGTTGCAGACCAAAGTTCTTTATGCGAGTGTGCTTAACAGTTAGATGCTTTCGCTCGGCAAGCGAGGGTTGAAAAAAACGTCAACAATAAAAAAAGGCTTACTATACTCAAAATTTAGCACAATTTGATGCAGGGATCGGATGTTCTTTGTGATGGGGTGGGAAGGTGATAAAAAAATAAAACAGGAGGGAAAAGAATCATATCCCAAAACGAGTGTCAAAAGCCTGTTTCAATGCTTCAAGCAAAACAAGCCTTTTAAAAAAGTAATGAAAAGCCTGTAGTAATAAAAGTCCAGAACTTTAAGGAACCTGGAACAGATTCGTGGTTTTCAAAGAGATCCGAAACTTAGGCAACTTGAAATCAGCATGAAGGTACTATCCATCGTCGGAAGCGGTTGATGGTAACCTAGGGGAGTTGTTTTTGGCGTGAATGGGGAGCAAGAAATATATTTTGAACAAGGAATTGCGGAGGTCAAGGGTGATGATTGCTGGTCATGAAATGTTCGTGCCTCCTCGTGTCCAGGGCGCAGTGGGTGTTTTGGTTTAATTTGCTCAATACTGACGTTGTCTACACCTGTGACTAGATCTACGATGTAGTACTTGTCGTGTTTGCTGAGGGCTCGAAAACGTGTAGGCCTACCACAGCCTGTAGAATATATAGACGTTACGTGTGGATAACCTACAATTTTTGTTTCTTTTTAATTGAAATCCCAAACTCCCTTTGAAATCCAAGGCTTAAGAGCTAATTTGGATTTCCTTCTGGATAATTTGGTAACAGGCGCAAGTTTGTCAATCTCAGTTTTTGCAATAAATTTTTCGAAACTTATACCACAGTTTGCCCGATTAATACAATCGCTGTTGAAGAAAAAGGTAGACGTAGAAGATTTTAAAAAGTACTCGTAGAAATTAGCTGTAGAACTAGAAATTTTCATACTCAAAACTGCGTTCTTGCCCAAATTTTAAAATTGATATAAAATCAACTTAAAACGACGTTTAATTTTTTGCCAAAATTTGAGTATTTTTCCGAGGTCAACATTGCCAAATTTTCAAAAAACTGACAATTTTTATTCGTAATGCAACATACTGAGCACCCACGAAAACAAAATCAATTAAGCATCAAATTTGGCAAAAAGAATAAATTCGAATGTGCAGTGAGTAACACAATAAACATTCAAGAAAAAAAACAGTGTTTATTTGTAAAATACGGAGATCATCATATTGTTCTACTCCAGTAAGGGTTTCCAAATGCTGTATTTTAGTTTTTGTTTTTTGTATTTTAGTTTTTGTTTTTGTATTCCAGTTTTTTTTTTTTTTAAATATGATATAGTATCGTTGTTTAGGTTTTTTTCTTTTCTTCCTTCACGACTTGCACAATAATTATAAATTCTCGCAATAATATTCTTTTGTCTGGGTGGTGAATTTTCTTAGTTACTTTTTTTATTCGTAGTTACCAACTAGTGTAGTTAGTTATTAAAAACAAGATAGCTATTGATTCAAAAAATGCTTTGCAATCACCATTTAAACAAAAATTTATCAAAAATATTGGAATCATGTGTTTTTTTGCAACACTACTTTGATTGTATTCCATAATTTTTATTTCCGCACAGTTGATAAATGAATGAATTGCGGACTCCTGGTCTTGACAACGTAGGTGGCAGGAATTTGTGTCAGGGTGACGTCCCAGGGGCAGCAGATTCCATAAACATCTGTACTTAAAAATTTTAAGGTAAGTCGGAAGAACGACAGCAAATCAATTTAATTTGATTAGAATTTTTGGAAAAATTTGAACTTTTACTTGTGTAGCAATAACAGTATCAAATTCTAACCTAGAGTTTATAAGTTTTATCACAAACTTTTAGTTGTGGTTTCTTGCACAAAAACAAAATCCCAATGGCTCTTGCCGGTATTCCATCAAACAGCTTCCTTGTGTGGCAATAACAACCTTCAAAAAAACAAAAATATTAGCTTTGAATAATTCTAAAAAGTGAACGGTGAAATCTATTATTTCGAGATGCGCTTAATCAAAGCAGTCTGAGCATTGTTATCTTGAAGCTCAACGCCAAACAAGAAAACGTAATCAAGCTACAATAAAGCGGATGTTTTGTTAATCATTGAAAATTTGCCGAGGTAAACTTAAACATGGGCAATTTAAATTTTGGCGAAAAATTTTCAAAATCAAGTTAAGTCGACTTTTTGTCAATTTTTAACATTTCAGCAAGATCAATTATGGGCAAAATTTTATTTTTTTGCAAATTATTCCACATCACGTTAAGTTAATTTTTTGTCAGTATTTTTGAAGTTTTGGCTTGGACTCTTGATTTTTCTTCAATTTCCGCTTTCCCGTGAAGGTTGCGGGGGCAGCAGCTTGAGATTAAGCCGCCACTCTTCACTCTTCCATCACCTCCACCATTTCGCTTAAATGAAATCCCAAACGATTCCATCCAAGATCCTCAAATTATGAAATCTTTAAAAATTTCAAAAACGTGGCTGCCAAAGTTTACCTTACCAAACTTCCAAATGGAAAAAAAACTTGATTTTACTCGATTTTGAATTTCTTGCCAAATTTTGAAAATTTACCCAATAATGGTTGACCTTTCCAAAATCTTAAACAAAGATCAACTTAATTCGGTATGGAACCTTTTGCCAAGTTTGGGAATTCGCGCACAATAAACCTTACTAAAATTTCAAAAATCGACAAAAAATAGACTTAAAACGATTTTTTAAGTTATTGCCAAAATTTTAATATTTTTTACACAGAATTGGAAATTTTCCGTGAAATTTTAACATTTTAAAAACTCACAAAAAATAGATAGAATTCGATTTGCAATTTTTGTCAAAATTTGTAATTTTATCAATGCAATAAACATCAATTTCCAACTTGGGCTTTGAAGGTTTTAGCACAAATTTTTGTTGTGGTTTTTTGCACAAAAAATTTCTAATTGTTCTTGGATTAAACAAAACGTAGTTGTATGCTATCAAACAACTTCATATGTGGCAATAACGAACTTTAAAAAACCACAAATATTAGCTTTGAATAGTTCTTAAAAAATGATCGGTAAAATCCGAGATTGCGATGTGGGCTTAGAGATGCAATCTAACTAAGTTATTGCTCTCTTAGGTCGCTCATCGCCAAACAAGAAAAAGTAATCAAATTACGATAAAATCAGTGTTATGTCAATCATTGAAAATTTGGCCAGGTTTAACTTAACCATGGGCAATTCAAGTTTTAGCAAAACAATTTTAGAATCAAGTTAAGTTGACTTATTACGTCAATTTTTAACTTTTTAGCAAAATTAGCCATGGGTAAAGTTTTATTTTGTTTTTTACAAATTATTCCAAATCATGCCAAGATGATTTTTGTAAATATCTTTGAAATTTTAGCATCAACTTCCTCTCTTCATTTTCCGCTTTCCCATGAGGGTTGCGGAAGCAGCAGCTGGAGATTGAGCCGCCACACTTTACTTTCTTCCATCCCTTGGGTTGAAATCCCAAACGATTCCATCCAAGATCCTCAAATTATCAAATTTTTAAAAAATTTAGAAACGAGGTAGTCAAAATTTAAAAATCAAAAAACCTTGATTTAACTCCACTTTGAATTTCTGGCCAAATTTTGAAAACTTACCAATAGTTAACCTAACTAGCCGAAATCTTAAAAACTGACAAAAATCGACATAACTTGACAAGGAATTTTTTGCCAAAGTTTGAAAATCTGCGCAAGGTAAACCTTGCCAAAATTTTAAAAATCGACTCGAAACGATTCTTGATTTTTGCCAATATTTGAATACTTATCCATGGTTAACGTTGCCAAATTTTCAAAAACTGACAAAAAATCGATCTAATTCAGTTTAGAATTTTGTCACAATTTGAAATTTTGCCCATTAATAGTATACTTTCTAACGTAGATTTTATAGATTTCATCACAACTTTTTGTTGTGGTTTCTTGCCCAAAAAAAAATTAAAAAGCTCTTGGACGAAATACAACACAGTAGGTCCTCTTTCAAACAGCTCTTTTTTGTGGCAGAAACAAACTTCAAAAACAACTAATAATAGCCTTAAATTATACGCAAAAACTGAATGGTGAAATCCCTAATTGTGAGATGGGTTTAATCGATTCAATCAGGCTTTTTGGTATGTTAAGTCGCTCATCGCCAAACAAGAAAATCTGATCAAACCACAGTAAAGTAGATGTTTTTTCAATTATTGGAAATTTGGACAGGTTAACTTAACCATGGGAAATTCAAATTTTGGAAAAAAATTCAAAATCGAGTTATACGTCGACTTGAGTCAATTTTTAAATTTTGCCAAGATTAACCTCGTGGTCAAAATTTTATTTTTTTGCAAATTATTCCAAACCGAGTCAAAGTAATTTTTTGAAATTTTGGCTTAGACTATCCCTCTCTCTTCAATGTCTACTTTTCCATGAGGGTTATGGGGGCTGCAGCTTGAGATTAAGCCGCCACACTTCACGGTCTTCCATCATTTCGCTTGGGTAAAATCCCAAACGATTCCATCCAAGATCATCAAATGTTTAAAAATTTCAAAAGCGAGGCTGCCAAAGTTTCAAAATGGAAAAAAATTAATTTAACTTGTTTCTAAATATCATGCCAAATTAAAAAAAATTTACTCATGTGTGATTAACCTTGCCGAAATCTTAAAAAATTGATAAAAATCGACTGAACTTGATTTGAAATTTTTTGTCAAAGTTTGGAATATTTTTGCATGAAATTTAAAGATTTTTTGAAAATTTGAATGGATTATTTTTCCGAAACAAATTTAATATTTCAAAAACTATCAAAAATCGTAATTTAAATGACAATTTGTTGTCAAAATTTGAAATTTCACTAATGCAATAAGCGTTCATTTCTGACTTAGACTTAATAAGTTTTATTACAAATTTTTCCTTGTGGCTTTTTGCACAAAAAATTTCTAAAGGTTCTTGGATGAAATAAAACATAGTTGTTGGATGAAAAGTTATAGTTGTTGGATGAAAAAGTTCTTGGATGAAAAATTTTGTCCAAGTGAAGTTAACCGAGCTCTCGAAGTTTGCAACCGGTTGAAACCTTTCCCAAGTTATCGATGACGTCAGATTTTGGTTACTTCAGGTCGCTTTGCGTTACTTCGCGTTCAGTGTAAACGCGCTTTAAATGGTACAACAGTATCCAGGGTCAAAAAGACTCAACACTGTCGACCGCTCGCTTGAATAAAAGCTGATAAACCCGTCCGGACGATTATAGGAACATTGAATTGGCTTGTGGTTCGTTTGTGGTTTTGTTGGCATTTGAATGGAGCGGCCACGGAAACATATATCGTATACAAGCAAAACAGCATAATTGGTTTTGAATGTGGAAATGCGAATGTAAGTGACAGAAAAGCACTGGTGAGCAAATTACTGGCATTACAAACTACTTTCAATGAAAAATAGTGCTTGGTGGATTGCAAAAAAGCAGTAAAAGGTACAATTCTGGTTGCATGATTCAGGTTTGGAGCAGTTGTATTTTTGAGGTTATACACTATTTTTATAACGACAATCTTATAAAAACAAGAGACTTATTTTTGCTTAAAATTTAAGAAAAATGCCAGTTTTGTCATAGTAAAAGCATTAAGAATACTGGCTAAATATAAGCATTAAAATATTAATTTCAGTTTTAGTGCCATATCGTAGCGAAATAACCAGATGTTTGCAATTGCCGGTAGACTGTCCTATTTTTGTCAGGGCAGCTTTAACAATCGACAAAACTTGTGCACAAGACAACCTTCTATCATTTCATTTTCCAATAAAATCGGTTTTAAAATAGAAACTTATCTCAACTGGTAAATCGAAAGTAATAATAGAAACACAAAAAAATTCTAAATTAAGACGCCAACGTTTCGATTGGCTAGCTAAAAACTCACTGCCTATCTTCGTCAGAGATGGGAAGAAGCAAGACATAGCAAGAGCTGAAATGAAGCAAGAGAAAACATAAAGCGGGAGGTAAGGTAGGCAGTAGAGCTTTTTAGTTAGCCTATCAAACGTAGGAGTTTAAATTAAAATTTTAATCGTGTTTCTAATAACACACCCGTTTACACCAGTTGAGCTTAGCTGTCATTACAATTTACCAGTTACGAACAATGTCATCTGCGTACAACAAAAATGCTTGTTGAAATAAATACAGCAATAAAACAGTCGTCCTCTTTTGTACAATGTGCTACGTAGCATTTCAAGAACCCAAGGATTTCAAAATGCGCATCACGAAGTGTCTAAGACTACATCATTTTGGTTTTACGATGCTATTTTTTAGGAGAAAAATTCTCCAAACGGCAGCGCTAAGCGTTTGGAAAACATTTTATCAGCAAAAGCACTGCACTATTCGTCGACAGTATTTTCGGCGGTTCTTATACGAAATCTTTCACTAATTTGAAAGTAGACGATTGTTTGTTTACGAAAAAAGTAATTTGCAATTTCGTCACCACCTTCAAAAAGCAACTAAATTACCATAAAAATTTCTTTTTTGAAAATGTTATGAATGACTGCAAAAATTACTAAAAAAGTTATTCATTAGTTTAGTAATTGGTTACTGTCCACCTCTGAGAAGAATTAGTTAATGAAACGTAAAATGTACATAAAATCAAAAATTAGTTCCAGTGACGAGGTCTGATCAAAAAGTAATGAGACTTTTCAAAAGCATTTTGGATCATGCATAAGTTACACATAATAATAATAATAATGACAATGTAGTTGTTTAATATTTGCATGGCGTCGTTTCCTGCAAGGTAGCAGGTCAATGGCGCTTTACAGCACACTAAATTAATAAATTACACAACAAGTCTATCTCCCAGTTAGTTTTATGGGGTCGCAAACCATTCTCCCACTTTTCACAGCACTGCTAGGCCAAAAAGTCTGTGATTGACAAGGCTGTGAGTGCGACAAAGCGCATTGTCATGGTGCTGCATCAATTTCTCTTGGATTTGTGGCCTCACGCAGCTAACTCTTTTCCTGAGCCTTTTCAGAGCCTCAAGGTGAAAGTGTTGATTAACCGTTTGGTTTGGAGAAACACATTTTATGTTGCTGATTCATGTACTGTCCATAAAGCAAATGACCATGAGCTTGATTTTTAATTTACTCTTCCTCGCTTTTGTCGGCCTCAGCGAATTTGCTTGTGCCAATTCAAGCTTTGCCAGTTTTTTTCTGGTTCGTACTCCACAATTCAAGATTCATCATCAGCAGTAGCGTACGCAGGATTTTCGAATGGGGGGGGGGGGGCCAAAAAAATCAGAAAACTTGTAAAAATTTTTCCACCCAAAATCAGTCCATTTTCCTGCCCAAAATTGGGTGAAGACCAAAAAAAGGTCTTCGCCCACCGTTTGTGTGCTGAAACCTTGTGCCCAAGTTACAAAAGGGGGGGGCCATGCCACAATTTTTCATACTATTCTATGCTAAATATACTATCCTGGCGACCCAAAGGGGGGGGGGGGCCATGGCCCAATGGCCCCCCCCTAAATACGTCCCTGATCATCTGCGATAACTAGCTTCAGAAAATTTGGGTCATGTTCGATGCGTTCAACGAGGCCAGTGCCGATGTCTTTTCTGCTGCCTTTTTGCTGAGCAGTTGAATGCAAAATAAGTGAAAAGAGTATCAATTTTTGTGACGTGCAAAAGTAGTTTAGCAAAAGTTTCTTTCATTTGCATCATGGAAGAGGAAGACTTCTGCTACGTGAAATGAAGTTCTATGAGTGGCTAAAAGCAGTACTTAAATTGTAGGGGGAACGGGGGGGGACGAATCCCCCCATCGAGATTGAGTGTCCCCCCATCGAGATTTGATCGCTGGTTTATGGGAGGAAAAAGTCACAGTTTTTGGCCAGAAAAACTGCTTAAATTTTTGATTTCGGCCAGAAAAAGCCTTCGGATTTCGGCGAAGACTTATTTTTTTCTTTTTTTGGAGATCACCTGCTTTTGGTCGGAAAAACCGCTTAAATTTTCGATTTCGGCCTGAAAAAGCTTTTATAATTTTTTTTTTTTGGAGATCACCTAATTTTCACTGAAAAATCGCCTCAATCCAATTCAGGAACAACGAAAATTTGGGTCAAGTTCGTTCACGGATCAACCTTCCAAAAAAGCCCCATCCTTTGTGAAATCCTGGCTACGTGCTTGTTCTTCACTAAGGTTCAGTCAACGCTGAAAAAGCGTCCCCCCATGCAAAATTTTACAATTTAAGTACTGGCTAAAAGGTTGCTACGTGAGAGAAATTTCCCGCAGTGATTATCATATGAAGAATTATAAAACCAGTCTCATTACTTTTTGGACCAATCTCGTATGTTATACCCGCAGCGAAAGTCAAAATGTTACCAAATTGAACACACAATATAAACAAGAAAATTATGCTAATGTTAGCATGTAAAATACACATGTGAACTATATACAAGCAAAAAACAAAGTAACACTTATATAGCTACATAACCACTGTAAATATGGCAATGTTTAGCCAACTAAACAAATTATGCACAAATACAAAACCTAAAAGAAGAGCAACACTTTTCAAAAAGTGTTTTCTTTAACTTTTTTATAACGGTATATTTATTTTTTATCTTTTCCATAAAAATTGCACATAACAAACATGATAGTGCATAATATGAGCATTGAGTAGATGTCAGCATCACTCGACTTCAAAGGAGTCACGACGAGAAGCTAATATCTTCACAATGCTCATAAATTTTGATGACCTCAAACTAGTCTAATTTTGAATATCAAAATAACAGCAAATTGAACTTAAACTGCACCAACACAAAAAATCATGTTCTATTTTCTCTAATATACAATTAATGAAAAAACTGAGGCGAGATCAAAATATAAAATACCGAATGAAAAAATTTGGTTGTGCTCTGTGCCCTAATAAAAAACACGATCAAAAAAACCAAAGGTCATACGACATGTAGATTTAGCCCTTGCTGCATAATATTGTAACTATTCAATTAATAAAAACAAATTAATTTCAAAAAATTTAGAATATTGGAATAAAGCAAAATACAGAAAGAAAATTTTGATTGTTTTCTACGCCCCCAAAAAAGAAATTTAGATTGTAATTACAATTTAGTCGCAAACCTGCCTTGGCCTAGAAATTAGGCAATGAACTATAATTGAAGCACGTTTTGGCAAAAGTTGATAAGTCGCATTTTGCCGTTTCGATAAAATCGCGTTTAAAGTTTTAAACTTTCATTTGGCTCTGTTGTCAAGTGCAACATAATAAGCCATTCATTACCGAAAAATAATTGAAAATAAAGATAATTTTCTTCTCAGGTGAAACATTTTTATCAAACAACTTGAAAAATACCAAAAACTCACTTTTTGAAAATGCTGCTTATCAACTTTTGCCAAAACATGCTTCAATTTCAAAATTAATCCAAAACATCGCGGATCAGATAAGCGAACGCAAACTAGCTGCGATTTTATCACACCAAAAATATTTTAGATATCGCAAATTAATTGCATCTATTTTGCATAATAAATATCACAAAAAGTCATCAATGCGATTGCCATCCCTGAAAATTAGTACAATTTTATGAGACAAATATATATTAACATGGTTTGGGGCAGTACTTAAATTGTAAAATTTTGCATGGGGGAACGCTTTTGCAGCCTTGAACAAACGCATTTGGCATGCGAAAGTACTTTAGTGGAAATTATCTAATTCCGTCGCCGAAATTGAATGAAGACCAACAAAAAAAAAAAAACGCAATTTGGAACTATATTCGGCCGGAATTTGTAGGATTTGTTTGTGCTAGCTGGCTTTTTTTCCTTTACTCATCCAGCGCTCAAATCTCGATGGGGGGACGCTAAATCTCGATGGGGGACGCTAACTTTCAATGGGGGGACGCATCCCCCCGCGTACCCCCTAAAATTTAAGTACTGGTGTGGGGTGCTACCCCCTTGGGCACTCTCCTCCGCCACATTAACTTTTGACATGGTTTAAGTTACAAAGCAAATTTTTTTTTATATCAGTAGAAGTTTAGGCTATATTTTGTCATGGTTTTAAGAAGCTAATTTGTTATCTCATCAGTAGCCATGTAGAAAACCATTATTTCAGTTATGGTTTGGGGATCTACCTCCCTTAAAAACACCACTAAATCAAGTTTTTTTGTGGCTTTAGCTAGACATTTAATTTTTTTTGCAAGTCAGCAAATATTTTAGAGGCAAATATTTCAATATGAGATTTGGGGGTTAACTTATGAGAAAGCTAGAGACCTAACTTTTTTGATATCGAAAAAGTCTGACATGGTTAGGGGATGCCAGCTTCTAAGAAACAGTCAAAATTCTTTGAGCGACTTACACTCTTAAGTTTGCAAATTAGTATAATTTACGAGACAAATACTTTAATTTGGGAGCGTCAACTTTTTGAGCATATGGTTTAAGGTGCCATATTCTTTTGATACCAGTAGCTATTTAACAACAAATTTTTCAGCATCGTTTAGGGGTGCAATTTTTCAATGGCTTAAGCAAGAGAGCAAAATATTTTTCGCATGTCAGAAAAAACTCCCGAGACAAATATTTCAACATGTTTCGGGGGTTCAATTTGTAAATAAGCAACCAGCACCCTATTTGTCCAAGTTAAATTATTTTGGCCACGTTTTGAAACCACAAGCTGTTACAGTCAAATAGGATTTGGCAGTTTTGTTACATTTTGTTGACATAACATTGCATGCGTAGAATATGCCCAATGAGATTGGACACACTATGTCATTGCTTCGATTGCGCAAAAAAATTGAAATTTCACAAGTCTGTTTGCCAATCGCGAACGAAATACTTAAAAGGGCATTCAGGACGGTTTTGTTTAGAAAATTTTTCTGTGAAACCATAGTGAAACAACTTTGGCAATTTTTTAGAATTTTTTCGCACCAATTTTGATTTTCTTCGGCCAAGAAATCGTAAGATATTTGCAATTAGTTTTCCCCTTAGACTAAGGAGAAACGCTTTCCGAACATTACCAAACTGAACGGACGTGGGTCAAAATCGTTCCAAATAATTGACTAGATTTGCAGCTGTCACGGAAGTGGTTTCGTAGGTACCTGCTGATAACCGTAGCAAACCTATACGAAAAATGCTAATTAAAAAGCTTTGCATTAAAACTTGAGGTGCATATTTACACGAAAAACTAACTGGCCTTCTGAAATTTTGGCCTCAACCAATTGCGCAATAATCGCATGAAACTTTCTGGCTCACTAAAAACTAGAATCTTAGGCTAAGATCCATAGGTGGGCACAAGTCCGTTAATCGTTAATCCGTTAATAACGAAGCCAACTTTTTCTTTAACTCGTTAATCCGTTAAAAAGTTTTTTCATGTTAACGGACTAAATTAAGTTTCGTTAAGTTCTGTTAATGGACTAAAGTAACTTCCTTTAAGTTCTGTTAACTTCCGTTAAGGTTTTTATCGTATCTTGCACCATTCATTCATCGTACCGGTACAAACCAGTTTGCACTGGTAACACTTGATGCATATTAGCACGAGTTTTATTGAAGAGAGCGAAGATAGGAGCTCTTTTTTGTGGCAAACAATAAGCTGCAGCTTCATAGGTCTATTAATTATCGCTGTTCACAATTTCCAAAGATTTTCCAATCGCAACTTCGTTTGTGCATTTGAACCTATTTTTATCTCGAAATTAGATTAGACTGTAAAATGTAACTTCCAAAACACAAAAAGACCACCACAGCAATAAATATTTCCTTACAATCAGCTCAACAGCGTCAATACGTGTTCTAGAAGAGAGTGAATAAAAAGAAATGTAAATTACGCGCAAAATATTAACGTATTAACGGACCTGATTAACTTCCGTTAATTAAAGCTGAAAATAACGGATTAACGTTTACGGAGGTGTGAAGTTTGTTAACGGATTAGTGGTTAACGAAGCTAACGTTTTGCATTAACTTGCCCACTTATGCTAAGATCTTGTCAGTTACAATGCTTTAGCCTTCAACATGCAATCATTTCTTCGGATAGGCTATCTATAGCAAGCAATCGTCACTATAGGCTATAGGCCAATGCTCTTCAACCGGTGTGCACCAAAAAATGTTTGAGGTGCACCACTACGAAAGGGTACACAAGGGTGCATCACAAGCTTACCGACTATATACGCAGAACCTGTTAAAAGATTGTAAATAAAAATGAACTATGATTAGACAAACTGACAGTAATCATAGGTTTGAAACTAGATAAACACATATTGTAGCAGTAAGGCGATTATTAAGCATCAGACGCTTTCCTACAATTTGTTTTGGGTAGTTGTGTATTTGTGATTCATGTACTTGCATGGCCTACTAAAAGAAAACGGCCGCACGTCATCTAACAACGAGAAATTTAGGGGACAACTTTTGCGCGTCGCTTTGTTTCCTGAAGCCGCAAAAGTTGCTCTTCTAATTTTCTTGCAGTTAGGTGACATGCGCCGCCGTCTTCCTTCAGTAGGCCACGGTACTTGCGATTCAAAATTAGACTATAATCGCCAGTGGACTAGCTATCTGTAGATTTACGGTTACGTCAGCCTACTAAACTAAACCACATTATGTAGTACACCAGGCCTGCGCAACGTACGGCCCGCGAACCCTTTTATTGCGTCCCTCAAAATGGTGACATGTGATCTCAAGCATAATCTCTTTTAAACAATCCATGTTTGTCGTATTGGGACATGGTGTCTAATGCGATTGTGTGTGAAACTGGAATCTGCGTTTTACGGTCATACCTCTGCGGCAGAGCTTTTCAAAAAAATTGCCTCTGTGGCAAAAACAAGTTGGATCAAAATTTTTTCTGACTTTCCGCTTTTGCTCGACTTCATGACAGAACATGGAAGCAATTTTCAGATGCAACTGCTTCCAGTTATAGAAGCACATATTAAATTGCTGCAAGAAAATTTGAGAAGTATTTTGCTGCTGAACAGAATGCCACACTTGATGCTAATTCTGTGATATAATGTCGTTTCACTTGTGATCAGGGCCTACGAGAGGGGGGTTCAGGGGGTACACCGCAGAGATGGAAACCGGTCGGGTGGACCAGCACCGGTCGGGTAGACCGGCGGGTCGGGTCGAGATTCTTCGACCGGCAGATCAAGCCGGTTGAAAAACGGGTCAAATTACCCTTTCTGGCAACTAAAAGACATTTAAGCTCCAACCGAAATATACTTGAATATTTTATCATAAATAAAACTTTTAATAAAAAATCAGTATTAACAACCCACACCTTTCGAAAACACTTGTTGAATGGTTTCAAGCTGCGACTAATATGCTGTGACCATTAAGACATGCACATCCAGGGACGTGTTTAGAGTGGGAGTATTGTGCCAGGTCCCCCACTTTGGGCCACGGCAGAGAGCAAAAAAGTGCAAAATATACATTAAAATCGCGTAATCAGGTTCAAAAAAAGCATGCATGTGGAAGAGGCTTTCGCTACCTGGCATTTTAGCATCAAGTTAGTCAACTTGAGCAGAAGTGGCGCTTATTACAGATTTTTTAGTACATGCTAAAATCTTGCCGCTTTAAAAAGCCGTTTTTAATTTAAATTTACCCACTCTACACTGGGCAAGAAAGACATAGCTCTTATTTTTTTATATCTAACTTGCCATGGATTGTTCTGAAGTAGCAGCATTTCTACAAACTGCTGGGGCACATCATATTTCGAATGTTTTCTAGCCAATGTCATAACAGTTTAGTGTTTTCAATGAAAATAACGGACGCGTTTCGTTCATCCGAGTAGTTATTCATAACCACTTCGTACTATCGATGAGTTTATTTATTGGTTTGACGTTTCGCCTCCCAAACCGAGAAGCTTCTTCAGAACAACTTGCAGTGCTGCCTTTGCAGTTACAAAAAGATAAATGAGAAAAAAATAACAGCAGAAGATAGATATCAGTAAAAACATATGAACATCGTATTGTACTATTATACCCAAAAGCATTAAAATAATGGAGCAATAACATTATATAATATTGAAAATTATGTCACTAACAGCGTGAAAAAAATTAATAATATTCATAACAACTAGGCTGCTTCATTAACAGTTTGAGAAAGTATGCAAAGGATCTATTGCAAAACATTATTAACTGGTAAAGGTTTTTAGCCGCACAGAAATTTATATTAATTGTTCCGTCGTATATAAATCTCTGTGCAGCTAAAAACCTTTACCATTGCATAATGTTTTGCAATAGATCCTTTTCATACTTTCTCAAACTGTTTGTGAAGCAGCCTAGTTGTTACGCATATTATTAATTTTTTTCATGCTGTTAGTGACATAATTTTTCAGTATTCCTTTTTTTCACGCTGATAGTGACAAAATTTTTCAATATTCCTTTTTTTTCACGCTGTTAATCTCATAATTTTCAATATTATATAATGTTATTGCTCCATTATTTTAATGTTTTTGGCTATAATAGTACAACGAGTATTGTGATGTTCGTTTGTTTTTACTGTTTTACTGTTACACTTCTGCTGTTATTTTTTTCTCATTTATCTTTTTGTAACTGCAAAAGCAGCACTGCCGAAAAAAAAGTTCAGTGTTTGCTGCTCGGCAAATTGCAAATAATCTATCACAAATAGCTATGAATTGTAACTTCATTTTTTGGCCTTCGAATAATATCATTTGAAAGAACGTCTAATATAATTTAGCTTGTGCACTCCAGTGGTTTTTACGCTTATTTTGTGCACGTTTTGCGCTGCTCAAAACAGGCCTTTCAAACCGAAACTTAAATAAAAAAGGTTTTAAACTTGAGTCATTTTTGCAAAAAAAAAAATTTTTTTTGCTTTTTTTTCTGAGACCCCCGTCCAAAGCCACAAATTTTAACACCTCATCCATGCCCCCCCTTTTGAAAATTTTTTATTAGATACATTGAACAGTGAACAAAAACGGCCGATCGATAGGTCGGTCAACCGGCGATGATTTTGAAATTTACCGGTCGAGTCGGGTCGAGAAAATCCTGACTGGTTCCCGGGCCCGGGCCTAGGGGAGCCCGGAAGAGTTTAGGTTCCCGGGTTAAGTTTTTTTGGTCTGGCCTTCACCAGATTTTGGGGAAAAAATCGGACTAAAATTCTGTGAAGACCTTTTTTTTTTTTGGTTTTCACCTAATTTTGGGGAAAAAATCGGACTAAAGTTCACAACTTTCGGCAGAAAATCAGAACAAACTTTGATGTCCGGAGATATTTGGGGACCCGGCATCGACCTTCGAATACCCTAGAAAAATTTCTCTCGGAGGCCCTGCTTATGATAATATTACTACTGAAACCGAATATCTAATTGACCTTCAATCAGATTTCGGCACGATATTATTTAAAGAAACACAATATACCGAATTTTGGTGCACGTACTAAATGTGCCAGAACACAGAAGCATAGCAAAAAAAGATTTCTGGTCTCAATCAAATGTCCTCAACGTATGGATACGAAAACAATTTTTTTTTATTTGTGTAAGATCAAATCTCAAATCAAAATCAATTCTTTCATTATACTCGCTGTATTACGACGAAGCGTGTAACGAGTTGACGGGGCCCATCTTCGCGTCATTGCGCATGGGCAACACAGCTTCCTTCGAAAAAAAGTCGCAGCGATTTGACCGGCCCGAGATTCGAATCTCAAACCTCCCACTCCAGAGATGAACGCATTACCAGCAAAAGAAATCCAATTACACCGACCATTGATGAGGGCAGCAATTAAAAAAGATCTCTGTATAGAATGTTGGTTGATGATACGCAACAGCAAAAAAGTGATTCAAGAAAATTTCTTGAATTTGTTATGTGCTCTGTCTTGCGTTGTTTTTAGTGAAGACTGTAGTGTAATTGTCTTTTTGCATGTTAATTTTAAAGTGGCTTTTTACCTCATTTCAAACTTTAAGCTCAGGGTGCATGAGCTCGTCACAAGAGTTTTTAGGGTGCACCATAACAAAAAAGGTTGAAGAACACTGCTATAGGCTACTACGCCTAAAGCTCTAAAACCTTACCTTGATTCCGAATGCTTGGCTAGCACTCGGCGGACAAAGCACATTAGGAAAGCATCTAACTTCTTTGAATTCAAGCAGGAGTTGTTCCTCCAATTTATTTACCTATACCAGTGCTTTTCAACCTGTGGGCCATGGCCCACCGGTGGGCCACAGAGCATTTTGGTAAAAGTCGTGTTTGAATCTTTTTTTATTTTTTTTTATTTTGAGATCACCTGTTTTCGGCCGGAAAAACCGTTTCAATCTACCTCAAAACTGATTTGGCTGGAAAATTTGGGTCAAATTCTTGAACAATACTTTGAGAGTGGGGCCATGGAAAATTTTCAAAATGAAAATGGGCCACGGTTAGAAAAAGATTGGGAACCACTGACCTATACCTTTCAGCACTCACCTAGTTTCAAGAAGGACGGCACTTACCAAGACTCGAAATAGAAGTTACAAACTGATGTATTGCGCAATCTCCTTGAAACAAGATGGCCGAAATTTGGATTCTAAGAGGAAAACATGAAATTTTTTCTCTTAAACTTTCTTAACCTGATGAGTTGCAAGAATCGCAATGGGGTCATGGTGGTAAACATATTTTTTAAGATTTGTTTTCAGTTTTTTAAAATTCGGGTTGAATGCCCTTTTAACGTTAGAAAGCTATTTTGTAGTGGTTTCTGAGATTCAACAGTGCTTTTGTCTACTTTTGATGCAAACTGTATTTGACTTTGTAGCTTTTTATACAACAGCATGATTTTTTTACTAACTGGCTACCTCTGCACTCTGCAGTTTATGACAAGGTTAATTAATATTGCTCCACACAGTTTCAGTTACAACGAAAGCGTACGGTACAGATACCTCAATTATCAAGTAAATCATGTGCACGACTAAATTACGTGAAAAAAAACAGAGTTGGGGATTCTAAGAATAAAATTTCTAAGATTCTAATATTCTAAGAATTCTATTTGAATAAGCTCTGAAGATGCTATAAGTGTTTAGCGAAACGTCAGTTATTAAAATGTATTCCTGCATTTTGGCTGTACTTTTTATTCTTAGAATCGTTAAGAGTTGGGGAGTTATTGGAAAAAAGACACGACTTTGAAGCTCTTATTTAACACACTTATACTTCCGACTCTAGCACTTTATTATTGTCACAGGCCGTCCGCAACATTTAAAGCTAAATTCTGTGTTTCAAATGATTGTTTGAAACACTTTTGAACAACTATTTTTGAAACAATTTTGAAACACTTTTGGCATCACTGTGTTTCCGTAAGTAAAAGAAGGATGAGACATATTTCTTGTATAAATTTAGCAAAATGAGTTCGAATTCGTTTTTCTTTTTCTGGTTTAGCGCTGGTCGCAACTCTTGGTACAGATTTTCACATTCAGTTTGGACGTTTTTTATATTGATAGAAGGTGATGCCAATTTTTTAAAATTATGGAAATTTTGAACATTACGGCAGCTTCAATTTTAAATTTTTTGAGAGGTTTCATAATTTTCCCATGCCAAAACTTGTAATATTAACAAAAAATTAAATTGACTCAATTCGGAAAAAAATAAAATTTTGCCGAAGCTTATCTTGACAAAATTTTTAAATTAATGACAAAAAGTCGACTTAACTCGATTTTGAATTTTTTGCCTAAATTTGACTTGCCAAATGTTTAATGATTGACAAAATATGGACTTTATTCTAGTTTGATTACGTTTTCTTGTTTGACGGTGAGGTACTTATTGTAGCGATAGTCAGATTGCTTCGAGTAAGCCCAACTCGCAATTATGGATTTTACCGTTCAGTTTTTAAAAACTACTCAAGGCTATTATTTATGGTTTTTTGAAGTTTTGTTATTACCACAAAAGGGAGCTGTTTAACAGAAAACCTACAACAATGTTGTATTTCATCCAAGATCGTGATTCTCAATTTTTTTTATTCAAGAAACCACAAGAAAAGGTTGGTGATAAAACCTATGAAGTCTAAGTTAGAAATCGACGTTCATTGCACTGGCCAAGTTTTAAATTGTGAAAAAAATTTCAAATTTGAGGAGTTCAGTTGATGTTTTGTCACGTTTTGCAGTTCGGCAAGGTTAACCCAGTGGCGCGAGGTTTGATGTTTTCTTCTTGCAATTTGCTGTGTGATGTTTTTGTTAGAAAGCTGATGTAAACTGCGCAAATATTAGCGAAGTACTCGTAGTCTTGAAATGGTGTAATCTCAAACAAAAACAAAAAAATTCAAATCAATTAGTCTGGAAAACTGATTGGAAAATGATCTCCGGAAAATAATGGTCTTAAGCTCAGTTTCATCTCTATTCATGGATATTTTTACTGAAATTTTGCCGAAAAAGTCCAGTGGTTTGTGGTCTGATGTTTTTTCTCTTAAAAATCTGATGACTTTTAAAGAGCCTTAGTTGGCGTCACTGCGTTAGCTACAAGCAAATTTTAAAATTTTGGAACAAAATTCAAAACCGTTTCAAGTCGATTTTTTTTTAATTTTTGAAAATTTGGTAACTGTGACCATGGGAATTTTCAAATTTTTAATTAAAAGTTCAAAATTAAGTTGAGTCGTATTTTTGTCAATTTTTAAAAAATTTTGGCAAGGGCAAATAGATTATTAAGCTTTAGCAAACATTTCAAAATGAACCAAAGCTGATGTTTCATTAATTTTTAAAATTTTGGCAATAGTATAATTTTGCGCAAATTAACAAAAATTTTCAAAATCGAGTTTAGCCGCATTATCGGCAATTAATTTTTTATCAATTTTTGAAACTTTGGCAAGAAAATTTTGGTAATTTTGGCAATCTCAATGTCGAATGTAAGTTAAAATTTGATATTTTTTCTGTAGTTAACCTTGTCGAAATTGTAAAAATGGAAAATAACTCGACGAAACTCGATTTTGAATTTTATGCCAAATTAAAAAATTTGACCATGGTTGCTAGCTTTGCCAAAACTTCAAAAATTGACAGAAATTTTTTTACTCAATTTACAATTTTTTGCTAAAGATTGAAAATTTGCCCATTGTTTTAACCGTGGTAGAATCTTTTGCAAAAGTTGTTTTGATTTGACCGTGGTTAACCTTTTAAAAATTTCAATAATTGGCAAAATGTTCACTTAATTTTCATTCGATTGTGTTTCCTTGTTTGGCGATGTGCAACTTAATATAGCAGTCTCATCACATTGCTTCGATTAAGCCCATCTTTCAACTACGGATTTCACTGTTCAGTATTTAAGAACTATTCAAAGCTTGTGGTTTTTTGAAGTTTGTCATTGCCACACAAGGCAGAATTGTAAACGGGCCGACTAGTTCAGGCCCGAGCCCGACCCCAACCTGAAAATATAAGCCCGAACCCGGCCAAAAACCCCAAAATTAATTTGAAGCCCAAATCATGCCCGAAAAAACCCGAAGATTAAGTCGGGTCTGAAAATTTTTGCAATGTTTCCAAATTATTTTGATTATATTTTAGAGCACTTAAGATCAAAAGCTCTTTTCACGCCCGAATTATGCCCGAAATTTTTGTCAACTTTAGGCCCGAACCCGACCCAAAAAGCCCGGCCCGACTTGCAACTCTGACACAAGGGTGCTGTTTGATACAACTTTTTTGTACTGGAAGTAACCACAACAAGCACTTTGTGACAACACCTTTGAAACCTAAGTTAGAAATCAACGCTTATTGCATGAGCTGAAAATTTGGCAAAATTTAGCAAATAATACGTTTCAATATCACGTATAGGCAAATTGTCAAAATTTTCCAAATAATTCAGCATCGAGTTTAGTTGACTTTTTGTCAATTTTTGAAATTTTGTCTTGGAGACGTTACCATGGGCAAATTTTCAAGTTTTGGCAAAAAATTAAAAAATATCAAGTCAAGTCAATTTTTTCTCATTTTTGAATGTTGAAATATTGGCAAAAAAGTCAAAATCAAGTTATATCTATTTTGTGTCAATTTTTGAAAGTTTACCAAGGTAAATTTTCAAATTTTGGCTAAAAAGTCAAAACCGAACGGGGTCGATTTTTTTCAGTTTTTGAAATTTTGGCAAGGTCAATTTTTTAAATTTTGGAAGAAAATTCGGAACATTGTCTATCACAAAGATTGATGCGAAATACCTAAGAACAAGTCTAAACCCAAGACCACACAAAATTGGTCTCGATGCCGATATTTTCAGCAGAGTTTAAACTTTGTATTGTATTTTTACTGGACTCGAAAACTTTGCAGAACAAATAAGCGGGAAAACTTACTAGCATCTTGTGTTTTATTGCACATAAATTTACAACGAAAAATAGCACATACAGTCATGTTTTTCATGTCTAGTGAAAATGAACAGTCGTACTAGCCGAGATATTAGTTTGTTTGCGACTAAACGAAGACTGAAGGCAAAAGCAACAAGAGTATTCAAAATTAGGCCAATTGTATTAAATTACATCGGCGTTGATTCCATCCTTCTTGACCCAGCCGTTCCACAGATATTCTACTTCAAACACGACGTAGGAGCCTCTATAATCATAATTTTATTGGCAACTCTGACGTTGATAACATCCGCGACACCATCTTTAACCGATGAGTGGTCCAGTGGATGGAGCATTTGCTGCTGAAATGGTAGACTTGGGTTCGATTCCCGGCCGGGTCAAACCAGCGACTATAAAAATTGGTATTTACAGCTTTCCTGCTTGAAGCTCAGCAATAAAGAGGGACAGTGTGAAGCCTCCACCGTGTGTGGTAGACAGGTGGGCAGGAGGCAGCTTGACTTGAAGACCGAAAGGTCCCTTCGCTGCCTCTTGGTCAAGGTAACTTGGTGAATAAAATGTAATTACAAATACCATTGGCCTAAGACAAGGCCGCAACTGGAATAAGCCACAAAAGCCTTTCAACTTATAGGTTAATAAACCTTAGTATGAATGGCCACAGCATTGAAACGTCGGGATTGCCAATAAAAGTTGTTGTAATTTTGAAACCCCTACATCGTGTTTGAAGTAGAATATCTCTGGAATGTCTAATTCAAAAAGAATGAATGTAATATGACTGGCCCAATTTTGGATATCCCCATTGGGTTTGCCTTCGGTCCTCTTTTAAGTTTTGTTTTGTTTTCCTCTTTTCTGCTGGGGTTTAATTTTTATGCGAGTTTTCAAATGTCAAAAAATGCACTTGTAATTCGTTAAAATTTGCACAAAAATTAGTTTTTGAAAGACATAATTTTTCCTTGCATCATCGTTGTCTAATTGCTTCAAAATTATAAATGCTAAAATAAGACAATTCTTTAAAAAATTTTCTGGAATAATTTCAAATTGGAGCAAAAATCTACGTTCTACTTCACTACAAATGCCTCTTTTAGAGTTAGAAAACATTCCATTACCAAATTTGAGCAAAAAACCTAAATTTCAGCAAAGATTTTTAAATCAAATTTTGACCAAAACTTTTTCTAAACTGCCAATATTTAATAAAACTTTTATCAATCAAATCAAATCTTTCATTCTACTCGCTGTAATAAAACGTTGAAGCGTGTAACGAGTTTGCGAGGTCCATTTTTGCGTATTACGCCAGGGCAACACAGCTCGTTTCAAAAAAATATCTCGACGGTGGCTAACCGTTGGCAACGCTACGTCCAATTAAACCGGACCGAGACGTGAATCTCAGACCTCCCGCTCCAGAGACGAACGCGTTGCCGCTTGACCAAACTTTTATGCGTAAGTCAAAAAAAAAAAAACGGTTTGAAGCTTGTTTTTGCTCCGCGCGACAATCCTAGAAGATGACAAGTCAATTCGCACAAATGATTGAAGGACTGGGATGGAATTCTTCAGAGCTTTATACCTACGCCGAATGGGCGCACGTTTTTAGCTGCAAAGGCATCAACCTTTTAACTCGAGCTGTTTGTCTAAATTGTGTTCCGCGAGATAGGAGTAAAAATGCATCCCACCTACTCTTAAGCCGAAGGCTTTGGAGCACCAAATTTCAAATGTGAGTTCAGGTGTTTCGAGTAATTTGTCATAGTGACCTCACGTCTTAATGTTGGAAAAAACAGCGTCTTGGAAGGTTCAATTTTTGCGCATAAGTTTTTTTTTTATTAAATCATAAAATGCCTAAGTTAAAATGATTACGTAACAAAAACGTTTCATAGTTTTGTAAAAGTGAAAGAAAAAAATTAGTTAAAACGCCCAAATATAAATTAGCTTCGACAAATTCAAAGTTAAGAAACTTTCTCATAGTTTACGCCAGCAACTTCAAAATTTTATTTTCATTTTTGTGAATAAATTTGACTCAAAGTCAATTAAGCAAGTTCTAAGTAAAAAGCTCTTTTTTCTTAAATATTTAATAATAAAGAGTGGGGGACTCTACCTCATTCCTTTAGTAAAACAAACTTAAACTACAATAACAAAAATCGACAAAACGCACTGTAAAGTTACGTGGAAACATGATAGGGGATGTTGTAGTTTTTGCTTGAGAACGAATGGGGTTGCGAATCGTAACCCAACATTGGGGGTGCGCTTGGGTAACCGTGATCGAACTGATCCTGGTAATAGGGGTCGTCAGAGTTCCTTTCCGCATACTGGGGGAGCTGCTGTTCTTCGTGTTGATAACTATGAAAGCCATGATCGTATTCTCTTTGAGGAAGATCATTTTCGAATTCGTAATGGGGTCCATTAAACGACGGTTGTAAATGCAAACTTGATTTTGGGGCAAAATTATCCGATGCGTAAGACTGAAAAAATAGTAAAAAAGTTGTATAATTTATGAATTTACGATATGTTGAAGAGAATTTACTGCATGCAACAACCACAGTTACACTAGCAAAGTGTATCTAATTGAATTGAAGAGTCAAAGGAATTTTTATGCCATAGGTTGACAGAGTTGGGCAGCAATGATTCAGACCGTTATAGTACTTATCTGCTACACTCATCAGCTACACTGAGAAGGTAAAGCTGAGAATGTTACTCTTCAACTTTTCCTGTGTTTTCAAAATGTAATATTAAAAATATAATGCCTGCTAATTGCTAGGGGCTGTTTGAAGTTTCAAGTGACCAAGTATTGTTCTTTCTTGCATCCACAAACGACATTTGGCGGTACAAAATTGCTACTGTTCTGTGCAGCAGTACCATATTGAAGGCGTTGTCGGAATCTTTTTTTCAAAGTTTGGGGTTCAAGATTTTGTGGAAACATGTGACACTTACGGAGTGATGGGATCGTGATTCACTTTTCCACAATCCGCTGTTTGGCCCGCTTAGTGATGATGGTTCCGATCCGACATATCCAGAGGATGCAGAATAGGTTCGAGGTGGACCCGAACTATGTCGCATGCTTTGGGTGGCACTGAACAATATTGCGATTAACCTTACAGTGTTGTGCGTATATGGTGCAGTGATAATGCAACAGACTCAGAATTGAAAGATTGAGACTTCGATTCTCTTTGTCGCTGGCGGTTTTGAAAGTTCGTAACAACACAATTTTTGATTTAACGAATATTTATAAGCTACAGTTCTGAAATTTTGCTTCCCCTGTTTTAAAAAGAAAAAAAGCTGTTGTTATACTAATTAAGTTCAATGATATTTTCACCGGTTTACCGTACAATGATTACATAATAGTGTACTCTTCAATGGAACGGGAGGTATATCGTTCTATTTCCGGGCCACGCAAATCAAATCAAAGGATATTATTAACGATCAACCACCACTGCAAAAATTTCTTTGTGATCACTTTAGCAATCGTTTATTTCGCTTATAAAGCGTAATATTGCAAAGACAAAATTCAAGAATTAGATACAACATTTAATGTGGGTAAATAAGTAATGTCTCGAAATGATGCTTAATTAAAGGCTCGCAATCTATTTCACAAAGAAGAGTGTATATTTACAGGATTCGAACCTGCAGCCTTTGGACTACCGGTTCAGTGCTCTACCAAAACATCTACAAAAATTGTAAGTCTATCGTGTTCCCATTTTTTAGGTTTTTACCTCAAATTCGCAGTTAAAGGGATTTTTCCTTTCTGTACCGTCATCATTTTCCCCGCTTTCCTTTTTCGTATTTGCAAATATTTAGCGAGTCCAAACGCGACGAGCACAAGTCCAGCGATTACTGCGATTGTGATGCCAATAATAGCGCCAGGACTGGATCCTGCAAACAGAAGCTTTATGAAGGTATAACTGGATGTTCTAGTATAAGCCACACCGCGCCCTCATCCGGATCAGATTAAAACCTTTGGCTGTGCTGTATCTTCAGAATTTTATTTACATAGAAGTTTTTGGTGATCAAAAAAGAGGTCATCCCGGAAAGGCTAGACCTACAAAATTTCCTAACTTTAGAACCTATGGCTAATTGTAAATTGCAGCAACATAGCATTGTTGCTTACAGTACTGTAATATTGCTTAATAACAAAAAAGCTAAGAAAGCTTTATAGTAGAGCAATTTTGCTTACAGTAATAATTTTAAAAAATACAACTGACGGCGAATAACAAATAAATAAAACCAGCGCGAACCTTTGCATTCCAGATTGTTCGTGGGTCTCCACCCTGCAGCCTTGCATTGTATTAAATCATAATTTGGGCTTCCGAAAGAACACTCCACCTCGCATTTCGTTCCAGGGCCGACGATCCAGGATCGCGCGTCACACTTCACAACAATTCCATCGGGAATCTTTAAGATGCTCGCTTTTGTCCCGGTCGACCCGCACTGGTCTGAGTTAATTCATATATTTGATATTTAAAGGTCATAACTTGGTCATTTTGAAAGAAATTAGCTGTTAATGGGTTTGAATCCCGGGTCTAATTTACCAGAATGTTCCAATTATTTATAAAACTTTTTAGTGTCATTCGATACTTGACCTGAAATACGAGATCTAAATACTTGAATTAAACTCCGAGTGCGCTTTTTGATAAAGCCAAAGTTGTTTCAAAGTTTTTGCGAAAAACAGTCTAAAGTGCGTTGTTGAATTAAAGCATGTTTTTTTGTTTTCCCAAGCAGTGACTTTTCCGACCCGGGCGTTTTTGTTTGCAGCTTATTCGATTGTTCCAACATGAAACTCGTAAATATTGAGGGAATGTTCGAGTAAATCATGATCTAACTTCAATAAACCTATACTGTTAAGCGTTAATTAAAACTCTGACTCAAACAAACCAAATTAGTACCGAAATACAGTACAACAGAACGCCAAATACCCGAACACTGCTCAAAATATGTTATTAAAGCCTGATGTCTATGAGCAAGATGCATTTAAAGCATAAAGAGGCAATTCTTCAACATGCAGCTAAACTTTGATAATGACGATGGCTCTTGAAAATGAAAAAACTTAACATAAAAAATGAGGTATTTTTATACCTGATTGCTGCTAACAACGTACAATAAATCACAAAGTATGTGTAATTGTAACTATATTATGTTTTTCGTAAGATAGGATTTTGTTCAATTATCCAAGCACATCGGTTTTTCGAACCACCCCTGGTCCCAATCAATTCGGATAATCCGCGTTCTACTGTGTGAAGCAATGGACTGGGATTACGGTCGATTTCTGTAGCGCTTCTCAATTGCTGAGCTCCGTTGACATTGAAATTCATTGGCACAGAACAAACCAACAAAAGTTTACATTTGACTGCAAATGGTGGTATGTTGGTCTAAATTTTCGTTGTCCTGATGACACTGGCTAGTTCAATGTGCAAGGACGAAGTTGACACACGGTATCTTCAACTCAGCAAAAAAAACAATCGCAAAAATACTTACATCGTTTTACCATGACGTCATACGTTATGTTTCTATTGTGCTCTGCATCTAAATCCTGGGTTCGAATCAAAAAAAGTCACAAATAAATTTCGCTAACAAAATTACTATTCTAAATTTCATCCATCTAGCAACATGGCAATATCAGAAAATTATGGTGAGTAACGTACTGTACAATTGTTCGTACTGTACTATTGGCCGAGAGGTGGCTGCAAAATACTCTTGGTTTAGATGTGCTGAGGGCTGCTGATGAGAGCTAAAAGCTCAAAACAGAACGTCCAGCTATGTGCGTGATCGACTCGAGCTGCTGGCGGCTGCACGGCTGGTGGTTGATATTGCCACCTAACTACCATTGGAAGTCATCGTAATTTCCCGGGAGCCAACCACGAAAGACGTTAAGGGTTTTTCAGTTCTGTACTATATTGTTGTTAAAAGTGTATAGTAGTTGTTTCAAGCAGTAAATCGTTAACCTATGTATTTATATTTACGGACATAACTGACGGTGAGGCAAAGAGGAAATGCCCCCCCAAAAAAAAACGAAAAAAAGCAAACGACAAAAGCGGAAAAAAGCCAGAGGATAAAAAGGGAAAAAAACAAACGGAAAAAGCGAAAAGTTTTCACCGAAAATTGGAGGAAAAAGGCAATGATTTTTCGGAGAAGATCTTTTTTTGGCCTTCGCTTAAATTTGGCAAAAAAGAGCGACATAATTTTAGTAAAGACCTTTTTTTCTTCACATAAGTAAAATTTACAAAAAAATGGAGCGAATTTCTAATGAAGTTTGCACCGCAACTTAAACCTCTACTTATCCCACTAGTTAGTTATATCTTGGGTATAAAGTGTTTCTTCTTGCCGCAAGGGTACTGCTTTGTTTTAATTTCAGTTTAGCTCAGTTATTAAGGATTTCTGCGTCTGTCTAACCCTGGTCTAACCATACCAACACCGAGCACTTTTTTTATCTGCAAGTCTTTCATCAGGCTGGGCGTCCGCTAAAGTTAGAATAATTGGCTATCAAAGAAAATAAGCGTACAGTGTCATTTTCAGGAACACAACAACGCATGACTAGTTGGAGAATCGAACCGGGAGCCAGCAGCCTTTGGATGATCAACCCGATGCTTCTCCAACTGAGTCTATGACCTGTGATTTTTAGTGAACAGGAAACTAAAAACTGATTTGCTTTTTATTGATGATGCTCGTTCCAGAAACGCTCTGATTACTGATCAATTGATTGCCTTGCTTCCCGACTATTTTTTTAACTCGCTCTTCAAAACAGTTGCTTGATTTAACAGCTAGCAGCAGTTGTAGGTGTCTCAATCTGTCAGATTCCTTTTCTAAACGCAACGCAATGAACCTGGTTGTAACTGTTTTGTACATCAAGTCAAATTTTTAGGGTTTTAGACGTGATTTAATAACAAGTTATTTCTTTTTAATTCCTGTTGATATCATTTTACGCGATAGAATTATAAAGTTGTAGGGCAAGTGGCTAAGATTCGCCCGCGGCCTTATTACGTCATTGACGATTACGTGATTAATTGTATAATCTTTGTCAGAGTAGACTAACTTCGGGTTTAATCCCTCGTCTCTACTCTAAAAATTTACAATATTTTCTTTTTTATTAAATGGTGTCTGATTGTAAAAACCGCAAATAACTCTTTGTATGTGTTTTAGGCATAAATCCTGCTTAATATTTATGGTATATGGCCCAAAATTGCTGTAAATCCTTCGAGCGTGTTTTTTCGTATAGAATTACCAACTCGTTTTTCAACTTAAAAATGAACTTATTGCTCCCATTTGAGCGCTGCATCTCTCTATAATCCGGAATTCAGATTATCACAAAGAAAAATAAATTTCAAAATTTTATTTACGAAAAACGAAAGCTGCACTACACTATACAGTAATTCCCAAATAACACCTTCATTGTTAACACGTTAACATTTTAGTCGTTTTGATGTGAAGACACTTTGTTCTCTGGGAGCAGAAATACATTGATAATTTGCACACCCCCCCCCCCAAAAAAAAAAAAGACCGAACAAACAATAGGATACAGTGAGAACCAGCAAAGAAAAAATAAATAGAGAAAAGGATTAAGCAAAACAATAATTAAAAAAGCAACAAGGAAGACAATTGTGTTCATGAACAGCAACAGCGGAATAAAATATCGGATAAAAGCAACAACATAATTATCAGAGTGGTCATAATCCATGGATTTCATAGGTGTATACAACAACTGTCAGCTGACGTACGTATACAGTAAACAACTAAACTGAGCTTAACTTTTTTCTCTTGTTGGATGAGATACTTCGTCTGGGTTCTACCAGCAAATGTCTCTGGGTTGGGCAACTCCGTCACAAGGAATTGATCTCCAGGCAGCATAGCTCTGCAGGTCACAGAAGCAGGTAACTTATCCTCCACGTAATCTCGAATGGGATTGTTCAGAACTTAACCCGAGACAAATAAAGAAAGTGATGAAAATCCGTGAATTGTAGCTTTTAATCTCAAGCTGCTCCCCCCCAACCTTCACGTAAAGTTGGGAAATGAAAAAAAAAAGACAGCAACAATATATTCGTAGCAATTTATCAAAAACTTAGTCTTTCGAATCTGTTTATGTTGTCGATTGAGAAACTTATTGCAAAAGCCTAAAATATGCAGTTTTATGTGGTAGTAAACCAAGAAAAAGGCAAAACGGGAATGAGATTTCCTGTTGCTATGACGTAGTCGAATCAGTGCCGTTTTAGCATTTACCCACCATAAAAAATGAAAAATTTCGTTTTGGTGTTTCCATCCGATATTTTGTTAATTTACATTTTCATTATTGCTTTTGTAATTGCTGCGAATGTGATCCGCAAGCACTTCCATTCCCGCGAGCAACTCCTCTCCAGTCGGAACAATTTGATCCTCGGGGAGTAGGAATCCGTATTCTCCGGTGTCCCTCAATTCCACAGTGAAATTAATGCCGATATCTGTAGTTGCCTGGCTCCAATCCGTAGTGACTCCGGTCGCCACAGCTGTGCAATTGTATCGTAAAAATGTCAGATTATTTGCTAACAACAACATTAAATCTTAATCGGCCAACACAGCAATCAAACAATCAAAGCCCGCAAATTAGTTTATGTTGAAGAAAAAACTTTCAAAAGAAATGCTGCAACTTTTTCATTGAAAAGATAAAGCATGTATTTCCAATTCCGAAACAGTCTGCTCTTCCCCTTTTATTTCAATTTCTGCGGACAAAAACTCAATTCAACCGGTCAGTGGCCTAATGGATAGAGCTTCAGCTACGGAAATGATGGACACGGGTTCGATTCCCGGTCGGATCAAACCAGAAGACTATAAAAAGTTGTAGTTACAGTTTCCCTTCTAAAAGTTCGCCAATTAAAAGGAACAGTGTTTGAAGCCTCAGTGTGATAGTCAGGTGAGCACGTGACGGCTCGACTCGAAGACCGAAAGGCTCTTCCTTGTCACCCTGACTAAGTAGCATGGTGAATAAAGAATAATGTAATTGCAATATCACAACTACAAAAAAATTTCTTTTACCAAAGTAAAGCTAAAACTGAACATAAGATTGTCACAGTAATTCTCACAATCCATAGGATCATTACGGACTATCTCTAAAAGGGCATTCAGGACGAAATACGTTTTGCTTGATTTTTTTTTGAAAAGTTTTGACAGATCTTAAAACTAACTTCACCAAATTTGAGCTTTCTATACGACCCTCCGTTCTCGAGATAGAACAGCTGAGATTTCCCCTTGAAAATTTAGCCACGGTTGATAGACCATCAGTGGTCGAATGGAAGGAGCGTCTGTTACTGAAACGGTAGACTCGGGTTCGATTTGCGGTCGGGTCAAACCAACGACCATAAAGATTGATATTCACAGCTTCCCCGCTTGACGTTCAGCAATTAAAGGGACAGTGTGAAGCCTCTGCCGTGTGTGGTAGACTGATGGCAGCTTGACTCGAAGACCAAAAGATCTCTTTGCTGTCTCCTGGCCAAGGCAACTTGGTGAATAAAATGTGATTACAATCACGATTGCCAACCAGAAACAAAATTTCAAAAAGTTACTGCAGGTTTCTGATTTTTCTCACATGCTTTGCAGTAGAGTGTTGTTTTCAAAGGGTCAGTAATGTAAGTTAGCAAAGGGTCAGAAATGTAAGTTAGCTATTTTTTAAGTAAAATATAAACCAGCTAACCAAAAGTTGTTAAGCAAATGTAAGTCGCAATACTGATAAAATGGCAACACTGAAGTAAGAGCAAAATTATTAATTTTGAATTGTAATATCTTGAAAATATCGAGACATAGAAAGTTCAAATTTGGTGAGAATGCTTTTTAGGCTTTTCCGAAGGTTTTGGTCAACAGTGAAAAACTTGATTTGAATATCCTTTTTAGAAGAGTGCAGTATGAAGAGCGGAACCTGCTTTAAAGCTCGTGTTTTCGTCACGATATTATGCTAAGTAATTCGTTACATCTTGGACAGAGTAATTAGATCGATTCAGCAATTCTACAGTATAGAACAATGCAAAGCAGATGCGATTGTGCTCAGATTCAAGTGAAACCTACCTAATGTCTCAGCAGCAGGACCGAACTCGTATTGTTTGTTGTGCAATTTGTACATCGCCTCACTCATCGTGGCAGCGGTTCGATTCTGCAATAAAAGTGGTTTGCTTCTCACGCACAATGCTCCTTATTGTTGCACAGAGTATATGGCTTTACGGAGCGTTGCGCAAGCGTGCGACTAGATGCCGTAAATACCAATCCTTTCCTGGGTACTGGTAGCTGTTTTTGTCAGTCATCCGCGTTTTTCGCCAATTGCTTTTTTTTATCCATGGCATTATGTCGCCTATGTTATCATCCTTTCTTAAAGCCACGGAGCTAAGGCAATATCTAAAATAAATTCTTGTCAACAAGTTTTGTAACTTGGGGGTAATTGAAACCAGATCATGTGATTCAAATCGTAAAAAAATCCCTCCGGTACGCCATTGACTTGTGCCAAAATGATACACTGGAAAGCCTTACAAAAAGAGTACCCAAAATAATGTAAGCAACTGGAGACAGAGTTACGCAAAACTATTCTCACTTGCTCGTCGTTGTTGTCGGGGTATTTTCCCAGTTCGTAGTTGTATGGATAGAGAATTTTTTGTGCAAACGAGTGCAGCGTTACCACGGCTTTTATGACGTCTTTGTGTCCTTTGATGAAGTCAGCAATGTGTCGCGTCTCCGATTCGGAGGAGGCGAACGGTCCGCGAAACGTGTTAGAGCACGGTTCCACACTAGAGCCTTGGAGATCTGGAAAAACAGAATATGTCTTAAAAGTTTTCAGCTGAGGGATGGGAGTTAAGATAAAGCAACAGCAATCAAAAGGTTTCAAAAATTCAATGTACTCTAAAGGGGAAAACTAGCCTAGCCAGGCTGTGGGTTTGAGTATATCACAGAATACTCGACGAAATTCTTAAGGCATTTGCAAAAAGAAAGAACTACCAAAGCTTTATTAGTCGATTTGATTGGCTGACGCTCTGATGACGCACTTCTGTGATTTGTGTTTCTCTATTTCTTTTTTTTCTTATCAGATGCGGTTAGGAAGCAAAAAGATAATGTTGCATAATAGAACAAAAATTATAAACTCCACAAATATGAACCACGTTAATAGGTTCCAAAATAATCATTAATTGCTGCTGGGATGAAAGAAAAATCTTTGCAAAAAACTATTCATTTTGCCTTTTAGGATATATTTTACGAGAGATGAGTCTTTTACAGCAGCACTAGCAATTTTTGTTGGAGAGCACTGCAGATAATCTCTTTCCTCTAGTCTCTTGCAATCTACAATCGTCACTAACCCTCCCAATGGTCGTCAAAGTTTCGGTTTGCGTCCGTTCCTAGGCAACGGAGGCTGGCCTGCTCGCTGCGAGTCTTCCTCCATAGACGATTAGTTGTCTGAAAATCACGTGACATGTCAAATCTGAACAAAATTGTGGATTTTCTTAAATTTCACTTTAATACAGGATAGAATTCCATATAAAATTACGGTTATCTAAGAAGCAAAAACTTTATTGCTCAGAAACCTTTTTCAAATTTTAGGTGGAAAATGCAAACTTCACACATAGACGGGTGTGTAAAATACGACTTATACGAATTTTACCAACCCACGCGCAAAATGTATTACATAATCTATTAACTTCTAATTAGCATTACCCACGTGTTAGAGTACTGATGGTACTTACCCACGAGTAAATGTATCCATCTACATTAATGATGGGGATGAAAAACCAGTCAAGCGAATCGCGCATCAAGCTGTAGCTAGAGTTGGTCAGAATCTGAAAGAGTTATATGTTACAATGGGAATGGCTATGACAGCTACTATTTTTCCTTTCCGTCTTGATTGCGTATAGAGACAAGCAAATTTATGTCATCGCTCAGTTACAGCACAAAGTGGAAATTAATCAGCATTCGTTTAAAGAGGGTGACAATCGTCGAGTCAAGCATAGAGATTACGTATATCAGGTACTCCAACTTTTTGAAAAGAAGATAAACAGTGTCAAAGAATGTGGAAATGGCAATTTTTTATAACCTGTTTAAACACAAACATTGAGGCTGCCCCAGAAATCCATTCTCTGCTGTGGATCAGTGAATCTACGTAAATCGCTGGATTTTTCGAGGATCCAGATCCACGAATGTGGAGTGCGTGGATTGGTCTTCCTTCGTAGGTAATACCGACTTGAATTTTCTCTACAAAGTCGAACTCCTCTGTTGCTGCGTCCATCCATGCTTTTATCTAAACATTTATGACAGTTTAAAATGACATTCAAAACAACCTAAATAATGGGCCCAGCCAGATAACGTTTATTGGTTTTTTACTTGACTTTTGTGAAGTACCACAAGTAAAAAATCAATTATTCCCTCTAAAGTCTCTACCACAGTGCAAGACATTAGGTTTGTCCGGTTTGGCCAATAAGTGGTTAGAAAATACTTTTGGTTTAGATGTGCTGAGAGTTGCTGATGAGAGCTGAACGCTCGAAACAGCATTGTCCAGTTCTATGCAGGGTTGACACGAGGTACTTGCGGATGTGGGGTTGGTGGTTGAAATTGCTACTCAACTGCCAGTGGAAGTCGTTTTGAGTTCCCGAGAGTTGGCTACGAAGGGTGTAAAGCTTTTTCAGCATTAAGATTGTTGAGTCTTCGCCATCAGATTTGGAGTTTCTAAAATTTAGAAGTTAGTAGTTGTAGTAGTGTAGTGATCAAGAGTGCAACTGACATCGTTCAGGCATTCTCACTGAGCAGCTGCTCTTTTTGGCCAAATTGGCTAAACACTGTATTCCGTCACTATTACGAGTATGATCAGATGAGGAAAGAGTTGTTCTTCTTCTTCTTTCTTCATTGCCCACTTTTCCGTGAGGGCTGCGGGGGCAGTAGCTCAAGATTAAGCCGCCACACCTCACGGTCTTCCATCACCTCCATCATTTCGCTTGGGCGAAGTCCCAAGCGATTCCATACAAGATCCTCAAGGTAATCGGTCCATCTAGTTCTAGGTCGTCCAACTGGTCTTCTCCCATTTGCTTGGGCAAGTAAAGCTTGTTTGGGGAGTCTTTTCTGAGGCATTCTGCTTACATAGCCAAACCATCTAAGCTGAGATCTTTCAATTCGGAGAAGTAACAGCTCGATGTTAAGAGATTTTTGAATCTCAGAGCTACGCACCTTGTTAAACAGTGTAACTCCTTCGATTCTTCGTAAAAACCTCATTTCGGACGCTTGCACTTGTTGTTGATTCAAAAAAATTTTTCTATTGTGGTTCTTAACAAAAATAAGTAAAAACTGCCTTGTACTTGCATTAAAACTTTAAAAGACAACTCTGAAGATAATTTAAATACGGTGCAAAGGTTTTCTCTTTGCATAACCACAAACATCAAGCTTCTACAAAACCGGAAATTTTAGAATGCAAATCGAAAAGTTACCAGGCTTTTGTCTCTATTGGTATTGTGTAAAATACATTTACTTCAAATGCAAAACCAACCTCTTCTGCAGGATGATAAGTTTCGTAATCAAAATTTGTTAGGGTGGTTTTGTCATTGAGGTTACGTTTCACTTGATGATGACTTTCGAGCAAACCCAAAACGTCGCTTATCATTATGTCGTATTCAATTGAATTTCGTCGGAGAAAATTCTCCACTAAGCGGATTTCCTCCCCAACCACTCTGACATGAACTCGTCTACCCAGATCGGTGGGTTCAGTCCAGAAATCCAGCTAAAAATAAAAAGGGTTCTTTTACGTCAGTTTCTTCCTATTCTGCTAGTTGGTAGGTGCCGTCAAAACCCCTGCAAGTGAATGAAAACGCAGCAAAAAATGTTACGAGTAACCAGTAGCAATCCAAACCCAAGATGCAGAATCTGGTTAGTGTTACTTTTTATGAATTATGTTGACACGTCCGTAATGGCTTTTCAACCAATGCTGCATTCAAATGTGCAAACCTGCTAAGGCGGCAAAGTCTGCCATGCTTTCAATGTCGGGGAGTTGCAAATCAACATCGACAAAATCCCAGTCATTCATGCATCTAAAAGTGCAGCGTTGTTTCGGTAGCTTCTTCTCTTTCATTAGTAGCTATCGGAACATCTTTGTTTTTGGGGGGGGAGGAGGGATTTTTCTGTAATTTGTGGAGTTGTAGAAAAAGTGGAGTTAGTAGAGATCGTATAGTTGTGCTGAAGAATGTGCAGACACCTACCATGCATTCACATTTACGGTAACTCTTAACCTTACACTCTTAATGGTGCTAGCACTAACAAACTCAGATAACTGTTTCACATAATACCATTTTGACACGAATAAACAACATTGATATGATTACCATGGGAAAATTTCGGTACAGATCCGTGACGAGTTTGAACTCACGTTCATTTCTGGGGATCAGTCTCCATACTTGATCATCGCTGCAATAAAAGGAAGAATTCAATAATCTTAATTTTTCAAAACTATTTCTGGTTTACATTACCGAGTTACCGGTACCGAAAATTTTTTGTACCCAAATCAGAGAAAAAAAAGAACCGCAAAAATGCTACACCCAAACTAATTTTCAATCAAAAGGGAGTTTGACTGCCTGATATTATAAACAGTTTAGAATTTTTGATTATTGCATAATTACGAATTTTATTGCTATTTGTTCGTATTATAGCGGAAATCGTCTTCTTCGTATGCACAGAAGGCAAAAACATACTCGATAAGAAAGTCTGACTTGTCGTGCCGCTGTGGAAAACAAAGTGAACTTATAATTCTTTCTTATTTTAAAGCAGGGATGTGAAAGCAGTCAAATTTTTAA
Organism: Trididemnum nubilum; assembly: GCA_963965965.1. Lineage (NCBI taxonomy): Eukaryota > Metazoa > Chordata > Ascidiacea > Aplousobranchia > Didemnidae > Trididemnum > Trididemnum nubilum. Next base: position 1,698,017 of record OZ014478.1, on the reverse strand, counting down.
TGCTTCCGCTTCCAGCTCCTCTTGAAGTTTTATGCTTCCAAGTTCGCTTCTGCTTCCTCACCTTTGAAATTTTTTGCTTCCGCTTCCGGCTCAGGATAGAGCTAGTCGCTTCCGAGTTCGCTTCCGCTTACAGTCTTTTTCATCAAAGTGCTTCCGTTTCCGCTTCCACAAAAATTTAACCGCTTCCACCGCTTCCGCTTCCACATCCCTGCTCAGTATGATACAGCTAATTGCATTTAGTTTAAAAAAAAGCAGGCAAGTTTACTTTGTAAGCTATTATATTTGACTTGTGTTGTCGACCGGGCATGGCATGGAATGGAATGGAATGGAAGACGATTTTTCCGTATTCCATACTGGCAATTTTCGTCCATTCCATTTCCGTTCCATACTAAAAGTCTTCCATTCCATATTTCATTCCATACTAAATTTTCTGCCATTTTCCATTCCATACTTCCATACCAAAGAAAGTGAAGACTGGAAGCAATGCAACGTCTATTTTGCTGCTTTGCATCTTTGCAATGTTGTAAGCAACCGCTCGTGAAGATGCGTCAACAATACTAAAATGCCACAATCGGTATCTGGTATGCCTATTGCACATGGTTTAATGCATAGGCGTAGCCAGGATTTTGGAATGGGGGGAGGGCTAAACCGTAAATCACATGCAGTGACGTTATCAAAAATTTTCAAAAAGAGAGACTTTTTATGGGACAAAAAATGAAACATCAAAAGCTGGGGGTCTGCTTTCGCACGTAACCAGGATTTGCTAAAGAGAAACGACTAAAACCGCAAGTTAAAAAGGTTTATTAACGTATCAAAATTGGGAGACGTGGTGAGCAAATTAGTGCAACTCAAACGTGTCACAAACGGGGCCTGGGGGCAGATCCACCAGCCGCCGGAGGCTATGGGAGTCTGGGGGCGAAGCACTCAACCGCTGGGCAATGTTTTGTAAGTTTTTGGGAAAAAATGGCTATTTAAATGCCATTTGGATCACATTTCGCACGTTTTCAGAGCCATTTAAAAAAACAAAATTTTTGAGAACTGAGAGCCAATTGAATAAATCCCTCCCTTTATTTCAAGTCAAGTCCAAAACACGTTTCAAATCTTGCATTTTGGGGTTAAATTTTGTGACTTGGCCCAAGTCAGGGAAATCAAGGTACATTGCTTTCTGCAACATTTTTGGCATTAAATCATTCAATCGAAGATTTACCTTTGAAGATTTTTGTTTTGTCATAAAAATAACCAGTTTTAGGAATATGTACGACCTGGAGCCCAAGCACCCTCGATTCAACTTCAATAATTTGTTCAATAAGCATTTCCCCAAGCTAATTTTTTTCAAAAGCATTTTGTCCGGTGAAAACTGACGAGATGGAGGTGGATTGTTATTTAAAGTTGGTAGGTGGTGACGGTGGAATTTAAAGTTATTTCAAGTTAATACATTAGATGCAAGAAATAGTTACTAATCATGTTATTGCAGCATAAAAGTTAGCTGGGAGCCTAAAACATATTATTGCATAAAAAAGTTAGATGAGGGCCTGAGATTGCACTTCTTAGAACAAAACCACAGAATTTCTCCCGGCTTGGACATTTAAATTGGTTGGCAAAAATTTAAATTGAGAGGGCCCGGACCCCCTAGCCGTCAATATTAAGTTACTGCTAAGTGCTGTTGTACGCATTTACTGTTGCGCCCAAAAATGCTAAAAAAACGGAAGAATAAGGCTTTGTGTCATCATTTTTATCATTGGTAGCATTTCAATTGGGGGGGAGGCAGAGGGCCTGGGCCTCCCTGGTTACGCCTATGGTCTAATGATTATCTAATGGTCTAACGTACAAGTTTGCTCTCATATCAGCTATAAAATTTGTCATAATCAAACTGCTAAAGAACATTTATCGTAATAGAAATACCAAGCTTTAACACCAAAAAGAATTATTGTAAGCTGAAAAACTAAAAATAGAAATAAAATTAAGCTGAAACGGGAATGAAACAACAAACACGAGTTTTCGACTTTTCGTGACGATGTAAGAAAACAAAATTTAGGACTTGGCAAATTGTCAATCTAAAAAAAAAACAAAAAAACAAGTCAAACCTGTCAAAGTTGTTAACTATAACATCAATGCTGCAAATTGCAATGTACTTGCTATACATTGCTATAACATCAATGCATATGATGCAATGCCCACGCTGTTTGCGCAATATAAACAAACAAAGTACCGCAATTTGTTGACAAATAATACGCGTAGATATTGAAGTTAAATATTTCTGTGACAATATTATTTATCCCCACCTGACATCAGTATGTATTTTTCTGTAAGTACAATGCACAAAATCTAGTATGAAATTGGTATGGAAGTATGGAAATTTGTCTTCCATTCTTGAAATCTTCCATTCCATTTCATTCTGGCATCTTCCATATTCCATACCGAAATTTCCGTTCCGTTCCATTTTCCATTCCATTCCATGCCCTGGTTGTCGACTTTATATTATTATTATTATTGTAACATTTTACCCCAACGGTTGTAGCCAGTTTGAAAATCCGGAAGCGCCTGATTTTGAAAAAATCGCTTCCGCTTCCGGCTCCTTTTGAACACTTTCGCTTCCGAGTTTGCTTCCGCCTCCAACCTCTTTCATCAAAGTCCATCCGCTTCCGCATCCTCAAAAAATAACCGCTTTCACCGCTTCCAGCTTCCGCTTCCACATTCCTGTTTTAAAGTAATTGAATACTCACTAACCTTTGAGAATCAATTTGACCTTTCACTGTGACTTTCAGCAATAATGAGCTAAGCAATACAAAAGCGAGCATCATTTAGTTCAACAAAAAAATCCTTTACTTTCATAAAAAGCCCGAACAAATGATAAATACTCATTTTTAACGCTTCGGTATTTTTTGAAAATCATCACCAGTGTGTATAATTAAATTAACCCGCATTTATCCTATTCTTACTAGGAAGTGATCGTGGGCTTTTGACGAACCCTCTCCCATTCAGGAGTTATACAGATGCCATGTCGAATGTCAAGTAGACTTTTACTCTTCTTGTTAATTTTCATCGGCTATTCACTATTAAAATTGGCCGCTTGTTTGAAGCAATCAAGCAGAGATATTTTTTGTAAAGCCACTTATCCAACTATGCAACAAAGTAACCGAAGTGCGAGTTGAACCTGGAATGCGAATTCTTTTCACTGTCTTGGCTACAAATAGGTTGCGGTTAGTTCAAGTTTGATCTCGTTTGCTTTTTATAGCGTTTGTTCGAACCATATGCAAATGGCGAACATTATCGCTAACAATGATGGAATTAGTAAGTACCGAAACGTTTGTCATAAACTGTTCTAGCTCAAATCGTTTACTAAACTTTTTCATCTTCGATCGCAAACTAACATAACCCATCTCCATCTTCCATGCTCCAATATTATTTCATCATTGGTTGCATTCCTCAGCTAACTATTTCATCACAACGATGCCCTGTGACGAGGCAAGTAGCTGCTGGCAGTATGTTGACTGAATCGTTTGTGTACATTGCAAACAAAATTGTTTACCTTGGAAAATAAACTTTTGTTGTAAGTAACTAAACTCTAACCAAAAAGTTTGACGTCCTTCGCGGTCAACTCCTGGGAAATCATAACGACTTCCTCTGTGCAAGCCCTTAAGGTTTGTCCAGTTTGGCCAAGAGTTTTGTCCAGCTGGGGAATACCTTTGATTAGAGAAGCTGAGGGCTGCCGATGAGAGCTAAAAGCTCTAAACAGCGTTGTTCAGCTCCGTGCATTTTATAACTAAACTCTGTTACAACATTGTGATGCCTCTACTTACGTCATAGCACACAAAACTAAATATTTATCTCTGTCTTAAAGAAAAGCTTGCGATGTTACTTCAAAACCTTTTAGGTTTAATTTTTTCAGTTTCACCAACTTAAAAATGTGCTTGGTTATGATTAGTCGATGGATATAGAGCAGTGGCGTCGCTAAGGATGGTGACACCCGGGGCGGAATTTCGTGGTGTCACCCTTCGTAGGTTATATTTTAAAGAATGTATAGTAGGTAATGTATATTAATGTATAGTAGACAGCAAAAGATTATATTTTAAGATGGCGGTGCTACTTCATTACTGTAGACAGCGGTTGTTATTTGGCTAGCTCAATAACTTCTCATTGTAAGATTCTACAACTTGGAAGCATGCGCGTTTAATATCACACGTTTACTATCTGGCGAGTAACCAGAAATCTGCAGAGGGTAGGGGCTCTTTTTGGGGTCTGGAAGCTCCGCCCTATCCGCCAGATACCATTGGGAGTCTAGGTGCGGAGCCCCCAGCGCTCAAAAAAAATTATTTTTTTGCAAAAATAACTTAATTTTAGCCTTATTTTGATAAAGTTAATGCTTTTAAAACCTGGCTTCAGGGAGAACTCTGGAGGCATAAAAATTAGCAGTGCAAAAACATGATTAGACTCAAGCGCGTAGCCAGAAATCTGCATTGGTGGGGGCTTTTTCGGGGTCTGGGAGCGGAGCCCCCAGCGCTCGAAAATTTTGTCTATTTTTGACAAAAACTAACTTAATTTTAGGTCTATTTTGATAAAACTTAATGCTATTGAAACGTGGCATACAAATTAGCAGTGTAAAAACATGATAATACTAGTTGCAAAAATGAGCTATGTGGATGGTAGCTATTGCAAGAATTTAGCTCTCTTATTTACAAGCTGATAAATCATGAAATCCTATACTAGAGTTCAACAAAACTCTGAAGAAGTACTCTTTTTCGTCTATATTTTATAGAGAAAGACATAATTAGGGGGCTAATGGCAGGAAGTTTGAGAGAAGTTATTGGTAATTGATTAATACTGAATAGCCCCTCTCCCCCCTTTCTCATCTTATATTTCATGTTTTGATAAAACCTATGTTCAGAGGTGCATAGAAACAACAGTATTTTTCGATAATTTTTGGCCATTTTCAAAGTTTTTTTTCTGATTTATGAGTTTTGTTTTTGATAAATTAACTCTTCCATGTAAATTAATGTTTCAAAACAGCTTCAAATCATTTTTTAAGTCTATTCCAATGCAAAAGATGGTCTCAGAAATGCTAAAAACGTGGTATTTTCTTTATTCTGCATTTTGGCCGGCTGGCCAATGGGGGCGAGGGAAAGGCTGTATTCCCCCCTAGCAACGCTAAAGGTTCAATAAAACTCACTAGGAGTAATCCATATTGTCTATATTTAATAGAGAACAATGATTGGGGAGGAGGACTAATGGAACGATATTTGAGTTGAAGTGCTTGGTAATTGACTATACTGAATAGCCACCCCCTCCCATATTCCTGAGCTTATATATTTTTTCATGAAACCTACATTCAGCATGTTTCAACAAGCGATCAAATGTAATTGCTTATTTGGCAATTTTTTAAAGTTTTTACTAAAATGTGAGTTATATTTCTACAAATTAGCGCTCGCTCCTCTGAATAATTTTTTCAAAAGAGGCTTTATATCATTTTTTAGTTAATTTTAAAGTGCTAAGCATCTCCAATGATATTAAACATATTGTTGTTTTCTTTTCTGTTTGACTGGTATTACAAAATGATGTCACCCCAAAATGGTGACACCCGGGGCGGGCCGCCCCCACCCCGCCCCCCCTAGCGACGCCACTGATATAGAGTAACCTTTTAGTTTAAGGGCAATCTAAGTTTGTGATTTTCACCACCAGCTACTAAACAGCTACAAATGCTCTGAAAAATATCTAATGACAACGATAAGATAATTTCCTATATTCAACGATATTATTTAATTCATGATTATGCGACTAAACACCATGGAAAAATACTGCAAAGAGGGAAACGTTCATAGTGTAGCGGCCAACCTTTCCTTTACTAGTCACAACCAAGGCTGGGGAGTCGGGCAAATCAATCGACTCTGGCACCTTATTTCAATTACTTATTTTTGATTTATTCATCGCCCCTTTGAATACACTTTTTGAACTTAATCGACTTAAGGCTATAATTTCGACTCTTGGATCAGCACAAAGCTGATTTGACTTAAAAACAACCCCATCAAATCGTTCAAAAATACTGTTATAATTACTGTATAAGGGTACACTTTGTGCAAATGTTTCCCAGCTCTTGATTCCCGGCCTTGGCTACTTTGGAAGGGCTTTTTAATACATAGTTCATCATATTAATGCACCTTGACAAACAAAGCTTTTGTACAGTCAGTTGAGATATAATTAAGCTTGTCTCGACCAAAAGATTTAAGTTTGTGACTAAACTTGAATTAGAATTTATTTTAAGGATATTTGTACAATAAGCTTATTCAGGTAATGGTAAACCTTCAAAAACAAAATTCTTGCTGAAATTTAAGTTGTAAAAAATAAATATTAAAATATTAAGCCTTATCAGTCGCTTAAGCTATTATTGTTGAAAACCAAATTAAATTTCATCCAAAGGGTATTTTATTCAACTTGTTTTTGTGGTTGTTTAACTGGAAAAAGCACTGATGTTGCCCTTTTCGGGTGAAATATATAAATTCAAATAATCTATTTGAATTGGCACTGAGACCCTTTGGGCAATTTTTTTAACACGATAGTTGTTTTGGACAAGCTGATATGGTTTTTAATTTTACGGTACTTTAGTTTGTATTTTGCTTTTTCGTTATCGCCTCTCCTAGCTGTGATTGTAATTTGGCTGATCCTCCGATTCAAAAAATTTTGAAAGGATGAATAATTGGGCAATTCAGAAAATACAATACAATTGAATAATTTTAAGTGCAAAGGTGCGTCTCATGCTTACGAGAGAAAAATTACATCTATAATAACATTACTCGTTACATTATACGACGATTGCGATACAACTTCACAGAGAGTTAGGACCGATCTCCACTGCGTATAAAATCGCATGCGTACGAGCCTATCTTTAGTTATTTTAACCAACTGGCAGCATTTGCGCTGGTAAGATGGTACGCCAGGCGCACCGAGTTTCTGTGTAAAATAAACTAAAAACTTACGCTCGCATGCTTATGATTTTACGCCCAGTTTGTAGACCGGTCTAATGGTATAGTAGAAGGATTCAATGCAGCATTCGAAGCAGCGTTATCCAGCTCTGTAAACTTTGAATTCTAGCTAATGATGTCATAGGTTGATTTAAAATCTACCGTATATGAAGGAGTGGGCGTTGATGACGTCATGAATTTTTTTTTACAGCAATATTACAGAAGTCGAAATGACAAGGAAAACCAGAGTTAATGATATGTCATGGGGTACCGTCATCTATTCATTCTGTGCAATACCTTATATAGTAATAAACAGTATCGAAAAAGAATAAACAGTATCTTGAAACACGAAGCTCCAAATTTGATAACAGTTACGTTTCAGCAGCGTTGACAGCAATGTTGTTTCGGTTTCAGCTGCTCGTTTTCACAGTGGTGTTTTTGCGTTGCAAAATCACAGCAATTTAAGGACTTCAATAACAACCTCCTGCATAGCATATTACAAAATATTATTGTAATAACTAAATCGAAAAAAAAACACTCGAAAGAGTTACCTTTATTATTTCATCTTATTTTAAACAATATTGAAATCATAAACTATTTTTTGAAAAACTTGTCTCAAATCAGATTTAGTTCTAAATGAAAATACAAAAAAAGTCAGCATGCAAGCAATTAAGCTAATAAAGGAATTTAATATATTTTCGTAATTGCTGGTCTGCGTTGGTTTGTTGAAGCGGAAGTCGATGCATTTCTATGAGGTGCTTCACGATTCCTCCTTTAAACTGCTTGTAAGATTGGTCGCAGAGGATGCAGAGAAAGGATTTGTCTGCTGGCTTCTCATCTTTCTGTTGAGCCCTTTCAGAAGCTTTTAGCGGATGATCTTGATTCGTTTTCGAATCTCCATTATTTTTTGATGCTTTGGTAATGGCGGTTTTGGGGATTTGGCATAGAAATTGAACATCTGGGTCAAGGTTTAGGTACTCTCGATTTGGGGGCATAACACTTGAGCTAGACGTTGGTTTCGTTTCAGATTTTGGGTTAGTGGGTTTCAAAAAGAGATTGGGTGAATTGTAATGAGAGGCAGATGGGGTAGCAGAGGGTAAATTAAAAATTTGCTGGGAAATTTTTCCTTGTTTGGTTTCCGAGTGATTTTTTGAATTTGAACTTAATTGCTCGTCTAGACTTTTCTGTGAGAGATAGCGCTGCCGTATTTGATCTACGTCATTGTCTTTTGAGTGCGTAGGATTTATTGGTGACGTAGTCTTAGCAATATTCTGCTCAAATGACGTCCTTCTTTCATTCTTGTGATGAACAGAAGGAATGGACCCAGAAGCACTACGGTTTTCAACCGACTGACTTCGTGCTTGAAATGAATTCCCTGTAGCTTGCTTGTGTTTGAGAGATTCAACCATACTAACGAGAATGCTACCACTGCCAGGCGGTCCTGACGAGGATGCTGGCATTTTGCCTTCAATAAAACGTCTACTTTCTTCCGACAGTTTACGTTTTTTAACTGCTGGTTTTTTCGACGGAAGAGTTTCTTTCCTTTGCACTGGCTTTGAGTTCTTTTTTGTCGATAAATATTTGAATCCACCTTTGGAGTGTGAAGGTCTTGTGGTCGATTTTGGAGCAGTACCACGTGGATCTTCTTTGCTTTCTATAATAATAGCAGATTCAGCGGCAAAAAATTGCTTTCTCAACTTGCCAATTTCTTGCTTAATTTCTTTTAGCTCTTGAGCCTGATTTTCAGCAATTGCTCTGCTGTTTTTCAACTCCGAATAAATCAATAAGCCCAAGTTCGCGACCAGTTTGACTTGCGGGTCAGAACTCTCAATCAAGGCCACGACGCTCTGCAAAAACGAGCCAATAACATCCATTCCAGTGCAATTCAAAGTTTTCAGAAATGATAAATTTTCCTCAAAGCTTTTGCTGTGTACTGTATGCTTTCAGTGTGTGCAAGTCACAAAAACATTACACAACCGTCCGTAAAACTCTTTTGTCTCGCCACTTGTGAAGACGGTGTGTTCTATTTAAACACAATAAGATAAGTTTCGGAGATGAATTCTATTGAACCAAATCAGGCCCTATATATCCGAAAAATGCCTAAACATATGGTAAGATATTAAAGAAAAGTCACATTTTTGCCTAAGTTTTGGTTGGCAACACTAGTAAATTTATCAGTCTAGCCCAGCATGACTTTTAACGATCGTTCAATGTCATTGACTCAGCAAAGCCTTAGTGAATTATTAACTGGAGTTATGAACAATTTCGCTTCATTGCTGAATTGGGTTAGGAATCTCGCAAATAAAAACTATTTATTGAACTTCAAAACAAATAAGGTAATAGAGGTGTGGTTCGACTATACAATTACAGCCAGAATAGACAACACAATAATGAACATCTATACCATAAACAGCGGAGGCTTCACACGCAGGCCCTTTTTAATGCTGAGCGTCAAGCAGCAGGAAAGCTTCGAAAAGCTATTTGATAATTTTTTGTTTGACCTTACTGGAAACAAATTAAACAAAAGCCTACCGTTTAAGTAGGACAGTAGCAAACGCTCTCATATCCACTAGCACCATCAAATCGCTAGTCATTTTTAAACTCCAAAAAAAGCTTTATGTAACTTCGTACAACATAAAAAAACAAGCACTCAGTGTAATTATTCCGGATTTTTTTTTCGGTTTTAAACCAAAAGCGGTGCAAAAAATGTTCATGTGAAATGGGTGACATAACAGTTGCACTCCACATACAAATTATTTGGCAACAGTAACATCAAAATATGGTTGGCATTAACTACAGTACCATTGGATTAAAGTAGCTAACTTTGGAAACCAAATTTTGGTGAGAAAAAAGACTTGCGCAGGCATTGAATGGTTTTGAGATGTGGTAACGATGAGCGGTGGCTGACAACGGCGGGAGCGAATCCGAAAAAAATAAAGCGTCGTTTTAGCAGCAATCCTGATCACACAGCATGAGTTCATTTCTCACTCTAGTCACGTTCTTGCGTTCTTCAATAAGACGTTTCACTCTGATTACCTCTGCTTGGTGGCTTCGAACCAGGATTGAAAATATCGATTAGTAATCGATAATCGATACCACATTCTCTGCTTATCTATTGTCGATTATCGCAGATGCTTTGCTTTCACTTTTTCCTATTGATTATCGACTTTTCTATACTTTTGCTTACATGTTATCGATTGGTAAAATCTTTATACTTTACTTTTGTTCTTGTAGAGTGTGCTTAAGCTTACATCGTTTCATTTCTCTTATGCTACGTATATTGCTCTTTATAATTATCGTATAAGTGTATTTCTTATATCCTTTATAGTACGGTAACGATAATTTTTTCTCTCACTAGTTTCATTTAATGGTCCATACAGCAAATATCAGTGCATCCTAATTAAAAATAGACTATCTTTTTTTCACATTTCGGCATCGATTACTAATATTTGCTTTTTGTTTCTTTTATAGTCTTTGCTTTTTGTTTCGGATATCCACTATCGACTGTTCTTTGCTTTTGTGTGAATTATTGATATCGATTTGTCTTTGTTTTTAAACAGCATCGACTTTCAACTCTGCTTTGAACAAGCAGCAAATACACATGAAAAGATGTCAAGCGGGAAACGTGAAATATGATCAACTTTTATAAAGCGGCTGCGGATTCATCAAAGAATCGCAGCACCTCCGCTTTCTCGCTGTGGCAGGAAAATGAAAATACAAGAACGACAGCTGCATACGCAGCAAGCAAAATTATGCAGATTAAAAACATTAGGACTTTAAGTTTTCAACATTATGATAATAAAAACTCCTAACAAAACCAACCTCTTACTAAAACTATTTTAATGTGCAAAATGTTTGGAAAGCAAAATTAAAAATTAGTAAAAACTTGCTGTACTATGACCCAAACATAGTTCCAGAAAAATCAACAAAATCGCTATTCAGTGCCGTCGCCAAAGCAATCGAAGAAAGGGGGCACTAATCGAAAATGAGAGGGCACTAGAATAGACTGAAGTTTTGCACAATAAAACTGGTCTTGTACAGTTACAAGCTAAGCGCAATTTTAACAGTTGTGGATTTATCTCTGTAAAAGAAATATATACATTATATAGGCCGACAGCGCTTCTTAATTCTTTTCGTTAGCGGCTCACAATCGATTGAAAAACCTATCTACAGCAGCAGTGACAATACAACCAAAACAATCTTGAGAGTGCTCTAAAACAATAAAAACAGCTGTTTTTTTAACAAAACAAGGTTTTTACGTGCAGGTGCGCACCCAGATTTTGTTAAGGGGGACATGAACCAAAAGTTAAAATATTTTTGTTCGAAAAATGTCTCAGTTAGGTGGCGTGCTGAGCAAACTGGTGCAAATCAAGCGTATTATAGCCGAGGGTCTGGGGACGGCCCCCATCTGCCGGAGGCCATGGAGATCTGAAGGAGGAACCCAAGCCGTTGAGCGATTTTTATGATTTTTAGGCAAAAAATAGCCATTTTAGCGTCATGCGGCTTCCATTTCAAATGTTTTTAAAGTCGTTTGAAAAAACTAAATTGCTAAAATTTGGAAGTCATTCGAAACAAATAATTGCTCAGCCCTTCAGTCCCCTCTTACTTACAAATCAAGACCAGAGCATGCTTAAACGCTTGAAATTTAAAAATAAATGTTCTAAGTGGCTTGCTTAAGAAGATGAGGGGCTAAAGACTGAAGCCATCTTAGCTTCATCTTGGTTGCATCTTTGTTCATGATTTGTTTCAGATCATAATCACTAACAATAGTTACGAAGTACGTAACTGATTCTGTGGGCCTACATCTTTTCTCCGCAACACATCCGTACACGCTTAGAAACCCAGATGTAAGCCGTGACCTATAGTTTGAGAAACACTCAATGAATATTGAATAAGCAAAAATGAAAACATGTGCACCGTGTTAATAAGACGGACTATCGCTTCACAATTATGTTATAGTAGTGTTGGTAGACAGAAATGTTGCAAAGAATCGAGAAAACGTCAAACAAGAATCATGGTTAAACGTTATTATTTGTTTTTGCTTGGTTCTCTGTTGTCTTGTCGTTACGTGATGTTCCAAAAATGGTATTTTGAGTAAACCAAAACGGGGGCACAAGCATCCATGACGGGGCAAAACCTCTCCAAGCCCCCTTGTAGCGACGGCACTGTCGCTAATGCATATGAAATGTTACAAATATTGAGTTGTGAAACAAGCAAATTAAAATATTTTTACTGCAACAGCTGCAGACGTCTGCTATTGCAGCAGAAGCGCTCAAAAACATTTAACAATTATAAATAGCATTTCATGTTGGCTTAGTTTGAACAAATATGTCATCTTGACGTATGGAGAATATGCGCTCTGCGTATTAATTACTCAATCGCAATCAATATCGTATTTCAAAATAAGATAGTGGTCAAAAGAAAGGTTGATTATCAATGTTGTGTCAACTCTGCCCCATCAAAGCCATTTCAGATTGCCAAAAACAAACTACCAGTGCCTGTAACTTAAAAAATCGACAAACTACTAAAAACAAATTTTATCAACCTAAAACGTATGAACTTTACAAATCACAATTTATGGCATTGTTCGTCTTTCATGAAAGACCCAATGCAAACAATATGTCTGACAAGATCCGCTTCTTTGTGGTAAGCAAAAGCTCAGTGGATAGCCATAAATCGAGTCGGTAATTTGCATGAAGGTATTGAGCATCAAAGCTGTTCGAATTCTTTTTCATGCGTTGTTGGCTGCTGAAACAAAAACTGGCAAGAGAGTATATTATCATGACGTTGTTAGCCACACCTTCGCCTCGTAACTAAAAATGTGACTGCTAGCAAAACTACAACGAAAGTGAACGGCATCTAACCAATGGTCCTCGTAATGAACAACTGACATCTTTATTGTTCAGGTCTTTTGTAGCATGATTACTATGCAAGCGTAGTCAAAAAATAATAATTGTCTTAAGTCTCTTTTCTCTTCGATCATTATATGGTTTATGTTGCTTTAAATGTCTATTCCAGCAAATGAATAACGTTATTCTCCAGTTTTACTGGGTCGTCGTCAGAGCAGCGATGTATTTCGACAAGATGTTTTATTATTCCGCCAAAATAATTTTTATATCGACGGTTACAAATTTTGCACTGATATTGTTTAAGGCCAACTAATTTCTTCTTTGACGACTCAGAAACTTTTTCTAGAAGAAATTGCTGAGGCGATGGCCCAAGTAGGCCTATCTGTTCAATATTGAGGTTAATGCTTTGACTGGTGGTTTGGGGACTTCTTTGGGCCTTATGTTTGGCAGAAGGTTCAGTAAACCTATATTGCGGTTTGTCGAAGGATGAGGGGGTCTTTTTAAAACTTTCACTGCCACTAGGCGCCGCATGTTTTGAGAATAACTTAAGCTGCTTTCGATGGTTCTTCTCAGTAAATAGCGCTTTTCGTTTTTTCGCGTGATCAAGATTGCTTGTTTTGACGAAATAACCAGTGGATGGACCTGGCCTCTCAGAGCGTTGTAATCCAGCCAGTTTTTTTTTCGAGCGCATTAGTTTTTTCTTGTAAAGTTTTAACCCCTTTATTCAATTGTTCTAGCTCATGGGACTGACTTGCTATAAGTTCTTTGAATACTTTCACCTCAGTGACGATGTAAAGTCCCAGCGTAGCAACTAAGCTATGCGTCGCATCGTCATCGTTCAAACCGTTGCTGATCTGCTCCATCAACCGGTTGGACAAACTCATCTCTACTTTTACTTTGTTGAAAAATTAAAGATATTTATAAAACACTGTCCTAAAAATCAAACTAAGGATAATTCGGATTACACAAATACGCACGAACTCGAATCGAAGAAATATTCTTCTAAACTGATTATGAACATTGCATTACGGCTTACAGTAAAGACGTAATCCATAATCTGGTTTTTATAAGTCCATTTTGCAGGCTTGGTTTCAGTTTCCAGTGCCAGACTATAGTGCTGAGCCATGCCAGGAAAACGCACATTACAAAAGACCCCCGCCCATCAAAGAGTTGCTATTTTGTTGTGGTGAAATACAAATTTGTTTCCTGGGCACGTTTCTTTTGTAACTTGGCACTTTTTTGTCATGACACAGCAACAAGCTGGCACCGGAGCCAAAAACCGGCCCGAAAAAGATTTGAACAACGCTAAATACGTGGTTTCCAATTATTAAATATGTCATTTACTTGTTAATTGTATACTTACGATATTTTGCTGAAGCTGTCTACCTATACCACAGCTGAGCAAACGCTGAACATTCTTTAGCTTGTTTGTAAATTTAGCAAGCTCCAAAACTAAATACGTTACAAACAAACGCTTCAGACACCCAGATTCTGCATTTAACTTGCTGTGTGCCTTGTGTGCTAACTATGTTAGTCATTGACCCTGAATTGTTTGTTATAACAAATTTAAATGGTTTTTCTTTCTCTCTTTAACGCCTACTTTTCCGTGAGGGTTGCGTGGGTTCGAAATTCATTTTGCTTCGGTGAAGTCACAATGCAAGCGATTTCATACTTTTAGACTGCAACGTCTTTGATGCAGCCGGTGCAAATACAATCTTGTAAAAATACTGGCTGCTGGGGAAAATTCCAACACAATGTAGTTTTGCAAGTTGTTACGGTCTTGATCAGAGCTGAACAATTATGTGGGGTCACTGCATCTGCTACGTACCTCGCTGCAATGACGTGTGTGTCAAGAAACGTCCTACGCAATTCAGTCTACGTAAATTCCGATTCCGTATTTCATAGCATTGCACAGGACGTCCAATTCACCATTTCAATTCGAAGTTACAATTCAATAACGCGTAAACAACAATGGCAAAAGTGATGAAGCCGAACAGAAATTATCGTTGTGTCATTTCTTAGATCAGCTTCGTAAATCATTAACTTTTTATAGCTTTCGCCAGCAAACAAAAACACAGCACAACACTACAAAGGTATTTAAACACGGAGAAACGTTTTGAGCGCGACTGATAATGATTGGATAGGGAAATAAACATGACGTTTCTATAGCGAGTTGCAGCCGCATCATTGTTACACTTCACAAGTCCCTTTTTGGAACCCTTCATAGAAGAGCAGGTTACACGGACTCCAATTTCAACAAAAATGTTTAAATGTTTTTTGTCTTTTTTTATTGAATATACAAAATTTTTTGCAAAGTTTCGACAGAAAACATTCCTTCGGATTCTAATGAGATTAGAGACAGCAAAAGTAGTTTTATAAAACATTTATGATGTATAAATCATAGCTCGTCTTGTTCTCTGATATTTACTTAAAAACAATTTTTTGTAAGTTTTGATAGTCAAACATAAATCTTTGCATCTTAGGTACACATTCCCTTTTCCGTAAACTCAAGCAATGAGGTAAACATATCAGCCACAGAAACTTCTCAAGTTGTGAACCTGCATTTGTTTGGTGCATTAGGCATGAGCAAAAATACTATCCATTGCTGTACAGCTTGTGTTATGAGTTTGAAAACTTAACGGTATATTGTTTTCACAATGCTTACAATTACTTTAAAAGTTTTAGCTTGACGCTCTATTAATCATCGTAGCAGTTACGGCTCACACTTTGTGTATCATTAATATTCACTACATTTTTTTCTTTTTTTTTCACTCGCTTTATCTCGTTTACTACATTTGACCATGGCTTGGCGCTATTAAAAATGAGAGAAAGCTTCCAATTCATTGTTGTAATGTGTTTGGAAGGACGACAATTGTCTT
This sequence comes from Trididemnum nubilum, assembly GCA_963965965.1. Taxonomy (NCBI): domain Eukaryota; kingdom Metazoa; phylum Chordata; class Ascidiacea; order Aplousobranchia; family Didemnidae; genus Trididemnum; species Trididemnum nubilum. Next base: position 1,682,336 of record OZ014478.1, on the reverse strand, counting down.
GTCATATCTCACTGGCCACGTGATCAAAATGATTCTGACGAAAACCCTTCTTTTTATGATTGAATTCTCCTGACCCTATTTGAACAAGAAAAAAAGGAGGGTAGAGGCATTAAATTCGATGTTGTCCCGCGTCAGCAATATTAAAATTGACCATAAAAACAGCCAGCACTGATTACATATAAATATAAATGCTGACCAAATTGCCCAAAATTTTGGCACGCGATTGACACCTTAAAACAAGCGGGTGCTGGTGCCCCCCAGACCTCTTGTCTCCTATGCCACTGTCCTTTCCAACACATCCATAATGTTAGAAAGCAAAAAATGGTGTTAGTCTTAATGCAAACCAACGTCGATTTGTTTAGGTGTTACAATCCACGGTATAATGTTGCGATCCCCATTTGACTGTTCTTTGTTTTATTTTGTTAAGATAAGTAACTGGCGGAGTTTGACGTAATAAATTCACTTCTCTTCCATGGTTTATTTAGGAAGTTAGTTTGTACAGTACGTTGATTGTTTGGATCTTTGTGTTATGACAAAGCGACAGTGGCGCTTTTGGCTTTTTAAGGACCAATCCGCACTCGCTCAGCAAGCTCGTAGCCATTCACAAAATCAGGAAGAGGCATTTCAGTTTTAGGGTGGGGCAAAATGTTGTAATAAATAAGGAACAGCATTTATTGATATGTTGTAGATGCGGAGATCTGGGCAGCAAAAGCCTTCAGCCGCTTCAAAACTTTGTAAATTTTAGCTAATTTTTAACGCACTATATTCCCGGAGTTATGTTTATATTAACTGAAACTTTAAGTTTAATGTCGGGGTCTGGGGATTTGTGCCATCGTTTCGGAAAAAAATTTTTTTAAATGGCTTGGAAGCATACACCTCAAGTTAGTATATAGTATATATCGACCTCACATATACATCTGGGATGAAACCAGTGCTGCCGTTCTAAACAATTAAGGCATACGCATTTGTATTAGCTCTACTGAATCACACTCAAAAAGTCTATAAAACCTGCGCTGGCAAATACTATTAATTTTCTAATCAAAATTTGGCTTTACGCAGTAATTTTATTTTATTTTTCATGTTTTTGCCTGCCTTTTCTTTAGCAGATCAGCAAGAAGCATAATAACATAATAAAAATGTAATACTCGATAAACAGTAATACAATACCTAGATGCAACTGCTGCACAGTGCGGTTTTCGATCATTGTAGGCTTTTCATTTCAAATAAACAATATAACCAAAAACTGTATCTTTTTTTAGAGATTTCAGCAAACAATAATTAGCATTTTAGAGCGGTGGCCGAGCTTATACTGTGGAGAATGCCGTGGATAAAAAATATTATTTTACATAGATATACGGAATACATTGCAAACCCTACGTACTTATGCGAAATATTCGCTTCCTGAAGTTGATTTTAATAATCTCTTTTGCTGAATTATATGATTATTGCTTTCTACCTTTTCACTGCTTTATCAACAGTTGCCAAATGCTTCATTGGTTTTTGCATGCGTGCTAAAAAGGAAGGCTTTTCTAAAGATCAAGTCTATAAGGCTCGATGCTGTGCTTAAAATCGTGTGCGTATAAGCTTCTTTTCGTTTATTTGAAAAAACTTGGTGCGCCCAGCTTACCGTCATACAAGCCTACTAGCTGTCAGTTGTTTCAAAATAAACTATGGATGCGATCGTACGCTTACGATTTTACGCACAGTCTAGACCCTAAGTAAATTTACAGGAGTAAAAATTTGCACTTTTAACGATTTGCTCATCAAAATTTTGTGCTAGATTATATTTCTTTCCAGTTTAATTTTTGATAACTTGAAGAAAATACCGTTATTTTCAACCAAGCTTGAATTTCGAAAAAGCATGAAAAAAAACTCAAGTAACTCAAATATTAAAAACTGTGTTCGACTTATTGCGTGATTTTGCAGCTAACATAGGATATCGCTAAAATTGCACTTTCAATATTTTGCAAGTCAAAAATTTTGCGCTACATCTTGTTTTTGCCGGTTTTAATTTCGATAATTTCATAGAAAACATTGCCAAAGTTTATAATGAAGTTGAATTTTGAAAAAAGATCGAGCATGTTTTGAGAAAATCAATGTTTTGTAACATTTGTCGAATATTTTCCATTATGAAACATAGGAGATGCAAAAACGGTTGGACACAGTGTTGTCTCCATGAAGCCCAACAGTGAAACGAATGATCCACTGAACCATAGTACTAAATATTACAGTCTAAAAGTATAATGCGTGAAATTGCGTTCAAACTTGTCACTTACGCCACCTTGTGAGGAGTTGAAAATTTGCTAGAAAAACAAACTGCGGCAATGCAAAATAGCCTGAAAAATGTCTAGAGTAGCCAAAGGAGGGGGGGACTGAAGCCTAATAGCACTGATCAGAGATCATGTTAACAACTCGTACAGTACTGCCGTATTCTATTGCTGGTTCCTCTAACTACAAAGTTTGGCTGTACCTAAATTGCAATCCATGTTTTTGGTTAATAGCAAAGCACAGAGTAGTTGAGGGCGTCTGTTACTTTGAATATCATCAGAACGGTACCGGTAGCCTACATGCGACGATTCGATGCCTACCAGTTTACAACTAAAAATTAAGTTAAAGAGATTCAGCTCGAAATCGATTTTATTGAAGAAATGAGAACTACTTGAAGTAAGAAAGAGGTGTCCCAAACCTTTTTCCACAATTCCCCTTATTTACAAAAATACGATTTAATCCGTTTGACTCCATACAATTGGCAACCCTGCATTTCACTATTTTGTGACATTAAAAAAGGCGTGCTGTAGATCACTACTGGTAGCCTAGGTCTACAGGTTCCAGGAGCAGAAGCCATATTTTCAGGTTTCGTTACAGGGTACTAGCTGCTACCACTTGGTAATCGCATTTCATAGCCTGTGAGAGTCTTTGCAAAATTTTCCCTTTCATGATGTCACAAAATTGCGAAACGTAGGATTGCCAATGGTAATGAGTCAAACGGATCAAATCGAATTTTCGCGATTAAAGGGGAATGGTGGAAAAAGGCTTGGGTACTTCTTTATGATCTCAAGTAGTTCTCATTTCTTCAATAAAACCAATTTCAAGTTGCATGTCTAATGTCTTTAATGATTAGTTTAAGCCTAACAATCCGGTGTGGAAGCCCCAGCTGCTCAAATTTTTTGTGATTATTCGTAAAAAAAGCTTTTTCACTTTTTTGAATGGCATTTTGCAGGTTTTTAAAACCATTTAAAAGGACGAATTGCCTAAGATTTGGAAGCCACCAAAAAAGGTTCATTTGCCCAGCCCATCATTCTCTCGTACTTGCTGGTCCGGTCTAAAAAGTATTTTCTGAGGCTGAGATGCTTTTTCACACAAATAATGTATGAGTTAAGCGAATAAGATTTGATTAACCAACTAGCTGAGAGCCCCAAAGATTGAAAAAAAAGCTATCCTATGCACTTGCAAACTAATCCTGTGAAAATGATGCTGTGTTTTACATGTGGCATTTCATCTTTGAGTTCTGACAAGGCTGAACAAAAGTTTTCGAGGATTGCCAATACTGAAGATGGTACTAGTGCTAACTGCTAATGATAAGCATCAGAATAGCAGCAACTTAATCAAAAGCTGTGTAACGCTACCAAACAACCGATGATTTCTAGGCCATCCTGTTTTCTTGCTTAAGTCTGAAAGTGCACGAATCCTTGCTACCACAAGAGACTTATCTTCACAATTGCGACTTCATCATGATGTGTTACTCTTTTGCTACCAATGGAATATAATCATGACTAAAAAATGTTTTGTTGCGCTGAGATTAACTAGGTAAGTTATCATCATGAAAGTGTTGGCAGCATGCAAGCAGTAGATATTAAGCATAATACCGACATAAATACTCAGACTATTTACAAACTATTCACAAAAGCATAGCAAATAAGTTCCTTTCAAAATAAAAATACGATTAGGATATTGCATCAACCTTAAGATTTCTATTGTTGCTGTAATCACTCAACCCATAGCGATAGCGCAGTATTAATAAATGTCCTTTATTGCTTATGTTTCGTTATATGAGGTGCACTAAATATTTGGTGCACTAAATGAAACGCTTTAGCTTTAAAACAAAGCTTTAAAAACTGAAAAAAAAACTCTAAATAACTCTGAATTAAATCGCAAAGAGAAAGAGAATACAACCTGATCCATTTATACGGCGCATCTTCAGTTTCTTTAAAATTTTGAGAATTTCAGGTGTGCCTTATGTTATGCAAATTAGGTATATGCAGAAAATTATTTCAAGGTTTAAAGTACACTTGTATTTATAATGTCACCAATAATTTGACGTCAGTATTTAGGCCAAAATGTTCACCAAGCCAAATGCAGAGTTAATTGAGATATCAGATAGAGGCCAACTGATGTAGGCAGGGTTTGTGAATTAATATTATTTGAATGATACCAAACTTACAAAATATCTACTGCATCAGTTTTAGACAGAAGTGTAAACAGGGGCATATTTAGGGGGGAGGTAATTTGCCAAGCCCCCCTTTTCGGTAGCCAGTAAAGTATGATTAGCGCAGAATAGTATGCAAAATACTACGTTTTTAGCTCTTTTTTGATAAAATTTTTGCTCTAAAAGTGAGAAAGCCCCCCCCCCATTTTGGGCAGATAAAAGAACAGAATCTGAGTGGAGACTTTTCCGTTTTTTTTTTTTTGGTCTTCACCTAAATTTGGGCAGAAAAGTGGACTGAATCTCAATGAAGACCTTTTTTTGGTGTTCACCTTCCCTCGAGTGCAAAACCCGTTCCAGTTAGGAATTAAGATCGTTTTGTTCTGGTTTTTATCTCTGAAACAGCCTCCCCCTTTCCAAATTCCTCGCTACCCGCCTGCCCCCCCTTTCGAAAATCCTGCGTACGCTACTGGGTGTAAAGTAACGAAAGTAGCTTTACTTACGAAAAGTTTGTTGACATTTTTCATAGGACAATGAACATACATGCACGCTTACGAAAACAAAGCAGAAAGGGAACATAACTAACTAGCAAACCATGGGTATCTAAAGAAACCCTTAAATCAATCCAGCAAAAAAAAGATTTTGTACAAAAGAACCATTAAATTAAATGATAGTATAGTAATACATGGGCGCAACACAAAGTCTACAGAAATAAGCGTGACACCTCGTCGCTTTGGAAAATTATAAATCAAATTATTTCCTTGAAAAATGTGAAGACAAATAACATTCTAGTAAAATGTATGCTTCCAAAAGTGAAAGTGCACAAAGTTTACAGGCCATTAGTAACTTGTGCAATAAATGTTTCACAGAGATAGGATTTAACCTGGCATCTACAACCGAAATACCAACTATAATTGATAACAAATTACTGCCACGTATCTCATTCAGAGTAGTTGCAATTCGTTTTTTCTAGAACCAATAGTTGAAGAAGAAGTAGTGATCGAATTACATCAGAGTTACAAATCCATCAAAAAGTACATGAAAAAATGGAATTCCTGCAAAGTATTTAAAAATGTCAGGAGCTCCAGTTCTAACGAACATTTTTAATGCATGCGTATCAGCAGGATAATTTCCAAAACTGTTAAAAACCGCTGAAGTTGTTCTAATTTTTAAAATAGAACGAAAAAGATTTATGCTGTAATTACCGCCCTATTTCTATTTTAAATCCTTTTGCCTAAGTATTTGAAAAGTGTCTGCTTGATCAACTAAATAAATATTTCGTGACTAATAATTTGATTAGTCCAAACCACTATGGTTTTAAGAAAAATTGCTCAACAAATGAAGCCGTTTTAGATATTTACAATAACTACTTGACAATATGGATAAAAAGCTTATTACATTTTATTTTCTTATATTTATAAAAAGCATATGATACCATCATTCACACAAAACTGATCAAAAAACTAGAAAAGTATGGAATTACAGGATTATCATTACAGTTACTAGCAAGTTACCTGACTAACTGGCAAAAGTATACAATTATAAACCAATATAAATCCAAGTCAAGAGATGTTATCTGCGGTATTCCTTAGAGCTAGACCCTACGTCCGTTGTTATTTAATATATCAACGATCTTCCGCTTGCCGCAAATTCCACACTTCATCTTTTTGCTGATGATATAAATCTTACTCTCTCCCACTCTAACGTCTCAACACTGTAAGAAAATATTAATGAAGAATTAGTAAATGTAAGCAATTCGTTCGAGTTGAATAAATTATTAATTAATTTAGTAAAACTGAGTTTATGGTAGTGACAACAAAACAAAATATACCTGAACTTAAAGTATCAATAGATAATAATCTAATCAAGCAATCACATTACATAAAGTATCGAGGTGTTCTCATAGACGACAAACTAAACTGGAAGAAACAAATCAAGGAACAATGTTCAAAGATAGCTAGGGAATCGTGGGCCCTAAATCAATTAAAAAACTTTTTAGATAAGGAAACACTAAAATCTGTTTACCACTGCCTCATATACTGTAATCTACAATATTGAATAAGTAGTTGGGGTACTGCTTCAAAATGAACATTAGCACTTCTCTTCATTCTGCAAAAAAGAAGCATCAGGAATGGAAGCATCAGAACTGGAAGTGGATATCGAGAGCATACTAATTCTTTGTTCTATCGAGCTAAATGCTTAACGCTTAAGGATATTTTCTCTCTTGAAACTGCATAGCTAATGTACAAAATCCGCAATAATGCGTTATCTTTTGCAAATTTAGATAAGTTTAACCTAATAAAAAGCTGTTGTCTATACAAGACAAGAATGAGCCACAAAAACAACTTCTTTCTTCCTGGAACTAGAAAAAAATTAGGACAAAAGTCTCTATCATACACAGGAATTAAAATTTGGGATAAAATTCCAAGCAGTTTAAAGGAAGCTTCATTCTACAGATTTAAAAGAGCTGTTAAAGCTCATTTTTTATCAATCTATGAAACCAATAAAAGCTAAAACAACAACTTTCTATCAACAATGCAGTAGTAATTACAGTAAACATAGTTGCATATTTGTGCTTGAGTTCAACAATAACCTATTCTATTGATTGAATGTGGTGCTGTTGCATTTATCTATCATAGCTTTGTACAATGCGTCATCTCTGTTTTTGCTGTGCCTCTCAATAAATTATAAGTAATTTTGCTGTAACTGACTGATGTTGATATATACTGGTATTGGAAATTGTATGTTACTAATGACATATTGGCAAACGATACTAAACAAAGTAAGGAGAAACATAAATAACTTAAGTATTACGAACTTCAGTGATTTATTTTTTATTCAATCTGAAGTTACAGTATTGCTTAGAGTTTAGAACGCTCTAATGTCACCATGCATTTTTTTCACATGTTGACTGTGAGTTTTATGCATATAGGCCTACTGTACAAATCTTTGTGACACAATGCTTGGAGTTAAAACGCTTCTAATGTTTACCATACATTTTCTTTACATGTGAACTGTGAGTTTTGTGTATAGTTTGTACATATCTTTGCGACACTTTGTTAATTCGCATAAAATTTTTATCATAGAAAGTAGCAGACCGAGAAAAACTAAAGGCTGGTTTTTTACGCTTAACTTGGTGAGGTGGCAGTAGACTTAAATGACTTTTTGTTCCTTCGCTGTCTCTTCACCAAGTAACTAAATATCGCTTTGATTCTGCAAGCTTGTTCTTCTTGAACTTCAAGCAAATTCTTTAAATCAGAGTCTAACTTTAGCTTCGACATGATTCCGCTCTGCTTTAACCGTTCTATGATCTGAACTTCATAAAAACTTGAAACTTGAAACTCTAGAGAAGTTGGTGGTCTAAATTTTAGGTTATGGCAAATAAAATTCGTTTGAAGGTTGATGGCCTTCAGATTTGCTTCAGGTAAAATGAACATTCATCTACTTCGTTTGCATGCAATCGATTTGGAAGTTGAGTCAACGTGTGCTTAGGTTTGTTTTGTTTTATCTATCGGTTTTTGTAAACACGATTGAATTTCGACGAACTAAAGAATGCATTGATACGAAGAATGCATTTATATGGCTTTTGGATTGTTTGCGTGTTATTGCAGTCATAGTCTTGATTATCCAATTGTTAGTCGGGTAAATAGTGTGAAGAATTTTTTTTTTACTGCATACAGTGTTGCCAACATTGTTTCTTCAGATTATTACGTAGTTTTATTTCTAAACCCAAATTGTACAGTAACAATTTAATTCAGCCTTTTTTTTCAATGTTTTTGTTGTATGAGAATATGACTTTAAACTAAATTATGACTGACTTGCTTTCCTTAATACTAAATAAGTTGAGTTTCAACAATGTACAATGTCTAAATAATACATTTTTTTAATCAATCAAAAGTCAGTTTTGTTTTGTTTTTGCTAAATATTTAGTGCAAAGCTGGCAACACGGTTATTGTTACCTGTTACGTTCTTAATGATATGTTGAGTTTTATGTTCAATGACAAGCTTAATTTTATGCATGTAACTGTTAAGTATTGCGCAAAGGTGCAGTTGACCTAGATGACCGCATGGTCTTATCGCTGTTTCCTACCTGCTTACTTTTGAGAGTATGGTAAAATAAGCTTAACTTGACTTGGCTTGACTACTTAAGTAGCTTACTCAGGTAGAATTCGTCTGTAACGAGCACTTTTAAAGTATTCATGTTTTTGGATACTTTCTACTTTCGCTTGCTTACTCTTAGCGTGAAGTTACGGTACTGAAGTATCATTTTGATTCAAAAGAGTGCAAACTACAGTAGTTTTAAATTTGAACTACAAATTTGTCATAAAGGTTGAGTTTTCTACAAACAGTTGTTCAATTAAGTAAAGTTAGCGAAGATTTTATGAAATGATTTCAAAGAAATTCTGCGTGATATGATTCTCAAATCTCAAAGTTTTGCTGTTGTTCTTTTTGATTTAAAAATAATGACAAAAACTTGCATCAATTAAAAATTTATGACATCTTGAGAGAGAGAGGGGTTAGAAGGCCAAACATTATGTGGCAATAATGTGAAGGTAGTCGACCAGTTGCAATACACTACAGTATATCGATTGAATAATTTGTTTACTTTGCTTAAATACTTTCAGAAATACTTGTACTTGAGTACTTTTAAAACGACTAGTTTTTTTACTGTTACTCAAGTATCTTTTTTTGTCAATACTTTATACTTTACTTCAAATAGTTTTTGGTTCAAGTAACAAAACTTTTACTTGATTACACGTTTCGAGTACTTTTTACACCACTGGTATTAGACCCCAGATCATTTTCAAGTGTGAACTGACCAGCAACTTTATATTCGAATGCAACGTAGTCTACTTAGGCTAGTTAGAGGTACGCAGAGAATGTAATATCTAGTGTTATGGCTCATCTTGTATATCAATAAAGATGAGTGGAGTTTGAATTGAACTGATTCAAAATTTTATTGTATGTTTATTAAAGTCACTTAGTTAATTAGTGTGATTTCGCGTAATAGCAATTGTGTTGTTGTTCGCATAACCAGCTCTAGCCAGCAAAGATAATCAAAAGCATTAGACGGTGAAATGTGCTTAAGAATGATTCTAACTAGCATTTTCGTAAGAAAAAGAAAAACATTTTTATGAAAATGTGTCCTTTCACTATTCAAGGTAGTTTTAGGTTACACCACTAACCACTTTCCAATTCGCTGATTCTGCGATCATTAGACATGTGTGATTTTAAAGATACCGAATGATGGTTGTGAATTCGTCGCGTGATTGTAAATGATAACAATGAATATCACTTTTAGCAGAAAAGAGAAAGAAAATTTGAAACGCATTAATAACCTTGCTACGAAAAAGTCGTGGTGGGTAAAATCAGCTATTATCCGAGAAAATATCGGAAACATCATAAAATGACAGTCGAAATCGGTTTTATTGAAGAAATGAGAACTTCTTGTAATGAAAAAGTGACCTAAACCTTTTTCCATATATCCTATATCCGCGAAAATACGATTTAATCTGTTTATCCCTTGATTCGAGTAAACTAGAATATGACATCGCGAGCGATATCCGGAACTTCGCGAAAGTATCTAACTTTACTAAATTGAGGAACTTCTCTCTACTTGAAAATATTAATTGTGTTATGCGTGCTTATGGCTGTTGATGCTTAGATCTGAAATACTCATCGCTTTCTAATTTCATAATGTTCCACTAGCTTGATCAGGTTTCCTATTTCCAAATATTTTTGCTATTTTTGATAACTTAATTTGGTTAAACCTACAGTAAGTTTGGCTTTACACAGATCATTCTTCTTGACCCCGTCACCTTTTGACACCTTTTACGACTTCATTGTGTGATGCCAACGTTTTAACTTTTAACCAACACAGGATAATTTATACTATGCTATTGAGCCATGAATGCTTTGTTGCATAACTTTTCATCTATACTTTTATAAAGTATCGCATTGGCACGTCACTTTAATTGATTGGATATTACAAAATAGAACACAATCACGGTTCAACGAAAAAGCAGGATAACGATCAACCAAAAACAGTAGACTATTATTACGTACCTTCATTTTTTATTATCTAAGCTAGTTTTCTGTAACAAATTTAAATTAATGTTCACGTAATTATCTTTTACCTGTTGCTGTAATTAAAAAAGTGCGTATATACGTAGACGAATTAGCTGCTTAAAAAGGAGTATTATACGTCGTGTTACTTGGTTGAAAAAGGCATTTCTTCAAAAACACATTTTTTAAATTTTTTCTTGGACAAGATATCATGATTTCACGCGTTATCATGACCATTTGGATCACGTAATGGAAGGATACTCCATGTAATTTGCGCGGCCCCCATACCCTTTTCCTCAGGTCACCACTGCTGCTATAGCCATTAGCCTTGTTATTTATTGGTTTTGGACCTTATGCAAACATTGACCACTATTTTCGGTTGCAAGCAATCCAAAATAATTGTACTTCTATTTTTTTCATAAATTTTGACTCACTCAAAATTTTGGACAGAAGTAATCACGTGACTAAATTACGCATCAAAGAAAGCTTACATAGTTCCAAAACAGAGCCGCAATTAAATGTCGACAATCAACCTTTGCCCCTGTATCTTTTCAATGCTTAATTGTTTTAAATTGTTGTTTAAAAATGACGTCGCCTTTCGGCTGTGTTTTCTTGTGTGTTAAAACCTATGACCTGTGGCTCTTTTATTCAATATGACAAATCTTAAGCCATGCCTTGGCTATGGTATATAAATTCGTGCTTCTTACTTTGCATATTCATTCTACTGATGATGCTTTAAGTTAAAGCGAAACGCGTCTAATAAATTGTTATGCTTAGTTATATTTTGACAATCGTTTTTGTTCTTAAAAAGCAAACTCATTTTAAACTGTAACATCATAGAAAATTTGTCGTATGGAAAAGATTGAACTACAAAAAATAAAATAAACGTTTATTCTAATCAAAAATATCAGCCACAAAAAAATAAACAAATTCGTGTTTGATAATCTCGGAGAAAAACATGCACGTCCAGTATGTACCGAACTAGCTTTTTGGTTACCGGTATTTTACTTGTTTGTTACTGGTCAAAATCAGTTATTGTGATGAAACAAGCTAAGGACAAATCGCCAGCTTCGACGTCGCTTCGTTGTAGGGACTGAAGCTGTTTGGCGAGAATTTCCAAACCAAGATGCACTTGAAATTGAAGACAGAGTAAGCACGAATTCTACATTTACAAATTGTGGATGCTCCTCGATCCATTCCAGATGGGCCGTCACGGCCGCTCACTGTGTTGAGGAGAAGCAGGCCTCCGACATGTCGCTTTATTTCTGTCGAGTTTATTTGTCCAACATCGAATTTCAGAATCATTACTCAGGGCTCAGAAATCGTCGTCATCCATTATGCAGCGACGCAGATCAGGATTTTTGCTGTGACGTTGCTCAGTTACAAATTGACGGTGACGTAACATCTGACAGGCATGTGTCGCCGATTCTACTTCCGGGTAGCCGAGGAACTGCCCCAGCAGGACAACTCTGCACCACCACTGGGTAGGGCAGCTTGACGTACTTAAACAACGTCCGATCCGAAGGGTGGCAGCAGGCAGAAGTCCCAGTTGTCAGCAACGCTCGATGCGACCAGATGTTTTTTTTCCCGATCTTCTTTTTTTCCAGATATATGATCGAATTTTTCAGGAGCAATTATGCGCCGGATAGGAAGAAGGAGGAGTGGATATTTGCGCCGGTGACGGCGGTGTGCCGCTTGTGTGTACATCGCTGGTGGACAACCCAGTCCTACAAGAGATCGAGAGCTTTGAGATTGGCTGAGCAAGACCGGAAAACGGGGTAGTTATACCAGAGTTTCTTCGTTTGTTGGACTGGATTCAAACAACGACTGAAAGCGACGAGATCAAAGCAGATCAATCAACGGGAGGTAGCGCTATAGCAATAACACCAAGATCCACTGCAACGCTTGTACTGGTTGTGATGGTTATTTTCGTGATTGTTGGATTTCATTATGAAATTGCTGTAAGTAGCGGTTTCTGTATGATGTAAAAGAAGGAATTAAAATTTTTGTTTTTAGTGAATTCTAACCTGATAAAAATTGGTATGAAACATAATTTTTTGCCTGATTTTTAATCTGACAAGTGGTGGAGGCTGTACAGTAGAATATAACCTTACGTGTGAAAAGTGTTGCTGTTTGTTAAGTATTTTGTATCATGTTTTTAATCTATTTTAATGGGGACTTTTTGTACTATTGCATCTAATGGGGAATTGCTTCATTAAGTAAAACGTGGCTGCTCGACTTGATGACCAATAAGTCGTCACATTCTCCTGCAACAATTGATTTTTTACGTGATTTTTGTGAATGCAATTTCATCCAAGTTACTTTACAAACTTTACATATTTTCAAAATTTGCGTGTTTCGAAAAAAAATACAACAATAAAAAACAACAAAAAGTTGTTGAAGCAGAACCAGAAGAATTTTTTTTGCATTTGAACATGACGCTTTTAAACCGAAGCGATAACACTATGTTGAGCTGCTAACATCGCTGCATATGTCAAAATTCAACGTCAATTTGTTAATCATCACTCATCACCAACAACCTGCTAAAAGAGCTCGGGGTTTTGGAAATTTTTAATTGAAATCATAATATTTCAAACATTTCAAAAAGCAAATTTTTTCTGTTGGTGAGGGCGCCAAATTGCGATTTCTTGAACTATACACTCTTTATTAGTAGACTAGAAACAGACGCGCGGAGAAAAAGAGAAGAGCATTGAAGAAAAAAAGTTTGCTCTGGTTGCAAAAGTTTTTTTGCGCTCACGCGTATTCGTCTGATTTTATTGGACCATTTGGACATATTCGCGCAGCGCAAATTAACCGTGAAGAAAAAACGACAAAACCGTCAGTTTGCAGTTTACTAATAAAGAGTCTATGCGTGAACAAATGGGTTCGACCACAACTTTACACTAACAAAATATCACAAAACTACAAATAATGCTGTTACTGCTTTTCTTATCAGTGACTCACTGAAAACCGGTGTTGTAGAGTGACCAACCTAACATATATAGACATCACCAAAATGAGGACACATTTATCCAAAAATTATTATCCACGCATGAGCCAATTTAAATGAAGAGCCAAATGTAAATGAAGAAAAAAAATATCTTCGCTATGATTTTCTTGCGTTTTTACGATACATTTAGGTGAAGATAAAAAAACAAACTTAACATTAGCATGAAATGCAAAAAGAAAACATTTATACATTTTTTGGTATTCTCGGAGTCGGAGGGCTGAACACATTTTCTTAAGATGATGGCAGGTCCTCCCAAAAGAGGATAAATTCAGCATGTAAGACAACCCTTTTAGGCTCGGTCTACGCTGTGCGTATAAAATCGTGAGTGTATTTTTTGTTTGTTGTAAACAGACATTTGGTAAGATCGGCGTATCACCTTACCAGCGTACAAGCCGCCAGTCGGTGAAAATAAACAAAGAATACGCTCGTATGGCCCCGATTCTACGCCTAGTGTAGTCCGGGTCTCAGGGTGTTATAAATGTCTTTTCAAATAATGCTAATTGATCGAAAAACCTTCACCTTCTAAGGCCACAACATTTCTAAAAGTTTCAAATTTCAAATATCCTGTGTATTGAAAATCTATTTCCGCTGTAATTAATTGAATGAGTGACCTGTGATTGTTGTAGGGCAAGTTTTCTGTTACTTCCGCTTTTTCTCTCATGGTCAGACAACCTTCTCTATACTGTACTACGAAAATTCTTAATTGCTTCGACCGGAAATGGAGCTTACCTGTGACGTCATCCTGCTGGCCTAGATCTGACCTTTATGAAGGTTGCTTACAGAGGTTCTGCTTTAGAAAAGACTAGCAAGATTAAAAATGCTGTATTTGGAAACTGCAAAAGCAGGAAAGAAATTCCAGCGGAAGCTTTGACGTACATTTTTGAGGCTAATCTTGCTCGGAGATATTGTCAGAAAAACTGCTGCTAACAGAAAAGCTGTTGAACTGCTACAAATATTTTTATATCATCAGCAAATAAACTTTATTCGGAGTTAAAATATCACAAGCAACCATTAAACTAAAATAAAGTAAATTTGAATTTTATTGAATGGAAGAAAATTTCAAATTTAAAAAGGTCGTAACTGAGTTTTTGCTTATTTTTACTTTTCTGTTGCTGGCCGAAATGAGTTACTGTGATGAAACAATCAAAACTCAGTTACGACCTTTTTAGATTTGAAACTGCAAAACAGTCCGGCGCCCTCAACTTAGAATCGTAGAAGGATCGAACGCTGTCCAAGAGAATTCTCTTGCCAAGGTTTACTGAGGTATAGTGTTAGATTTTATGGGTGCTCACTGATCTATCATTGGTCTGGCCCAGTGTTTTGAAAATGTCCTTGCATTTCATACGACAGTTTTCTTTTATAGGATTGATTTGTCAAATTTTCACGCGGGCGACATTTTGCTCGGTGCTCAAAATTTATCGACCCGCGTATTTCAGCGATTCACTGCAGAATATCCGCCATAACATTACTTTGTTGCGAATTAACAATAATGTAACAATTAACAGTCACGTGTCACCGATTCTACTCCAGGTTAGCCAAGAAATTGCTGAAGTGGGACAAAATCACACCATCAAGAGTGGGGCAGTTGTTCGGAACTTTAGAGTAACTACAGTGCTGCAGAAAGCAGATTTCCCCAGGTGTCAGCTACGCCCGATGCAACAGCTCGTATTATCGTATTTCTGGAGCAAATTTGCGCCAATTATGAAGAAGATGGAGCTGATATCTGCGCCTGTGCGCCACTTGTGGATACATGGGGGGGGCAATCCAGTTCTGCAAGGAATCAAGCTTCGGGAGCGGCCGCACAAACCCTGTAATGTTTAGCGGTTACACTAGGGTTTCTTGTTTCGTGAACTGGATGCAAAATGCAATTGATAGTGATAAAAACAGATAAATCAACATTTATCCTGAAAGAAACGACAAAAAATGAAGCAGCAATTGTCATCCAACAAACACGACGGGAGGTGGCGCTATAATAGCAGAATCAAGAGCAACGCCTTGCAAAGACTGTGATCATTTTCGCTTGTATTGAAAATTAATTAATCGGCTATTACGTAAATTTCGAGTCCAGGACGGTGCTTTGGGAAAAAATTAGTTTATGCTTTTGTGTGGTTAAAATTTTAATAGTATAGAATTTAAGAGAAAAGAACTTTAGCCTATACGACTAACTTGAGTATTTAAAATTACTGTTTGCGTTTAAAGCTTAATTCATGGATCATGCAATTCCTTGTGCTGTGTCGATTCCTCTTTATGCTGGTAATGTAGTCAATTAATTCAAGCATGTTTAAATTATTCTAAAAGCAGCAAACTTGATTTGAAAGTTAAATTATTCCTGAAGTGAAATAGGCAGAACTAATTTAATAGTTCACAGAGACATCACGTCTTACAATCCTACTTCATTTGACAACACCTTAATGCTGTCTCCGCGTCGAAATGGGTAATCATTTCAACCCCAGTGACGCAGGTGAGGCGGAGCTCCCTATCTCGGGAGCATTCCCGTGTTTCGAAGTCAACTGACTTCATCATCAGTGTGAAGAGGAGTCGACACAATGCAAAGAATTTTGATCCCTGAATTAGGCTAACTCGACCGGTAAATTTGAATAACCAAGCTATCGGTATAGGCTAACGTCTTCATCTCGTAACTTCAGCTGCTAAAAAGGCAGACCCAAACTTTTTGAAAGTGGTACGTGTAAAGTATTACTATTTTAACAATACAGGAAGTTCAGCAAAAAACTAAAACCTAAAAATGAAAACGTCCGTTAAACTACTATTCGCCAGACAGGATCTGATGTACGCACATAAGTAGAAAAAAGACATTGCTGCAGTTGCTGTGGTGGTCTACCTCTGACTCAAGAGTTGCTAGACGAAAAAGGAGAAACGACAACTAATTTAATTGAATTGAACAATTACCCGTAAAAAGTCGATCATTCTGACGAGTTCGTGGTTCAAATTTAAAATTACAGTTTTTTGTTCTTTTCTGAATCAAAATACTACTTAGTAATGTTACTTCACTCCGTAAGTAAGCAAGTAAAAGTAGCCACAAAAAAAATTACTCAAAAAGTGCTCGTTACCGGAAAAAACTATTTGAGTATTCTACTCAAGTAAAAGTATTTTGTTACTTTACACCACTGATTACGCTGAGTAAAAAAGTTACAGAAATTAGAGTTTAGACTAGCCCAAAACAAAAAATAGCCTACTGCTCTTTCGCAGTGGCGTTGCTAAGGATGGTGGCTCCCGAGGCGGGATTTCGTGGTGGCACCTTTTTTTCGGTCCAAAAATAGATGAAGACCAAAAAAAATGTCTTCGCCGCAAAATCAGTGAGTTTTCGGTCCAAATGAAGATTTGAACCAACAAACTAAAAAAAAATAAGATATTCACCACAAATCGGTGGAGTGATAGTTTCACATCATTATGTGGTGTCACCCCAAAATGGTGACACTCGGGGCAGGCCGCCCCCCTCTAGCGACGCCACTGCTCTTTCGTACTCCCTGAAGTGACGCCTAGTAGCGCACCTATCGTTATGTTGTATGAAAAATACTATAAAGGCAAAAATATATAGTTTGAAAAGTTTCTAAACTATAATTACTTAAAATATTTTGTTTGTCAATTGTCAGTTTTACTGGGGACAAAAAATTTTAAAAAGATTGAATTTAGTCTCAAAACCACTAAAAGCCAAACAGATATTTTTACCGATTATTTGGATTTTTATTTTACTGCGCAAAAAATCTGATGCGCTTTTAGAAAATTTATTGGTGTGAGTTTTACTTCAGAAATTTTATTTACCAAACTTGTTTTGAAACCATCAAACCAATAGGCACTTTGAAAAGCGGTTGGAGTTTTTCCTGGTAGTCATGATGATACCAACTTTCCGATACAATAAACTTTTTTTGAATCTTATGCAACTTTGCTAGGACATGTTTGATGGAGGCTGTTGCGATGGCCCAGAAAAGGCGTTCGGCTTTGTTGTAGCTAGGCAGACGCAGAGCGTGTGGTTTATCATTCTTGTCACTAATAGTCATGTCACAGTACAGGAACCAAAATTATTTCGAGAGAAGTTCGTTACTGCGCGACCAAAAACGGACCAAAAACGTACTCGGCTTTGTTGCAGCTAGGCAGACGCAGTGCATATGGTTCATCATTCTCGTTACTAAGTAGTCATGTCGCAGTGCAGGAACCAAAAATTATTTTGAGAGAAGTGCGCTATTGCATCGTTCAAAGAATGCATGCCCTACTTTCTTACAGTTTGTTTCATTTCTTGCAAAGCAAGCGTTCACTATGCTTGCCATTTTGTTGTTTTGTCAACTAACAAACAATCTACAACATGTACTGTATCATGTTATTACAAACAATCTAAATAAAAAATAACACACGAAAAAATGCGTTATCTCATGTAGCTATGTATTTGCATGTATTTTTGTCATGTTTCCTTGTTCTTCAATAACGATGAAGGAAAATACGAGTATGTCGCCGAAGACCAAAAACAATAAAATTGCCGTTTGCTTGATCCTTTTTTGTATGTTTATTGGAGTTCAACTTCCCTATGCAAAACCGGTGTTAGTCATCAGGGGCGTATTTAGGGGGAGAGCCATTGGGCCATGGCCCCCCCCTTTGGGTCGCCAGGATTGCAAAATTGCATAGAAAAGTGAGCAAAATTGAGGCATGCCTCCCCCCTTTTGCAAGTTGGGCATCAGGCTTTGGGCTCGAAATCAGCTGATTTTGAGTGAAGACCTTTTTTTTTTTGCTCTTCACCTGATTTTGGGCGAAAAACGGGACGAAATTTGAGTGTAGGCCTTTTTTTTTTGCTCTTCACCTGATTTTGGGCGAAAAACGGGACGAAATTTGAGCATGACAATTTCAAATTCTGATCTATGTTCCTCTCAAATTTTCTGAAGTTTCTGGCCCCCCCCCCTTTTCAAAATCCTGCGTACGCTACTGTTAGTCATGATTTCGCGTAACAAAGCACGAACAGTTTTGCTTAGAAAATGGTTATAATGCTTTTACTGAGGTCCAATAATTTTAAATTTTACTATTCACTTTTACCAAAGCGTTTTACAAGGAATTCAGCTTGAAGCTCTAAATGTCATTGTGGTGTGAAAATTATGTTTCAGGAAAAATCGTAAATGAAGCTTTTTGTTTCTGTTTTTTGAATAAAAGAGTGAAGCAATACAGTTTAAGATGCCGCTGAGTTTACGTTCTTAGCACAACTGCTGTTGAAGAAATCGCGTGAAATTGCTAATTGTGAGTAAACAATGGGGATAAATAGGATTACGCTAAAATTGCTGAAAATCTTGCTAAAAACACAAAGTCGACCTTCATAATGGTTTCATAACTCCAAATCTATCTGTCATAGGATAATGGTTTTGCAAATAATAGTTGAAGTAGCAAATTCTAGTAAAAGTTAGGAAATTTTTTGATAGTAGCGTTACTGTTTCATAACAAAATTGCAAAATATGTGATGGTGGGGATTGTTTCGATCCCCCCCCCCCCCTTGGGCTTTATAGGGCTAACAAATAGTAAAGTGAAAAAATAAACATAGCTGGAGACGAGGACCCAACGTTTGAGGCCAAGGACAAACGACACAATTTTTTTTAGTATGGTTCGCAAAGTTTTCATAATTTTTAAGCGCGCGCAAGTATTAAAAATATTGTATTTTGTTATTTTTTGATGATAATTTGAGAACATGTAGTCTAATGATGAATGTCATTTGAAGTTTTACGCGTTAGCAACAATGTTGACTGCGTTTCGTAGCGGTTTCGTGGTAATGAAACAAGGCCGTAACTCGTGAATAACAATAACTAAATTGTAGACATGGAAATGTTCAATTTTAAGACCTCGACTTCATCAGTTAGGACTCCACTGCAAACGTCCACTGATTAATGATTATGGAATCAGAACTTGTTTTACCGACTACGCGCATGAAAAGCGTGGTACCTGCTTCTTTTCCTATCCAACGAGGAAAAAAGAAAAAGGCAAAATGTACATGCAATTAAAGGATACGCGTAATACGCGCAGTCGGTATACGGCCATAATTTGAGTAAACTTGCGCATAAACTGAAAAAAAGAAAATTAAATGCTACAAATTTGAAATGTTCAAAACAGCAAATTTTACTAGCACTAAATGTTGAAATATACTTAAAACACCAAGACAGTTTGCATAATCCGTGATTGCAAAATCTTCAATTTTTTTTTGCAAACTATTCACGTTTATTTTTTTATGTTCTTAAAAAAATCAAAATAAACGAGAATAAGCACAAACAGTTCGAAAAACTGGAAGGCTAAAGACAAGACTCTCTTTTTTTCGGACAAGATGACGTAATGCGAGAACTAAAACTATAGGCACGTGCTGAGCTTCTTACTCGGACTATTTCAGCATTCGACATATGCCAGTCATCATCTACAACGTGCCCTAAAACTAAATTTACTGTCCAAATTTTTTGATGGTCAAATGAATCACAGCGAGGTGCGGGCGGCCCAACTATGAATATCAAGTACATTAATGAAGCAACTTTGCTCAGGCAATACATAAAGCCAGGGGTGCTATTCAACGGGTTTGCGCGAATCGGTTCTTAAATTTGGAAACCGCCTGTTAAAAGTTATTTACAAAGATATACTGCGCATTTGGCTCGAATGAACTGATTTCTAAGTTTAGAGAATCGGCTTCCACAAAAATCAAATCGATTATGATTTCGATTATGATTTTTGTGAAATTTTGTAGAATTTGATATAAAGCTCAAAAAAGAAACAAAGAGGTGTTTTCATTTTGTCAAAAAAATTGCGGTGAGCACCAAAAAATGGTCTTCAATCATATTTTGGTCAGAAATAAAGCTTTCAGCCTGGTTTCATGGCAGGTTTGATCTTAATGCTACTGCTACAAGAATTCTGGTGGTGGGCCAAACTCAAAAACTAGGCACAAAGTGGACTTTTCATACCCTTGTCCAAGAGTTTCGTGATATGAAATTTTCTATTGAATTTTTTTAATCAACTTTTTTATTTAACAAACAAAATTCGAAATTCACCAAAATTGGCAAATGCATTTACAAGTGGTGGCGGTGCCTAATAAAGGGTTTGGCCGAAAACTAAATTACACGTCCCAGAAGCTAAAAACAATATTATGATGTCATCATTGGTATAGTCGTATAACCAGGGCTGCGGAGCCTCTAACTGCACTTGTTTCGGAGCTGGAGCGTGAACCACGAATAATTTACAAGCTACAGCTCCAACTTTCCTGAAACAGAAGACCTCTCAACGCCAAGCAAACGCCCGTATAGTTGCTTAAAACCTGGAATTTTAAATTTTAGTTGTTAGTTTGTTAGTAGTCCATATGGTTTTCAATGGGCTTGACTGTACTAGGATGAATCGGTTGTTAACAGACAGTGCCATAAGGAGGGGGATGGGCTAAGGAGGTTGAAGCTCCTCATCTTAGTCAAAGTGGCTGAAAATTTTTACCCAAATTGGCATGCTTTTAACAGCCTTTTAAACTTGACCTGTATATAAAGAGGCTGTTGGGGTTGTGAGGCTGAAAAAATTAACTGTCGAAGGCCTTTCAAATCTTGGAAATTAGTTTTTCATCAAATGGCTTGACAAACATTTGAGATAAAATGGCATCTGAATGGTGTTTAAATTGCAACTTTTCAGAAGCTTTAGAAAAATATTCAGCAGCTGCGGAATTAAACCCAGACCCAAGTCTGTGAAATGCAGACAAATTTTAGCTTTGGGTTCA
Source organism: Trididemnum nubilum (assembly GCA_963965965.1). Taxonomy (NCBI): domain Eukaryota; kingdom Metazoa; phylum Chordata; class Ascidiacea; order Aplousobranchia; family Didemnidae; genus Trididemnum; species Trididemnum nubilum. The sequence continues at coordinate 1,661,120 of OZ014478.1, read as the reverse complement.
AACACTCCCCTGCTTGGCAAAATTCTAACTTCGCGCTTGTCAGCAGTTGTCTTCATGGATTAGAGTAGGCAACAGAAACAAAACTTTCTGACTTTGTTGCGACTGGCAGGTGACAATGAGGTGAAGCTAGAGCCACGCATTTTTACAATCGATCCGCACTTCTGGTTATAACGTCCCTGAAAAAGAGTGTAATCGTTGTAAAATTGTCCGCGAATTGAAAACTTTGTTCGCTTATGATCATTATGATCATAGAGGCTTTAAGTTCCAAAAATGCAGTATACTGACTGAAAGCCAAAACTTACTAGCGTGGCGTGGCCTTCTGGATATTTTGGGACTAAGCTACCAGTTTTGCTTATCATTCTTAATGGGATCAATGAGACCATCCACAGCCTTCTTCAAGAACTACGTGAACTGTTAGACCAAATAGAAATAGTGGACTAAGTGTGACGTTGACCGCGTGTGACGTCATCATGTTGACCTAAGTTTAACTTCGCGAAAGCAGTTCGTGGAGGTCCTGGTGGTATGAGAAAAAGTTGAAATCAAAGGTATGAGAGAAACAAAATTAAAGGTATGAGAAAAAGTTTAAATGAATTTCAGGAAGGAAACAGTGATGATTAGATTAAAAGGAATAACTCATTCTGAATTGTTATTGAGAAGCTGTTGTATTGAAAAGAATGAACTGCTAAAAAATTCTTTCTGTGTTGCCATGTAATATAAGTGTTTATTCTGGTCAAAAATAACTGCGGCAAAAAATTAGCCAAACTCGTGCTTGATGAACTTGAAGAAAAACTGGCGCATACAATATGGGCCGATCTAGTTTTTTGGTTATTTGTGCTTTTTTGTTGTTGGCCAAAATAAGTTATTGTGATGAGGTAAGAGCAAGGACAGTTCGCCAGCTTCAACCTCGCATCGTTGGAGGAACGGATACTGTTCGGGGAAAATTTCCATACCAAGGTCTATTGGAAATTGAGTACAGAAATGGCTCGCTGTCAAGATTTTTAATTTGTGGGTGCTCCTTGATCCATTCCAGATGGGCTGTCACGGCTGCTCAATGTGTTGAGAAGAAGCAGGCTTCTGACTTGTCGCTTTATTTTGGTCGAGTTTATTTATCAAATTTTCTGGCGGGCGACCTTTACTCGGTAATCACAATTTACCGACACCCGTATTTCAACGACTCACTTCAGGATTTTCGCAACGACATTTCTTTATTGCAGATTAACGGAAGCGTGACAATGAACAAGTACGTTTCGCCAATTCTACTCCCGGTTAGCCAAGGAAATCCTCAAGTTGGACAACTCTGTAACATCACTGGATGGGGCAGCATGTCGGAATTCAGTAGCAATCAATCTCAAGTGCTACAGAAAGCAGCAGTTCCCATTGTGAGCAACGCCCGATGCGGCCAGACGTTCGAAGAGATTTTTTCTGAGCAAATATGCGCCGGTTATGAAGAAGGAGGAGTTGATATCTGCGCCGGTGATGCCGGTGCGCCACTTGTGTGTACCTCTCCGGCTGGCAACCCAGTCCTACAAGGAATCGGGAGCTTTGGAAGCGGCTGCGCAAGACCGGGAATACCTAGCGGTTATACCAGAGTTTCGTCTTTCGTGGACTGGATTCAAACAACGACTGGTAGCGACGAGATCGAAACGGATGAATCGACCTTAATCCAGAAAGATACGACAAGAAATGAAGCCGTAACTGTAAACACGACTGGAAGTGACGAGGTAAAAACAGATGAATCAATATTAATGCCAAAAGATACAACAAGAAATGAAGCCATAACTTTAAGCGCGACAGGAGATGGCGCCATAACAGCAGCATCAAGAGAAACGGCCGGCATCCTTGCAGCGACTGCGATCATAGCCGCATATATTAGAAGTAATTAATCGGCTGAAATCATTGAAAAATGTTTCGGATAATTTGAAAGCAGCAAATTTTATCTTAAAATGTCATTTCTATTTTAACTATTTTATTCTGTTGTTTAGTTTCCTGACGAGGTCAATGTGTACGAGCACCGAATACATTTGAGTTCTATTTTAACTGTTAGTCCTAGCCTATTTAGTTGCAAGATGATAAATGAAGTGGTTTTTCTAGGCAGTGTAACTCTGTGCGGTTACTCAAAATTGCTTGGCTACCAAAACTATATTTTGTATAATATTATTTTGACAAACATTTTGCTACTCGTGGTAAACAAACAGATTTTGTTACTTTGACTAACAGATTTTAGCCAAGTTTTGACAAACATATTTTGTTACTCGTGGTAAAAAATAATTACAGTTTTTGACACTTCTAGTTTCATGCGAGTGAACCTGAAGAATTTTTAAAAAACGACTTTGAAAAATTTGTAGCAATTTATCATTAAAAAGGTTAAGCATGAATTTCGTAAGTCAAATTTATAGATGTCATTTAATTTTAAATTTTTTTTTTTTATATTCGATGATTGTCAACCTAAAACTATAGGTTTTCGTGTTTCGACCAGTAACTTAGGCCATCCTCACGGCTAGCAGTTAGAAGCATAAGTTATTCATTCATACAATTTATTGTTGCAATATACAGTGCGAATCAGCTTTCGCGACGCGTTTCGACCTTGCTCAAGGGTCTCATCAGGCAAAAAGAATACCACATATTTAAACATGCAATGATATAAAACCGCAACTAAAAATTTGGAAACAAAAATAAGCAGCAATTTAGAATCATTGAACTTTCAAACATGCAATGATACAAAATTGCAATTACGAAATTTGGAAATAAAAGTTACATTGATAAACACATCTGCTTTGTCTATGCAAATTTTATGAACTTATGCTTCTAACTGCTAGCCGTGAGGATGGCCTAAGTTACTGGTCGAAACACGAAAACCTACTTTTTTAGGTTGACAATCATTGAATACAAAAAAAAATTTTGGTGATTCTAATTTGCGGCTAATTTTTAGTTAAGTGTTTATTCACTAAGCAATGTGTCGCACATGCATTTAGCTCGCGCTCTCCCTGTGATTTTTATATGAACATGTTATAAGTTGTTGTTGACGTCATCATAAAATTTGCGCAGACAAAGCAGATGTGTTTATCAATGTAACTTTTATTTCCAAATTTCGTAATTGCAATTTTGTATCATTGCATGTTTGAAAGTTCAATGATTCTAAATTGCTGCTAATTTTTGTTTCCAAATTTTTAGTTGCAGTTTTATATCATTGCATGTTTAAATATGTGGTATTCTTTTCGCCTGATGAGACCCTTGAGCAAGGTCGAAACGCGTCGCGAAAGCTGATTCGCACTGTATATTGCAACAATAAATTGTATAGATGAATCCCTTATGCTTCTAATTGCTAGCCGTGAGGATGGCCTAAGTTACTGGTCGAAACACGAAAACCTATAGTTTTAGGTTGACAATCATTGAATATAAAATTTAAAAAAAAATTTTAATGATTCTAATTTGCTGCTAATTTTAAAGAATCTAGTTTTTATACTGATAAGTGACGTGAGAAAATCTTTTATTTCTCGTTATTGTGCTCACAAAATTATTCAGGCGAATTTCTAATTCATTTAATTTGTTTTTTTGTTGAAGTGCCCTGAATTGAAATTCGGTATTGTACACGGCTACATATGAAAGCGTAATGTAGCATTATCAAAGTGTGCTCATTCACAAATTTACGAATTTGATACAACATTGACCATACTTAGTCTATTGCAAAGAGAGATTGTTGATATGTTCTGTCCAAGTTATCTTTTCGTCAAAGCACAGTCCAAGGTACTGTACACATTGGCTTCTTATTAGAGTACATTACAGATGAGGCTTTGCAATGGCGTTTATGAAAAAAATCAACAGTATTTCGTTGATAAAGACATCACGGTTGTTATGAAGACTTATTATGTAAAAAGGGCATTTAGGACGTTTATATTTCAATTTTTTTTGTGTGTGAAACCATGGTGAAACAACTTGGCAATTTTTTGCACCAACTTTGATTTTCGTCGGCCAAGAAATAATAAGACAATCGCAATTCTTTTTCCCCTTAGAAGAGGTAGAAACGCTTTTCGAACATTACCAAACCGAAGGGAAGTACGTCAAAACCATTCCAAATAACTGGCTACAGCTGCAGCTGTCAAGGCAGTGTCTTCATAGGTACCTGCTAATAACCGTAGCAAATCTAAACGAAAAATGTTAACTAAAATGCTTTATAATTAGGTGAATAACTAACAGGCCTACTGATCTTTTGGGCTAAGTTACAGAGGTGGAGTCGACTGGGGGATAAGAAATAAAATTTCAGGGGGACACGAGAAGTTTATTTATATGAATTCGAGGGGGGCACGGGAACACGATAAGCTTATTTGAGTGTGGATCAAACGAAAACGGTGAAGACCAAAAAAAAGGTCTTCAGTACGAAAATTTCTACAAATTCCGCTTGTCGTCTCAAAATTCTTGCGATTTTTCACGAATCCTTAACTGAAGACCAAAAAAAAAAGGTCTTCAGTACAAAAATTTTATGAAATCTGGTGTGAGTCCACACAAATTACGAAAAAACAGTTCTTGCTCGCGATTTCTAGGGCGGTAAACACCAATGTGGGAGTCTTAGGCCTCGATTCTCACTCCAGTAGCCCCAAGTCTGTTAATTTGTTCGGGGCACAGTTCTCGCTTGGGGGGGCACAATTTTTATTTAGGGGGGCACAAGCAGTCATTTGGGGGGCACGGCCCCCGAATGCCCCCCGTGGCGCCGGGTCTGTCGAGGCCAAGGACTCAAAAAATCCGAGGCCAAGGACCGACTTTTCCAGGACAAACCCTTCAGAGGCCAAGAACAGGAATGCTCGAGGCCAAGGCTAACAACCAATAACCCGATTTTTCTAAATTATGGTTGGCAAATTTCCCATTATTTTTAAGCGCTCAAGTGTTTAAGATATTGCATTTTAAGTTGTTGATGATTAATTGAAAATAGAAGTTTTCAAAAACAAGAAATATCATTTGGAAGTTTTACTCGTTAACAGCAATGTTGATTACGTTTTCCAGCGATATCGTAGTAATGAATCCAGTCCGTAACTCGTAAATGGGAATAAACGTGGAAATGGTCAATTTCAAGACATTAACTTCACCAGTTGGCGGCAGTTAGGGCCCCCGTGCAAACTTTCACTGATTATAGACCCCTACTTTTTTATAGTTACTCAAAAACAAATCTTATTGTTTGGTTAAACGACTTCTTTTCGCAGAATTGTTTAAAATATATTATCATAAATTACCATATACTTTTTAAACATCACATAGCGACTATGACATTATTATCTAAAAGTATTGCAAAATACTGCAAATTTTTATGTTTAAATTGAATTGAGGTACCGTATCCGGTATATGCAAGCTCAAGCTTATGCAAAAAAGCGGGGTTCTGAGGGGCGAGGGCAAAGTCCCTTTGTCCCTGTTGAACTATATTTAGGGATATTTATTTATATATTTTAGGGATATTTTTTCCAAAAAAATATCTTTTTTCCAAAAAAATAGATATTTTTTCCAAAAAAATATCAATTTTCGGAGATAAAACAATTTTTAAGGCGATCTGAAAGAAAATACTGGTACCGTAAAAGTCAGAAAAAATTTAGTTTCCCCACATTTTTCCAATCCTAATTTTAAGCCAATCTTTTCTTTACGGTTTAGAGCATGTGATGTCTCGCTGTACATACTCTGTAGTCTCGCATCTAACGCCTATCAATAAATGAATGCGTTCTTTTCGGCCGCCAAAGACACTTAGTAAAGTTTACCATAAGATATTTAACCGCAAAGGTAACCTAGTGATCCCAGCAGGCCCGCATTAAGAAGAAAGGCACTGGATACATTTGCCCCAGGGCCCACCTTCAAAATACCCTCTATTGTAAAAACGCAAAAATAATAAATCGTTAGTTTTCTTTCTAAAAATACACATTACACAAATTTTTCGTTGGAGCTTCGCCTACTCTAATTTTCATGACGACGTATGAAAATTGATTAAGTCCAGCACTCATCTTTCCAGGCATTCGAACAATATAATTTCTCACTCACTTTTTTAATAATTCTTCGTGCAGTGTTTTTTCTGATGCAGTAGTTTATTAGTTGGGATTCCTAGCAGTGATTTTTAACGCAAAAATTGTTCAGCGGATATAGCTTTTACCCTAGATCATTTGCCAGTGATGAGAGCTGTTCTTTCTTATCTCCAAACAAATCTCAAAATGGACTATCCATGGTAATTGTATTACATTTCATTATCTAACACATACAGATATACTTTTTTCTGAATCCATACTCAGATATGTCCGGTCGTGTTTTAGCATTACCAACTCCAAAACGGTTGTCTCCGGACCCCCGTTTCTCTTGCAACGTCCCTCGTAGTTTTAGTGCTTTGGTGGTCGTACTTGCCGCACCTGAAGTATTAGCAGAAATAAAAAGAACCATTCTACACTGTCTTTTGTCCCTTAATTCTCCGACCAGGAGCATTCACACAATGCCATTTAAAATAAGGTGTTTTATCACTTCTTAGCTATCACATTGTATTATTTTTCAAAAAAGGAAAATAAATGAATTGAAAGGCTAGAAATTAAGGTTAATATTTGTTGGGTTGTCTTCCATTTTAATGAATTAAAAAATAATGCTGTACTCGAGCCGAGGACAGGGCATTTTTGAGGACTTGTAGACTTCGATGCCAAGGCCAAGATTTCAAAATGTGTCCTCGAGAACTCCACCTCTGCTAAATTAATTGTACGAGAATTGAGTAAAACTAACTGGCTGACTAAAAACGGGAATCTTAGTCAGCTGCGATGCTTTAGCCTTCAACATGCAATTGTTCCGTCCAATAGGCTTTTTATAGTAAGCAATAGCCACAATGGGCTATAGGCTACTTTGCTTAAAGCAATAAAACCTTATCTTGATTCTGAATACTTTGCTAGCTCTTGGCGGCCAAAACGATCTAGGAAAACATCTAACCTATCTGACTTTAAACATAAGTAGTTCCATTAATTCATTTATCTGTACCTTCAGTACTCACCTAGCTCCTAGAAGTCCGATACTTAGCAAGACTTAAAATAGGAAAAATTTACAAAACTGATTTGTTACGCAATCTGCTTGAAACAAAATGGCAAAAAATTGGGTTCTGAGAGAAAAACCGGTCTTGGTCACGAAACCGATTTTTTGTGGTCTCGGTCTCAGGTTTCGTTTATTTGATGTACGAGTTTATCGTATTTGATGAATTCAAAAACCTATACAGTACTTTACTTTTAAGAGAATATTACACAACATAATTTATGATAGTCCTTAAATTATTATTTATAGTTTCATTAATTTTGCAGTGGCAAATATTCTGTCGAGTTGTCACTGGCATAGAGCCATTGATATTTTTGCCCAACTTGAACTCGAAAAAATTGAATTTTCGAACTCGGACTTGGACTCTGACTAGCTAAAATAAACCGAACTCGAACTTGAACTCGAATAAAAATCGATCGAGTTCGCAACCCAGCCGCAAGATTAGATATTTTTCGTCTAAAAAATTATATTGTTTAGTTTAAATCTCCTCTTAGCAAAATCGTAGTTGCGCGCTTGAAAATCCCCTCTCTCTAATCGAAACTCCTGGCTGCGTTTTTGTAGCTATGTTTAATACGGTTCTTCAAATATACTATAAGCTTTTAACGATGTTTTAGGAATTTTATTTCATTAAGTTTTGGTCAGTTTTATTGACACGAAAAGTACTTCCTGAAGAAAATAAAGATGATCATGCTTTGATCTTTGAGTAAAAGGCATCAAGCTTAGTTAAAGGCACTCTTCAGAAATAATTTTGCTGAAAATCTACATAATATGACGTCGTCGAGATGTTTTGATGAAGTAATCACTTCGACTAAAGCAATTTGTCGTCTGAATCAAGTTATATAATCACAAAACGAACCTATGAGCAAATATAAGCCCCAAAAAGTTTTTTCGATAATCGAAAAAAAAACATTGATGGCGTTATTTTTCCGCTCTCGGTCTTGGTCTCGAACTTTGCTAGTCTCGATATCGAAGCCAAAATCGAGACCAAGACCAGTCTCGGTTTTCGTCTCGGAAAAATTTTGCGATCTCGGTCTTGGTCTCGGATAAGTCGATCTCGACTACACCTCTGTTGTTGGCAAACTTATTTTTTAAGATTTTTCCTCCGTTTATCAAAGATAGGGTTGAATGCTCCTTTGAATTGATGATACAAACTTTTGTGATGCAATCGCCATTTACTGTGACAAAATGGTGTGGAAATGCTTCGTTAACACCACTGCAAAGTCTCATGTAAAACCGCTTAGTAAGAAAATATCACAAAAGCTTGAAAAAATATTCTGTGAATGTCGGGGCTTCACCTCGGGCCACTTAATTATATCCTAGTAAAGTTTTGCACTTTACATCCGATGCGATTGAAACATTATATCCCGAGCGCTTGGGAATCCGTCTCTATACCCCCCAATTAGGATTAATTGCTCCTTATTTTAATTTTCAGGCTGAACCGTAGAAAAATTAGCATCAGCTGATACATAGGTTTGAAAAGTTGGTGTGTGGTAGAAGGCCTACTGTACAGAATTTAATAATTGCTTTTATCAAAAATGGTCTTTTCTTGAAAGCTTTTTGTTTGGCACTTGTCAAAAAGAATCGTCAGAATTGAAATCCCAAGAATTCTTCTTGGCAAGTGTCAGACAAAACGTTTGAAAAAAATAAATGTTTTTATTTGATCATGTGTTTGTACGTGTCTCTTTTGGTCCGCTCCCGATCCATATTCCTGGCTACTCTTATGCTCAGCAGATCATTCAGTGACAAACCAATTACATTATTTTGGCTCCAAATTATGTTTTTGCGACGATGATAGTATAAGTTGCTTGTTTGATTTTGACATAACTAATTACGTTCGATGATAACGTTTGATTTTGACATACCTGAAATTTTTTGGCCCAGAAATTTTTTAGATTAAAAATTTTAAGCAGAAATTACGTCGGGAAATGGTGGAAGCGATACACAAACTGGCGCTTCCACATTCCTGGCCCAGTCCTTTCAATAGTAAGATGATAAAGGAAGCTTGGTTATTTCTGGCAGTGCAACAGTATATGATAACTCAAAGTAACTTCTCAACTGGAACAATATTTTGTTGGCATTGTGTTTGTGATGATTTTAACTGGTATTTTCTGTACCAAACATCGACCGATGCTTCATTCAAAAAAAGTTGTCTGTTAGATTTGATGACTGACAGATCTTTTTCCCTGCTACCATCAATTGTTTTGTTTGTTAAGATTGTGATTTTGTATAATTAATTTTGGATATTTAACTGGTATAAATAATCGCTTTATTTGCCGAAACATTCGTTAAGTAATTTTCTTTTTGTTGGTTGTATCGGCCTGCTGTATAATTATTGCTTTAATGCCTTGCCGCTAGTAATGTTATGGTTATTGTGAGCAATTTTTCCCCACAATCTCGCTGATTTTTTGCTCATTTGTTGTATTAGTATTGCATTGTTCTTGCACTGCATATAAATGATCATTCAGCTGTACCGGTTTGATTGCAATGAGTATAAATTGAGGTAGAGTGAAACAATTTTTTGCCCATCTTTTGGAACACAATACTAATAAAAAGTTGTTTTTTTTAATAAAAAGTTACTCCGCCGCAATGCTTTTAAAATGGTACAAAAATTAATCAAAAATTTCAAAGTCTTCAGCAGGTGTTCCCAGACCTGTCAAAAATTGATTTTTTGCTGATTTTTTTCAAAGTTTTGCATTAACCTAAATGGTAATAAACGCTCTTGCCTCGCGCAGTTTTCGCAAGCAATCACCTTAAAAAGCCGTTTGAGCAATTTTTATTTGCAGTAAAAAAATTTTATTTGAAAATCGAAAACTTTCAGGTGTCCAAAAAAACATCAAAAATTGGTCATTTTTTTCTCCATTTCGCATAAATTTTATTTCAAATTTAACAATAGAATAAAATAAGAAATTTTTTGCAATAAGAGTGTTTGCATACTAAGCTTTTAAATTGTGCTTTGAAAAAACTTAATACTTTTAATCTAACTAGACGCTAAGGTCCGGTTTGCTACCTTGGACACAAAATTGTGATTGTATAAAAGGATATTTTTACTTTATTTTAAACAATGAATCGGTACGGCAGGGGCATCGCCTTCCCATCGCGCAAGTTGTTAATTGGTTGAAATAAACAAAAGATATGCTCGGCAAAAATAAAAAATATATGATGTATTTTAAGGTCTTTCTGTGGCTCCGTTAACGTGAAGAAAAAGAAAATGCAAAAGCAGTTCATTTGTCAGCAGGTAACGCCCTTGCCAGCTACAAAGAGCTTGTTTCTAATATTTGAATTACTCCTTTTTTATTTTCAATATTTACTGCTGGTCCATTGCATCCTAGTACTTGATTATGATGCAGTTCTATCGGTTTAGATTTCAGTTCTTTGAGTAATTCTTTTCTTGCCCTTTCACTAGAACTATTTTTGGAAGCAACGTGATTAAAATGAGTAGAACGTTGTTCAAAAAGAATATTAAGTAAAATGTGTTCTTCCGTAGAGATTGTTGGTCTAACTTGCCATCAGTTTAGTCTTTTTTCACATTATGGTGAAATATGAAACAATGATGTTTTTAACAACAAAATTTGTGGTGTCACAAAAAGCAACGGAATCAAAAAATCATTAATAGATTGCGTGTGGCGTAAAAACGTCAGTCTTTTTTTAAAAACTGGTAAACTTTTCTGTATTTTTTTAGTTCAGCTTTTATTCCGGCAACATGTGCGGGCCGAATGAAATCAGCATGCGGGCCGTCCGTAGTTTGGTGAGGTCTGGTTTAAAATAAAGTAGAAATATCCTTTTACACGATCACAACTTTATGGTCAGTGTAGCAGACCGGACCTCAAGTGCTTACTTTAGATTAAAAGTAGTGTTTTTTCAAAGCATCATTTTAAAGTTTAGCTTGTGAATACTCTCATTGCAAAAAAGTCCTTTTTTATTTTATTGATAAATTTTTAACTAAAGTTGATGCAAAATGGAGAAAAAAAAATGACCAATTTCCAATGTTTTTTTGGACACCTGAGAGCTGTTGATTTAGAAATGAAAATCTTTTATCAAAAATAAAAATCGCAAAAATGGCTTTTTGAGGTGATCGCTTGCGAAAACTGTGCGAGGTAAGTGCGTTTATTACGATTTTCGTTAATGCAAAAATTTGAAAAAATCAGCTAAACATCAATTTTTGACAGCTCTGGAGGCACCTGAAGACTTTGAAATTTTTGATTAACTTTTGTACTTTTTTAAAAGTATTGCTGTGGAGCAACTTTTTATTACTATTGTGTTCCAAAAGAAAAGCAAAAAATTGTTTCACTCCACCCTAGTGTAAATGCAGGCTTCAAATAAAACATGAATGCAGTCCTACATTGGTTTAATGGGTTTAACTGTTTCGAATCTACTTTCTTATCTGTTCATTCATCTGGCACTTTTGTTTTCTTTTGTTGGGTTTTTGTTTTTAACGACCGGTTGGTGGAGTAGTTACGCATTCGTCTTTGAAACGGTAGGTCTACGGTTCAAGCCTCTGGCCGATCAAGTCGGACACAGAGTTATCATGATGTGTCGTAAATTCTTCCCGCATATTCGTCCAAAAATGTTTGCATTTAGCATTAGATTTCATTGGCGTAACAAAATATTAGTGGATAACTCATTTCGCCAAAAACTTACTAAACTCCAAAAGTAGGTAACTTCAAAAGTAGGTAACTTCTTAACCAGGGGCACGATCACGGGGGCTATAAGAGTGGATTCGAAAATTTACTTAGAAAATTTAGCACGACTCTGCATGCTTTAAACGTATTTTGAACTTGAGGTGCATGATGATAAAGAAAGTAAACGGGCTAAGTAATTTAATTCCAAGTGCATCAAAAGCTTAGCAATCAATTTTTCAAAAAGCTCTACAAACACTCAAAATGTACTCCAAATGCTGTTGAAAAGACTACTTTTTGGAAAAATTATTAAAACTGCTTATTAGGTCTACGAGTTGCAAATAAATTTTAGCTTTGGTGTCAAATCACCCCACTAAGCAAAATCTGCCGACGATCGTGCAAATAGATTTAAGGCATAAAGCAGTCGGCAAGTGCAAAATGGATTTAGACCCTTGCTGAAGGCAAACAACGGATCTTCAAAGAACGTTTTTTCCAGCTGTGACGTATCATTTTCATTGCATCTGGCTCTGCTTTGTTCCCTTTCATTTCCACAAATAGAGAATAAACCCTATTACTCTGTTGAGACATATGCTGTACCTCAAGCCGTGGTTGTGCTGTTAACACAATGATACGGAAATGCAATATATAATTTGTCAAATACTTCGTATTCTAACCCGTTGACAATCTTAGGTATATTTGAGTCGATATTTAAATTCTCAGAATAAATCATAATCCTACTATATAAATAAACTAATCAATCAAGTTCTTGAAGTGAATAAACGAATACTATTGTGATTCCCTTTTACAGTGTCATTGATTTCTTCAAACGAGTATAAATTTGATGTGAAAGTAATAAATCTAATAAATCAAATTCTTGAAGTGAATAAACGGATACTATTGTGATCCCCTTTTACTGCGTCATTGATTTAAAGTAAGTCACACGAGTATAAATTTGATGTGAAAGTAACAAATATGGCAAGGTGAGGAAATAAAGGCTAGGGAAGCATCGCCAAACAATCTGCTCGAAAGGTTGCAGTCCAATACTAGCATTGCGGAACCGCATAGTCAGAAACGGAAATTTTTCACAAATTATGGGTTAGGATAGAGTAGATTTGGTTACGGTTAAAGCAACGTGGAATTCCACATGTTCGTCAGACTCCATAAAATCGGTGGACTTTGCCGCATAGAAGCATTTCAAACTCAGGATGCTTTTTATGACCAGTGCTAAAAGTGATAAAAGACTAAAACGAAAAACAGTCGTAATTCTTATATCAGACAGAAGAGACATCTAATTGCTTTGCCTCTCCGTCATGGCACTGAAGTTTAATTAAAACTAAGCTAAAAGAAGGTAATGATGCTATGATGACAAAAGCTTCAATGAACCGGTTTGGTTTACAGAACTACTACGACAAAGGTGTAACCCAGGAAAAAGGGGTACGAAAGCAGCGTTTTTTCCTTCAATTACTTTTTTTAATCTCTTTAGCACCAAACTTGTTTCAAAAGGTTGGTTTCGATATGATAACGCCGCCATAGTGACATTGCAACCAATCTTAGTAAAAACCGAGTTTTGTAAAAATTACTTCGCCGTAAACAATTTAAACTTTGCATAGTTATAACCTTGATTTTTTAATTTGAATTTATCCTGAATTTAAAAACATGCCCAAGTCAAATTAACTACATATAATTACGTCACAAAAACGTGTTGTGACGTAATTTAAAATTAGTAGGGGCAAAAAATATCCAAACTTTGTATAGTAGGTTCGCCAAACCTCAAAATATTTGCGGCCACAACTTGTCTCGAGATTAAGTAGAAACTTAATTTGGCCCAACTTAAGAAAAAACAGATAAATTTGGGTGAAGACTTTTTTTCTTTTTGGTTCTCACCTTAATTTAAGCCAAAAACCGCATCAAAAACCGTTGAGGACATTTTTTTCGGTCTTTATCTAAATTTCCGCTAGAATCTACATTAAACCTCATCGAAAACCGATTTCTAAATTAAATTAAATCTTTCATTATACTAGTTGTGTTACTCCGAAGCGTGTAACGAGTTGGTGGGGTCCTTGCGTCCTGGAAACACAGCTTCTTTTGAAGAAATGTGGCGGCGGTGGAAAATCGTTGGCAGCACTGTGTCCGATTTGACCCGCCCGAGATTATAACCTCAGATCTTCCGCTTCAGAGACGAACGCGTTACCGCTTGACCAACTGGCCGGTTAAAAATACTTTAATTGCGGCCCGTTCAAAGTGGAGTGCTGCCCGTTCCTCAAAAATTTTTGGGTACTTTTGTCCTAAACCAAAGGTTATGGGAACACCAAATTTATCACGCAGAATGGTGTTGACAAAAATTTTACAGAAAAACTGGTTTTGACTTGATGACGTGATCACAGTGACAGAACCCTTTTTCTAAAATTGACGTTATTTTTTCAATTTAATTTTTTAGTGATGCCCTAGTTCATAGGCAGTTCAGATTTTGTGCATAAGTTTGTTTGTAGATATATGACCATAAAATGCCTCAGTCAAAAAGATTTCGTCCCAAAACGTCTACTACTTCATTTAGTTAAATATTGGCCAAAAATGCTCAGGTTTTGGAAAGTGATTTCGGGTAATCTCAAACTCGGAAAACTTCCCTTTATCTTAACAAATCCAAATTTGCCGAGGTTATTTTGAAACAAATTTGACTCGAAGTCAAGTTAGTTTGGCAAAAAAATCTTTTTTCTGAACTGATTTAACGCAAAAGAACCGAGAAGAAGGCATCCCCACCTCCCGTAAATTAGGGTTAACGTGACCCTCAGAAAGTTTAACTGTCTTGTAAAGTTTGGCAAATAATACTTATTCTGAATTTGATCCGTACTTGCGTACTTTTAAACAACACACTACACAAGTTAGTTGTTAATGTAATTTGTGACTATTGAAAAAAGTATTAAAAAGAAAACGTAAAACGTCCGATGGGGAAAACTATTCTTTTTACTTTCATTATTTTGCTGCTGGTTCAAGGACACTGGTGTAAGAAGTCTACTACAAAAGCAGTTGGCTAACCACAGCCCTGCATTGTAGGAGGAACGAATGCTGTTCAGGGAGAATTTCCATATCAGGGTGTTCTTGAAATTGAACACAAAGTAGGTACGAATTCGAAATTTGGAATTTGTGGCTGCTCTTTGATCCATTTCAGATGGGCGGTTACAGCTGCGCATTGTGTTGAGGATAAGCAGCCTTCTGACTTGCTGCTTTATTTTGGTCAAGTTCGTTTATCCGACTTTGAGCAAAAGAATTAATCGGTGCTCACAATTCATCAGCATCCTTTGTATAGCTCCACAATCAATGATCATCGCTTTGACTTTGTTTTATTGCAAGTAGACGGTAACGTGACAATGAACATGTACGTGTCGTCGATTCTGCTCCCGGTTAGTCAAGGATCTGCCAAAGTTGGGCAACTCTGCTCCATCACGGGGTGGGGCAGTTTGTCGGAACTCATCAGCGCCCGATCTGAGCAAATCTGCGCCGGTTATGAAGAAGGAGGAGTTGGTATCTGTGTCGGCGACAGCGGCGCGCCACTTGTATGTAAATCGCCGGCAGGCAACCCAGTTCTGCAACGAATCGGGAGCTTTGGTAGAGGTTGTGCAAGGCCAGGCTTATTTAACGGTTACACCAGAGTTTCTGCGCTCGTGGACTGGATTCAAACAACGATTGGAAGTGACGAGGTAAACACAGATGAATCAACATCTACTCCACAAGACACGACGGGAGGTGGCGCCATAACAGTAGCATCAAGAGCAACGACCGGCATTCTTGCAGCGACTGTGATTGTTGCCGCATATAAGGGAAGTAATTAATCGGCTGAAATTAATTGAAACAACTTTCAATTAATTTGAAAGCGATATTACCGTACAGTTTTAGCCATTTGGCCGTATTTTCAGTTTCCTGACGAAGTCATGGAGTGTTACGCCGAAAATGTTCTAGCTGAAGTATAATAAAGTCAGCCTTACAGTTTGTAGCGTATTGATATGATAAATGCAGCAGTGTTTCTAAGCTGTGCAGTAGTATGGTTGCTCACTTATAACCAAAATAACTTCTTTACCGAAACTATACTTTGCATTATTATATGTTATTATGTTTGTAATCTTTTTGAATAGCTACTCGATTTGATGATTGAGAGATCTTTGCATTTTCCTGCAAAAATATTTATATTTTGCTGTCTGAGATCATACTTTAGCAGAAATTAGTTACATAGCTTAAAACTTCCGTTAAGGAATTTTCGTTTTATATGTAGATCGTAAGTAAGCACATCAGTGCATGCAAGAAGCCTGAAAACGCATTAGATTTTATTGTTGCTTTAGATTGCTGCTGTTTGTCATTTCAGCGACATTTTCAAATTATTTCCTGCTAAGTTCTTTATTTCTTCCCTCCCGATTTTCCGTGAAGGTCGCGGAGCAGTTGGTCGAGATTAAGCCGCCACACTTTTCCATCACCTACATCATTTCGCTTGGGTGAAATCCCTAGCGATTTTATCCAAGATCCTCAATGCAATTGGTCAATCTAGTTCTAGATCGTCTAACTGGTCTTTTCCATTTGCGTTGGCGAGTAAAACTTGTTTGGAAAGTCTTTCCTGAGGCACTTCGCTTAAATGGCCAACCATCTTAGCTGAGATCTTTCAATTCAAGAAGCAACGGCCCGATGTTTAGAGATTTTCAAATCTCAGAGCTACGCACCATGTTAAATATCGAAACTTCTTCGATTCTTCGTAAAAACCTCGATTCGGGCACTTGCAATCGTACTTTTTCGGT
This sequence comes from Trididemnum nubilum, assembly GCA_963965965.1. Classification (NCBI taxonomy): domain Eukaryota; kingdom Metazoa; phylum Chordata; class Ascidiacea; order Aplousobranchia; family Didemnidae; genus Trididemnum; species Trididemnum nubilum. The sequence continues at coordinate 1,644,700 of OZ014478.1, read as the reverse complement.
AATTAACCAAGGTTTATGATCCACTTGTATCAGTTGGTAATAAATCAAGGTGGCCGTGAATCTGGGTAATGAAAGAAAGATTAACTTGTATCGGCTTACTTGGCTTTTTCGGTGGTAATGTTATGGTTGTTGAAAGCAGTTTTTTTTGTTTTATAATCTTGTTGAATTTGTAGTATTATAACTGCGTTGTAGTATTGCTGTATGTGTTTGATGTTTTAGCAGTTTGGTTGGTTTAATTGCAAAATGAGTAAAAAACAGCTACTGTACAATTAGATTATGCATGCAACTCCAAATGGATTAAAAGGGATGTTACACTGTTTCGAATCCACCTTTTTGTCTATTCCAACCGTTTCATCAGCAAAGTTTTTCTACTTAACCAACATGACGTCGGTGGGCAACCCAGTCGTGCAAGGAAAACGAAGCTGATACTGAGAACTGTTGCGCAAGACCTGGAGTGCTAGGCGGTTACTACAGAGTTTTTTCGCTCGTGGAGAGGATTTAAACTATAACAACAAAATACTGTACCGTATAACAACAAAATACCAAAAATATGACGACAAAAAATATTGCCTGAATTTTATGATTTGCTTGTGAAGTACCAATATTCATAATCTGATAAACTAGAACTTCTTTACATGGAACTCCCATCAACGTACTTTCATGAGGCTGGGATGGGCTGGTCCTAGGAATGGTTTACTCTAAAACACTTTTGCCCTAACCGTTCTTTAACACTGAAAAAAAAAAAGTTGGTGTAGCTAATTATCCCAATGTTTTTGCAAAAATTTAATCCAAATCTGAAATAAGATAAAAATTACAAGTTTTGCTAGTAGCGTAGCCTGAGGGGGGGGCGGGGAGGGGCGGCTATAGCCTTCCCATTGGCATGTCAACCAAAATGCAGAATGGGAAAAACACTACGTTTTTAGCACTTTTGAGACTGTTTTATGCACTGGAGTGGACTAAATAGTGATTTAAAACATCTTTTGAAACATATATTCAGGGAGGGGGGGCTAATTAGTCAAAAATAAAACTAACAAATAAATAAAAACTTTGAAAAATGATAAGAAATCAGCAATCAAATTTGATCGCAAGTGTAAAAATGATAAACATAGGTGTCATCAACAAATATACTATAAACTAAGGAATAGGGGGGAAGGGGCTATTCAGTATTAGTTAATTACCAATCATTTCGTTCAAATCTTTTTTCATTAGCCCCCCACCAAATTATTTTTCTCTATAAACTGTATACGAAATAGATTATTCTGTGTGAGTTTTATTGAAGTATTCGATTTTATAATTTACGAGCATATAAACAAAAGAACTATCATTTTACCATTAGCCACCTCCCAAATAGCCCATTTATGCCACCAGTTTAATCTTGTTTGCACTGCCAATTTCTAAGCCACGTTTTAAAAGCATTCTTTTTTAATCAAAATAGCCCTAAAATGAAGTTATTTTTGCAAAAAAATGCAAAATTTTTGAGCGCTGGGGGCTCCACCCCCAGACCTCCCAAACAGCCCCTCCCCCCCCATTGCGAATTTCTGGCTACGCGCCTGAGTTTTGCGGTCCATCCTTCCAAACTACGTGATTTATCACCACCAAATTTCAATAGACAAAACCTTTACTAAAAACCTATTGCCATCTGGAATTTTAAGTTTCTAGATTCAGTAGTTTTGGAGTTGCAGCACTCACAAGCAATCTTGCAATAGAAAAAAAAAGAATAAAAGGAAAAACATAAATCGAAACTGAAACATTTTAAACGTGGAAAATGACAAAACAACATCTTTAGACAGCTTAAAATTGAAATTTGCTATTCTCTTTTTGCAATTACTTTTGGTCTACACAGCTATTTAAAAATTCAGATCAGCTTATCAGATTAAACGGGCTTGGAAACTTATATCACGTGACCAATAGCCCTTAAACTTTGTTAAAGTATTGTTTTATACGTTCTCTATATTCTATCTGAACTTCATGTTTCCACCCTCAACCATTTCAGCTCTTCAAGTTTTCAACTTCAACCGTTCCGACGTTATGCAATTTTGACCCTCTGGTAGCAGAAAAATGGCTGATTTTGCCAAAGTAACAAAATTTAGAAGAAAAGGGACTTCCGGCGCGAAGCGTTGCAAAAGTCCCAAAAATTTGCTGTAGCTGTTTGTCAGCTAAAAGCAGATAAGCCCGTACTTGCCGCTTCGTAATTCCAGATACTGCTCAGTGCATGATCACTTATTGGTTCGTTAGTTGTTACTAGTTTGAGAGAGCAAAGCTTTGTACCTGACTGTCCGCAACCACACTGCGCGGTAAAACTGGTCAAAATTTTACGCGGTGCCCGCGCGGCGCGTCAGCGTACCACAGCATACGCTGCGCGGTTGGCATCAGTCTGCAGTATTTTAGCGATACAAAACTAAATCTTTATAATAAAAATGCTATACAAGTGCAAGGTAAGCCAGGAAGGAAATGCGGGTAGAAACTTTGATATAAATGAGGCTTAAGTAATATAGCTGTCCGTTTCTGTATTGTTAGTATATAAAAGCGCTGCTGTAGAGTTGGAGAGATTAAATTGTTGCATACTTTTAAGTGGGCGCTATTGAAAACAAACTATTGAAATAGCCATACCATTGCTGTCAGGAAGGGGGTGAAATCGATTGATTTTTGTGCGAGTTCAAATCAATCATATCAAATCTTTCGTTATACTCGCGTACACTTCGAAGCGTGTAACAAGTTTACAGGGCCCATATCCGCCTAATTGCGCCTGCTGGCAACACAGCTCCTTTCGAAGAAACGACTTGGCGATGGCGAGCAATTGGCATCCGATTTTATCGGACTGAGATTTGAACCTCAGACCTCCGCTCCAGACACGAACACGTTGCCGCTCGACCTACTGGGCCGGTGGTGAAAAATGTTAGTTAATGAACTATCAAAATATAATTTGTTATTAATTTCGTTTGCACCGCGAATAATTTCTCTTGTAACCTCAAACAACTTGAACTCGGCTAATAATTTTTGTGTTGCCAAATTTAGACGATAGTTCGAGTCTTGAAAAAACAGTCTTTAAGTTCGCGAAACGATCAAGTTTATTTCCAATTCAAGTTCGATCATAAGCACGCATCTCTCTTAAAGCAGCATGCTCAAAAAAGCAAAATTTTCCACCCGTTTGAATTGATGCATTTTCAATACTTTACCTAATATACAAAAAATGAAGATATGTCCAATTAAAAATGATGTCGGTGAACTTACACCCTATGAGCAACTTTATATGCGCAAATCTGTTTCCTTTCGAAGTGGAGATCTTTTAGACATACTGTATAACCATTGTGTTTCACAATCAATGAGCATGCATATGACGAAGCATCGATATAGACATTCAGCATGTCTTAACGTATATCGTCTTGTTCCTTCTACCTTTTTCTTAATCCCTGTTTTTCTATGAGGTGTTTTTGATGTACGCGAGGTCATGAAATAAACTAACTGAACTGGACTGAACTGCGTTTTTCATCTGTTGCAATTGATACAATGTAATTTCTATACAAAAATATGTATACGTCATCTGATAAATATTTTCAATTCCTATGTGAATCAGATGCTGATTGCTGCACAAGTCGGAATAGATGCTGCGGTTTATTTCTGCTCTGCTGCTACTTGCTCAAGTGGAATAATCCGTCGGCCTCGACCTCTCGTCACAGGAGGAATGAACGCTGTTCAAGGAGAATTTCCATATCAAAGTGTTCTTAAAATTGAAGACAGAGTAGGACGAATTCGACATTTTTAAAGTAGGCACGAGTTCGACATTTACAATTTGCAGATGCTCCTTGATCCATTCCAGATGAGCAGTCACGACCGCTTAATGTGTTAAGGATAAAGGCGCTTCCGACTCGTCGCTTTATTTCGGTCGAGTTTATTTGTCCAACATCAAATTGCAGGATCAGTAATTGGTGCTCAGAATTCATCGTCATTCATTATACATCAAAGCACATCATGATTTTTGCTACGACTTACTCAATTACGAATTGATGTTGGCGTAACATTTAACAGATATGTGTAGCCGATTCTACTACCAGTTAGCCAAGGAACTGGCCAAGTTGGACAACTCTGCACCATCACTGGATGATACGGCATGTTTGAATTGAATTCCATCAGATCCCAAGTGCTGCAGAAGACTGAAGTACCAGTTGTCAGCCACGCTCGAGGCAAGCAGACGTTTGCTCGAATTTTTCCGGAACAATTATCCGGTTATAAAAAAAGGAAGAGTTGATATTTGCGCCAGTGACGGCAGCGCTCCGTTTGCGTGTAAATCACCTGCGGGAAACTCAGTCCTACAAGGGATCGGGAGCTTTGGAAGGGGCTGCGCAAGACCTGGAGTACCTGGCGGTTATGCCAGAGCCTCTTCGTTTGTTGACTGGATTCAAACAACGACTGGAAGCGACGAGATAAAAACAGATTAATCAACAGAAGGTGGCGCTATAGCAACAACACCAAGAGCCGCTGCAATGCTTGAACTGGTGTGGGTAGTTATTCCCTTGACTGTTGAATTTCATTAAATGAAAAAATGTTGAGAGCATTTCCTGCACGATGTAAAAAAGGAATTAAAATTTTTGTTTTTAGTGAATTCTAACCTGATGAAAAAATTATTTGGAAACTTTATTTTTTACCTGATTTTTAGTCTGATAAGTGTTGCCTGTTGCGGAATATAACCTTACGTGGGAGAAGCGATATGATTTGTTAAGTATTTAGTTTTATGTTTTTGATCTATTTTAATGGGGACTTTTTGTACCACTGCATCTAATCGAGCATTGCTTCATTAAGTAAAATGTCTCGACTTGATCACTAATAATTCTTTGCATTCTCCTGCCACAATTAATTTTCCGTTTGTTTTTTGTGAATGCAATTTCATTCACATTGCTTTACAAACTTTACATATTTTCAAATTTCAAATTTTCAAAATTTGAAAAAAATACAACAATAAAAAACTACAAGAAGTTGTGGAAACAGAACTGTTTTGACAGGACTCCATGAAAACAGAAACGATGAAACTATCCTGTGCTGATAACATCTCTGCAAATGTCAAAATTTAACACTAATTTGTTGTCATCACTCATCGCCAAAATCTTCTTAAAGAGCTCGGAGTTTAGAAATATGTAATTGAAATTATAATTTTTCAACCATTTCAAAAAGCAAAATTTTCCTAATGGTGAGGGCGCCAAAGTTCGATTTCTTGAACATTGTTGTTACTGCTCTTTGCATCAACGACGTCACTCAAAAACGACATTTTAAGACGACCAACTCTTCATGTATCGGTACTGTAGAAGCAAAAAAAGAAAACATTTTTACAAAAATTATCAACATACGACCCGATTTTTTTTAACTTAACATAATTTATTGCGCTGCTCAATTTGGAACAAACATCGTGTATATTGAAACGTCATTTGAAGACCAAATGTAAATGAAGAAAAAACTTCGCCATGATTTCCTTGCTGTATTACGTTACGTTTAGGTGAAGACTAAAAATAACTCAGTATAAGCTTGAAATCCAAAACGAGGACATGTGGACATTTTCTAATATCCTCAAAGTGGGAGGGTTAAACAGCTTTGTTTAAAAGTAGGACTTGTCCTCCAAAAAGAGTACGTAAGGCCACCCTTTTAGGCCCGGTCTACACTGTGCGAAAAATCGTGAGCGTACGAGCGTATTTTTAGTTTGTTTTAAACAGAATTTTGGAACGCCGCCATATCGCTTTACCAGCATGCAAGCTGCCAGTTGATTGAAATACACAAAAAATACGCTCGAATGATCACGACTTTACGCCCAGTGTAATGTGGGCCTTAGGGTGTTACAAATGTCATTACCAAAAATCCTAATTAGTCGAAAACCTTCGCCATTTATGGCCACTAATATTTCTAAAGGTTTCAAATTTCCAATATCCTGTATATTGAAAATCTATTCCCGTGGTAATGTATCATCTGGTCGATCATTTTGTATTCAGTCCCTGTGAAAATCTTGGGTATCTTTGAGTGCGTATTTAAATTTTCAAGATTGATATAAAATACATTACATTACAATTCAAATACAGTACAATTTAAGTGCAGTACAATTCAAATCCAGTACAATTCAAATTATTAAAATACAGTACAATTCAAATTAAAAAATATTAAACGCAACGCCATTTAAACGTCGATATTCCTTTGCTCTGTTTTTAATCCGTTTGTTTTCTACGCATTTCAACTTTTCGCGCCTTTTAAATTTGTTTGTTTACCAGCCGTTTGCAGAGTAGCATGGTATTAGGGTACTAACTTTGATCTAAGTGTATGTTTCTATCTGCAGTCATGGTTTTGCATCAAGTTAGCTTTCTATGAAGTCATACCAGCTTTGTTATCTCAGTTCCGGTGTTGAGCCTTAGGTTCGGCTCCCTATAGTGGCTTAGACTGTTCGAGTTACGGAGGTCCAGGATCAGTCTTCTCCGCTAGTTGTGTCTACCTTAGGCCGCCCAGTAGTCGGATATGGCCTCAGGATCGGAACGAGGAGCAATTTTTTTTTTTAATGATTTTTTTAATTTTTTTAATTTTTAAAATTTTAACATTAAATTTTAGGTTTTAAACTCTGTGTTACTTTTGGCAGATTCCCCTGATGATCCCGGTTACGGGTGAAACAGACTGTAGGGTTTTAAATGTTTAAATTTTAATTTTTGACGTGTACTGTGTAGTGTGTTTTGACGTTGTAAAATACAGTACAAATATACAAACTGTTACTTTTGTGTTACTGTTTTGTTCTAACATTCCTTTAATTCATCAAACCAACATAAATTTGATTTAAAATTAGCAAATAACAGTGCAAGGAAATAGTGACCGGGAAAGCATCGACAAACAATCTGTTCGAGATGTTGCTGCGGACAAAATTATATCGCAAACGACCGCGTCAAAAACAAGGAACTTTTCGCCAAATTTTTCACATATCACGGGTTGGATTACATCGTTATAGATTTTGCATATTGCAGAACTTTTACATTTTGAAAAATTTTGTTTCGCCAAATTCCGGGTTTTCGACAGACCTTGCAAAACGGCAGCCATGCACGAATAAGCAAATGCAGGTTTCTCCGCTTCGGCGCATAATTTTCTCTTTAAATCACTTCTGAGTCAAGTTCACGGAAAAAAACGGAAGAAAACCAAAAAAATCGCCTCAGTTTTTCTCAGCCGCAGTTTGACGTCGCCTCAACTACAGTTTCCACAGCTGAATTTCCAGCAGAGACAGCGATGCCAGCGCAGATGTTTTCACATCAGGTTCGATGTTTTTGACTTTCTAGCTGATGTCTGATGTTTTTGATGGAAATCTGCTCTAATTTACTTTCAGGAGCAAATATAATGTTTTTGATTAAATTTTGGTATGAACTGCACAAATATTGGCAAATTAGCTTTGGAAATGGGGTGATCTCCAATTACAAAAAAAGGGACTTCACTCAATTTGTCAGAAAAGTTGGTTGGAAAAATGGTGATCTCCTAAAAAAAGAAAAAGAAGGTCTTCGGCCCAGTTTAATCTTAGTTCATAGATATTGCTGTTGGGAATTTTCTGAAGAAACCCGGACTTATGGTTTTGATATTTTCCAATGTTTTTTCTCCAAAAATTTGATGTTTTTTAAAGACCCTTCACTGGCATCGCTGAGCAGTTACTGAATGTCGATAGCAGCACAGTAAGACTAATTTTAAACCCTCAAGCAGTAGCCTCTAAACTTTTTTGGAGTAAGAGCATAGGTGGGCAAGTTAATGCAAAAGGCTAGTTTCGTTAACCACTATTCCGTTAACAAACTTCATACCTCCGTTAACGTTAATCCGTTATTTTCAGCTTTAATTAACGGAAGTTAATAAAGTCCGTTAATTTGTAAACATTTTGCGTGTAATTTACATTTTTTTTATTCACTCGCTTCTAGAACACGTATTGACGCTGTTGAGCTGATTGTAAGGAAATATTTATTGCTGTGGTAGTCTTTTTGCGTTTTGGAAGTTAGATTTTACAGTCTAATCTAATTTCAACATAAAAATAAGTTCAAATGCACTAACGAAGCTGCGATCGGAAAACTTTCGGAAATTGTGAACAGCGACGATTAGACTTATGAGGCTGCAGGTTATTATTTACCACAAAATAGAGCTCTTTTCTTCGCTTTCTTGTATAAAACTCGTGCTAATAAGCAACAAGTGTTACCAGTGCAAACTGGTTTGTACTGGTACGATGAATGAATGGTGCAAGATATTAACGATAAAAACCTTAACGGAAGTTAACAAAACTTAACGGAAGTTACTTTAGTCCGCTAACAGAACGTAACGGAAGTTAATTTAGTCCGTTAACATGAAAAAAGTTTTTAACGGATTAACGAGTTAATGAAAAAGTCGATTAACGGACTTGTGCCCACTTATGAGTAAGAGTACAGCATTTTAAATTTAGGATGTTCTTTATGATAGAAAACGATTCTTCTAAAATACTAAAAAGTTTTTTTTACCAGCGGCTGAGGCTTTTTTGGTTCACACCCGGAAACAACAAACACATGTAATTTTGTATTCATTTTATGATGATATTGAATGATGGGCAGTGGAGCAACCAGACTGTATAAGGGCATTAAAGCCCCCCTTTCTCAGCCAAGTCAGCCCTTCCCTGTTTAAATAAGTCACTTTAAACATTTGACTTTTCGAAATTCTGTATCGGTAACCATGGGAACACTAAACTTTGCATGAAAGTTGATACGTAATATGTATATACCAACATTTTTGTGAACGATTGGTTTAATAACGCCATCACAGTTATGTCCCAGCCAATTTTTGTAAAAACTGACTTTTGCAAAAATATCATCATAGGCGGTTCAAATTTGGCATATGGTTTGTTTTTTAGTCTAAATTATAAAATACACATAATTCAAAGTGAGTATATCATAAAAACATATTGTGATATTATTTAAGCAAATGTAGGTCAAACATGCCCAAATTTTGGCGACGAAGCTTCGGCGAACCTAAAAATTGGAAAACTTTTTCTTACCATGCATCAGCAAGTAGTTCTCTAGAAATGAAATGAAAATTAAAATTTAACAATTTCAAAAATCCAAAATTCAATTTTATCAAAAAATTTATGAGTCAATTTCAAAATTATAGTGGCAAGAATCAAAGACAAGCAAAGAAATTAACAACTTTAATGGGACCTGCTGAATCTGCTTTCCAATAATGTGGCCATCAAAATGTGTCAAAACATATTGAAAATTTTTGAAAATTACTTTATATTTTTCTGTAAGTTAGATCTATACCTGCATTAACCTGAGCTAAGTTTGTCGTTGATTTCATCATTTGAAAAAAAGTAAAGCGTCCGATGGGGAAAACAGTTCTTTTTGTTTATATTATTCTGCTGATGGCCCAAAGGCATTGTTGTGAGGACACAACAACGGCTGTTGAGCAACCACAGCCTCGTATTGTAGGAGGGACAAATGCTATTCGGGGAGAATTTCCATACCAAGGTGTTTTGGAAATTGAAGACAGAACTGGCCCGGTGTCGGGCTTTACAATTTGCGGATGCTCATTGATCCATTCCAGATGGGCTGTTACGGCTGCGCATTGTGTTGAGGATAAACTGGCATTCGACTTGTCGCTGTATTTCGGTCAAGTTGATTTAATTGACTTCGGGCAAGGACCTGTGTATTCGGTGCTCACGATTTTTCGTCACCCTTTTTATAGCGACGCAAATCCGCACTTTCGGTTTGACATTGCTTTGTTGCGCATTGCCGGAAACGTACCCATCAGTAATAATGTCTCGCCGATTCTGCTCCCAGTTAGCCAAGGAACTGCCCAAGTTGGACAACTCTGTACAATCACAGGGTGGGGCAGTTTGTCGGAATCCAGTAGCAATCGATCCCAAGTGCTACAGAAAGCAGCAGTCCCAATTGTGAGCAACGCCCGATGCGATATTGCTTATACAAATCGGATTTTTCCGGAACATATCTGCGCCGGTTATGAATCTGGAGGAATTGATATTTGCGCCGGTGACAGCGGCACTCCACTTGTGTGCAGATCGCCGGCGGGAAACCCAGTCTTGCAAGGGATCGGGAGCTTTGGGATTGGCTGCGCAAGACCAGGAATACCTAGCGGTTATGCCAGAGTTTCTTCGCTCGTGGACTGGATTCAAACAACGACTGACAGCGACGAGATAGAAACGGATGAATCGACATTGGTCCTGCACGAGACGACAAAAAATGAAGCCGTAACTATGAGCACGACGGGAGGTGGCGTTATGACAGCAGCATCACGAGCAACGCCCAGTATTTTTGCAGCGACTGTGATCATTGCCGCATATATTGGAAGCAATTAATCATCTGAAATTCTTTGGAACATGTTTCGGTAAATTTGACAGCACCAAATTTAATTTTAAAATGTTATTTCTGTTTTAGCTATTTGACAGTTTAGTTTCCTATGACGAGGGTGATGTGTACAACACCGACAGCGTTTGAGTGTAATTATAATGTCCATTCTTAGCTTATTTAGTAGTACAACGATAAATGGAGTGCTCTTTCTGGGTAGTGTAACAATATCCAGGGGTGTAGCCAGAAATCTGCGATGGGGTGCTGTTCATAGGCGTAGCCAGGTTGGACCCAGGGGGCCCAGGCCCCCCAATTAAAATGCTACCAATGATAAAAATGTGACAAAAAAGACTGTTGTTTCTTCAGTTTTAGTTTTTTAGCATCGTTTCGTACAACAGTACACGCGCAGAGCAGCTATTAACAATAATATTGACCCAGGGGGCCCGGGCCCCCTCAATTTAATTTTTAACAACCAATTTAAACGTATAACCCGAGTGAATTTAAGGTTTTTTATCCTAAAAGATGCTGCTAACTAAGACCCTCATCTAACCTTTTCATGAACGCAATGCAATAAACAGGGGCGAATTTAACATATGGCACAGTGCCAGGGCCCCGCGCTTAGATAAGACTTTTTTTGGTATTCACCTGTATTTGGCAGGAAAATATTGCGAAAATCCCAAAGTGCCAGGGCTCCAACTCAATGTAAATCCGACCTAGGCAATAACATGGTTTGTAGGCGTAACTATCTATTAAACCATTTTTCAACAATAATTCACCTCCACCTGGCCAGTTTTTATGCAACAAAATGCTTTTGAAAAAAATTAGCTAGAGTAAGGGGAATGCTCATTCAACAAAGTTTTTAATTGAGAGGGCCTGGGCCCCTGGCCGTATATGTACTCCTATAACTGGTTGTTTCATTACAAAACAATAATCTCTAAGGCAAATATTCGACTGGATTGTTATTTACTGCTGAAATATCGCAAGAGGCAATGTACTTTACTTCCCCTACCTGGGCCAAATCACTTACTAAATTAACCCCAGAATGCAAGATTTTAAACGTGTTTTGGACTTAAATTGCAAGCAAAAGGAGGACTGAACAACTTAATTTTTTCAATTGGCTTTCAAATGTTAAAAATCTAGTAGTTTCATATGGCTCTGAATACGTGCGATCCTATGGCATTAAAATAGCTTTTTTACAAAAAAATTGCATAAAATCGCCCAGCGGTTGGGGGCTTCGACCCTGGACCCCCGTCTGTGACAAGTTTGAATTACAGTGCACTTCTTTTCTCAACACGTCGCCCAATTTAGACATTTGCACATTTTAACCATTGGTTTAAGCCCTCCTACTTGAACAAGTTTCTAAATACGTGCCAACGTACAGCAGGCCTTGGCTTCTGACCTTCCATTCTACGATATCTTTGCCCCCACAAAAATTTTCTTATTCGAAGTTTTTGATGACGTCATTGCATGTGATTTGTGGTTTGAGCCACCCCCCAAAATCAAAAATCCTGGCTACGCCTGCGATGCTGTTACAAAAGTCTACGGGCGGAGTCCCCAGCGCCCGAAAACTTTGTATTTTTTGGCAAAAATAATAATTTTAGGCCTATTTTGATGAAAACTAATGTTATTTAAACGCGGTATAGAAATTAGCAGTGCTAAAACATGATTATACTAGTTGCAGTAATGGGCTATGTGGTAGGTAGATATCGTTAGAATTTCAGTTTTCTAATTTAATTTTACAAGCTGGTAAATCGTAAAATCCTATACTGGTAGTTTAAAACAACTCTGAAAGAGTAATTTATTTTGCCTATAGTTTTTAGAGAAAGACATAATTAGAGGGGCTTATTAAAGGAAGTTTGAAAGAAGTGATTGGTAATTAACTAATACTGAATAGCTCCCCCCCCCCCCCCCCCTATTTCTAATCTTATATATTGTTTGATGACACCTATGTTAAACATTTTTTAATGAGCGATCAAATTTGATTACCAATTTTTAGCCTTTTTTCAAAGTTTTTTTTCTGATTTATGAGCTTTATGTTTGACAGATTTGTCCACTTCCCTCTCCCCCCTCCCCCACCCCTAAATAAGCGTTTCAAAATATGCTTTAAATCATTTTTGAGTCTATTCCAGTGCAAACGACAGTCTCAACAGGGCTAAAAACGTGGTACTTTTCTTATTCTGTATTTTGGTCGGCCGCCCCACCCCCTCCTACCCCTTGGCTACGCTGCTGACAATATGGTTACTAAAAATATATTCTTTACCGAAGCTTTATTTTGTATTATATTGATTTTGTGATCTTTTTAATGGGAACCTTTAAAATCGCTTGATAATTCACTTAATTATAAAAGGTGGCTGCTCGAGATCTTAGCATCTTTCTGCAACAATGTTTATATTTTACTTTGTGAGATCATAATTTTGTAGAAATTAGTTGCAGGGCTGAAAACGTCCGTTAAGAAATTTTCGTTTTACATAGATCTTAAGTAGTGAAACACAATACAAGTAAAAAGCCTGAAACGAGCCAAATTTATTGTTGCTGTAAATTGCTGCTGTTTGTCTTAATAGTTTTCAGAAGCAATTAATTTTCAGCTACATTAATTGCAAATTATTTCCTATTCATTTACTAACTCATATCGGCCTAAATATTGCTTTGTAGTTAGAATCAGTTGGTAAAAAAAAGTAAAAAAAATCAGTATGTAAACTTAAACTGTAAAATTTTGCATGAGGCAACGCTTACGCAGCCTAGACCAAACGCATTTGGTATGCGAATGAAATTTAGTAAAAGTTATGATTCAAGTTCAAATTCTGTCCCCGGATTCGATTGAAGACCAAAAAAAAAAAAAGAAAAAATCTCTTCACCGAAACGTGAAAGGTTTTTATGTTCCCTAAATCGGGTGAAGACAAAAATAAATAAATAAATAAATAAAAAAAAGATTTTCACCGCAGTTTGGTATACTATTATTGGCCGGTGTTTGGGATTTATTCGTGCTGACAGGGACTTTTTCGTCTGATCATCCAGTGCCGAAGTTTTGATGGGGAGACGCTAAATCTCGATGGAAGGACGCTAACTCTCGATGGGGGGAAGCGTCCTCCCTACAATTTAAGTCCTGGTTAGAATTGTTATGATTATTGTAAGCAGTTTTTTGTGTTTCACAATCTTGCTGAATTTGCCACGTTATAATTGCGATGTGCCAACACAACGCACGCAACCTACTAAATGTAGTCACACCAGCTCCCACGTAAAGTCGCAAACGATGCGAGATCCGGTGTCTCAATCCGTAGCCTACAATAAATAGTCCGGTATAAGCAAAAAATAATTACGAATTCCCGTAGCGATGTAAACTCGAAAATTCAAACACACTGGAGTTATTTGCACTGAATCAATAGTACAACCGCTACGCTTCGTAATCTAAGTCGTAGCACACGGAGTCGAAAAACAGGCTGGCTTGGTGGTGTGTTTTGCGCCGTCTAAAATAAACCAACAAACCTATTAGCCCACAAACAGTATTAATGCTAAATAACGGACTAACAAAAGCAGTGACACCTACCGAAATAGTAAACGTTCAACAGATATCTTGGTACATTATGCGGCTTATGCCATCTTGGTACTTTAGTCCAGGGCCTCCGAGAAGGGGGCCAGGAGGGACAATGGCTCCAGGGCCCATGGAGTTAGGGGGCCCATGAGCTTCAGGGGGCCCATGGGTTTCATAGAGCCCATTAAATGACACTGACAAATCAGTTTGTGGAAGATCGAAGATCTTTGTTTTGTTTTTTGTTTTTTTCAAGATCACATCAAAATCCGGAAAAAATTGTGCCATTTTTCTCTTCTGTTTTGTAGCACACAAAACCAGAGATACCTAAACTTTGAGCTGACCTCGGGCCCACGTTTGGCTCTCGGCGCCCTTGTCTTAGTCCCATCTTGGTACGTTATACCCAGTACTTAAATTGTAAAATTTTGCATGGGGGGATGCTTTTGCAACCTTGACCAAAAGCATTTGGAATGCGAAAGTGCTTTATTGGAAAATATGTCTTTCCGTCCCCGAAATCGAGTAAAGACCCAAAAAAAAGAAGCAGAAAGGTCTTCTCTGAAAAGAAGAGTTTTTGTCTCCGAAATCAACTGAAGACCAAAAAAAAACAGGTCTTCAACGCAATTTAGGACTAAATTCGGCCGGAATTTGTGGGATTTAGTCGTGCTGACAAGCCCTTTTTTGTCTGATCAACCAGCGCTCAAATCTCGATAGGGGGACGCTAAATCTCGATGGGGGGACGTCCTCCCGCGTCCCCCCTACAACTTAAGTACTGATTATACCCTTTAGGTACCTTCTATCGTTCTACGTTACTTGGTTCGTTAATCCCATCTTGGTGCATTATACCACGAGCACATCAGAGGTGGCAGGATTCACAAATTTAAGGATCCGGAACCGCTCCGGATTCAACACGAAAAGATCCGAATCCGCCAGTAAACCACCACAACAAAGAAGATCGAAAGTAGACCTAACGAAAACCAAAACAGGTCTTTACTGAAGACCAAAAAAAAAGAAAAGATCTTCACTCAACTTAGGAGCGTTTTTTCTGACAAACTTCAGGTGAATACCAAAGTTCTCCGCGGATAGTAGTGCTGATTTTGTTCCCAAATTATTTGGGGGAAGGCAGAGCCAAGATCAGATCCGGATCCGCTTCTTCGAGAAAAACTGGATCCGGATCCGCAAAAAAAAACACGGATATCCGGGTCCGCTCCGGATCCGTTGCCACCTCTGCAGCACATAGACAGACTTGGGCACGATCTTGATCTTAAGATCAGTTTGTGATCTTGAAGATCACATTTTTTGTGTGCTCTTGATCTTGAAGAACAAGATCACGTTCATTTTTAAATGTCGCTTGGTCTAAACATCGCCGAGGCCAGGTTATGTGATATTTTGAAGCTATTTTCTGGCTCCGACACAGAATGAAGTTTGAACTGGAGAAAGTAATCCGAATTTGCCGCGGTACAGACAGGACAGGTACGAACCAATACGGCAGTACCCATAGGTGGGCAAGTTAATGCAAAACGTTTGCTTCGGTTACCACTAGTCCGTTAACAAACTTCATACCTCCGTTAACGTTAATACGTTAATTGCAGCTTTGATTAACGAAAGTTAATAAAGTCCGTTAATCCGTTAACATTTTGCGTGTAATTTACATTTTGTTTTATTCACTCGCTTCTAGAACACGTATTGACGCTGTTAAGCTGATTGTAAAGAAATATTTATTGCTAAGGTGGTCTGTTTGTGTGTTGGAAGTATATATTTTACGGTCTAATTTAATTTCAAGTTCAAATGCACTAACGAAGCTGCAATCGGAAAATCTTCGGAAATTGTGATCAACGATAATTAATAGACCTATGAGGCTGCAGCTTATTATTAGCCTCAAAAAAGAACTCCTTTCTTCGCTTTTTTTCTATAAAACTTGTGCTAATACGCAACAAGCGTTACCAGTGCAAACTGGTTTGTACCGGTCCGATGAATGAATGGTGCAAGATATTAAAGATAAAAACCTTAACGGAAGTTAACAAAACTTCACGGAAGTTACTTTAGTCCGTTAACAGCACTTAACGGAAGTTAATTTAGTCCGTTAACATGAAAAAACTTTTTAACGGATTAACGAGTTAATGAAAAAGTTAGCTTCGTTATCAACGGATTAACGATTAACGGACTTGTGCTCACCTATGGCAGTACCTAACCTGCAACTTGAGGAGAAAATTAATCACAGATCAGCTTCGTTAACTATGGAATGTTTGCAGGCTTGGGGCGGTCTATCGACAATAGCACTCTTTTTTGCCCACCATTAACAGATTACCGGTGGTAAAGAAAATCTCCAGGAAGTAATGCGGATAAAACAAGTGCTGGTAGTGGAAGCAGTACCAGTACCGGTAGTAGCTTAGGCAGATATGGGCACGATCTTGATTTTCAAGATCAGATCTTGATCTTGAAGATCAAGATCGTGATCTGATCTTGCTCTTCAAGATCACATTATTTTAATGATACGATCTTAAAGATCACCTTTTTTGGAAAATCTGATCTTCAAGATCACCAAAAGGTGGTGATCTCGCCCATTTCTGCACATTAACAACTTTGCCACAACTGACTACATACAGGAATTCAGCCAGCACAGTGCCAAGTATGGTACTAACTATTTACAGTTACCACTAATGGCACTAAAGCTAGAAACATAAGATACATTAGTCTTTTACTCCGAAAATAGCATCTCTAATAGTCCACAAACTTAAAAGTTCGTTTACAAGTTACAATTTATCCTTGGAAACCTAATAGCCTGGACCTCAGTCACAGTCACATCTAACAACATTTGGAAACAAAGAAACGGAAATGACTCTCAATGAGTTATTGATGCGTAAACAAAATTATTTATAAATGGCCGGGCAAAGAGACGGTTAGGAATAACAGAGGTGTGTTATTGTTTTGAATCCACCGTTTGTTTATTTCAAACGTTTGATCAGCTAAGTTTTACCTCTGGAAAAGGTGACAAAGTTTGATTTCTTGAGCAAATAGGTTTGACCACAACTTTAGACTCTACCTTTACTTAAAGCTTTGTAATGGTATTCATGAAAAAAATCAACAGCATTTTGTCATAAAAGATATTACGGTTGTTATGAAGACTTTTGAATGTCAACAAAATTCTTGATACAGCTCAAGTTGTTGTGATGCAATCGTCATCAACTGCGATGAAATCATGTGAAAAATTTTCATGTAACATTGCAAAGCCTCATATAAACCCGGTTTAAAAAAACCGTTCAGTACAAAAGCTTTACAAAAATATTCAGTGATTGTTTGGGATTCGTCCCAGGTACCGAATTATTTTCAAGTAAAGATTTACGCTTTACCGCAGAGACGATTAAAACGTTATTATCCCAGATGCTTGAAAATTCATCTCTAGATCTCGATAAATAATTGCTTCGTATTTTAAACTTCTGGCTAAACGGGTCGAAAAATTAGCATCAGCTGAAACATATGACCAATGACCATGAGTTTAATAAGTTGTTTGGTGATACAGAATTTCAGAACTTGAGAATTGCTTTTTTCAAAATGTTCATTTCTTTGAAGCTTTTCCCCTGACGCTTGTCAAGAACGATCGTCAGAATAGCGAATCAGTTGCCAACGTATACCGGACTACATTGCTGTAATGCTTTGCTTCTAGTAATGTTATGCAGTGTAAACAATTTTTTGTTTTGTTTCACAAACCTCGTTAAATTTGTGTTCATTTGTCGTATTAGTATTACATTGTTCTTTTGCTGCAAATGAGAGAACTTTCAGCTGTGCCGGTTTGATTGCAATTAGTGCAAATGCAGACTTCAAATAGAACATGAATGCAACTTGACATTGCTTTAATGGGGTTTAGCTGTTTAGAATCTACCTTTCATCTGCCCATTTATCAGGAGATTTTAGTTTTTCTTGTTGGTTTTTCTTTTTACCGGCCATTAGTCGAGCGGTAACGCGTTTGTCACTGGAGCGGGGAGTCTAAAGTTCAAATCTCAGGCAGTTCAAATCTAACCCAGAATTGCCATGATGTCTCATAAACTTTAATCGCATATTTGTCAAAAAGTGGTCGCATTTAGCATTGCATTTTATCGGCACTGCACGATATTAATGAATAACTCATTTCGACAAAAACTAACTAACCCCCAAAAGTATGTAACTTATTAACCCAGTGGCACGATCATGGGCGGCTAAGAGTGGAGTCGCTTAGGAAAGCCACTAAGAAAATGTCACTCGAGTATGCTCGCTTTTAAACGTATTTTGAATTTGATCATAAGTATGATATGAAGGGGAACTGAAAGGGCTGAGTAATTTATTTCTTAATACTTCAAAATCCTACCAATCAATTTTTTTTAAAGGCTCTACAAACGTTCAAAATGTCATCCAAACGGAGTTGAAATGGCTATTCTTTTTCGGAAAAATTACAAAAATTGCCGATAGCGTCTACGTGACGCCGACAAAATTTAGCTTTGAACTGTTAAGTAAACAAAACGCGGCCAGTGAAAGCTATGGAGCGCCGTTTGTGTACCCTAATTTGTACAATGTTTTTTTGCATATTTAATTAAATAGTCATTTTCATTAAATGTGCAAAAATAAATACACAAAAAAAACATGTGCAAAAATAAATATGAAAAATTTTTGAATATTTTTTACATCATAATTTGCGCAACGTTTTTTTGCATATTTAATTAAATGGTCATTTTAATCAAATATACAAAAACATACGCCGCAGAATAAACCGTTGCAAAAATAAATAGACAAAAAACTCTTACACAAAAATTTTTGACACAAAAATTGTTGTTGCAAAAATATATCCACAAAAATTTTTGTGGATTTATTTTTGCAACGTCATTTTTTGCATTAAAATTTTTTGCATTACAATTGCTTGTGTCACAAATATTTGTACATTTATTTTTGATAGCAAAGAAAAAACACTCGCCAAAATAAATGTGCAAAATTTAGTGACGCAAAAAATGTTGATGCAAAATTTCTTGTCGCAGAAAAAACGCGTGCAAAAATAAATCGTCAAAAATATTTGACTATTTAGTTCGTGTCCATAATGATCAAGGGTTGAAATTATGCTGGCAGGAAGGTACGGGTAAATGAACCATCATTTCCTAGCCCAACGAGAGGTCTCATAAGCAGGCTAGCGCCTTACTATAGCTGCCGTACAGCTTGAAGCTTTCGTCCTTTTGTTCCAGTTGTATACCTTGCTGGTACTTTCCCGCCAGCATAATTTCAACCCTTGATCATTATGGACACGAACTAAATAGTCAAATATTTTTGACGATTTATTTTTGCACGCGTTTTTTTTGCGACAAGAAATTTTGCATCAACATTTTTTGCGTCACTAAATTTTGCACATTTATTTTGGCGAGTGTTTTTTCTTTGCTATCAAAAATAAATGTACAAATATTTGTGACACAAGCAATTGTAATGCAAAAAATTTTAATGCAAAAAATGACGTTGCAAAAATAAATCCACAAAAATTTTTGTGGATATATTTTTGCAACAACAATTTTTGTGACAAAAATTTTTGCGCAAAAAATTTTTGTGTAAGAGTTTTTTGTCTATTTATTTTTGCAACGGTTTATTCTGCGGCGTATATTTTTGTATATTTGATTAAAATGACCATTTAATTAAATATGCAAAAGAACGTTGCGCAAATTATGGTGCAATAAATATTCAAAAATTTTTGCATATTTATTTTTGCACATGTTTTTTCTTGTGTATTTATTTTTGTACATTTAATTAAAATGACTATTTAATTAAATATGCAAAAAAAACACTGCACAAATTAGGGTACACAAACGGCGCCCCATAGAAATCAAAAACGCTGAGATCCCCTGCAGCTGTAAACAAAGGTTAACAACGAAACTTTAAAAAAGTTTTTTTTTCGAGCACTGACGTATTCCTTTCATTCCATCTGTCCTTATTTTAATTCCTCACTCACACAAATAGAAGAATAAAACCTATTACGCTGTTGAGCTTGAGACATATACTGCACCATAAATCGTTGTTGTACTGTTGACACAATGAACAATCTGACTATGCAAATTGATAAGTCAAATTCTTGATATTACATAACCCCACACGATTGCGTTCCCCTTTTATAGCACTGTTGATTAAATTTTTCATAACTACTAAATTTGATATAAAAGCACCGAAACAAATAGCAGTGTGAGGAAATAAAGTGACCGGGAAGCATCAAATAATCAGCTCGAGAAGTTGGAGCGCACTGCTGGGCCCTGGCATCGCAGAACGGCTTCGTCGAAAGTGAAACACGGTAATGCAAATTTTTTGCAAATCATGGGTTAGAGCGACGTTAAAAGTTAAGCAAGCATTAGATCAGCAAAAAATTCCGCGTTTTCGGCGGAGCTAAAACGACACTGTTTGCTGGGTCTGTCGAATTCCACAACAAAAAAATCACGCGCTTGACAGACCTTGCAGAACAGTAGCCATACACAAACAAGAATATGCAGGCGGGCTTTCCGCTTCGGAGCATGATTTTCTTTTTGATCAATTCTGTGTCAAAGTTTAGTAATTGTGAAAAAACGGTTTAACTCAAAATTATAAAAGTTAAAATCGCATTAGTACTTCCTTCATTCGCTGTTCCGCTCGTGCCGCCTCAAGTACGAACCCACAGCTGAATTTCAAGCAGAGATTGAATGTTGATAACAAGCAACACGGTAATTGTCTTTGGACACTCAACCGCCTAAATATAGCCACTAAGCTTTTTTGGAGGATAGTGCAGCACTTTAAATTTAGAATGCTCTTTTTGGCTTGGGTTAGAAGTATTTTCAGAAGAACTCGACCCCGGAGCCGCAATTCTTAATCAAAACAGAGCGGCGTCAAATCGCTAGACCACTCGCCACAGCGCAGAATTTGGATTGAAAAAACGTAAACGCAATTAAAGCGTTTTAGTTCACTGCACAAGGAAGAGGCGTGGCCGAAAAGAATGGAATGGGCATTCTATGAAGTTTTCTCCATCATTTAATTTTTTCAACTTTTAAATACAAAAAATGCGTCTAAAAACCACACGTTTTTTTCACAAGCAGCTAAGGTTTTTTTGCCGCTTACCCAAAGATAGGCGTAGTCTGGATTTTTGATTAGGGGGCCCCAAACCACAAATCACTTGCAATGACGTCATCATAAACTTCCAAAAGAGGAACTTTTTGTTGGACAAAGATATCGTAAAGTGGAAGATTAGAAGCCGAGGCCTTGTTTTGACTCTTAATTAGGGCTTTGCTAAAGGGAGAGGGCTTAAAACCAAAGCTAAATAGGCAAAATGTCTAAAGCGGGGAAACGCGTGGGAGTAAACTTGTGTAACTCAAATGTATCCCAGACTGGGATATTGGGGAGGAGCCCCCAGCCGCCGGAAACTATGGGGGTTTGGGCAAAGCCTCTAATCGCTGAACAATTTTTTGTAGTTTTCTGGAAAAAAAAGCTATTTTAATGCCATTGGATCACATTTTGCAGGTGTTTAGAGCTATTTGAAAGAACTAGATTTTTAACGTATGAAAGTCAATTAAACCATTAAATTGCTCAACCCTCTTTTTACTTACAATTTAAGTCCAAAATACGTTTAAGATCTTACATTTTGATGCTAAACTTTGTAAGTGATTTGGCCCAAGTAAAGGGAATTAAAGTACATTGCCTCCAGCAATATTTTAGCAGTAAATAATAATCCACTCCAATATATTTTTTAGAGATTTTCGTTTTTTCATGAAAATAAGCAGTTACAGGAGTACATGTACGGCCAGGGGGCCTAGTCCACCTCTATTCAAACACAGTAATTCGTTCAATGAGCATTTCTCCTACTTATCTTTGTGAAAATATTTTTTTCCCGTAAAAACAACGAGGTGGAAGAAATTGTTATTGAAAAATGGTATGATAGATGGTTAGACGTATTTATCAGCATATTTTTGCTCGGGCCGGATTTCATTGCACGGGTCTCCTGGTACTTTGAGTTTTTTCGCGGCATCTTCCAGCCAAAATAGGTGAAGACCAAACAAATGTCTTATCATCTGAGCACAACGCACCTGGCACTGTGCCATGCGGTAAATCAGGCCTTGGTTGTTGCATTACGTTCATAAAAAGGTGAGATGAGGACCTGAGGTACCAACTTTTAGGACCAAAACCCCTTTATATCACCTGGGCTATGCATTTAAATTGGTTGGAAAAATTGAATTGAGGGGGCCCGGTCTCCCTGGTTGTCAATATTATTGTTAATTACTGTTTTATGCTTGTACTGTAGCACGCAAAGATGCTAAAAGAAATTGAAACTGAATAAACAATAGACTTTTTTTTGTTGGTGATATTTCAATTAGGGGGGGGCGGCCCCCTGGGCCCCCATCCTGGCTACGTCTGTGTGTCCAAAAAAGTCTTTACTGAGGTTGGTTCGTTTTTTATTTCCCAAAATTAGGGGAAGAAAATAAAAAAAAGACCTTCAGCCCACCAATTTCAATGGATTCATGGTGTTCTCCAAAGAACCAATAAAAAAAATCAAGGACTTGCATTTGTAACTCACAATATCGTGTCAGCGCGTAAGGATCAATTAACCAACCAATGTAGAAAGTTTAACGCGGGCCACAAGTGGCCCGCGTGTTGGACGCCCCTGATATAGATCGTAAGAAATGAAACCTAGTACTAGTAAAAAGCCTGAAATGCGCCAGATTTATTGCTGCTATATACATAGGTGCTGTTTGTCACATTAGTCTTCAGAAACAATTAATTTTCAGCAACGTTAAATACAAATTATATTTACTTATATCGGCCTAAATATTGCTTTGCAGTTAATAATTTTATAATTACTGTAAGTAGTTTTTTTGGGTTCACAATCTTGCTGAAGTTGTCGTGTTATAATTGTACTCTGGTTTTGCTGCGTATGTTTGATGTTTTAGCAGTCTGATTTAATTGCAATATGTCTAAAAGCCAGTCATTATACAACTAGAACATGCATGCAACCCCAAATGATTTAACAGGGGTGTTATACTGTTTCGATTCCACCGTTAGTATGTTTCAACCGTTTCATCAGCAAAGTTTTTTCACTGGTAAAGGCGTCCAAGTTTGATTTTTTGAACAAATGGGTTTGACCACAACTTTAGACTCTAGCTTTTACCTGAAGCTTTACAACGGTGCTCATGAAAAAAATCAACAGTATTTCGTCACTAAAGATATTACGGTTGTTATAAAGACTATATACGAGGTCTGTCCAAAAAGTAATGAGACTGATTTCATAACTCTTCACATGATAATGCTGCAGGGAAATCCTTTTGTGTACACACCTTTCAGACACTCACAGAAGTTCAGCTCACGCAGCAAAAGTCTTCCTTTGTCATTGAACAAATGAAATCAATTTTTGCAAACCCACTTCGTCATGCACGTCACAGAAATTGATCCTTTTTTCATTTTTTGCAGATATTAAAATTTAATGTTTTCGTAGGCATTTTGTTTTAGTAAAAAATGAGTAATTTCTAATTTGAGCAACGTTGCGCGATTAAATTTTGTTTCAAACTTGGAATGAATGCTACAGAAACGTGCGGAAAACTTAAAGAAGCTTACGAAGAAGACGCTTTGTCACGAGCCCAAATTTTCAGATGGTTCAAGGATTTTTCAGAGGGTCGAGATTTGGTTGAAGATGAGCCTCGAACGGGTAGACCAACAACATCAAAAACTGATGTAAATGTAGAACGAGTCAAAAGTCTTGTCCGGTCTGACCGGCGCTTAACCATCAGACTAATAGCAGAACAACTGAACTTGAACAAATCAACTGTTTACGATGTTTTGAAAAACAACTTGCAAATGAGAAAGGTTTCTGCAAAGCTGGTCCCCAAAAATTTAACTGTTCAGCAAAAAGACAACAGAAAAGATATTTGCACTGATTTTATTGAACGCATTGAACAAGATCCAAATTTTCTGAAAAGCATTATCACAGGTGATGAATCTTGGATTTTTGAGTACGATCCGGAAACAAAAAGGCAAAGTTTGGAGTGGCACACAGCAAATTCGCCAAGGCCGAAAAAAGCAAGAATGATCAAATCAAAAATCAAGTGCATGCTCATTTGCTTTATGGACAGTACAGGAATCATCCACGAAGAATTTGTTCCTCCAGGGCAAACGGTAAATCAGCATTTTTATCGTGAGGTTCTTGAAAGACTCAGGAAACGTGTTGCTCGTGTGAGGCCAGACATCAAAGAAAAATGGATGCTGCACCACGACAATTGACCTTGTCACACGGCCTTGTCAATCACAGAATTTTTGGCAAAGAGGTCCATTCCTGTAGTCCCACAGCTTCCATACTCACCGGATCTCAGTCCGTGTGACTTCTTCCTTTTTCCAAGGTTGAAGAAATGCTTGAAAGGACGTCATTTCGGCACACTGCAGAATATCCAAACAACTGTTACCGACCTCCTAAAGAGCATTCCAGCTTCAGAGTTCCAGCACTGTTATGAAGAGTGGGAGAAACGTTTCCGACGCTGTGTGGCTTCCCAAGGAAATTACTTTGAAGGAGATAAGCTTGACGAGTGATTTAATTGTGAATAAAAGTGCGTGTAAAAAAAGTCTCATTACTTTTTGGACAGACCTCGTATGTTAATTATATTCCTGATACAAGTTTTTGTGGTGCAATAGAGCCATTAACTGTGATGAAATGGTGTGAAAATTTTTCATTAACATCGCAAAGCCTCATGTAAAACTGTTCAGTAAGAAAAACTACAAAATTTTTCTACAAATAATCTGTGATGTTTGGGATTCGCCCCAAGTAACTAGTAATAGCCAAGTAAAGATTTACACTTTACGGCGGATGTGATTAAAACATTATTATCCCGAGCACTTGGAAATGCATCCCTAGTTCCCGATAAGTAATCGCTCTTTATTTAAAATTTCTGGCTAACGGTTAGAAAAATTAGTATGAAGTAAAACATAAGACCAATGACCATGTGTTTGAAGACTTGGTTCGCGGTACAGAACTTGAGAATTGCCTTTTTCAAAATGTTCATTTCTTCGAAGCTTTCATAAATGTACTTATTTATTTATTTTTTTATTAACTTTTTTTTTTTTTTTTTTTGGAGACCACCTGATCTTGGGCGGAAAAAACCTTTGAATTTCCGAGCTTTCCGAGAAATTTCGTCTCAATTTTCGGACAAACCGTGTGAAACTGATTCAAGATCAATGAAAATTCGAGTCAAGGTCGTTTGCACACTTCTCACTCTTTCAAAATAGCCCCCCCCTTTTCCAAATCCTGGCTACGCGTCTGGTCAGAATGGAGATTCGGCTACCAACCAATACCTTACTAGATTGCTTTAATGCATTGCTGCTAGTGATGTTATTGCTAGTGTAAGCAAGTTTTTTTGTTTCGCAAATCTCGCTGAATTTCTGTTCATTTGTTGTGTTAATATTGCGTTTTTTTTTTCACTGCAAATGAGAGAACTTTCAGCCGTGCCAGTTTGATTGCTATAAGTGCAAATGCAGGCTTCAAAAGAACATGAATGTAACCCGACCTTGGTTGATTGAATGGGGTTTAGTTGTTAAGAATCTACCCTTTCATCTGTCCATTCATCTGGCACTTATTTATTTATTTTTTTATTGATCTTTTTACCGGCCACTTAGTCGAGCGGTATAAAGCGTTTGTCTCTGGAGCGGGAGGTCTGAAGTTCAAATCTTAGGCCGATCAAATCCAACACATATTTGCCATGATGTCCCATGAATTATTATCGCATATTTCTCAAAAAATGTTTGCATTTAGCACTACAGTTTATTGGCACAACAAGATATTAGTGGATCACTCATTTCGATAAAAACTAACTAAACTCCGAAAGTATTTAACTTATAAACCCATTGGCACAACCATGGAGGGCTAAGAGTGGCTTAGAAAAGTCACTTAGATAATAATTTAGCACGACTATGCAATATGCATGCTTTTAAACGTATTTTGAACTTGATCAGCATGATGAGAGGGGGCACTGAAAGGGCTGAGTATTTTAATTCTAACTTCAAAATCTTAGCAACTAACTTTTTCAAAATGCTCTAACGGTCAAAATGTTATCCAAATGGAGTTGAAATGGCTGTTTTTGTTTCGGAAAAATTACAAATTTCGCTGGAGTCTATGTGACGCAGATAAATCTTAGCTCTGGACTAAATAGAAGTACGAAACATAATGTGGACCGCAAAAGCAAAAAGGGTGAGAACCCTTGCACTTGTAGGTGAAGGGGAATAACGGAACTTCAAAGTAGTGTTTTGCCAGCTTTGACTTATACTTTCATTCCATCTATCCCTGCTTTGTTTATTCGTTCCCACAAATAGAAGAATAAAACTTACTGTACTGTTGAGGCATATGCTGCACCTTAAGTCGTTGTTGTATTGTTGACACATTGATATAGAAATGTATGATCTATGGAACACTTTGTATTCAAACGCGTTGAAAATCTTATGTAAATTTGATAGTATATTTAAATTCTAAGAACTGATCTAAATAATTGACGTATATACAAACTGATAAGTGAAGTTTCTGTAGTTACATAAACCCATACTATTGTGTTCCCCTTTTATTGTATTATTGATTTAATTTTTTATACGCGTATAAATTTGTTGTAAAAGCACCGTAACCAACAGCAGTGTGAGGAAACAAAGTGATCGTGAAGCATCAAACAATCAGCTCGAGAAGTAGCAGCGCACTGGCATCACAGAACGGCATTGTTGAAATTCGAAAATGCGAAATTTTTTCAAATCATGGGTTAGGTTAAAAGTTAGGTCAGCCTTTGATCAGCACAAAATTTTGCATTTTTGGCGGGCCTAAAAAGCAGGGTGTCGAACCGTTTCAAATAACGGTTCGGGTTCAGGTTTAGCTCCTGCTCAAAATATTTTAGCGGTTCAGGTTTGGTTCGGGTTCACTTGAGCACCATTTTCGAGGTTCAGGTTTGGTTCAGGTTCACTCAAGTAAAATATTACTGGTTCAGGTTCGGTTCGGGTTCATTGACTTAAAATTTAACTGTCGTTAATCTTTTCGTCCAGAAGAAAAAAAGGAGAAATTGCTGATCCTGTTGATGATCTCCACTGCTCTTATTGTGCGTGTACCAGCGCCAGCGGCATCCAGATATGGAAAAATATATTCTTACTTTGTTAGGGGTTCAGATTCGGTTTGGGTTCACTTGAGCACAATTTTGAGGATTCAGGTTTGGTTCAGGTTCACTGAAGTAAAATTTTGCTGGTTCAGGTTCGGTTCGGGTTCACCAAAATGAAACGGTTCATTCGGGTTTACGGTTCGGGTTCAGGTTCGGTTCGACACCCTGCTAAAAAGTCACTGTTTGTGGGGTCTGTCGAATTCCGCAAAGAAAAATTCGCGCGTGGCAGACCTTGCAGAACGGAAGCCATGCACGAATAAGCACATGCAGGGCTCTCCGCTTTGGCTCATGATTTTCTTATTAAATCATTTCTGTGTCAAGTTTACTGATTGTAAAAAAACGGTATAACTAAAAGTTAAAAATCGCATCAGTACTTCCTTCAGTCGCAGCTCTTGCCTCCTCGATTATGATCCCACGGCGAAGTCTCAAGCATAGATTGAATGTTGATAACAGCACAGTTACTTATGTCCATAGGCGTAGATAGGATTTTTGATTGGGGGGTCCAAACCACAAATCACTTGCAATGACGTCATCAGAAATTTTCTAAAGAGGAAATTTTTGTGGGGCAAATGATATCGTACAATGGAAAATCTGAAGCTGTGACCAGTTGGCACTTAACCAGGATTTTGCTAAAGGGAGAGGGCTTAAACTAATGGTTAAAAAGTGAAAATGTCAAACTTGGTAGACGTGTTGAGTAAGTCAATGTAATTCAACCGTATCACAGACGAGAGTCCAGCCGCTGGGTGCTTTTTTTGTAATTTTTTGGGAAAAAAAGCTATTTTAATGCCTTTGGATCACATTTCGCACGTGTTTAGAGCGATTTGAAAGAACTACATTTTAATGTTTGAAAGCCAATAGAAAAAATTAAATTGCTCAATCTTCCTTTTACTTGCAATTTAAGTCCAAAACACGAATCTTGCATTTTGGTGTTAAATTTGAAATGTAAGTGATTTGGCCCTGGTTGGGGAAAGTAGGTGTATTGACTCCTATAATATTTTAGCAGTAAATAATTTTCCACTTAAAGATGTTCCTTGGAGATTTTTGTTTTGCCATGAAGCTAACCAGTTATAGGAGTACATGTACGACCAGGATGCCCAGGCCCCCTTAATTGAAATTCAATAATTGGTTCTATGAGCATTTTCCCTAGCTAATTTTTTTTGAAGTGTTTTGCGCGTAAAAACTGACGAGGTAGAGGGGAATTGTTATCGAAAAATGGTACAATAGATGGTTTCGCTTACTAACCATGTTATTCCCGGGCTGGATTTACATTGCCCGGGACCCCTGGTACTTTGGGGATTTTCGCAACATCTTCCTGCCAAATATAGGTGAAGACCAAAAAAAGTCTTACCATCTGAGCACTGGGCCATACGGTAAATCCGGCGCTGGTTATTGCATTATGTTCATAAAAAGGTTCGATGAGGGCTTGAGGTAGCAACTTTTTCCACAAAAAATTATTAATTATACCCGGGTTATAGATTTAAATTGGTTGGCAAAATTGAATTGAGGGGGCCCGGATCTCTCCGTCGTCAATATCATTGTTAATTACTGTTGCACGAGTGTGCTGTTGCACGCGAAAATGCTGAAAGAAACTGAAGAAACAATAAGCTTTTTTGTCACATTTTTATCATAGGTGGCATTTCGATTGAGGAAGGGCCGGGCCCCCTGACCCCCTCCCCTTGCTACGTCTATGCTTATGCCTAACCACTCTACCGCATAAATAGAGCCACTTAGTTTTTTTGGAGGATAGTGTAGCATTTTAAATTTAAAATACTCTTTTTGACTAAGGTTAAAAGTGCTTTTGAAGAAACAATTGAACCTGGTGACGCAAAACGGAGCGGCGTCAAATCTCTTTACCTCTCGCCACTGTGCAGACTTTGAATCGCTAAGACGTAAACTCAATTAAAGCGTTTAGTTTACTGAGTTACTGCACAAGAAAGGGGTCGTGGACGAGAAAAGAGGAAATTTACATGGAGTTTTCTCCGTGATTTAATTTTTTCAACTTTTAAATGAAAAAATACGTCTAAAAACAAGTTTTTCCACTAGCGGCAGAGAGACTTTTTGCCGCACACCCAGAAACAAAAATATGCCTTGTAATCGTACCTTGATGATATTGAATTATGGGCAGTGGAACAACAAGAAGGAGGTGAGGTGATAAAACTCCTCCTCCTCAACCAATTCAGTTCCCTTTTTTCAGACAAGTTACTTAAAAAATTTAACCCCAAATACGCAAACTTTTGTATTAGGCCCTGTCAACATTGGGGGTGAAATTATTGGCTTACGAGCGTATTCTTCGAGTGGTCTTACTACCTGGCAGCTTGTGCGCTGGTACGGCGGTACGGCGGGCGAACCGAATTTTTGTTTTAATAAACTAAAAACAAGCTTGCACGCTCATGATTTTACGTTAAGTGTTAGACCGAGCCTTAAACGCGTTGGATTATTGTGGATAGGTAAGAGGGGTTAAGTAAAGGGACCACAGGCGTAGCCAGGGGAGGGCAGGGGCCCCGCCCCCTCCTTCCAATTGAAATGCTACCAATGATAAAAATGTCACAAAAAAGACTATTGTTTCTTCAGTTTCGGATTCTTTTAGCATCTTCGTGTACAACACTACACGCGTACAACAGTAATTAACAATGATCCAGGGGCTCGGGCCCCCTCAATTTAAATTTTGCCAACCAATTTAAATGGGCCCCTACAAAAATATCTAAATATACCCCAATTTAAATGGGCCCCCAACAATAATATTAATCCAGGGGACCCGAGCCCTCTCAATTCACATTTTACCAACCAATTTAAATGGGCTCCCAACAATAATATCTAAATGGCCCCCAATTTAAATGAGCCCTTAACAATATTGATCCAGGGGGCCTGTTCCCCTCAATTTAATTTTTGCCAACCAATTTAGATCGGCCCCCTACGGCAATATTTAAATGGCCTCCAATTTAAATGGGACCCCAATAATAGTATTGATCCAGTGGGCCAGGGACCTCTCAATTTAATGTTTGCCAACCAATTCAAACGTATAACCCGAGTGAAATTTAGGGTTTTTATCCTAAAAGTTGCTAACTCTGGCCCTCATGTAACCTTTTTATGAACGTAATGCAATAACCAGGGACGGATTTGATATATGGCACAGTGCCAGGGGCCCCACGCTCATATACGACTTTTTTTGGTCTTCACCTGTATTTGACAGAAAAAAATTGCAAAAATCCCAAAGTGCCAGGGTCCCAACTCAATGCAAATCCGGCCCGGGCAATAACATGATTAGTAGGCGTAGCCATCTATTGTACATTTTTCAATAATAATTCACCTCCACCTCGCCAGTTTTTGTGCAACAAAATACTTTCGAAAAAACTTAGCTACAGTGGGGAATGCTCATTAAACTAAATTTTGAATTCAGAGGGCCTGGGCCCTTTTTAGAAAAAACAATAATCTCTGAGAAAAATTTTCGAGTGGATTATTATTTACTGCTAGAATATTGCAGAAGGCAATGTACTTTACTTCCCCTTACCTGGGACAAATCTCTTACAAAACTTAACCCCAAAATGCAAGATTTATACGTGTTTTGGACTTAAATTGCGAGCAAAAGTAGAACTGAGCAACTTAATTTTTTTCAATTGGCTTTAAAATGTTAAAAATCTAGTACTTTCAAATGGCTCCGAATATGTGCAAAATGCATAGGTGGGCAAGTTAATATAAAACTTTAGCTTCGTTAACTACTAGTCCGTTAACAAACTACACACCTCCGTTAACGATAATCCGTTATTTTCAGCTTTAATTAACGGAAGTTAATAAAGTCCGTTAATTCGTTGACATTTTGCAAGTAATATACATTTCTTTTTATTCACTCGCTTCTAGAACACGTATTGACGCTGTTAAGCTGATTGTAAGGAAATATTTATTGCTGTGGTGGTCTTTTTGTGTTTTGAAAGTTACATTTTACAGTCTAATCTAATTTCAAGATAAAAATAAGTTCAAATGCACTAACGAAGCTGCGATCGGAAAACCTTCGGAAACTGTGAACAGCGATAATTAATAGACATATGAGGCTGCAGCTTATTATTTGCCTTAAAAAAGAGCTCCTTTCTTGTATAAAACTCGTGCTAATACGCAACAAGTGTTACCAGTACAAACTGGTTTGTACCGGTCCGATGAAGGAATGGTGCAAGATATTAACGATAAAAACCTTAACGGAAGTTAACAGAACTTAACGGAAGTTACTTTAGTCCGTTAACAGAACTTAACGGAAGTTAATTTAGTCCGTTAACACGAAAAAACTTTTTAACAGATTAACGAGTTAATGAAAACGATAGCTTCGTTATTAACGATTAAAGGACTTGTGTCCACCTATGGCAAAATGTGATCCAATGGTGTTAAAACAGCTTTTTTTTCAAAAAATTACCAAAAATCGCCCAGCTGCTTGGGGCTTCGCCCCCAGGCCCCCGTCAATGATACGTTTGAATTACAGTACACTTCTTTACTCAGCACGTTTCCAAATTTAGACATTTTCACATTTTAATTAGTAGTTTAAGCCCTCCCCCTTAAACGAGTTCTTAGTTGCCTGCCAACACCAGGCAACGGCTTCTGATCTTCCATTCTACGATATCCTTGCACCACAAAAAATTCCTCTTTCGAAGTTTCTGATGACGTCATTGCATGTGATTTGTGGTTTAGGACACCCCCCAATCAAAAATCCTGGCTATGCCTATGAACGGGACCAGTAAGTAAAAAGACTCTAAAGTGGATTAGTAACTTAATTCTGCCAAATGGTTTCCAAATTTTATTGATTTACTGTAGTTCTTTCAAAAGCTTTACAAACCATGAACGTAGCCAAAGGGGAGCAGGGGGGCAGTTGCCCCAACCCCAAAAAAATTTAGTTTGCTTCTCAAATAAATCACACTTCAACGTCTGAACCCTTAAACGGAGATCTGAAGATCACCGCAAATGTCGTAGTTGATAGAGGCTGCAAGGTGTGAAGATCTTTTTTTGTTCTATTGAGGCCACCTCGAAAACTGAAGGAAATAATGGCATTTGTCACCAAACTCCTTTTTTAGTGTTGTTTTGGAGAAGACATTGCCCCCCAAAGTTTTTGCTTGCACCCCCAAAAATTCCGTTCTGGTATGTGCCTGTTACAATCTTGCACAATGTTATCCAAATAATATGCTAATTTGTTCAAAAAAACTCAAAAATGCCTAGCATCTACACTTGTTTCCATACCCCCTGTGGCCCCGGGAGTTGACAGCAACGGAAACACACATTTGCGATATGCTTGAGGTGCAGCAGCCCCACACTCCTTCGGGTTGCTGGATACATTTTTGATACAAGCAAATTTTATCTTCGGGTTCAAACCTCTTTCAGCAAAATATTGGTTAGACGCCTGGTTGTGGGCTATTGTACAAAAAATAATATCGATGCAAAACTTAGAATTGTTACTATCAAAATTTGTTCCTCATAAATAAGAATTTGTCACTACTCCTACAGGACAGCTACAACTGCAAAAATTATTCCGTAGTGATACATAAGTTTTTCACTTAATAACGTTTTATACGTGAATATATTTTACCGTGTACAAAACACGGGCAAAAAATACCAACTCATTTTATTTACTTGAATTGTATACCGATAACCATGGCAGCGCTGAATTTAGCACCAGCGTTGCTGGACAACAAAATTTTTTGGAAGGTTAATTTGATGACGCCATCGTTGTGGCGTCACAGCAATTTTTGTAAAAACTGATTTTTTAAAGCATACCATCATAGATAGTTCAAATTTTGCTATGCATTGTTTTTTTTAATCTGAATTATAAAATGCCTAAGTCAAAATGATTACGTCACAAAAACACTTTGTGAAATTATTTAAGCTATATAAGTAAGATTAAAAATGCCCAAATTTTGGCGATGTGGCTTGGGCAAACCCCAGGATCGGAAAACTTTTTCTTACCACCAACAACTTTTTAAAATGTGGGGGTTATTTCTAAATAAATTTGATAAAAACTCAAGTTGGTTTCCAGACTCAAACTCAAGTTGGTTCTGAAGTGACATCACAAAAAATAAAAGGGGTAGTTTTTGCGCATTCTTTCCATTTGTAAACTATAAGATTAAGCTATGATTAATTACAAAAAGCAAAAAAGTTTCAAAACTTCAAATTCAATTTTAGCATTCTCAAAAATTAATAAAAAATTTCGAGAGGCGTGAAATTCAATCCAAACCTGACTACGTGCTCGGCAACAATGATGCTATCTCGCGTTTTGCGTCTTTTGCCAGGTCACAAACTAAATTATTCAACAAAAAACACAGTTGGAGAAATCTAAGCTCCCTAAAAATGAAAACTAAAATTCCATGTTCAATTTCAAGGATTTGAAAAATTCAAACTTTAATTTTATCAAAAATTTATGAGCGAATTTCCGAATTATAGCGGTAGGAAGCAAAGACAAGCAAACAAAATACCAACCTTCAAAGCCTGCTTTTCATGGGCTAATTCCAAAATTATAGCGAATTTTAGGAGCGACTTTCAAAATTATAGCGGTAGGAAGTAAAGACAAGCAAACAAAATAATAAACCAGACGGAAACTTCTGATTGTGCTTTCTAATATGGCTATTAAAATCTGCAACTAGCTTGGACGTTCTTGGTATTAACACTTTATTCTAAGTATGCGCATAGCTGGACAGCGCTGTTTCGAGCTTTTAGCTCTCATCGGCAGCCCTCAGCTATCTTTTTCAAAGGTATTCCCAGCTGAACAAACATCTTGGCCTAACTGGCAAACCTTATGGGCTTGCACAGAGGCAGATGGTTAGTAGGGAATAAACGATTTTTCACTTGTGGTACTTTAGAAACAAGTGAAAAATCGCTGGATCTTTGTAGTAAGGACAGCCATAGGCTATCCCTACTACAAGGACTCCCCTCTGCGTGACCACGGAAATCAAAACTGCAATATCTTGACGTCCTTCATGGTCGACTCCTGGGAAGCCATGTCAACTTCCACTGGCAGTTAGGTGGCCTTAACAACCACCAACCCTGCAGCTCCAGTCAAGTCAAGTATGCACAATTGTAGCTCAAGATATTTCACATTGTAGCTCAAGTCAAGTATGCACAGAGCTGGACAGCGCTGTTTCGAGCTTTTAGCTCTCATCGGCAGCCCTCATCGGCAGCTAAAAGCTCGAAACAGCGCTGTCCAGCTCTGTGCATACTTGACTTGAGCTACAATGTGAAATATCATTGGAGCTGCAGGGTTGGTGGTTGTTAAGGCCACCTAACTGCCAGTGGAAGTTGACATGGCTTCCCAGGAGTCGACCATGAAGGACGTCAAGATATTGCAACTTTATTCTAAGTTAGATAGTAGATACATCCCTGCATTTAATTTCAAACTATTATATTTAGCCACGGTAGGTTAGTCGTAAATTCATTTTTATTGAAAAAAAAAAAAAAACATCTAAAAAAACGCTCTATGGAGAAAACTGTTCTTTCAGTTTTTGTTATTCTGCTGCTGGTCCAAAGGCATTGTTGTAAAGAAACTACACGAGCAGTTGGCCAACCACAGCTCCGCATCGTAGGAGGAACGGACGCTGTCCGGGGAGAATTTCCATACCAAGGTGAATTGGAAATTGAAGAGAGAGTCGGCTCTCTATCGATCTTGACAACTTGTGGGTGCTCCTTGATCCATTCCAGATGGGCTGTCACGGCTGCGCATTGTGTTGAGGATAAGCGTGTTTCTGACTTGTCGCTTTATTTTGGTCAAGTTCGTTTATCTGACTTTGAAACTGCTTACTCGGTGCTCAGAATTCATCGTCATCCTTTTTATAGCGACGCAGATCAAGATCTTCGCTATGACATTGCTTTGTTGGAAATTGCCGGAAACGTATCCATCAGCAATAACGTCTCGCCGATTTTACTCCCAGTCAGCCAAGGAACTGCCCCAGTTGGACAACTCTGCACCATCACTGGGTGGGGCAGCGTGTCGGCATTCAGTAGCATTCGATCCCAAGTACTACAGAAGGCAGAAGTCCCCATTGTGAGCAACGCCCGATGCGACCAGACATATGGTGGTATTTTTCCGGAGCATATCTGCGCCGGTTACGAATCTGGAGGAGTTGATATTTGCACCGGTGATTCCGGCGCGCCTTTAGTGTGTACATCGCCGGCGGGCAACCCAGTCCTGCAAGGGATCGGGAGCTTTGGGAGCGGCTGCGCAAGACCGAGAATACCTAGCGGTTATGCCAGAGTTTCTTCGCTCGTGGAGTGGATTCAAACTACGACTGGTAGTGACGAGATAGAAACGGATGAGTCGACATTAATTGTGGAAGAGACGACTAGAAATAAAGCCGTAATAAGCACGACTGGAAGTGACGAGGTAAACACAGATGAATCAACATTTATTCCGGAAGACACGACGGGAGGTGGCGCCATAACAGCAGCATCAAGAGCAACGACCAGCATTCTGGCAGCGACTGTGATTGTAATATTGGAAATAATTAATCGGCTGAAATTAATTGAAACATGTTTCGGTTAATTTGAAAGCAGAAAATTTGATTTAAATTTGTTATTTCTGTTTTAGCTATTTGACTGTTTCTTTTAGCTTTCTTTGACGAGGGCTACTGAGAGCGTCTGAGTTTAATTATAATGTTAGTTTCAGCTTATTTAGTAGTGCGATGATAAATTGAGTGCTGCTTTTAGGTAATGTAACAAATATGCAGCGCGTAGCCGGAAATCTGCAAATGAGGCCGTTACGTGGGTCTGTGGGTGGAGCCCCCAGCCTCAAAACTTTTGTATTTTTTGTAAAAATAACTTAATTTTAGGCCTATGTTAATTAAAATTAATGCCATCAAAACGTGGCATAGAAATTAGTAGTGCAAAACATGACTAAACTTGTTGCATAAATGGGCTATGTGGAAAGTAGCTAATGCTTGTGTTTATTTAGATACTGGTAAATCATAAAATCCTACAGCGGTAGTTCAATAAAATTCTCAATGAGTAACCTATTTCTTCTATATTTTATAGAGAAAGATATAATTAGGTGGGCTGATGGACGGAAGTTTGAGAAACGTGATTGGTAATTAACTAATACTAAATTTCCCCCCAATTTCGAGCTTATATAATTTTTTAAGAAGTCTGTGTTCAGCAATTTTCAATGAGCGATCAAATTTGATTGCCAATTTGTGGCCATTTTTCAAACTTTTTTCCTATTTATGAGTTTTATTTTTGACAAATATGCCCCGTTTCTCCCCTAAATAAACGTTTCAAAATGTGCTTTAAATCTTTTTTGAGTCTATTCCAGAGCAAAAGACCAGAGGTGGAGTCCTCGACGACGTCCTTGGCCTCGAGAACCTCCTCGAGGACACATTTTGAAGTCCTTGGTCTAGAAACCTACAAGTCCTCGAAAATTGCACTGTTCCTCGGCTCAAGGACAGCATTATTTTTTGTTTGGATAAAAAGGAAAATAACCAAACAAAAATAATCTAAACTTTTAGCCTGTCAATTCGTTTCATTTCTTTATTATTTAAAAAACTAATATAATGCCATAGTCACGTAATAATAAACCTTATTTTAAATGGCATTGTGGGAAAGCTCTAACCGGAGAATGAGGCGGAAAAAGGCAGTGTAGAATCGTATTTTTTTCTCCAATGCGGGTCGTACAAACAGGGTCATAACAAGAGATAAACCATTGAAACAAAACCGTCCAGGGTCAAAACAAGAGATCCGTCGGTCCAGACACAAGCATTTTTGAGTTGCTGAAGCGAAAATGTGATCATGCCTATTTGAGTGCGGATTCAAGTATATGCGTGATACTGAAATGTAATACAGTTCAGAGATGGAAACCGGTCGGGTCGACCGGCCGGTCGGGTTGCCGGTCGGGTCGAGATTCTTCGATCGGCCGGTTAAGCCGGTTGAAAAACCGGTCGAATTCTCCTTTCTGGCTACTAAAAGACATTTAAGCATCGACCGAAATATACTTATATATTTTCTCATAGCTAAAACTTTTGATCAAAAAACAGTATTAACAAGCCACATCTTTTGAAGACACTTTTTGAATGGTTTCAAGCTGTGACTAATATGCTGTGACCATTAAGACATGCACATCTAGGGGCGTATTTAGGGTGGGAGCATTGTGTCATGCCCCTCTCTTTTGGGCCACGGCATAAAGCAAACAAGTACAAAGTATTAGTTAAAATCGCGTAATTAGATTATAATAAAGCATGCATGTGGAAGCGGTTTGCGCTACATAAGCGTAGCCAGAGGGGGGCAGGGGGCCCGCCCCCCAATTAAAATGCTTCCAATGATAAAAATGTCACAAAAAAGACTATGTTTCTTCAGTTTGAATTTCTTTCAGCATCTTCGCGTACAACAGTACACGCGTACAAAAGTAATTAACAATAATATTGATCGAGGGGACCCGGGCTCCCTCAATTTAATTTTTGCCAACCAATTTACAATGGGCCCTCTACAACAATTTTGATCCAAAGGGCCCGAGCCCCCTCAATTTAATTTTTGCCAACCAATTTAAAAATCCCCCTATAATGATATTTAAATGGCCCCCAATTTGAATGGGCCCCCAACAATAATTTTGATCCAGGTGCCCGGGCTTCCTCAATTTAATTTTTGCCAACCAATTTACAATGGGCCCCTAACAATAATTTTGATCCAGAAGGCCCGGGCCCCCTCAATTTAATTTTTGCCAACCAATTTAAAAACTCCCCTACAATAATATTTAAATGGCCCCCAATTTAAATGGGACCCCAACAACAATATTGTTCCGGGGGCCCGGGCTTCTTCAAGTTAATGTTTGCCACCCAATCTAAACGTATAACCCAAGTGAAATTATGGGGTTTTATCTTAAAAGTTACTAACTGAGGCACTCATCTAAGCTTCCTATGAAAGTAATGCAATAACCAGGGACGGATTTGACATATGGAACAGTGCCAGAGGCCCCGTGCTCAAACGGTAAGATTTTTTTGATCTTCACCTGTATTTGGCAGGAAAATATTGCAACAATTCCAAAGTGCCAAGGGCCCAACTCGATGTAAATCCGGCCCGGGCAATAACATGGTTTGTAGGCGTAACTATCTATTGTACATTTTTCAATAACAATTCACCTCCACCTCGCCAGGTTTTATGCAAGAAAATACTTTAAAAAGAAATTAGCTCCAGTAAGGGGAATGCTCATTAAACAAATTTTTGAATTGAGAGGGCCTGGGCCACCTGGCCGTATATGTACTACTATAACTAGTTGTTTTCATGACAAAACAATTACCTCTAAGGAAAATATTCGACTGGATTGCTATTTACTGCTAAAATATTGCAGGAGGCGATGTGCTTTACTTCCCCCTTAGCTGGGCCAAATCACTTACAAAATTTAACCCTAAAATGCAAGATTTCAAATGTGTTTTGGACTTAAATTGCGAGCAAAAGGAGGACTGAACAACTTGGATTTTTCAATTCGTTTTCAAATGTTAAAAATCTACTACTTTGAAATGGCTTTTAATACGTGCGAAATGTGATCATTATGGTAATAAAATAGCAATTTTTTCAAAAAAATTCCAAAAAACCGCCCAGCGGCTGGGGGCTTCGTCTCCAGACCACCGTCAGTGACACGTTTGAATTACAGTACACGTCTTTACCCAAACATGTCTCCCAATTTAGACATTTTCGCACCTTAGGTATTTGATTAAGCCCTCTCTTTGAACGAGTTCTTATGCCAATACCAGGCCACGGCTTCTGATCTTCCATTCTACGATATCTTTGTTCACGCAAAAATTCCTCTTTCGAAGTTTCTGATGACGTCAGTGCATGTGATTTGTGGTTTGTCCCCCCTCCAATCGAAAATCCTGGCAACGCCTATGTTGCGCTATCTGGCATTCTAGCATCATTTTAATCAGCTGAAGAGTAGAAGTGGCGCAGATTAAGATCTTTATTACACGCTAAAATCTTTCCTTTTTGAAAAGCTTTTTTCACCTTGAATTTACTACACTCTACCCTGGGCAAAAAAGACCTAGCTCTTTTTTTTTTTATATCTAACTATCCATGGCTTCTTCTGAAGAACCAGCATTTCTACTACCTGCTGGGGCAGATTATATTTTGAATATTTTGCAGCCAATGTCATAATAGTTTAGTTTTTGCTGCTCCGCAAATTGCAAATTATCTGTCACCAATAGCTAAAAAATTGTAACTTTAGTTTTTGGCCTTTCGCATAATATCATTAGAAAAAAACGTATAATAATTTAGCAAGTGCCCTCCAGTTCTTTTTATGCTTATTTTGTGCACGTTTTGCGCAGCTCAAAACAGGTCATTCAAACAAAAATTTATTCCAAAAAAGTCTCAAAATTGAGTTATTTTTGCAAAAAACGCAAAAATTGTTTTGCGTTTCTTTTCTGAGACCTCCGTCCAAAGTCACAAATTTTTACACCTCACCCATGCCCCCATTTTGAAAATTTTTCATTAAATACATTGAACAATGAACAAAAACCTTCTGCAAAAAAACGTTTGACCGGGCCGGTCAAAAACCGGTCGACCGGCCGGTCAACCGGCGATGATTTTGAAATTTACCGGTCTGGTCGGGTCGAGAAAATCCTGACCGGTTCCATCTCTGATACAGTTACCTCTTATACTAAATACGTTAGTATATCCCTGATATATCTAACAAAACGTATCTTGAGAACGCCTTGTTCTGAAAATACGTGAGCGAAGATTGCGAAGAATTTGTTTTGAGATATGAAAGAGCAATTCTATAATCACTGACATGCGGTCTGGGCGCAAAGCCACATCTGCTGAACAATTTTTGGGTTGAAAATCGCTGCTAAGAATTCCATGTAATAAACTACCGTATCTGTATCAGGAAAAATGCTTCATAAAGAGTTATTAAAAAGCGCGTGTGAAATTAAGTATAACTACAATATTGTTCGAATGCCTGGAAAGATACGCGCTGCACGTAAAATCAATTTTTCACGCTACGTCGTAAAGATAAGGAGGCGAAGCTCCAGCAAAAAACTTTGGACATTTTTAGCTAAAACAATCAATTATTATTTTTACGTTTTTACAAGTTGTTGGCCTTTCGAAGGGGGGCCCTGGGAAAAATTGTAAATGTCTGCAATGCCTTCCTCCTTAATACAGCCCTGTTGGGATTGAGGTTACTCTTTGCAGTCAAACACCTAATGTCATTTTTTATAAAGTGAATTTTGGCTGGCGAAACGTGCTCGTTCATCTATTGATAGGCAATAGCAGGGTTTGAAATTATCGCTTGCCCGCTTTTCTGAGGCAAGCTGAAAATGTTTTGCAGCAAGTTATCTTATGGATTTACTTGCCCGACGGGCAAGTTAACAAAGTACACCATATTACACAACATCAAACAAGACTATTTAGAAATGCAGTTTAAATCCGCTTTGTTGCAACAAAATAACATGTTAAGTAACAAAGATGTTGCTTGCTTTATTTTAGCTCCTTGCAACC
Source organism: Trididemnum nubilum (assembly GCA_963965965.1). Classification (NCBI taxonomy): domain Eukaryota; kingdom Metazoa; phylum Chordata; class Ascidiacea; order Aplousobranchia; family Didemnidae; genus Trididemnum; species Trididemnum nubilum. Next base: position 1,604,309 of record OZ014478.1, on the reverse strand, counting down.
ATCACAATGAGCACTTTGTTCAATCCTACGCGCATAAAAATTAATGGCAATTAACACATCTTAATCGCGCACAAACTTTTAGATAGTATGGAGCGCCGTTTGTGTACCCTAATTTGTGCAATGTTTTTTTTTTTCAGATTTAATTAAATAATCGTATTAATTAAATGTACAGTAATAAATATACAAAAAAAAAACACTTGCAAAAATAAATATGCAAACATTTTTGAACATTTATTACACCATAATTTGCGTAACGTTTTTCTGCGTATTTAATTAAATAGTCATTTTAATTAATTATACAAAAAAATATGCCGCAGAATAAACCGTTGCAAAAATAAATAGACAAAAAATTGCTACACAAATATTTTTTGCGCAAAAATTTTTGACACAAAAATCATTGTTACAAAAATAAATACACGAACATTTTTGTGGTTTTAATTTTGCAACATCATTTTTTTGCATCAAAACTTTTTGCATTACAATTGCTTATGTCACAAATATTTGCACATTTATTTTTGATAGCAAAGAAACAACACAGGCCAAAATAAGTGGCAAAATTTTGTGACGCAAAAAATGTTGATGCAAAATTTCTTGTCGCAAGTAAAAACGCGTCCAAAAGTAAATCGTCTAAAGTATTTGACTATTTAGTTCGTGTCCATAATGATAAAGGATTGAAATTATGCGGGCGGGAAGGTACGGGTGAATATGAGCCTTCATTTACCAGCCCAACGAGAGGTCTCATAAGCGGGCTAGTACCTTCAATACGAAAACTTCGGGATGTACTATAGGCTGTCGTACATCCCGAAGTTTTCGTATTGAAGTTCCAGTTTTATGCCTTGCCAGTACCTTGCCGCCCGCACAATTCTAATCCTTTATCATTATGGACACGAACTAAATAGTCAAATACTTTTGATGATCTATTTTTGCACGCGTTTTTTCTGCGCCAAGAAATTTTGCATCAACATTTTTTGCGTCACAAAATTTTGCCCACTTATTTTGGCCTGTGTTGTTTCTTTGCTATCAAAAATAAATGTGCAAATATTTGTGACATAAGCAATTGTAATGCAAAAAGTTTTGATGCAAAAAATGATGTTGCAAAATTAAAACCACAAAAATGTTCGTGTATTTATTTTTGTAACAATGATTTTTGTGTCAAAAATTTTTGCGCAAAAAATATTTGTGTAGCAATTTTTTGTCTATTTATTTTTGCAACGGTTTATTCTGCGGCATATTTTTTTGTATAATTAATTAAAATGACTATTTAATTAAATACGCAAAAAAACGTTACGCAAATTATGGTGTAATAAATGTTCAAAAATGTTTGCATATTTATTTTTGCAAGTGTTTTTTTTTGAATATTTATTACTGTACATTTAATTAAATTGACTATTCAATTAAATATGCAAAAAAAACTTTGCAAAATTAGGGTACACAAACGGCGCTCCATAACTTAGACGTGATTTGCAACTTTGGGCACTAAAAGCTACGTTGCTTTTCCCAGAAAATTTTTTTCATGATTGTCACGTTAACCGCTGTTTCAAATATCACAAGTACAACTATACCCTGCGCTGCAGGAAGGCAACGTCTAGAATTTTGCAATTTTTTTGTTATGATTATTTTGAAGATCTTTGAGCCCCTATGACTTTGCATATAATTTCAGCTTTCTAGCTGATGAAGTTTCCAAAACATTCGCGATTTAAAATGCATTACAATCAAAAAATCAATTTTTGCGTAATGCATTTGGACAAAGTTATTTGTTTCGTCACCTTACCATAACAATCGCGCGCAAAAACTTGATTCCCAAAATAGGATACACGTATTATGCGGATTCAGTGTTTTCACCAAGAAGAACATTTTACAAATTTTTTCCAAAGGTAAACAAACTTAAAACTTATTGTGTCTATTTTTTTCGGGCAAGTTGAAATTTCTCCGGGCAAGAAGACATTGATGTCACTTGCCCGACGGGCAAGTTGTTTAAAAAGTTAATTTCGACCCTGGGCAATAGGCATTAGATGCTAAAATATGGAGAGACATCACGCGCACTGAAACGTAAAGAAAAGATTGGCTTAAAATTAGAATTGATAAAATGTGGAAAAACTTGAAGTTTTTTTAACTTTTACGGTATTTTCTGTTTCCAAATTGCTTTCAAATTCTCATTAAGTACTTTATTTCAAAAGCCACTAAAACTGCTCTTTTCTGAAAAAAAAATAACTAAAATTGTTTAACGGATGCATGGGGACTTTGTCCTCTTCCCCAGAAACCCGTTATTTTTTTCGACCGACTTGAGCTTGCAAATATCGAGGACGGTACCTCAATTCATTTTAAAAACATAAATTTACCGTATGTTGCAATACTTTTAGATGATAATATCGTATTTGATAATCACCAGATAATATTTTTTTTTAATTCTGTAACAAGAAATCGCTTAACCAAACAATAAAGTTTGTGTTCGAGAAACTACAAAAAAGTGGGAATCTGTAATTATAAATCAGTGGACGTTTGCATTGGAATCCAAACTAATGAACTTCAGGCCTTAAAATTGACGATTTATACGTTTAGATTTTAGTTATTCCTATTTGCGAGTTACGGTCTTAATTGTTTCATTGCCACTATACCGCTACGAAACATAATCAACATTGCTGTTAAGTGCTAACTCGTTAAACTTCAAAATAACATTCGTTATTTTCAGAAACTACTAACTTCAACAAATACTTTTGCGCTAAAAAATAATAAAAATTTGCCGACCATAATTTAAAAAATTGTGTCCTCGGTCCTTGGCCTTGGCCTCGAGCATTCTTTTTCTCTGCCTTGGGAGGAGCAGTACTCGAAAAGACAGTCCTTGGCCTTGGCCTCGGATTTTTTTAGAGTCCTTCGCCTCGAACGTTTGGTCCTCGACTCGATCTCTGCAAAAGACACTCTCAAAAGTGCTAAAAACGTGGTATTTTTCTCATTCTGCATTTTGGTTCACCGCCCCCCTCGCTACTGACAATATGGTTACTCAAAATAGCTTCTCTACCGAAGCTATATTTTGCATTATATTGATTTTGTGATCCTTTTAATGGGTAGTTTAAAAATCGCTTGATGCTTCACTCAATTTTGAAAAGTTGCCGCTCGATTTGATGACTAAGAAATCTTCGCATTTTTCTACAACAATGCTTATATTTTGCTTCGTGAGATCATACTTTTGTAGAAATCAGTTGTAGTGCTGAAAACGTGCGTTGAAAAATTTTTGCTTTATATAGATCGTAAGAAAAGAGACACAGTACAAGTAAAAAGCCTGAAATGCGCCAGATTTATCGTCGCTGCACATTGCTGCTGTTTGTCATATTAGTTTTCAAAAACAATTAATTTTCAGCAACATTCATTTCAAATTATTTTCTACTTATTTACTAACTTATATCAGCCTAAATATTGATTTGCTGTTAATACTATTATAAATACTGTAAGTATTTTTTTTGGCCTTCACAATCTTGCTGAATTTGTCGTGTTATAATTGCATTGTGATTTTGCTGTCGATGTTTGATGCTTTAGCAGTCCGGCTTAATTGCAACATGTGTAAAAGCCAGTCACTATACAATGAGAACATGCATGCAACTTCAAATGCTTTAACGTGGTGTTATACTGTTTCGAATCCACCGTTAGTATATTTCAACCGTTTCATCAGCAAAGTTTTTCCTCTGGTAAAGCTTATGTAGTCCAAGTTTGATTTTTTGAACAAATGGGTTTTACCTCAACTTTAGACTCTACCTTTTACCTGAACCTTTGCAATGGTGTTCATGAAAGAAATCAACAGCATTTCGTCATAAAAAATATCACTGTTGTTATAAAGGCTCAGAGTTGTAAACGGGCCGACTAGTTCAGGTCCGAACCCGCCCCGAACCTGAGAACATAAGCCTAAATCCGGCCCGAACTCGAAAATTAATTTAAAGCCTAAATTATGCCCAAAAAAAAACAGAAGTTAAGTTAGGTCTGAAATATTTGGCAATGTTGCCAAGTTATTTTGATGATATTTTTGTGCACCTAAGACAAAAAGCACGTCTCAGGCCCGAATTAAGCCCGAAATTTTAGTCAACTTTATGCCTGAACCCGGCCCGAACCCGACCCTAAAAAACCGGCCCGACTTACAACTTTGTAAAGGCTTTCACAAGTTAATTATATTCCTGATACAAGTTTTTGTGGTGCAATATAGCCATTAACTGTGATGAAATGGTGAGAAAATTTTTCATTAACATTGCAAAGCCTCATATAAAACCGTTCAGTAAGAAAAATTACAAAAGCTTTAAAAAAATATATTTTTAAAGAAATAAAGCAATCAATTTTTTCAAAAGGCTCTACAAACGATCTAAATGTTATCCAAATGGAGTTCAAATGGCTATTTTTTTGGTAAATTTACAAAATTCGCCCAGGGTCCATGTGACGCAGATAAATTTTAGCTTTGGACTAAATAGAAGTACGTAAAAACAATGCGGCTGGCAAAAGCAAAAATTCTGGGACCCTTTGCAGCTGTAAGTGATGTCCAAAAAAGGTTTTTACCAGCTCAGATATATCACTTTCACCCCATTAAATCCATTAAATGCTGCAACTGTTGACACAATAATACGTAATTGCGTATATAAAACACTTCGTATTCAAACCCGTTTAGAATCTTTTGCAAATTTGATAGCATATATAAATTCCAAGAACTGATCTAAATAATCCAAGTATACACACTAAGAAGTAAAATTTCTGTGGTTATATAAACACATATTGTGTTTCCCTTTTTTTGTATTATTGACTTAATTTTTATACGCTATAAATTTGTTGTGAAAGTTCCCTAACAAATAGCAGTGTGAGGAAATGAAGTGACCGGGAAGCATCAAACAATCATCTCGAGAAGTCGTAGCGCTCCGGCATCGCAGAACGGCTTTGTAAAATCCGAAACTGCAAAATTTTTTGCAAATCGAGGGTTCGGGTTAAAAGTTAGGCTAGCCTTTGATCAGCTCAAAATTCCGCGTATTTGGCTGGCCTAAAAAGTCACTGTTTGTGGAGTCTGTCGAATTCCACTACGTACAAAAAATTCCTGCGTGACAGACCTTGCAGAACGTCAGCCATGCACAAATAAGCACATGCAGGCTCTCTACTTTGGTGCATGATTTTCTTATTCAATCAATTCTGTGCCAAGTTCACTGATTGTGAAAAAAAGGGTAAAATTGAAATTGAAAACCGCATCAGTACTTCCTTCAGTCGCAGCTCTTGCCGCCTCGATTATGACCCCACTGCCGAGTGTCAAACAGAGATTGAATGCTGATAACAGCACAGTTACTTATGTCTAGGCACTCAACCGCATAAATAGAGCCACTAAACTTTTTGGAGGATAGTGCAGCATTTTAGATTCATGAATGGTCTTTTTGAACAAGGTTAAAAGTGCTTTTGGAAAAAGAATCGACCCCGGTGACGCAAAACGGAGCGGCGTCAAATCGCTTCACCACTCGCCACAGCGCAGAGTTTGAATCGAAAAAACGTATCCGCAATTGAGAAAGCGTTTTATTTTACTGAGTAACTTGCACAAGGAAGGGGCATGGCCGAGAAAAGAGGAATTGGCATGGAGTTTTCTCCACCATGTAATTTCTTCAGCTTTTAAATAAAAAAAATACGTCTAAAAAACAAGTTTTTTCCACAAGCGGCTGAGGCTTATTCGTCGCACACCTAGAAACAAAAAATAGGCTCTGCAACCGTATTATGATGATATTGAATTATGGGCAGTGGAACAACAAGAAGGGGGTGAGAGGCTAAAACTCCCCATCCTCAGCCAATTCAGCCCCATTTTCTGAGCCAAGTTACTTTGAAAATATAACCCCAAATATGCAAGCTTTTATAATAGGCCCTGTCTACACTGGGGGTAAAATCATGGACGTGCGAGCGTATCCTTCGTTAGTTCTTACCAACTGGCAGCTTGTACGCTGGTTGGGCAGTACGGCAGGCGAAACGAATTTTTGTTGTAATAAACTAAAGCCACGCTCGCACGCTCATGATTTTACGTTACGTGTTAGACAGAGCCCTAAACGTGTTGGATTATTGAAGATAAGTAAGGGGGTTTAAGTAAGGGGACCGGTAAGGTAAAGTTCTCTAAAGTGGCTGAGTATTTAATTCTGCCAAATGGCTGCCAATTCTATTGATTTACTGTACTTCTTTCAAAAACTTTACAAACCATGGACGTAACCAGGGGGGAGCATGGGGGCAATTGCCGCTCCAAAATTTTAGCTCTACCCTCCAAATAAATTTCACTTCAACGCCCGAACCCTAAAACGGAGATCTATGGAGATCTGGAAATCACCTCAAATATCGTAGATGATGGAGGCTATCAGAAGTGAAGATTTTTTTTTTTTTGGAAGGCTACCTCAAAGTCCGAAGAAAATAATGACATTGCGCACCGAAGACTTTTTTTTTTTGAGATCACCTCAAAATCTGGAGAACCTAATGGCGTTTCTCACCGAAGATGTTTTTTGTTTTGGAGAAGACATTGCCCCGCAAATTTTCGCTTAACGCCCAAAAATTCCGTTCTGGCTATGTGCCTGTTATAAGCTTGCACAATGTCATCCAAATAATGTGATAATTTGTTCAAAATAACTCAAAAATGCCTAGTGTCTACACTTGTTTGCAGACTCCCTGTGACCCCTGGGTTTGACAGCGACGGAGACACGCATATGCAATATGCTTAAAGTGCAACGGTCCCGCACTCCTTCGGGCTGCTGGATACATTTTTGATACAAACAAGTTTTATCTTTGGGTTCAAAGCTCCTTCAGCAAAATTTTGGTTGGACGCTTGATTATGGGGTATCGTACAAAAAATAACATCGATGTAAAACTTTGAAGGGTTACTATCAAAATTTATTCCTCGTGAATGAGAATTTGTGACTTCTCCTACAGGACAGCTACAACTAAAAAATTGTTCAGTTGCGACCAGGGATGTGGAAGCAGTCAAATTTTTAATGCTTCCGCTTCCAGCTCCTCTTGAAGTTCTATGCTTCCGAGTTCGCTTCCGTTTCCTCACTTTTCGAATTTTTTGCTTCCGCTTCCAGCTCCGGATAGAATTAGTTGCTTCCGAGTTCGCTTCCCCTTCCAGTCTCTTTCATCAAACTGCTTCCGCTTCCACTTCCACAAAAATTTAACCGCTTCCGCTTCCAGCTTGCGCTTCCACATCCCTGCTTAATATGAAACAGCTAACTGTATTTAGTGTAAAAAAAGCAGGTAAGTTTTTATTATGCAGTAGCCTAGCATGTCATAACAAAATAACCAAGATCTAGCAATTATGGCCAATGCACTGCATTACTTTAATCATGATCAACGAAAGACAACTTTTAATCAAGCAAAAATTAATTTTTTTCCCTTGATTCTCCAATAAAAACTAGGAAGGCTTTATTTTACTGGTAAGTTCTATGCCTATCTACTGGTAGTTTTTTGTTAATTCTAACCAGAGCATGGTATGGAATGGAATGGAATGGAAAATGAAATGGAATGGAACAGAAATTTTGGTATGGAATATGGAAGATGCCAGAATGGAATGGAATGGAAGATATCAAGAATGGAATGGAAGACAATCTTCCATACTTCCATACCAATTCCATATTAGATTTCGTACATTGTATTTACAGAAAAATACATATCGATGTCGGGTAGTGATAAATAATATTGTCACAGAAGTATTCAACTTCAATACCAATGTATATTATTTGTCGACAAATCGCGGTACTTTGGTTGGGTACATTGCGCAAACAGTGTACGTATTGCATCATTGTAAGTACATTGCAATTTAATTGAAGCATTGATGTTACAGTTGACGACCTTCATAGATTTGACTTGTTTTTGTTTTTTTATTTTGGCGCTGACAATTTGCCCAGTCGTAAATTTTGCTTTCTTACATCGTCACGAAAACCCGTATTTGCTATTTCATCCCCGTTTCAGCTTAATTTTATTTATATTTTTTTGTTTTTAAGCTTATAATAATTCTTTTTGGTGTTAAACTTGATATTTCTATTGCGGTATATGTTCTAGTTGATCTGAGGGCACCTTGTACGGTAATCATTAAACCATAGGCATAGCCAGAAGGACCGGGCCCTCTACCCCCACAATCGAAAAGCTACCAATGATAAAACTGATGACACAAAGCCTATTTATTCAATTTTTTTTTAGCATTTTTTAGTGCAACAGTACATGCGTACAACGGCAATTAGCAATAACTTAATATTAATATTGATGACCAGGGGGCCCATGCCCCCTCAATTTAAATTTTTACCAACCAATTTAAATGTAAAACCCGGGAGAAATTCAGTGTTTTTGTTCTAAAAGGTGCAATCTCAAGCACTCATCTAACTTGTATATGCAGTAATATGCTTAAGGCCCCCAGCTAACTTTTATGTTACAATAACATGATTAATGACCATTTATGGCATCTATTGTACCAACTTTAAATAACTTTAAATTACCAACTTTAAATAACAATCCACCTCCATCTCGTCAGTTTTCACCGGACAAAATGCTTTTGAAAAAACCTAGTTAGGGGAAATGCTTATTGAACAAATTATTGAATTTCAATCGAGGGTGCCTGGGCCCCTGGTCGTACATATATTTCTAAAACTGGTTATTTTTATGACAAAACAAAAATCTTCAATGGCAAATCTTCGAGTGCATAATTTAATGATAAAAATGTTGCAGAAAGCAATGTACCTTGGTTTCCCTGACTTGGGCCAAGTCACAAAATTTAACCCCAAAATGCAAGATTTTAAACGTGTTTTGGACATGACCTGAAGTAAAGGGAGAGATTTTTTCAATTGGCTTTCAAACATCAAAAATTTTGTTTTTTCAAAAGGCTCTGAAAACGTGCGAAATGTGATCCGAATCGCATTAAAATAGCCATTTTTTTCCAAAAAATTACAAAAAATCGCCCAGCGGCTAGGGGCTGCGCCCCCATGCCCCCTCTGTGACATGTTTGAGTTGCACTAATTTGCTTACCACGTCTTCCAATTTTGATAGGATAGACAAATTTTTAACTTGCGATTCTAGTCCTTCCTCTATAGCAAGACCAGGTTACGAGCCAAATCAGACGCCCAGCTTTTGATCTTTCATTCTTTGTTCCATAAAAAGTCCCTCTTTTCAAAAACTTCTGATGGCGTCATTGCATGATTTGCGGTTTAGCCCTCCCCCCAATTCAAAATCCAGGCTACACCTATGCATTAAACCATCTGCAATTTTCATACCAGATACCGGTCGTTGCATCTTAGTATTGTTGGCGCATCTTCACGAGCAGTTGCTTACAACATTGCAAAGGTTCTAAGCAACAAAATATATGTTGCATTGCTTCCAGTCTAAAATTTCTTTAGTATGGAAGTATGGAATGGAATATGAAAGAAAATTTTAGTATGGAATGGAATATGGAAAAAAATTTTAGTATGGAATGGAATATGGAATGGAAGATTTTTGGTATGGAATGGAAATGAAATGGAAGAAAATTGCGAGTATGAAATATGGAAAAATCGTCTTCCATTCCATTCCATACCATGCCCTGATTCTAACTCAAATTTAACCTAAACTCAAAACCTTAACCTTCTCTAAGCTAACTCTAAATCCAACTCTAACTAACCCAAACATAAACCCTAACCTTGACACTCAAAAAAGTAAATGAAAAAGAACGGGATTGAAAAATCATGAAAATTTAAGATTAGCCAGCCTTAGCGCTGGTCCTGAGCGGAATACTGTTAGGGCTTAGGCCAAAACATAGTTTATTTTTTGTATCGCTAACTAAACTGCAGCAAAGATGGAAACCTGTCGGGTTGTCCGGCACTGGTTGGGTCGACTGACTGGTCGGGTTACCGGTTGGGTCGAGATTCTTCGACTGGCCGGTCAAGCCGGTTGAAACACCAGTCAAATTCTTATTTCTTGCAACTAAAAGACATCTAAGCATCCACCGAAATATACATATACATTTTACAATAAATGAAACTTTTGTATAAAAAACAGTATTAACAAACCACACTTTTTGAAAACACTTGTAGAATGGTTTCAAGCTGTGACTAATATGCTGTCACCATTAAGAAATGCGCTCCCAGGGAAGTATTTAGGAGCCATGGCACAAAGCAAAAAAGTGCAAAATATACGTTAAAATTGCGTAATCGGGTTCTAATAAAGCATGCATGTGGAAGAGGCTTACGCTACCTGGCATTTTAGCATTATTTTAATCAGCAACGAACGAGCGAGTTTATTTTAGTTACCGCTCCAGGGAAATAAAACAAGCACCGACACTACAAAAAACCAGCAAAAAACAGACAGAAAAAAATGTTTTAAGAAATGCAATGCAAGTAAATACAATGTTACGTAACGTACAGTTTAACCAAGATAACCGGAAAAACCGTGAAGGGACTTTAAGGGTCTTCTAGTCGAGCCGTAACCCATTTGAATTTCGAGGGCTGAAAAAAACAAAAAAGGTAAAAAACTTTTTTTGGTAAATTACCGATGTATCTGTGATTAATTAAATTTTACAGTATATTTGTTTAATAAGAACGCTTTATAACATTTTTCAAACAATTTACCAGATGTTAATTTTTTGATCCCATTACTAATAGAATTCAATAGTTTAGCTCCTTGATATTTTATAGATCTTTGAAGTTTCATCGTTTTGTAACGAGGAAAAATTAGTTGCCATTAGTAGACGATCTTGTTTGCTTTGCGTGAATCGCATTTGTTAGTTTGAAATAATCAAGAAAGCTGGAAGGCAGCTGTTTTGCCTGAAATTTAAACATGAATAAAGCTAGCTCTAATAAATACTAACTTGTACATATCTAGAATTTTTAAAATTTAACATTTTTAGCTTGAGTGTAGAAGTGGCGCAGATTTCAGGTTTTTAGTACATGCTAAAATCTTGCCGCTTTGAAAAGCTTTTTTCATCTATTTGCCACAATCTACAATGGGCAAGAAAGACATAGTTCTTATTTTTTATATCGAACTAGCCTTGGCTTGTTCTGAAGAAGCATTTCTACAAACTCCTGTGGCACTTTGTATTTCGAATCTTTTCTTGCCAATGTCGTAACAGTTTGGTGTTTGTTGCTCGGCAAATTGCAAATAATCTGTCACCAACAACTAAAAATTCTTTTCTAGGCCTTACGCTTAATATCATTTGAAAGAACGTCTAACAATTTAGCTTGCGCCCGCCACTGCTTTTTATTATGGAGCGCCGTTTGTGTACCCGAATTTGTGCAAAGTTTTTTTGCATATTTAATTAAATAGTCATTTTAATTAAATATGCAAAAATAAATATACAAAAAAAACTAGTGCAAAAATAAATATGCAAAGATTTTTTGTGCGGACTTTTTTTGACTATTTATTTTTGCAATAAGAAAAAACTGCGCAGAATATACCGTTGCAAAACTAAATAGTCTAAAAAACTGCGCGCAAAATAAACCGTTGCAAAAATAAATCGTCAAAAAAACTGCGCACAAAATAAAGCGTTGCAAAAATGCGCTGCAGACATTTTTGTATATTTGTTAGTGAAGCGTGGCAAAGCGCTCTCGGCTGCTCTTTAATGCGCTATGAGCAGCCGGGAGCGCTTTGCCACGCTCCATTAACAAATATACAAAAATGTCTGCAGCGCATTTTTGCAACGCTTTGTTTTGTCCGCAGTTTTTTTGACGATTTATTTTTGCAACGGTATATTCTGCGCAGTTTTTTCTTATTGCAAAAATAAATAGTCAAAAAAAGTCCGCACAAAAAATCTTTGCATATTTATTTTTGCACTAGTTTTTTTTGTATATTTATTTTTGCATATTTAATTAAAATGACTATTTAATTAAATATGCAAAAAAACTTTGCACAAATTCGGGTACACAAACGGCGCCCCATATTTTATGCTTATTTTGTGCACATTTTGCGCTGCTCAAAACAGGTTTTTCAAACCGAAATTTAATCTAAAAAGGTTTTAAATTTAGTTATTTTTGCACAATACGCAAAATTTTTTTGCTTTTTTTTTCTGAGACCCCCGTCCGGAGTCATAAATTTTAACACCTTACCCATACCCCGCCTTTTGAAAATTTTTCATTAGATGCATTGAACAGTGAACAAAAACCTTCTGTAAAAAAAATCGGTCGACCGGGCCGGTCAGAAACCGGTCAACTGGCATAGATTTTGAAATTTACCGCTCCGGTCGAGAAAATCCTGGCCGGTTCCACCTCTGAACTGCATTATCCGCTACTGTAAGCTATCATCCCTATTCCCTACTAATCACCAACAGTAAGTTCTTAGTTAGGTAACTTTCAATTTGTTACAGCTGCAATTGGCTAAGTACAAGGTTTCATAAACTACAGGTTACAGTACCAGGCTTACTTGGCAGTGCCACTTGACAGCACGTGCAGCAGCCACAGAAAATTAAGAACGAGCCTACCATAACCACATCGTGGCCACTGCTGGCCACACTAAAACCTCGAGCTATGATACCATGACAGTATTGGTGGCATATCATCTATATCACAACCCATGATTTCTCGCAAAGACGGTGTGCTCATGGCTCTTTATTAATTGCGACGATTTAAGGCAGCACAAACGTTAAAAATTATGGCAGTGATTAAAGTGGAAATTTTGTACACGTTGTTATGTACCTAGAAATAATATTATTATTGTTACATTTTACTCCAACAGTTATAATAGCCAATCTGAAAATCCGGAAGCGCCCGATTTTGAAAAAATTGCTTCCGCTTCCAGCTCCTTTTCAACGCTTTCGCTTCCGAGTTCACTTCCGCTTCCAACCTCTTTCATCAAAGTGCTTCCGCTTCCACAAAAAATTAACCGCTTCCGCTTCCACATCCCTGGTTACGATAGACAAGTTTTTCACATTTTATTCGTCACTATATTTTACTGAGTACAGCACACGGGCAAAAAATACCAACGCATTTTATTTACTTGAATCGTATACGGATAACCATGGCAGCACTGACTTCAACACGAGGATTGATGGACACCAAAATCTTTTTGGAAGATCAATTTGATGACGCCATCGTAGTGACGTCACAGCCAATTTTGCAAAAACTGATTTTTTAAAACATAATATCATAAGCAATTCAGGTCATGAATATGCTTTGTTTTTTTTTAATCTGTATTATAAAATTCCTTAGTCAAAGTGATTACATTATTGAAACGTTTTGCAAAATTATTTAAGCTATATAAGTAGGATCAAACATGCCTAAATTTTGGCATTGTGGATTGGGCAATCCCCAGGATCAGAAAACTTTCTTACCACCAGCAACTTTAAAAAATGTCGGTGGCTATTTCTGAATAAATTTGACTCAAATTCAAGTTGGTTTCCAAACTCAAATTCGAGTTGGTTTTAAAGTGAAATCACAAAATACAAAACGGGGTCGTTTTTGCGCTTCCTTTTCCCTGTGTAAAATACAAGATTATGCTATGATTAATTACAAAAAGCAAAAAGTTTCAAAACTTGAAATTCAATTTTAGCATTCTCAAAAAGCATTCAAAAATTTTGAAAGGCCCAAAATTCAATCCAAACCTGGCTACGTGCTTAGTAACAACGATGCCATCGCGTTTTGCGTCTTTTGCCTGGTCACAAACTGAATTATTCAACAAACAACAAACTTGGAGAAATCTAAGCTTTCTAAAAATGAAAACTAAAATCCCTTGTTTGATTTCGAGGATTTCAAAAATTCGAACTTTAATTTTATCAAAAATTTATGAGCGAATTTCCAGATTATAGCGGCAGGAAGCAAAGACAAGCAAACAAAATACCAACCTTCAAAGCTGGGATGTGGAAGCGGAAGCTGAAAGCGAAAGCGGTGGAAGCGGCAAATTTTCGTGGAAGCGGAAGCAGGAAGCGGTAAAAGGGTACCGCTTCCGCTTCCACTTTGGCAATTTATATCAAACGTCAAAAACTTGAGTGCGGTGCAATTTTTTGTAAAATATACGACAAAAAGTGAATGTTTTATCGATCATCATTTACAAAGAAACATTTTTAAAGGCATGTAGTTCACTCAGATCCGGGTCAGCCCCCACCCCTACCAACCTAAAGGTGAACCATGTAACTAACCAACTCATTTTTAAAGTTATAAGTGTTCAAAAATTATTTATTCTAGTCCTAAAATTTAAACACTTTCTCAAAAATATTTGTAAATAGGGCGTTGCCCATTTTTCAAAATCTGGGGTCATACTCCTATAACACAGTATATTCACCAACATAAACAAAGTTTTTAGTTCCAGCATTTTGATTTCTTTCTCTGCGATAATATATTCTTGAAACGCAAACAGAGGAGATCATGACAACGTCCTCAAACAAAATTTGAAATTGTATTACTTTTAAAAATATAATGTTATAATGCTGGTCTTAATTGTTGTTAAGTACCGTTTGCGACAAGAAATATTTTAATATGGTATATTGTGTACAACCGCATAATTCTTGCAATGTTTTTTATTTTGCTCTCCTAAAAATACATGTTGCTAGCAGTAGCTTAGCCAGAGGAGGAGGATCGCCCATTGGCTGTCGACCAAAAAGCAGAATAAGGAAAATACCACGTTTTTGGACCGTCTGAGACCGCTTTTTTGCATTGGAATGGACCAAAAAGTGATTTAAAGCATCTTTTGAAACAAATATTTAGGAAGAGGGCTAATTTGTAAAAAAATAAAACTTACAAATCAATAAAAACTTTGAAAAATGACCAGAAATAACCAATCAAATTTGATCGCTAGCGCAAAAATGCTGAACATTGGTTTCATCAACAAATAAGAGGGTGGGGCTATTCACTATTAGTTAATTACCGATCACTCCTCTTAAATATTTTTTCATTAGCCCCTCCCCTCAACTAATTTTTTCTATAAAATATAGACAAAATAGATTACTCCGTGCAAGTTTTATTGAACTATTAGGTTTATGACTTACTAGCATATAGACAAACAATTTTATCATTAGCCATCTCCAACATAGCCATCTATGCAACCAGTTTAATCCATTAATCATGTTTGCACTGTCAATTTTAAAAGCATTTTAAAAGTTTGCACGTTTTAAAATCATCATTTTTTATCAAAAAAGCCCTAAAATTAAGTTATTTTTGCAAAAAAATGCAAGTTTTCGAGCGCTTGGGGCTCCGCCCCCAGACCCTCAAATCAGCCCTCCCCCCACTGCGAATTTTCAGCTACGCCCCTGGTTGCTAGCAAAATTTTTGAGCAAACCACACGCATGAACAAGTTATTTTAAAAAATTCTGCAAATGTAAATGCTTTGCCCCAGGGCTACCTAATTATATCCAAGCAAAGATTTGCGCTTTGCAGCGCGGATGCAATTGAAACAAGTTATTTTTTTGAGCACTTAGAAATCCGTTTCCAGGCCCCAAATAATCGCTCATTATTTTAAATTATTTTTTGGGTGAACGTCTAGAAAAATTCGCAGCAGCTAAAACATAACGACCATGTGATTGGACTTTTTGCTTTACGGCCGCTCCAAATCCGAATTTCTGACTACGCCCATGCGCAGATCTTTGCAATGACAAACCATTGAATATAAATATGTAATTTGGTTTTATGTGATGTTTTTGAAATGATGATAACAATGCTGTTTATCTTGACTTATCGGGTAAAAATTTTTGCCGAAAATTTTTAAAATCAAAAAATTTTAAGCAAAAATTACGTCATCAAGTGGTGGAAGTGGAAGCTCTAAGGGTGGAAGCGGAAGCGATTCAAAAATTGCCGCTTCCACATCCCTGCTTCAAAGCCTGCTTTTAATGAGCTAATTCCAAAATTATAGTAAAGTCCAGAATTTCTAATTTTAGGAGCGAATTTCAAAATTAGAGCGGCAAGAGCAAAGACAAACAAACAAAATAATAACCCAAACGGAAACTGCTGAATGTGCTTTCCAATGATGCGGCCATTAAAATTTGCAACTAAATTGGAAACTTTTGGTAATAACTTTTTATTCTAAGTTAGATACATTCCTGCATTTAATTTCAAACTATTATATATAGCCACGGTAGGTTTGTCGTAAATTCATTTTTATTGAAAAAAAAACATCAAAGAAAAGCGCTCAATGGAGAAAACAGTTCTTCCACTTTTCGTTATTCTGCTGCTGGTCCAAAAGTATTGCTGTGACGAAACTACAAGAGCTGTTGGCCAACCACAGCTCCGCATCGTAGGAGGGACAGACGCTGTTCGGGGAGAATTTCCATACCAAGGTGAATTGGAAATTGAAGACAGAACTGGCTCGGTGTCGGGCTTTACAATTTGCGGATGCTCATTGATCCATTCCAGATGGGCTGTCACGGCTGCTCAATGTGTTGAGGATAAGCAGGCTTCTGACTTGTCGCTTTATTTTGGTCAAGTTCGTTTATCTGACTTTGAGACTGCTTACCCCGTGCTCAGAATTCATCGTCATCCTTTTTATAGCAATGCAGATCAAGATTTTCGCTATGACGCTGCTTTGTTGCAAATTGCTGGAAACCTATCCGTCAGCAATAATGTCTCGCCGATTCTGCTCCCGGTCAGCCAAGGAAATCCCCAAGTTGGACAACTCTGCACCATCACTGGGTGGGGCAGCACGTCGGAATCAAACAACATCGCATCCCAAGTGCTACAGATGGCAGAAGTTCCAATTGTGAGCAACGAACAATGCGACAATGCTTATACAAATCGTGTTTTTCCGGAGCATATCTGCGCCGGTTATGAATCTGGAGGAGTTGATATTTGCACGGTGACGCCGGCGCGCCACTAGTGTGTACATCGCCAGCGGGCAACCCAGTCCTACAAGGAATAGGGAGCTTTATTGCTCTTAGCCGTTGCGCAAGACCAGGATTACCAAGCGGTTATTCCAGAGTGTCTTCGCTTGTGGACTGGATTCAAACAACAACTAGTAGCGACGAAATAGAAACGGATGATTCGACGGGAGGTGGCGCCATAATAATTCCATCAAAACCAACAACTGCAATGCTCGGACTGGCAATGATAGTTGTAGTTTGTTGGCAATGATTTCAAAGACTCTGTTGTTTCTTGCGTAATGTAGCATTCCCATTTAAAATTTTGTTTTCCGCTAAATTTGATATGTTTATTTCTTTTGATTTTATAAATCTTCATTAGGATTTTCCCAAAACCTTAGAAAATCATTTCAATAGCCTCGCGATATTTTCTCAAGAAGGGCGATATTTGACAAGCATGGAAGTTTTTTACCAAACCTTAGTAACAAGCAAAAACATAGTTTTCATAAAACTCTAATCGGAGACTACTATGCGCTATTGGTGGGTATGCTCAGAGACGATGGTGAGGAGGCACCCCGGCCATCCACCTTTTTTTTGCTATCCGTTTGACTCAAATAATACACGACGGTAATCGATGCAATTTTGTACGCGTATTCTCTAATGATGATTTATATCTAACTATAAACCATTGTTATATTGCTATTGTAAGGTGAAACATGCCCGGCGTCAGAGTTGTGTGCTGGAGTGGAGCACAAAAAAATTTGGGAGACATATTTTGTGAAAACTCGATCTTTCTTGATGTTTTCTAGTAGAGCGTTTGTGGTTTGTGGTAACCTGTTCTGTTCATCGTAAAGCGTTAGTGGGCACAATTTTCGCTTGGGAGCACAAAAAGTGATTTGGGGGGCACGCGGCCTCGAGATCCTTCAGCGGCGCTAGGCCTGGAGAAAATCAACCAAGTGTTTTAAGCTACGTATTTAATTTTTAGGATTACTGCGCCAGTACTTTCTAGAACGTTGTTGGAAGGTCAGAGTCACTTAGGTGACATTAGTGACTATGGCTTGATTATTGAAAGCTATGCCTGTTCACTT
Organism: Trididemnum nubilum; assembly: GCA_963965965.1. Taxonomy (NCBI): domain Eukaryota; kingdom Metazoa; phylum Chordata; class Ascidiacea; order Aplousobranchia; family Didemnidae; genus Trididemnum; species Trididemnum nubilum. The sequence continues at coordinate 1,586,516 of OZ014478.1, read as the reverse complement.
GCTCTATGTGTAGGTGTAAGTTTCGAATAAAACATGAATGTAACCCTTGCATTGATTTAATCAGTATCCCTTTATAATCTGCCCTTTCACCAGCCCCATTCATCGGGCGCTTTTGCTTCCCTTGCTTCATTTTTCTTTAAGATCCAGAAAAAGGCAGACCGGTACAAAATGCTGAATAAGATACAAAAAAGGCATATAAAAAGCTAAAAAATAAAAAGATTCTGTTGGAATAAGATAACTGATAATGACCCGTTTCCGTCTAAATCGATTTTATGAAGGCTGATTTCTTTGGTTTTTTAAAATTAATCATACAAAAACCGCGTTTGTGGCGAATATTATTTCTTTGGGTAAGATAAAACGGACTTACTCTAATTCAAATGCAATGATGCATATCTTAGGTTAAGGTAAACAACAGATCTTCAAACAAAGTTTTTCGAGGGTGTCCAAAAAGTCCGTGTGCACTTCAAAAAATTTAAAACTTTATTTTCATTTGTGATAGAAATAATCTGTAAAAATGTTAACAAGTTTCATGTATGTAGTAACAATTTTTAGATAAGTAAATTCTGCGTGTTAGACAGTCTCTAAACCATGAATTTCCTAGCAGATGGATTGAAAGAGGAGGACCACCTAATGGGCCTCTACGTTCGCCAGATTTGACTCGATCAGATTTTTTATGGGGACATGTGAAAACAACTGTGTATGCAACCAAACCCAGTTAATCGAAAGCTAAAATAACTAAAGTGATTTCAGTCATTGCTATAAATCAATTGGCAAATGTTTTTCGTAAACTGCAAAATCGTATTACTCTTTGTATTGCTAATGATGGAGAACATGTGGAAACTTAAATAAAATTTCCATAAAACCTTGAATACTATCGATTTTCTTCTTTCAAACCCTTTTTACAAATTATTCCTATTGCAAATACAATTAAAGTTATAATTTTTTTTTAAGTGCACACGGACTTTATGGTCAATCACTATTTTGGTCAATCACTTTGCACACGTACCCCCAGTAAAAATTCAACCCAATCTAAATTTTCTTAACTGATGTCAAAAGTGTAAACTGCAAAAAACTTTCAATTAATGTGCTCCCACTTTGTAAACGATGTTAATTAAAGTTTAATTAAAAATTTTCTAAATTCGAAGTCCTTCGTGGCTGACGGACCGCGGTGCCACCATTTGATCAAATGCGTACAAATCTAACTTGTGAAGCAGTAAGAGGCGGTATTAGGAAATAAGTGATCGGAGAAGCATCAACCAGTCATCAGCGCCAGAAGTCACAGGCATGGCAGCATGGAAGCTGCGTCAAAATGCAACCAGGTCTCTCCATTAATGTTAATTGAATAAACTTCAACCTTATTATAATCATATATACTATTACTTCCACGCCAAGTTCAATAATTGCTGTGAAACGAAACAAAAACATTTCAGCGCATCGCTTTTCCTTGCAGTCGGTTCGGTGAGCCTCAGTAGGTCTCCGCAACTGAGTTTCGAACCGATATTAGATGGAACTGTCCAGTTCTGAATACGACAATGCATAACGTATTTGCATAAATGAATGCCGTAGGTAAAGTTATAACCAGGGCTGTCATCAAAATGAAACCAAAAATAAGGACAGCAGGGAAACACAAAGATAATAACATAACAAAGAACGAAATGTAAAAAACAAAGTGTACGGTATTCATGCCAGAGCGACCAGAGTCTAGTTATACTTTGCACTAGATAAGATTTGATCTAGCAATTCTTTGTTCTTACAAAATATCTGTTGCATCTCACCGCAGCTCGCTTCTAAGTTTACTTTCACTTGTAGAATAGACTTGACTGTCTTTTCAGAAAGGCTGTTTCTTTCTTTACTCCACTGCGCTGAAACAAGGGAGAACACACGCTCCACAAATGGGAGAACACACGCTCCACACACTAACAGGCATGGAGAAAACAATACTTATCAGCTTGTGGAGAAGCGGAAAAGAGTAATTCGTGGCAAAGATATTCATCCACTGCATGAGAACTACCCTTACAATAAAACAAAAATAAGGACAAAAATAAGGACACAAGTCAAAATAAGGACATTTCTTAGAAATAAGGACAAAAATATTTTCTAAGACGCAGACCTTCAAAATAAGGACAAATCTTAGAAATAAGGACGTTATGGCAGCCCCGGTTATAACGTATCTTCAGAGATTTTTCCAGCGATAAAGTTTCACTTTCGTTCTATCCGTTTCTGTTTTATTTATCGCCACTCCCACAATGTGAAGACAGAAGCAAAAAAACCGGTGGGCATTTTACCAACGCAATTTCCTTGGAGTGAACCTAATCAAACCAAATCTTTCATTATACTCGCTGCATTACGTCGAAGCGTGTAACGAGTTTTCGGGGCCCATCTCTGCATAATTGCGGCCGGGAAAAACAGCAGCTCCATGCGAAGTAATGTTGCAGGGGTGGCGAGCCATTGGTAACGCTTAATCCGATTCGACCGGCCCGAGATTTGAACCTCAGATCGCCTGCTCCAATGACAAACGCGTTACGTACTGTATGGTTTAGTTTTCTGCGTGAAATCAGCAGCATACGCGAGATAAATGATGAAATTTGTTCAAATGTGAAAGTTTACTGAGCCTTTTCGAATCAATATTTCAAAAGCATCTTCAATTGAATTGAGAATCCCTATTAGCTGAAAAGATTACGTTTGAACAAACTTATGTGCTTCGTTCAGCAAATTAACGAGCGGTGTATAATGTGTTTGTTTTTGGAGCGGAATGTCTGAGGGTTCAATCTTGATCCGGTCAAATCAGCTGTTGAGCAAAGATATAAATGCTACAGTAGAGTGATAGCGGTTTTTGTAGCTATTTCTATAATGTCTTTTATCTAACAAACAGGCTTATGGCTGATAATTATTTTATATTTACCTATTACATAACGAAACAAAATACGAGCTTATTTCGACAACCTAACGTTGCGCGATATAACACCATACATTTCCCCTAAAAAAGACTTTTTTCCTTTAGAAATATTGCCAGAGTTGCCGATTAAAAACAAAATTTCAAAAAGTTACTGGATGTTTTAACTCGCAACAAGTGGTTTAGGACGCTGTTTTTGTCAAGACAAAAAGTTTGAATGCTGAATTAGCTCCTTGTAATTAAATGTAAACCAGCTTTCGAAATGTATCTCTTCGATCATGCAGGGTGTTCCAAAAAAAAAGGTTAACACTTTTGTTTTGATCTGTGCTTTACGTTCTTTATTCTAGCACTTCCATCTCTTCTGGTTTAATGCCAATATCTTGATCTTTAACTAAGAAGGTAAACTTTTTGGAGCAAAAAGACAAAAATCGTTATAGATTATTACCAATGTTCCCTCTAATTTTTTGTGCTCTCTGTGCGCAGAAATTTCGGCGTGTGCGCAGTTTTTCTGGAAATTTACCGAGAATTAAAGCGGTTTTTGTGTTTGAAAGTACGTGCAGACCAAAAAAAATAATTTTTAGCCTGAATTGCAGCGGTTTTTGTGCCCGAAAAGTTTATTGTCTGTCTTACTGTGCGCAGCAAATTTTGCGTGTGCGCGGTCTCTGAAATCTGTGTGCGCGCACACACGCGCACAGCTTAGAGGGAACACTGATTAATACCTAAAGGCTCATTGCTTACCTGCGCTGAGCTCAATCCTTTGGACTTGGCTTTGAGAACTTATGCAAAGAAAGATGGTCACAAAAACAAGCCCAAGTTTTCACGACAACTCTGATTGCATGCATTTTGGTCTGGGTTCAACCCGCACCCTGGTCAGTGATCACGTTGTTGCGTCCTTGAATAAGACGTTGTAAAACGACAATCATCTTTGCTAGGTGCCTTCGAGCAAGCAGCAAATTTACGCGAGAAAAAGTCAAAAAAGTCACCTAAAAAACGGAAAATTGTTAACTTCTAGCAAGCGCAGATTCGTCCAAAGGATAGCGACATCGCCGCTTTGTCATGAGAGGAAGATAAAAATGCATCAATCATTATCATCAAAATTCTTTTCAGGATCTATAAGTTAAGATTACACAGTTTATCTGGAAAATCTCAAATGAGATGGGCCAATGCGTCAGTCGAAATGCCGCACGAATCGAAACGGGAGATATTTCGAACATTTCATTCACAACCGAAATCAATGCTAAATGCTAAGGAAATTAAACTAAACTTTAAAGTCGAGATAATTTCTTAATTTTTTCAGGAAAATAGTTTATGATATAGAATGCTTTCTATCAGCAAAACCACTGCTATGTGCAATCTGAAATAAAGATGCAATAAAAATTTTAAATACGTTTTTTGTTTTTGGCCACCTGTAATACTGACAAAATAGAAACACTGAAGTAAGAAAAAAATGTTAAATTTGAACTGCAACATTTTGAATACGAGAAGACGAAAGTTCAAATTTGGTGAGAATGCAATAATTCAGGATTACCCAAACATTTTGATCAACACTGAAACACTTGATTTTTTTTGTGAAAACCTTAAACAATCAATAGTTGAGTGAATAGAGGGTCTGCTACTGAAACGGTACGCCTATGTTCGATTCCCGGTCGGGTCAAACCAAAGACCATAAAAATTGATATTAACAGCTTCCCTGCTTGACGTTCAGCAATATAAAGAAATAGAGTGAAGCCTCCAAGACGTGTGATAGACAGGTGGGCAGGTGGCAGCTTGACTCGAAGACCGAAAGGTCCCTTCGCTGTCTTCTGTTCAATATAACTTGGTGAATAAAATGTAATTACAATTCGAATGCCCTTTGAGGAGGATTTGCATAGTATCAGTTTTTAGTCTGTTTTTATAATTTTTTTTTTTTTTGATGAAAAACTATACGCATTTTCATATGTCCATATCCGCACTAACCAGACTGTCACATACAGGAAAAAAGTTTTCCGAACAATTTTTTTGTAAAAAGGTACAGCTCTATTTTGAAATATCGCTCTCCTCGATCATACATAAAAGTTTTGAACAAAATTTTTATCAATGAGGAGTAGTCTCTTTTAGTGCCAACATGGACTTACAAAAATGTGGAAGAAAAAGGCAATACTTTTTCGTTTGCCACGTCTGCGCAATGCGTTGAAGAGAAGCATTCCTCCGACTTTATTTCGCTCGGGTTCGTTTTCCTGACTTTGAGCAAGAGACGGGTTACTTCGGTTCCTACAATTCATTGGCACTATTCCTATAGCGAAGAAGACCAGGACGCACGCTATGATATTATTTTATTACGAATTAACAGTAGCGCAACTACAAACAGTTACGTGTCTCCGATTCTACTTCCGGTCAGCCAAGGAAATCCTAAAGTTGAACAACTCTGCACCACCGCTGGGTGGGATGTATCGGAATCCCGAGTGATGCAGTGGGCAAACGTCCTCATTGTGAGCAGCACTCAATGCCACTGGTTGTACGATCGACTTTTTCCTGAGCAAATCTGCGTCGCTTATAAAGAAGACGAAGCTAATATCTGCGCCGGTGACGCCGGAACACCACTTGCGTAAAGTTGAACAACTCGGCACTATCGCCGGCGGGAAACCCCATCTTGCAAGGCATAGTAACTATTAAACAGTTACGTGTCGCCGATTCTACTCCAAGTTAGCCAAGAAAATTCCAAAATTGTACAAATTTGCACCATCACTGGGTGGGATGTGTCAAAATTCCGAGAGTTACAATCGGCAGACCTCCTAATGTGAGCAACGCTCAATACCACTGATTGTACGATCGCCTTTTTCCTGAGCAAATCTGCGCCGATTATGAAGAAGAAGAAGCTATATATCTGCGCGGGTGACGCCTGCGCGCCACTTGTGTGTACATCGCCGGCAGGCAACCAAGTACTGCAAGGGATCGCGAGCTTCAGAAAAAGTTGCGCGCACCCGGTAGTACCTAGCGGATACACCAGAGTTTCTTCCTTCGTGGACTGGATTCAAACGACTCCCGGAAGTTACATGATAGAAACGGATGAATCGACGGGAGATGACGTCATAGTGTATGCATCACGCGCTACAACCGCAATGCTTATGCTGGCTGCGATGGCAGTAATTTTTTGAAAATAATTTCAAAGACACTGTTGTTCATTGTGTGCTATGTAATACGTTATCTAAATCTGTGTCGTATCCCAGCCTTTAATATTTTATTCAATGACTCTAGAAGCAAACTAAGAAAATTTTTTCATATCTCAATAACATCAATATAAATAAAACAGCTAAAACGTGTTCACGTTTTGTTAATGCTTATCGCATCATCAGTTAATAGCCAAAATACTTACTTCAACAACCGGTGCTTTACACAGGGATAGCGAAGTCAACGAGGCTCGATTAAAAAGGCAGAAAAAGAATCGCATCGTTGATTGTGTTGAAACTTGAAATTTTATTCTTGCAGAAAACTTACTTTTGCATGGCGAATTTTCTATTATTTTTGTTCATTTTTTTCAACAAGGCCCACAGACTTAAAAATAAATTTAGCGCATCCTCATCACAAACAGTTACTTCAGAACTTCTTGCTTCAGTTGGAATTAGAGCAGACCAAAGACGTCATCATGCTGATCTCTATGTCTGACTTCATAAACGTAAGTTGCGAAAACTTTGTTTTGAAAAGAATTTACAACATAATTATTAACCAGGAATAAAATAAATAAAATAATATAGCCACAAGCTTATCGGGCATATACAAAATCAGTCGTAAATTATATACTACTATTTTATTTATTAAAATCGATTTTACCCCAGCGGGACATCATCAGTTAGATCCAAAAACAATCAGCGTATACTTTAAAACCAAAATCATCATAAAATCTAAACAGACTATTACATCAATCAAATTGAAAAGAACATAAATTGGACTCCAATAACAGCAAAATTAAAGAAAATATAATGCTGTACATATTAAAACCTCTTTTGTAGAGCAAATATATTGAAAACCTTGTTTTAAATTCAGTTAGGGGGGTTCAGAACAAGAGCACTTGGGACATTGTTTCACAAAATGAATACAGTCAAACCTCGGTTTAACGGACAAATGCGGACCAACGACAGTCCGTTGTTGGAAAAAGTCCGTTAAACGAAAACGCAGTGTTCCTCACTCTGTTACAATTGTGTGCACCTCAACTGCTAACATAGCTTATCTGTAACAGCAAATCTTAGCTTTTACTTGGAAAACAGACAAGTTTACGCGTCACAGACAAGTTTACACGTTTACGTTTTTCGGCTTGTTTAGGCATGTTTGTTATTACAGTATAACAGCACTAAAACTCAATGAGCAAAACAAGCTGAACAAGCTGACTGATACGTCTTGTGATGTCACAATGCAAGTAAACGGGGAATCATTATGTCTCTGCGACAACGTAGCACGATTTCTCGTTTCGTCGGCTATTGATTTTCGCTTGTAACAATTACATGTACAGCAGTCTATGCTTACGGAACGGTAAAATCCGAAGTCCGTTAAATCCGAAGTCCGTTAAATCGAGGTCCGTTAAATCGAGGGTTGACTGTAATGATTTAATGACAATATGACAATAAATGGAATTGAGCCGTCGCGACGCGTTTCGTCCTTGCTCAAGGGACTCTTCAGGCGACAAAGGTCAATTTTGTTTTCATTAGCCAAAACAAAAAAATAATTACCGTAATTGGAATCGGCCCCCCTTACCGTTTCTAGGCTATATGGCTTCCAGTGCAATATGGCTACTCCAAAACTTTTTGCCGACAACTTACCGACCACAATTGCCCAGTAGGCTACTAATTCGCTACTTGAAACCTTCAAAATCTACCACTAATCAATTCTTCTACCTCTTACCGAAATCTTACAAGCTAAGCCTACTTACTGCTAACATTGCAAGTTTGGTCTGCACAACGTTAAATTTGAAACCAATCATAGAAATTAATACCGAATAATAGCCCATTATTGTCAAAAAATACAAAATATCGCAAAACATTACGTATGGAGATCTACGCAATGGAAAATTTTAACAAGAGACCCCAACGTTATTCGAATTAAAATTTTCTATCCACATAGCACTATCTCAGAGTGCTCAAACTAAAAAAGTGAGCGAATTCAAATTTTGGAAGCCATATAGCCTAGAAACGCTAAGGGGGGCCGATTCCAATTACGGTAATTATTTTTTTATTTTTTTGTTTTGGCTAATGAAAACAAAATTGACCTTTGTCGCCTGAAGAGTCCCTTGAGCAAGGACGAAACGCGTCGCGACGGCTCAATTCCATTTATTGTCATATTGTCATTAAATCATTATTCATTTTGTAAAACAATGTCCCAAGTGCTCTTGTCCTGAACCCCCCTAACTGAATTTGATTTACGCTCACCAAGTTAGTGGTTTGAGCACTCTCGGTTTAGGAATCTCTTGACTATGACCCTTGTCTTAGCCTTTCTCAAAATTTGAAAACCTTGTTTTATCTACATCAACCCAACATCAGATAAAAACTATACAAAAAAGTTTTTTTAAATAATTAACCCCTACAAAAAACTAAAAATTTTTTTTCAATTATAAAATGCGTTGCTAAGCAACCAAAAAAGTAAACATATCTCCAAACCTTAAAATGTAGAGCACTTAAATTTTTTTTCATAGGTGGGAATCGGAAAAGAACACATAACAAAACTCTTACCTTGGTTGGCAAATCCACAAGTAGGAAGAAAAGGAGCTTTTCATTTAGTAAGAAGAAAAGATTTGCCGACCAACGTAAGAGTTTTGTAATGTGTTCTTTTCCAATTCCACCTATTTTTGAAAAAAAAATGTAAGTGTTGTACATTTTAAGGTTTGGAGATATGTTTACTTTTTTGGTTGTTTAGCAACGCATTTTATAATTGAAAAAAAAATTTTAGTTTTTTGCAGGGGTTTATTAATTAAAAAAACTTTTTTGCATAGTTTTTTTCTGATGTTGTGGTAATGTAGGTAATACAAGGTTTTCAATATATTTGCTCTGCAAAAGAGGTTTTACTATATACAGTATTATATTTTCTTTAATTTTAATTTTCTTTAATTACAGTATTATATTTTCTTTAATTTCTTTAATTATATTTTTAAAAAATTTATATTTTTTGTATGGGTTTATTATTTTTAAAAACTTTTTGTATAGTTTTTTTTCTGATGTTGCGGTGATGTAGATAAAACAAGGTTTTGAATATATTTGCTCTACAAAAGAGGTTTTACTATGTACAGTATTATATTTTCTTCAATTTTGCTGTTATTGGAGTCCAATTTATGTTCTTTTCAATTTGATTGATGTAATAGTCTGTTTAGATTTTATGATGATTTTGGTTTTAAAGTATACGCTGATTGTTTTTGGATCTCACTGATGATGCCCCGCTGGGGTGAAATCGATTTTAATAAATAAAATAGTAGTATATAATTTACGACTGATTTTGTATATGCCCAATAAGCTTGTGGCTATATTATTTTACTAATCCCTAAATGCGAAGTCGTCGGAATTTCTTCTTTCTTGTCCTGTGTGTGATTTTTAACCAAAACATGGCCTCAAACAATAACCAGGAATAAAATGCAAATGGTTTAGCAAATTGCAAGTGACTGTTTTGATGGAAAGACCCAACTGTGATGTCATCACACTGGTTGAGGTCTGATTTCAGGAAAGTGTTTGTGAAGATTCATCGGTAAAATAGACAAACAAGATTTGAAGCGTGGGAGGCGGAAAAGCAAACGAGAAGGAAATGCGGGTGGAAACTTTGATGTAAATGAGGCTTAGAGCTATTTTGTTCAGTGTTGCCATTAAAAAAACTGTCGCATGGGAGCGACTAAACTGCTATAAAACATCGTAGCATTTTTAAGTAATTACAGCTGTTGAAAAAAAAAACGTTCAACTGCTGTTAAGACAAGGAGTGAACTTGATTGTTTTTATGCAAGTTCAAGTTCATCTAATTTTGACTGAACAAGTTCCAGTTTCTTGTTTTGAAATATCCGATCACGAGAATAGAGTTTTTTGAGCTTGGTATGTTTTAAAAGCAAGTTGCAAAAACCAGTTTGCATTGAAACAAGTTTTACCCTTCTCTACAGTTTGCATTAATTCTACTCATTGGAAATGCTAGTTGGTGAATATTGAAATGCAAATTTCTCTTTTAACTTCTTTAGCGCTGCCGATGTTTCTATGATTTTTCGATTTTTTTTTTCGACTTGATCAAAAATTTTTGTAAGTATTTGGGTTCAAATTTTAAGAAAAAAACAGTTCCCAAAACAGGCAAAAATATTTTCGAACATCGCTCTTCTCCACAGTCGGTCCGATGCCGCCTCAGTAGGTCTCCATAGCTGAGTTTTGAACCGAAATCGGATGTTTTTAGCAGCACGGTGTACCAAACCACTCAACCATAAATCCCCAATAGATTTTGCTTCGCATGGCAGCTCGTAGAATTTGTAATCGCTGTTTGGGCCAAAAAATCATATGTAGCTTTGGACAAGAATCAAACCCGCCTTCATTATATTTAGCGACGTCCCATTGCTTTAATAAAGGTCTGGCTTAGTAAAGGTCTGCTGCAGCGTGTGGGAGTTGGTGCAGTAAACCAGGAAGGAAATGCGTTTAAAAGTTTTCTTATATATGAAGCTGAATATTCTCGCTCAGTGTTGCTGTTGAAGTTGACGTGTGGAAGAGAAAAACCTGCTAAAAGTTATTTCTATATCGTCAACAAACTCAAAAATTTTGAGTGAAAATATCAGGAGGGAAAATTAAACCAAAGTTGAATTTCATTAACTAAAAGAAGACCACAACTCAGCTACAATGGCTGGAACTACGCTGTTGTTTATTTCTACTTTTCTGCTTCTAGCTCGAGTAACCTATTGTGATGAAACAACCACAAGAACAGCGCGGCGGCCACGACCGCGCATCGTAGGAGGGTCGACTGCCTTTCGGGGAGAATTTCCTTACCAAGGTGTACTTGAAATTGAAGACAGAGTAGGCACGAGTACGACATATAGTATTTGTGGATGCTCATTGATCCATTCCAGATGGGCCGTCACGGCCGCACACTGTATTAAGGATAAGCGTGCTTCCGATTTGTCGCTTTATTTCGGTTGAGCTCATTTATCCAACATCGAATTGCAGGACCATTACTTGGTGCTCACAATTCATCGTCATCCATTATACAGCAGCGCAAATTCATTACGCTATGACATAGCTTTGTTGGAAATTAACGGTGGCGTAAGATTGAACAGATATGTATCGCCGATTCTACTCCCAGTCAGCCAAGGAAATCCCCAAAGAAATCCCCAAGTTGGACAACTCTGCACCATCACTGGATGGGGCAGCACGTCGGAATCAAGCAACATCGCATCCCAAGTGCTGCAGAAGGCTGAAATCCCAGTTGTCAGCAACGCTCGATGCGCCCAGACGTTTGTTCAAGTTTTTCCGGAGCATTTATGCGCTGGTTATGAATCTGGAGGAGTGGGTATTTGCACCGGAGACGGCGGCGCGCCACTTGTGTGTACATCTCCGGCGGGCAACCCAGTCCTACAAGGAATCGGGAGCTTTGGAAGCGGCTGCGCAAGACCGGGAATACCTAGCGGTTATACCAGAGTTTCGTCTTTCGTGGACTGGATTCAAACAACGACTGGTAGCGACGAGATCGAAACAGATCAATCCACAAGAAGTGCACCATAGCAACAACTACAAAAGCTGGTTTGTGATGGTCATTCTGTTGATTATTAACTTGAATTATTTAAGTGAAATAGCTGTTTGTAGTGTTTTCAGTATGTCGTGAGATAAAGCATTATAGTTTTTGTTTTTAGTTGTTTTTTTTTTTGTACCCACTGTAATGGGAAAAAAATTGACTCGAAATTTGATTTTTTACTTGATTGTGGACCTGATGATTACTGAAGGACATTGCCTTACGTGCAGAACTGTTGACGGATTGTCAAGTATTTTGAGATGTTGGATTTTTTTTAAAGGAAATGTTTTTGTGCTATTGCATCTAATCGGTATTTGCTTTACTATGTGTAAAATGTAGCCGCTCGACTTAATCGCTGAAAGATCTTCACGATCATCCGTTTGTTACAACTCATTTTTAATTAGTTTTTTTTCATTACTACGTTGTAAAAATTGCATTACTTTTCGACGTTGAAGTTGTTGTAAAATTAATTTTCAGGAAAACTTTCAAATTATTTCTTGCTAAGTTACTATCGGTTTATGTTGCTTTATCAATTCTTATATTTAATTCTATGTTTATCTTTGTCTTTTCAATGTTTTACATAAGTCTTTCTGACTTTCTGTTCACTTACAAGTCGTATTGTGGTATTGTAATTTCGCTGCATGTTATGTTTCATTTTCTAGCAGTGTAGGTTGAATCGCATTTTACGTAAAGATAAGCACCCAATATACCCAAGTAAACATACCCATGGTGTTATGCTGTTTAAAATCTACCGCTTCCTTTATCTGATCATCTCGCGCTTTTGCTTTCCTTGTTTTCTTTTTCTTTTTTCCTCTCGAAGCTGCACAAAACGACATACTATTCTAGTTCTTTGCAAAAGATAAAGCTAAATTACTCCAAATGCGACTAGAGGTGCCGGGCAACCTCTCATTTTAAAGGGGCGCCGCTTCCGCTCCTCAAAATATCTATGAGCTCGCTCCCCCTTCTTTTGTTACTTTTTTGGATGTCTTAATATATAATATAGATGCAATAATACAAAAAAATTTTTTGAACTGAACTTTCTGCATCGTTAATATAGATCCGATAACTCCTGCATCGTTTTGAACCATTTGAACTATTATTTACTCTATCGGCTCCTGCCCTAAACAAAAATGGATAAATATACGATGGATAGTTTGTTTACATCAGTTCTGAATATACGAGTATGCAAAATAACCCACATTGGCATGCAGAGTATGCAAAATAGTCTTTTTTTAGTACTTTTCAAACCAATTTTTGCTCTAAAAGCAAAAAAAACGCCCATTGGCATTGGCATTAAGAATGTGACCGCTTTGACTCTGAGACTGAAAGAGAACTCGTTGCAAAACTGGTCCAAATCCAAGTGAAGACCTTTTTTGTTTGGTCTTCGCCTAATTTCGAGCACGAAATTGTTCAATTCTAAGCGTAAACTGATTCGGTTAGGTTTTACTTCTCCGAAACAACCTCCCTCCCCCCCATTGCAAATTTCTGGCTAAGCGCCTGTTTGTTTACCGCTTGTTGCATTGACTAGAAACTACTGACTAATCTCTCAAAACATTCATTTTCGGTGATAACGCAATTATCCGAAAATAATCCCCATTATCACAAAACAATCGCAAATTTTTCGGTCGCAATCATCCGAAATTATCTTAAAATTCAGCGTAAAAAGGAATGAGTTGCGATTGACCTTTAGCAAAGTAGCGCGCTCTTGTTGACGCAATTTTATCCAACAAGGAGAAGCGTTACCGCTCATAAAAAAGAGCGCGTTCCTGCCAGTAAAATTCATTTGTGGTGGCAAGTTAAAATTTTGGGGGGCGATTGCCCCCCGGCTCTCCTCCTGACTGCATTCCTGCCAGTGAATGCGGCAGTGCTGACCGCTTCTGTATTTTCTTAAATAAATGCCGCAGTTAAAAGTGTACGGTATCTACAAACAGATTTTTTCAGATATAAGGTAACTCTTTCGTTCCTGTTTTATTCATCCTCACTCCGATAATTAGAAGAATGATGCTTATAGTGCCGCATTGACATATCCAGCATATCATAATCAAACAACTCCTTCCCTATACTTATACAGTCTTGCTCATTGGTTAGAAAACCTTCACATAACAGAAACAAAAAAATAGTTGGGCATTTTACCAATGCAATTTGCTTGGAGTGAACCTAATGCGTGGTTTACTTTTTTGCGTGAACTCAGCAGCATACACTAAAAGAGTGATGACAGTTGTTAAAATTTGTGAAGTTTGCTGAGTCTTTTTGAATACATGTTTCACAAGCAGCTTCAATCGATTTGGGAATTCGTAATAGTTGGAAAGATTACGTTTATACCAACTTATTTGCTTTGCTTGGCCAGTTGACAAGCGGTATATAACTTGTTTGTCTATGGAGCGAAAGGTCTAAGGTTCAAATCTCGGGGCGTTAAATCGGGTGCAGTGTTGCCAAAGGCTTGCCATCATTGCGACATTTCTCCAAAAGAAGCTGTGATGCCCGGCCGCAATGGCGCGGAAATGGGCCCCGCCAACTCCTTACACGTTTTGGAGTATTACAGCGAGTATAATGAAATATTTGATTTGATTTTAGCACCAAATAGGAATTATCAGTCTAAAATAAAATAAAACCCAAAAAGGCCAAGCAATCAGAAAGCCCCACACCAAGCGGCCGCAATCCACCCTGCAAAATTTAAAGCCGTCAACGAAGGAGCCGGAGGCGGAAGTCAGGTAAAAAAAACTCCCATTCAAAAGCAGTTGTATTATGAACTGGCAAACGCTAGAACCAACTATTGCACAAAGCTTTAAATATAACTAAAAACAAGCTACAGTAGAGTAACACCAGTTTTTTGTTGCTACCTCTGTACTGTCCTATAGCAGTATCTAATAAACAGACTTAAGACCGACAATTATTTTATCTTTACCTTTTATATAACTTACAAAATATGAGTTCCGCGATATAGCAGCTTAAATTTCCTCTTAGAAAAAGCTTTCCCTTAGAAATATTGCCAGGATTGCCCATTAGAAACGAAATTTTAAAAAGTTGCTTCTTGTTTCAATTTGCAATAAGTGGTTTGCGGCATTGTTGTTGTCAAAACAAAGAGTCTGTATACAAAATTAGCTCCTTGTAATTAAACGTAAGTCAAGTTTCGAAAAGTGTCTCTTCGGTCATTAAGTGTGTCTCTAAAAAAAAGAGGTAACGCTTTTGGTTTGATCTGTGCTTTATATTCTTTACCCTAACACTTATATCTTTCCAGATGTGATAAGCTAAAGGTAGGAGATTTGTTTAATGCCAATGTATTGTTTTGTAGCTAAAACGTAAGCAGAAGCAGAAGACAAATTGGAAGCAGAAAACAAAAATCATAAATTAATACCTATAAAGAATCCTCGCTTACCTGACATCAAACCACAATTGTAAACGGGCCGAATAGTTCAAGTCCTAACCCGGCCCAAAGGAAAACTAGTTTGACGCCCAAATCATGCCCGAAAAAACCCGAAAGTTAAGTTAGGTCTGAAAAATTTAGCAATGTTGCCAAGTTATTGTTTTGATTATATTTTTGTGCACCTAAGACAAATAACACGTCTCAGGCCCGAACTAAGCCTGAAATTTTGGTCAACTTTAGGCCCGAATCCGGCCCGAAAAGACCGGCCCAACTTACAACTCTGCCTCAACCCTTTGGACTTGGCTAAGTGAATTTATGCACAAAAACAAGCCCAAGTTTTCACGACAACTCTGATTGCATTCATGATGATCTGGGTTCAACCCGTACCCTGGTCGGTAATCACGTTGTTGCGTCTTCGGGTAAGACGTTACAAAGCAACGACTATCTTTGCTTGGTGCCTTTGAGCTAGCAGCAAATTTACGTGAGAAAAAGGTCCAAAAAGTCAACCGAAAAACTTGGAAAATGGTCAACCCCTTAGCGGGTGCAGACTCGTCCTAAGAATAGCGGCACTGTCGTTTTCTTGAGACAGAAGGATGAAAATGCATCAATCATTATCATCAACATCATCCAAATATTTTTCAGGATCTATAAGTTGAGGTTACGCAGTTTATCAGGAGAATCTCAAATGAGATTAGCCAACGCGTTAATGAAAACCGCCCTGTCAGTCGAAATGCCACCTGAATAGAAATTGAGAGTACCGATACATCGAATATTTTATTTACAACCGAAATCAGCGCTAAATGCTAAAGAGGCTGAACTAAACTTTAAAGTCGAGATAATGTCTTAATTTTTTCTTGAAAAAAATTCATGATATAGTATGCTTTCTATTGGCATAAGCACTCACTGCTAAGAGGAATCTGAAATAAAGATGTAATAAAAATTTAAAATCGTTACATTGTTGTGGGGGACACGCTGTAATGCTGACAAAATAGAAGCATTGAAGAAAGAGGAAAATTGTTAAATTAGGACTGCAGCATCTTGAAAACGAAGGGAAAGTTCAAATTTGGTAAAAATGCATTTAAGGTTACCCAAACATTTTGATCAACCGTGAAAAACTTGTTTTTTTTGTGAAAAACTTAACCAATCAATGCTCGAGTAGGTAGAGCGTCTGCTACTGAAACGGTAGATCTGGATTCAATTCCCGGTCGGGTCAAAGACTATAAAATTTGATTCACAACTCTCCTGCTTAACTTTCAGCAGCATAAAAGGCCAGTGTGAAGCCTCCACCGATTGTAAAACGTGGGGCAGGTGGCCTTGACTGAAATATTCAGTAGTAAGTTCCGTTTTCTGCCAGGCCAAGATAACTGGGTGAATAAAAAGTAATTACAATTTAAATGCTCCTTTAAGGCAGTTTTACACAGTATCTGTCTTTTCTCCGCTTTTGTCCGTTTTTCTTCATTGAAAAGTATTTTTCGTTGGCATTTTTATATGTCCATATCTGTTCCAACCAGATTATAACAGACTGGAGAACAGTTTTCCAAACAGTTTTTTTGTAAAGGAGTACAGCTCGATTTCGAAATATCGCTCTCATCGCCAATACACAAAATTTTTGAATAAAATTTTTATAAATAAAAAGTAACGATTTATTTTTATTGCGGATTTGGACTCACAAAAATGTGGAAGAAAAAGGGAATACTTTTTCATAGAGAAGCAAAAACGAAAAAAAGCGGACGAGAAACGGATACTAGGTGTAAATCCGCCAAATTTTGGATATGCTATCAGAATAGGAGTTGCTTTAAAAGGGCATTCAGGTCAAAAAAATATTTTTCTCTGTTTTCTCTCAAAAAACTTTGACATATCTGAAGACTAACTTCACCGAATTTTAGCTTTCTGCAACCTTCCGTTTCCAAGATAAATCAGTTTAGATTTCCCTTCCGAAAGGCTTTTTCCCCTTGGAAATTTGCCAAGGCTGCCTTACAAAAAAAAATTCCAAAATTTACTACATATTTCTAATTCTGATTAAGTGTTTTCGGCAGCGTTGTTGTCAAAACAAAGTAAAGGGTCAGAATTGTAAATTAGCTGCTTTTCAAGTAAATCAAACCAACTTTCCAAAAGTTATTCTTCTGTCACAATCCGGAAAAATGGCTACACTGAAGCACAGTATAAATATGATATTTATACTGTGACTGAAGTAAGAGGAAAATTGTTAACTTTGAACAGCTATATCTTGAAAACGGCAAAACGTAGACAGTTCAAATTTGGTGAGAATGCACATTAGGTATTTTAAATATTTTGGTCAACAGTGGAAAACTTGACTTGAATGTCCTTTTAACTATGACATTGTTTTCTTACGAAAGTCATGTATAATTTGCCAGCCATTTTCCAACCACGCTTCTGAAATCATCAAATTCTTAAACGCTAAGTTGCCACTAGCTTCCAGTAAAGCGGAGTCAAACAAAATAAATTTCGTTTTGCGGATAAAGACAAGAGCGGAGAAAGGTTTGCACATTTCTTCAATAAAGCGAATCTTGAGCAGTATCTTCGGAATGGAAGTTGCTAAATATGCTTTCAGATATGGCTAACAAAACAAAAAGTGAAAAAATATCCACGAAAGTTTTGAAAATAGAACTTGATTCTCAATTACGCGCAGGTTCAGTTTAGCACAACAAGCACCGCTATTTAATTTTAAGTTGTGCAAATCAGTTGATACAAAATAAAAAGGCGCAACGACAAAAACTTTTTTTTTTATTTCTATTATTTTGCTGTTGTTCCGAACACATGGTTGAGAGAAGGAGACTACCACACGAGCGGCAAGTCAGCCACAGTCTGACATCATAGGAGGGATGAATGCTATCCGGGAAGAGTTTTCATGTCATGGTCTACTTGATACCACAAAAGACAAATTGCGAAAGCCACTTAGTGGCTGACCTTTGATCCATTCCGCACGGGCAGCCACGGCAGCACAATGCTTTGAAGAGAAGCAGGCCTCCGACTTTGCGCTTTATTTCGCTCGCGTTCGTTTTCCCTACTTCGAGCACGAGACTGGTTTCTCGGTTCTCATTATTCATCGGTAACCTTCCTAAAGTGGCAAAGACAACGACGCCCGCTATGACATTATTTTATTGCGAATCAACGGTAGCGTGAATATTAACAGTTATGAGTCGCAAATTCAACTCCGAATTAGCCAGGGAAATCCTAAAGTTGAACGACTCTGCACCATTGTTGGGTGATATGTGTCAGAATCTCTGGTGCTGCAGACGTCCCCATTGTGAGCTACGCCTAATGCCACTGATTGTACGATCAACTTTTTCTTGAGCAAATCTGCACCGGTCATGAAGAAGAAGCTAATATCTGCACCGGTGATGCAGGCACGCCACTCATGTGTACATCACCGGCAGGCAATAAAGTCCTACAAAGTATCGGGATGGGGTAATGGTGTATGCATCACGCGCTACAACTGCAGTGCTTATCCTGGCTGTGATGGGTGTGAATTGTTAAAAATAATTTCAAAATCACTGTTGTGTGATTGTGCGTTATGTAATACGTTATTTAAATCATTGTCGTATCCCAGACTCTAATATTATATTCTGTGACTCTAGAAGCAAACTAAGAAAATCTTTTCAAATCTAATAACATCAATATAAACAAAACAACTAAAATGTGTTCACGTTTTGTCAATAACTTATTGCATCTTCAGTTAATATCCAAAATACTCACGTCTGCAGCCGGTGCTTTACACAGGGACAACGAAGTCAACGAGATTCGATTAAAAAGGCAGAAAAACAATCCCATCGTTGATTGTGTTGAAACTTGAAAGGTTTATATTTATTCTTGCAGAAAACTTACTTTTGCTCGGAGAATTTTTTTTTTTTTTTCTTTATTTTTCACAACAAGGCCAACAGACGACATCCTCATCACAAACTTCAGAATTTCTTGCTCCAGTTGAAATTAGAGCAAATCAGCGACGTCATCATGCTGATCTCTACGTCTGACTTCATAAACGTAAGTTGCGAAAATTTTGTTCTGAAAAGAATTTACAACATAATTATAAACCAGCAATAAAATGCAAGTGACTTAGCTAATTGCAAGTGAACGTTTAGATAGAAAGATCCAACTGTGATGTCATCACACCGGTTGAGGTCTGATTTCAGGAAGGTGTTTGTGAAGATTCATCGGTAAAAAAGACAAACAAGATTTGAAGAGTGGGAGTCGGAAAAGCAAACGAGAAGGAAATGCGGGTGGAAACTTTGATGTAAATGAGGATGATTGTTAGGTTGTTCAGTGTTGCCATTAAAAAAAATTTGTCGCGTGGGAGCGACTAAACTGCTATAACACATTGTAGCATTTTTAAGTAGCTTAATTACAGCTGTTGAAAAAAAACGTTCAACTGCTGTTGAGACAAGGAGTGAACTTGATTGTTTTTATGCGAGTTCAAGTTCATTTAATTTTGACTGAACAAGTTCCAGTTCCTCGATTTGAATTATCCGAGCTCGCAAATGGAGTTTTTTGAGTGCGATATTTTTTAAAATCAAGTCGCAAAAACCTGTTTGCATTGAAATAAGTTTTACTTTCCTCTGCAATTTGCATTAATTCTACTCATTGAAAATGCTACTTGGTAGACATTGAAATGTTATTGTTCTTTTAACTTGTTTAGCGCCGCGGATGTTTCCATGTTTTTCGATTTTTTTTTTACTTCACCAACAACTTTTTGAAGGTATTTGGGTCCGAATTTTGAAAAAAGAAAAAGTTTTCAAGAGTGCGAGTTTGGCGAAATGTTCGGGTTGTTTCCAGTTGAAGTTCGATTTTAAGTTAGCATCCCAGTTCGTCTGAGGTATGCTCAAAAAAAGCAACCTTGTTTCAGCCTTTTACAATACGTTGTCAATATTTCGTTCGAAACTGAAACTACAAATTGAAGTCTCCTCTGCAACCATGTAATAAACCTTACAGCGTTTTCTGTACCTACGGAAAATTTATTCTTTACCCCATTAACGGGGTAACCATGCTGCTTTTTCTTTGATGGAAGTAATTATGCAATTTATGCATGATAAGCATCATAGGCGTAGCCAGAATTTTTGGTTGGGGGAACCAAAACCACAAGCCACATGCAATGACGTCATCAGAAACTTCGAAAGAGGAACTTTTTGTGGGGGTAAAAATATGGTAAAATGGAAGATCAAAAGCCGAGGCCTGGTGTTGGCACGTAACTAGGAACACGTTCAAATGAGAGAGCTTTAACAAATAGCTAAATGCGAAAATGTCTAAATTGGAAGACGTGTGTTGAGCAAAGAAGTGTACTGTAATTCAAACGCATCACAGACAGGGGTCTGGGGGCTCAGCCCCCAGCCGCCGGAGGCTATGGGGTCTGGGGGTTCAGCCCTCAGACGCTGGGTGATCTTTTTTATTTTTTGGAAAAAAAGCTATTTTAATACCATTGGATCACAATTCGCACGTATTCAGAGCATTTGAAAGTACTAAATTTTTAGCATTTGAAAGCCAATTAAAAAAATTAGGTTGTTTAGTCTTCCTTTTGCTTGCAATTTAAGTTCAAAACACGTTTAAAATCATGCACTTTGAGGTTAAATTTTGTAAGTGATTTGGCCCAGTTTGGGGAAAGTAAAGTGCATTGCCTCCTGCAATATTTTAGCAGTAAACAACAATCCAGTAGAATATTTTCCTTAGAGATAATTGTTTTTTCATGAAAACAAGCAGTTATAGTAGTACATATACGGCCAGGGGAATTCAAAAATTTGTTCAATGAGCATTCCCCTTACTGTAGCTCATTTTTTTCAAAAGCATTTTGTTGCACAAAAACTGGCGAGGTGGAGGTGAATTGTTACTGAAAAATGTACAGCGGATAGTTACGCCTACAAACCATGTGATTGCCCAGATCGGATTTACATTGAGTTGAGCCCCTAACACTTTTGGATTTTTGCAAAATACAGGTGAAGACCGAAAAAAAGTCTTATCTGAGTGCGGGACCTCTAGCACTGAGCCATATGTTAAATCTGTCCCTGGTTAATGGTTATTGCATTACGTTCATAAAAAGTTATATGAGGGCCTCAGTTAGCAACTTTTAGAATAAAAACCCTTACTTTCACTCGGGTTATACGTTTAAATTGGTTGGTAAACATTAAATTGAAGGGGCCCGGGTCCCTTGGAACAATATTATTGTTGGGGATTCATTTAAATTGGGGCCATTTGAATATTATTGTAGGGGGCATTTTTAAATTGATTGGCAAAAATAAATTGAAGGGGCCCGGGCCTCCTGGATCAATATTATTGTTAATTACTGTTGTACGCGAAGATGCTAAAAGAAACTGAAAC
Organism: Trididemnum nubilum; assembly: GCA_963965965.1. NCBI lineage: Eukaryota > Metazoa > Chordata > Ascidiacea > Aplousobranchia > Didemnidae > Trididemnum > Trididemnum nubilum. The sequence continues at coordinate 1,565,235 of OZ014478.1, read as the reverse complement.
TGAAAAAACAATAGTCTTTTGTGCGACATTTTATCATTGGTAGCATTTTAAGTGGGGAGGGGCGGGCTCCCTGCCCCCCCCCTCCCCCCCTGGCTACGCCTATGGTAAGCATGACTGTAAGTTATTGTTCAGTGGACAAGAATTCAAAGAAATCCACATAAATGTTGGATTACTGGGAACTTCTAAGCAGGTGCGGATTCCTCCAAGCACAAAGTAGTCATTGCAATGAAAAGTGCGCGGATCATCCAATACTTAGCGTCTGACGCTGTTCGGTGACAGGAGGATAAATATGCGCTATAACAACAAATAATAAAAATACTGGAAAGGCAAAATTTAGTGACATGAGAAGAAGTTGTTATACCGTTTATGTAGTGTAAGTCATCGTCTAGTATTTTTTCAATTATTTGTATCTCTTTTACATGGTGTTCGATTGCCCGTCCAATGGGTCAGAAAATTTAACAATACATTATTATTTTTATGAAAACCCCCATTGAAAAGTCGACCTTTATTCTAAAATTAATTCATTTTGTAGCCTAAATACTGCATTTAGTGACTATAATATTTCATGCAGTAGCCGTTTGTAATATATAGTGACTAAGCTCAATTGCTCATTTCTCATACTCGAATAAATTGCTTTTATTTTGATCATAACTTGAAAAAGTATACTGGTATTCAGATATGTATCAAATATCAGAATCGAAATTGGGAATTGAGAATTTTATTTTGCTTGGTATTGGTCTCAGTATTGGGAAAAGTTTTGGTATCAGTTCATCAAGGCAAAGGCTGTAGATGCGGTTATTTTAACTGTCACGCAAACTACATTGATTTCAAGAAACAGGTAGCAACAATGGAAAAGTACTGTAATTCCCCAGTGCTATACAGTTGATGTTTATTCTCGTTTAGACTTTGGTGCATTGTTGTTTAGGTTTAAATGAAGAAATTCAATTCTTCTATTCCATTTTTATTTATTCAATTCAATTTTCCGGTTTTTTTTTTTTGTTTTGTTTTTTTTGCTTATCAGTTCAGGTCAGAGAAACGCAAGCGGTCCCAACTAGACTGGATAATAATCAAGGAATTACTGTAGTCAGGTAGGTAACGATAGTAACTTATATTTGAATCGTCCAATTGCAACGAACCAAACCGTTCTTTAACATTCTTCAGTAGCGCAATTTTCGCCAATATTTATCAAGTAAAAGTGCAACCCACCTGCGACGTCATGAAGCCGGCCTCATTCCTGCTTCATGAAGGTGTTTGCGAAGGTTGTGCTGCAAAAAACTTCATCAAGACTAGAAGCGTGGGAGTAGGAAAAATATACCAGGAAAGTACCAGGTAACAGGAAAGAATTGCAGGTTGAAACTTTGATGTAAATGAGGCTTAAATTAATGGCCATCTCGACCACCATTGCTATGAAAAAGGCTGTAGTGTGAGAGAACCAAGCAGACAGGGAGCGAATTTCAATCACCAGCAAATATAAGTAATTATAAATTAACATATCTACGGCAAAAATTACAACGCCTGCACTGGCTGTGATGTTTGTGGTTTACTGGTAATGATATCAACATTGCGTTGTTTCCTGTGTAGTGAGGTATTTCTGAAATTTTTAACTAATTTTACGTCCACCACAACTCGATATCTAAAAATATTGCTTCGACATTGAAATCAGACTGCGGACCTAAAATGAAATCTTTCATTGTACTCGCTGTGTTTCGCCAAAGCGTGTAACAAGTTGTTTGGGCTCATATACGCGTCATTGCACCCGGGCAGCAAAGCTTCATTGGTAGAAATGTCGCAACGGTGGCGAGCCGTTGGCAACATTGTGTCCGATTTGACCGGCCCAAGATTTGAACCTCAGGCCTCTCGCTACAGAAACAAATGCATTAACGCTCGACCAACTAGGTGGTAAAAAAAATTAGACTGTGAAGTGTGAAGATAACTTTTCAATTTCGTTATCAAAATTCCGATCAAAATCTTTTGAAGTATGATAGCGAAATGTTTTGTTGTTTGCTTTGAAGTTCTACTTTTTTTTGCTCAGTTATCAGACCTACTATGTTTTGAATTTTTTGTTTTGACCATGGTTTTGGAATGTTGACTGTTTTGAGTGGATGGCTTTGCAAATAAACTGCACTGGAAGGATCGATTTTGAATTTTAGTCAGAACCATGTTCAACAAAACCTTCCAGCTCTTTGCAATGCCACATTTCAGTAAGTATTTTGTCTGAAAGTAAAACGTTTAATGAACAAAGTATTATAGAGTAGGTTTGACCACAATCATAATAAGATACAATGAACAAACTTCAAAATTCTATGCAGATTTTTCTTTTAATGAGTTATGATTTATGACATGCATGTAACTTGTGATTGATAACCAGTTTTTTTTTCTGTTGTTTAGAAGGTTTGGTGCATTTTTTCCCATTGTTGTGTCGGAGTGTTAAGTCACTTTGCAAGACAATGTGTTATCTAATAAAAAAAATGCATGCCATTGCGAAATGCTTAATCCTTATTATGACCAAATAATGTCTTAATCTGCAAGAAATAATCGAACATAGGTTGCTTATTCTGCAAGAAATTTTTCAAGTCATTCTTTTCTGATGTCATGAGATTTCGAAACGCAGGGTTGCCAATGGCACGGAGTCAAACAAACGAAAGTTAGTTTCGCGCATAAGCGAAATAATGGAACAAGGTTTAGGGCAATTCTTTATCACCACAAGTATTTATTATTTTTTCAATAAACCCGATCTCGAGCAGTATCTTTTTAACAGGCTAACAGTGAAACAGCCTGTTATATTGTAATTACATTTTACTCACCAAGTTGCCTTAACCAAGAAACAGCCAAGGGACCTTTCAATCTTCCAGTCAAGCTGCCACCTGCCTACCTGTCTACCACACACGGTGAAGGCTTCATACAGTTTCTTTAATTGCTGAACGTCAAGCAGGGAAGTTGTGAATACCAATTTCAATAGTCTTTGGTTTGAACCGACCGGGAATCGAACCCGAGTCTACCGTTTCAGTAGCAGACGCTCTGTCCACTCGACCACTGATTGTGAAGGGCATTATTTGATACAGCAGTTGCTTAATTGATTTTCACACCAAAAACTCCGATCAAATAAACGTCGAAGACAGCGAAATCCAAGTTGAAAGTTGGCACGGGCGGGTTTATTGCAATATCATAGCAAAAAAGTACTTCAAGTAGCGCAAAGCAACACACAAAGAAACTTCAGGGTTAAACCAACTTTACGTTGGAAGTTTGAAACAAAACATACCATGTGAATCATATTTTCCGCACGAAACGGGAAACAAAATCCTATTGTATGGGGCAAAACCATTCAGACAATCAGGCCTTAATATTAAGTAAACTACAGTTTTTAAGGTCTGCTCTTATCTGTGGTTGACAAATGATTACTTACTAAAACGAACAAAACAGAACCCATAAAGTTTGACGTAATCAATTCGAAACCGTATCAGGATATCTTTTAACTGACTGCAGCCAGTACATTGGGTAATGGGAATGCGTTGTAGTTGTCGAAACAATACACTGATACGACTTCAATATAACATAGAGTACCTGGTATTGGCATAATTCAATTCGCAAATGCGTTGGCCCCTTAGCACAACACCAAATAGATGATCAAAAGGAAAAGTACGTTATAGAAAAAGAAATCATTTTCGTTCCAAAAAGCACCAAATAGCAATCATATCTAAGATCGCTCATATAAACCGGCACCATCATTGCACCAAACATAACGTATTCGAAAACATACTAACGACAACATGCAGAGATCAAAAAATCACATAGTGTTTCGGGACGACTGCAACGAAACGGGCGGGCACAATAGATGTGTAGGTCCTCACCTCGTCTGAAACAGAAACAACATAATCCTGACCGTAAAAATACCATGGCTAATGTTGGTTTGTTAAAGTCCGCATACACGACCACCAAAGTTGCTTCGGCCAGGAGCGATGAAACCTATTCGGTCCTCGAGTCAGTCTGCCACCAGTTGGCCTGTCTGGTCTGCACACTGTACAGCGCAACTGTCCCAGGCTCCACGTAATGTTGAACGACAAGAAGCAGCGAATACGAGTCTTTACAAACTTTAGGAAGCAATGTATGAACGAAAACCACGGTCTTTCAAGCACCACAGGCGCGGTATTGTGGGCAAAGCGAGCATAATAATATTACAGCAATTTTATTCGGCGCATCGATTCATATAAGCAGCCCAGCCGGCGTTCCGATAAGCCAGTGCAGTGTTGAACCGGTTCTCGCTGTCGGTAATACCGCGACCGACGATGATGACGTCGCAACCTCGCTTTCTGATGACGTCATCGGGAGTGAGGTATTGCTGGCCCAAACTGTCATTTCCAGGTTGCAGTTTTACACCTGGAAAGAGGTTTAAAAAAATAATTGAAATCACCCCACAACCTTCTGCATGTCTGCACGAAATAAAGCAGTTTTAAACGTGTAACCAGTTTAAATCACGCAATCGATAACAGTTTGACTGCTTGTGTATGAATTTTTGGTGGATAATCGAAAGCAAATCAGTAGTGAAAACAAAAGTATTGAAAATTTTCGCATATTTTCACATGCATGATCTAAAATTACGGTTGCAATGACGCAATAGCAAAAAGGATCACACTAAATAGAGTAATAACTAAAAAATTGTTTTTAAATTTTAAAACATTTGTTGAAAATTCTGAAAAAAAGCAATCCACGCTGCATCCACTCACCCGGTGTAAAGAAAATATGCGCAGGATTTTCAGAGACTTTCGAGGTGCAAATAAAACCGATGACGAAATCTTGGAATTGATCGGCGATTTCCACGGTTGATTTCGTGTACTCGCCTACAGCCAAGTTCCCCTGCCACAAAGAAATCATTAAGCAACTTGGGATAAATCTAGCAATTGGCCTACTTAAGTATTATCATACCTACCGTTACTGCATCTGCTCCTTTCTCACCGTCAAGAAAACTGACTCTTTCTCGGAATGAGTTATCTTACCGCATCAAAGTAACGGCCCATAGCTTTACATGTTCCTCATGCTAAAAGCTCCAATTGCGTTACAGAGGTGCATTAATAGTTTTGCTTAAAATAAAGTTACTTCGATATTTTGGAAGAATTATTCGATTCTCAATAGCGGAAATCAAAGCTGTCGTAACTGGGGATCAATACAAAGCAAAGAGACATAATATTAAAACATTATCTAAACACAGGTTTTGTACGTCCACTTTTCTGGTTCATGTTCGCAATCGTTTTTTTTTTACAGTTTTAACTTGTTTTACTTAATCGTAAACCGAGCTAATATGTACGTGAAAAAGATCAATTAAAGTAGCTTTATTTTCAGGAATTTTTGTCCCAATCACCCTAATGACGATAAATACATTATGTCGAAACAAACGCTTTGTCAGTTACCTTTGAACTCATTTCAGCAATGAGCAAGCACGCTCGGTCTCTATCTTTAGCAGCAGCTTTGAGGCCAGCGACAACTCCGGGTCCGGGAGTAGCATGAGCGTTCACTATATCCGCCCAATCAGCGGTACGAAACACTCCTCCTGAAAAACGAAAGAGTAAGTAGGGCAAACTAATCTACTGTAGGAAGATCTTTCTATCGAAAATTGTAATACAGCAAGCTGTCAACTATTTTTTTACTTTGACTTGCTACTTGACACGAACATGGAACTTTTTACCTGATGATGGTTTTTCCAATGAAGACCAAAACGTTAGTACAAGATAAGAAAAACGGTGACAGCTCAATCTCAAACAGCTTTTGCAAACTTTCACGCAAATTTTATTACAATTCAAGATAAATATGCGATTCTCGTTTGCCAATGATCGAACCCGTCCAACGCAACGGGGTCGGCTCGTAAGCAAGAGGTCACGGGTTCAATCCCCATTGACGCTACTTTTTTTTGGCAAAATTATAGTTCGGAATAATAACTTTAGATTAATGAAAATTGCGTGTAATGAAATTAAAAATCGTATTTTTCTTACACAAATTCTCTCGAAAAAGGTCTTAAATGACGGGTTCAAAATTTAATTATTTTCTGGGAATAAAGGTTTGTATGGATCAGATTAGTTGAAGTTTACCGGAAAATGTTTGTACGGATCTTCATACCTGCGTACTGCCGCTTCACAGTGTTGCCGATATCCGCATATTTTCTATCTTCGAATATCAAAAAGTTGTGTTTCCGTGCAAAATTCTCCAGTTGCTTGGCCACCTCCGGCGTGAAATCGTCCAAGATGTCAACGTGGGTCTTGACAACGCAAACCAATTTGCCTGTTGAAATAAAACAGGCATAGTAACTTGGTCGACAGCGTGACTCAGTAAACTAAAGCGTCGTTTTTACGACACTGATCACAAACCTCGCGTTCAATCCGCACCCTTCTCACGTCGTTACGTATTTGGATAAGCGTTTTATAGTTGCCCGGTGGCTTCAAACAAGAACACCGAATTTATCAGCAAACGTGAAGAAGTTCGAAAATCACGGCCAACTTGAGAAATGGTTAACTTTTTTTTTAAAACAGGACGAACATGAATTCAGAAACAAAACCAGACAATTTTTTCAACGCAGCTATTTCCACGCACATGCGGAATTTGCAACAACAGGGAACCGAGCCATTGTCCTTATGAGTTTTGAGTTAGATTCTTTATCGCTGCGCCATCTGCAACCGCTTGTGGATTCGTCAAAACGATAGCGCCACCGTTGCAACAACGTTATGATCATTCCAGCCAATCACGGCTCGGCTTTTTCCTATAAATAGCAGTTCTTTTCCTGCGCAATCCATTTTGACCATTCTTCTTGACAAGTGTCAGATGAAGAACTTTGAACAAATGAATACTTTGATTAAAGCATATGACTACGTATAAATAGAGCAACAAGTGTACAACTTACCGACTACGTCAACTAGTTCCAGCAGATCGATGGAACTCTCCACATCTGCTGATAAACAAAGATTCGTTTTCTTTGCCTCCATTATTTCAAACAATTTCCGGGCCACAATGTTCTGTGCCAAGTCAGCTCTGATTTTGTAGGAACCCCTCGGCTTATGGTGCGAGGTGTACACACGAGGAGGTGTCAACACTGGGTCTTTCACAAAGAAATTAACTCGATCAACTCCGTTCGCTTGAACTGGAGGAGTTGGAGCTTGAGACGTTCTATTCAGAAATTCAACAACCTGTGCTCAAAACAAAATAGACTGGATAAACTTTTTCCTTGTCAATTTTAGTTAATGGTTGGCAAAAGTTTTCATTTGGCTATTTTTTACTTAACAACAAGAATTAAAGGGCTAAGCAATGCTGTTTCAAATTCACTGAAAAAGGATTACTAGTATAAACTAACCCAGAGCGCCCACTGCAACCTTTCATTTTATTAGAGGAGCATAATAACTACTTTTTCATGCGTAAACTTCGACAATCATTTTTCTAGTAGCTTACTTCATAGCAGCTTCCCAAAGCAATAAAACATTAAAAACCCAAACACAACGGCCCGTTTCATCCGAAAATAGAATCATCAAGGAAACCCGAGTAAATCTTATTCATACAGAACCTGTGAACAAATTGTAACTTACTTCCGCAGCTGTCTTTTCATCAATTTTGTTGTGATTGCTTAAACAAGCCACAACCTCGCTTAATGTCATAACATGCCTCAGCTTTATTCCGCTGTTCTTCAATTTTTCACTTCCTAGATAAAAAACAATTGAGGTAGAATAAAAATTATCTAAAACTAACAATCACATTGCCTAAGACTTTTATTTTTTCTCGGGGATTAATCGACTATAATTTTTGCTCAATAATATAAGCAAACAAAATGTTTTGATTATTGATTGAAAAATTGATAAAATTTTATATATTTTTGCAAGTGAAACACTTTATAACAGTCTAATTCGCCAAAAAATCTAAGTTTGATATTTACCAAAAGTTTGGGAGCAAAAGTAAATATTCCAAAACCACACAGTATGCTATCTTAAAGGCTCACTTAAATTTTAAATGCAGCAAATTTCAAGCCTTACTAATAAAGAAATTGTATTCATTAGTTGCTTCATCAAGTATAAATTTAATTCTACCACAATGAATTACCAACAACTATGAAACAATATGCTACTAATTATGCAATACCTCCCTGCTCTCGATCCAGCAAAACAATAGCATCGGCTACTTTAATTCCATGTTCTGCTAAAATATCTGCAGTTTCTTGAACGCTGCCCCCAGTAGTTACAACATCCTCAATTATTAAGCACTTTGATCCTGAAATTACATTTCTATGAAGCAAACCTGAAGCTGCACATTGAATGCAATGTGCATCACTTCAATGGTTTTCAACTCTCGCAATATCTAATTAAATTTTCATTTACCCAGAATTTGCAGTGGTTTAGCACAGCAATGGAGCCCGGCAGTCTTTGAGTCAAGTGGTCGCTTTTCTACCAGTCAGTCTAGAGACTTCGCATTGTCTCTCTTAATGCTAAATGCCAAGCACAAAAGTTTTGGATTCAAATTTTTTGTCAGTGATTTGATTCAACGAGAAATTGAATCTGAGTCTGCTGCTTCAATAGCAACACACTCTACTGCTCTATCTGCTAGATACTGATTACTCGAAACTTAATGCTCTCATCAGAAATTTATTGCCATGGAATAAAAAGAAACATCCTCAGTTTTTTATAAAGCCTGTAACAACTTGTATTACTCATTGTTGCATTAGTTATATCCAAAACGTTTGAAAAAGAAACGAGCTATGAAGAACATAAACTTACACAAAAACAAGCATTTCTATACCTACCTTCATTAAACTTTCCTTCTAAAATTTTTTTGGTTCCGTAATCCTTCTTTTCTTTTCTTCGAATTAGCATTGGCACTTCGTATGTTGTGCATATGTGCGTAGCAATTGGTAAAGCAGTGTAAGGAACTCCACAAATTGTATTGAATTGAAGACCATCAGCCTGCTTCCACAAAATTTCACTTACATCCACCAGCACATCAGGATGGGAAATAATAATCTGAAATAATGACAAAACATCTGCATGCCTTTAGCATAAAGGCTGCCATTGTAAGAGCCTAGTATTAAATAAGCCAGATTATTACAATTACCCCTGGCCAGCCACCACAAAAATGAAATTATTAACATTATCTATAAGCAAGTTGCAGAGATTCTGGATTAGATGAGAAAAATTAGACGAACTTGCAAAAGCAGTCTTTCTCAAAATAATTTAGTAGAGCAGTGGACCAGTAATCCATAGACTACAAGTCTGAATTTCCTAAAAGAACAACTTTGTCTGTTGTTGCAAAGCTCATTGCTATTTAAGTTTTATCTTAGACTTCTGCAATGTCAGTCTTTAGATAGAAAGCACAGAAATAATTAATATTAATTAGGCTGACATTGCCACAAAACACCACCATCAAGTATTTATGAAAAATAACTAGTCAAACAGTAACTGGGTAATTAATTTTTTTGATACGCAAAATTGCATCGACTAGTTTCAGGTTTTGTATTAAATTTTCAGTCTATTAAAATTCTCATTAACTCATATGCTGTGAAAGTGTGTATGCCAAACAGGGAACAAAAAAACTGTATGCCAAGAAGCATTTTCATACAACTGACCCTGTGAATGCTACTGTAAAATGCTGTTACTTTAGCTATTGCACGAACTTTAGCCAAAAATAGGAATATGACAGAAAAAAGCTGTATGCACCAACCACCATGTCTATTTAGTTCCTATTGCACGCACACGTTGCTATGTATACATGCATAGGCGTCGATTTTGGGAGGGCCGGGGGGTGGTGTTCCCTTGGGTCTGACACTGAAGGGGGCAAAATATGTTTGGCCCCCTCGATTTTTTGGCACTCTTTTGAAGACCCACTTGGCAACAAGAAATCCGAAATTCCGAACTGAGATACAACCAGAATGCGACAAAGACCTATTTTTCGGTTTTCACCTGAATTTGGGGGCAAAATTCCAGAGTGAAATAGAACCAGAATTCGGTGAAAACCTCTTTTTGAGGTCTTCACCTGAATTTGGGGGCAAATTTTCAAATTGAAATAAAATTATTAAGTTTAACCAAACTCCGCAAAAAACATTTCACCCCTTGGAATATGCTTAATCTACAAAAAATCGATGCCTATGTATATATGGGTGTTTTATACACGTTTGATGAATTGCACAACTATTTAAGTCACTACACATCAGTAACTCACAACACCCAGTAAAACCCTAAAAAATGGTACCTAGAAAACTGACTTTGGTACATGTAATTATTAAATTAGCAGAAATATGTTATTGTGATAAAAAAAAGTATGGTAATATAGTCCTAAATAACTGGAAAAAATTTTATGAGCTAACTCCAAGATTAACTAGGATTTTGGAAAATGGCCAAAGTAAGGAGTATGATTTCATGCAAAAAACTTAGCCACCCTCAAAAACATTCATTATTTTCATTGCAAGAAATTTTAGACTTTATTTTCATAATAGTATGGCAGTGTACACATAACAATTCTAACTATGACATCATAATTTCTTGTACCAATCAAGGCTATGCTGTTAAAAAGTAGCAATCACAGATCAAGGTCAGAGCCTACTGTTGATTTGTTTGTGAGATCCAAATCTGCTGATGAATCAGAGAGCATGATCATTTTGTAAAAGGGCATTGATAATTATGCAACTGGTACTGGTACGATGTTGCTGACTCGCTGGTGTTACTTTTTTATACTTTAAATGCATTTTAGCCAAAATCTGAGCATAACCTGTTTTTTATTTGACCATTTTTAAGACTAAACTATTTTCACTTTCAGCAATACTTGGGCATTTTGACCATTCAGCTTTGATAACTCTCATTGTAATTTAAACTTTCAGCGTAACTTGATACAGTGTACTGTATGTCACCGTAGAACTTGAACTGAAATGCCATATACTGGTAAAAGAAAATATGCAGCATATTATTAAACCATGCGTGCCTTCATCAAAGCAACTAAAGTAGATGTTGCCAAAGAAATAAAATAGAGTAACACCCTAACTATGTGCTTCAAATTGTTCTTGAATGAGTGCTTGTCAATTTTTTTTAAACTTGCCTCATGCATAAGTTAACGTAGATATCTGATATAAGGTTTCTAATGACTGGTTTTCATAAAAATGTGATAAGTGGCCAAAATTAGAAATTTTATCCAAACTTTAGACACCCAATCTGCCTGTGATAAAAAAAAAACACTTTTAATAGTGTGATAAGTGAAAAACAAAACTTGAATACGTCTGAAGTAGAACAAGCCAGACTCAAGAGTCTCTTGGATTTAGCACCAAAATTTTGTTTGTACAAGATAAACTATTGTGCAAATTATCAAAACAACAATTCAAACAATGGCCAAAGTAAGAGTGTTTTACAGTATATCTGCCAGTAATTATCTTAAATCTATTCAGTGCAAAATGCAAGCTTTACAATAGTAGAGTCGCAAGCTAGTTTTCAGTTTTAGCTATGGTGTGGTACTACTACCATACCAGTTTGGCTCTATATTATATTGGCTAAAGGTGGTACTGTAGCTGCTGAAATTTAACCAAATTGCAGCTGTTGTAGTTTAGTGAATTTCCATCACATTACAGTTTTAACCAAACTTAAAAGAATGGCAGTGGCTATTTTGCCTCGAGAAGCAAAATAGCCCCCATGTTATTTTGCCATTTGGAAGCAAAATAGTCCTAACGGCTATTTTGCCGCAAGTGCCAAAATAGCACTAAGCCTAATCCTAACCCAAACCCTAACCCCAACCTAAACTCTAACCCTAATCCCAACCCTAACTCTAACCCAAACCCTAACCCAAACAGAGGAAAAACATTATTTTGCCTCTAGAGGCAAAATAGCCACTTCCTAAAAGAATTCATATCGGCCTACTAGTCTGAAGTATACTAGACCAGAGACACAGTTCATTTTTCTTGACAAATGTTTTCAAAAGCCATAATTTCAGATTTATACTGTACATCTGACAAGTTGATAACAACAATACAAAAAACAATGGTTTTAACAATATTATACCATCCTACTTACTCTTAAATCAATGTAGATTGGAGATTTGATTCCGCTTTTGAGTGTAAAACAACCAAATTTAATCGCTCCAATTTCATGCAACTTTACAATTAAGCTTTTTGAACTTTCCATTGTTTGTTAAAATTTTCTGAACAGTGAATTTGCCAGCCAAACACCAAATACTCACTTTAAAACAATTGTTGGTTTTGAGTCTAAATCTGAAATGCCAGATAGCCTACAACTTTAAAAAAGTACTAACAAAATCACTGACAACTCTTGCCTTACACAGCACATCTGATGCAGTACAAACACAGATTACAACTACAGTATTTCTACACCTATTTATTTGCCATTTTTGAGGCTATATATTTGCGTGGACAATTTTGAAAAAGTCTATGGAATTTAGCTAAATTTTGTGTTTTATCAATATCCCCGGTACTTTATTTCTTGGAAACAGATACCAGAAGATTTTGGTAAAAAAAACACTTTCTTTCAGTCTTTTGTGGGACCAAAAGGTTTGGCAAATTGTACGTAATCAGCAATGAACTCAAATCAGAACCAGTAACTTTCACTTTCAATAAGTTCAAAAAGCAATTAAAATTTGATTTCATTAGCAAATAGGCCTACTGTATTATACTCTTTTGATTATGGTAAAAGTGACGTTATCCGATTCACGTAAATATCTGACCTATGGTTTATTATTTTTGTTTGGTAGTTGTTATCTCATTTATTGCCTTATTGGTTGGCCTGCCCATTCAGCATTTGTTTTGTTTGCTTGTGTAAATGTACCATTTCAAAACATACCGTACTTCCACACTACACAACTTGTGTCAGGTGGTGGTTAACTTCGAAGACCAGGCAGTCACTTTTGCCATCTCTTGGCACTGTATTTTCTGTACTACAGCACAGGCTATATTTTGAATTCAGATCATTTAATTTCGGCACAAATAAACATAAGCTAAATTGTAATTATTGTAATTACATTTTATTCACCAAGTTGCCTTGGCCAGGAGACAGCAAAGGGACCTTTCGGTTTTCGAGTCAAGCTGCCACCTGCCCACCTGTCTACCACACACGGCGGAGGCTTCACATTGTCCCTTTTAATGCTGAACGTCAAGCAGGAAAGCTGTGAATACCAACTTTTATAGTCTTTGGTTTGACCCGACTGGGAATCGAACCCGAATCTACCGCTTCAGTAGCAGACGCTCTATCCACTCGACCACTGATTGGTTGGCTAATTGATTGATTGATTGCCCCCATTTGTTTTCAGGCAAAGTTTCAACTCCTCACAACAAGGTCTGACAAAGGTGGCATAAGTGACCAGTTGAAATGATACTAGATCAGATGATGAGCACTTGTAGATTATCAATCGCTCAATTAAGTTTATTTGTGCTAAGTGCTTAAATTAAATCAAAAGATGTTATTCCATATTCGAATTTAGTTAGATGCTTTATTAGCCTACTTGTTAGAGTAGATTAAGCCCTTTATGACCGAAAATGCAGTGGGCTAAATGTAAATTACACTATACAGCTTTAAACTGGAACAGGTACCGGTAGCTCTAGGAGCTAGGCTTTGTGGCAGGCCTATTGCAAACTGAAACTGGTAGATCTAGTGATTCGCCTATTTTACCAAAAACATTAAGTTAAAAACAATAAAACAAAACTAGCGAATATTCATTCGCACATTTTTCATTAATTACTTTTTGAGCGTTTAGACTAGGGTTAACACTTAGCAGGTTAGCCGATGTAGAAGTCATCGGATTCTGAAACAGCGTTCCCTTCAAGCGCTAAAACATGCGAAAAAGTGCGAAATGCTTTCCAGCATTATTGCACAAATTTTTCGCTAGTGCGAAACTGCGTTTAATTCCGGCGTTTTTCATTACGAAACCACAGTATAAATATCATACAGTAATCTTACTCAATTGTGACGTGTGTCCGCATTTTTTGAGAGATAAAAGCAGAGCTGGGTTTTTTTTTGACGTCATAATAGTGACATGGTGAGCGGACGAGGATAACGCCAAAAGATAGGAATTGTTTTGAAATTTTACGTGTGTTTTCTTGGCTTGACGACATTACCGTCTTCATCCTTTTTTACGCCCCTAAACGTTAGAGGGCAGCATTTTTCCCCTCTGCATTAGTCCAGATATATCACGGTCTAGCTCCTTTTGTAGAGTTCGCACGGGATCAGAATTAGTCTCGATGGAACCGTCAAAGCTCGGGCTTCGACTGGCTATAATTTTGACGTCACTTTCTTGTGACGTCACAAAGTAGTACGTTTAAGAAGAAAAAAAATTGAAAATTTTCTTACACAAGCAACCTTTAGTTACTTCGGGTTTTGCTCGCAGCCGGAGCCCAACATTAAAAGTTTGTCCACTCTTGGATCGTATCGTTAACTAACTATCCTGCAAATTTCGTTTCAGTGGCTTAACGTTTAACGAAAATATCCTTGATTGTTTGCTTTGTTGTTGTAAAATTCGTCTTGAATTGCAGTTATATGCAGTGATTGTGTTATTGCTTAGGCCTATCACCAAATAGACTGTGACATCATTATGAAGTAGTAATCGTGAACCTCTAGAACTTTTGATCGAAAAAAAGCTTTCATAAACTATATGAGTTATCGTTTATTGATGCAGACGTTCAGTGTAATTCATGATAAAACTGTAATTTAGCTGCAATAATTTTGCCCAATCCTAGTTGTTTTCTTCTAGTTATAGAGGTATTGACCAAAATCATTTATTAATTGCATGTTTAAATGGGTTTGGTATTAGTCACTTTTTTGAAGTCTTGTCCCGCTTAAATAGTAGTTGGTCTTCATCCCAAATCCGCAAAAAATTGTGATTTACATTTTACCTATGATGAAGATGTTGACCTTTTGTTAAATTTTTTTATTTAACTTCACCTAATATTCGAGCGAAATTGCAATTTTTCTGAAGTGAATAAACATCGTTTTTTCTGATTTTTTTTTTTTTTTTTCTTTTGACTCAAATTCAGGAGAAAAGGCGGTTCTCTAATAATTCTGTTTTGTGTTTCTACTTCAAAAATATGGCAACCGTTCATTTGAACAAAAATAGAGTGGCGCAGCGAGAATCTTGCAGAGGAAAACGGGGGATTGAACTCGAGTTTTAAAAAAAATTGATCAAAAACATCATTTAAGCGACGCCCTGAGTAAACTGGTGCAACTAAGCATGTCACATACAAGGGTCTTTGGGTAGGCAGCCGCCCGAGGCTATGGGATCATTTTGTGCGATGTTGGCGATTTTTCTCAAAAAAATAGCTATTTTAACGCCATTTGAATACAATTTTGTACGTTTTGGAATCATTTGAAAGAAAATAAAAATAAAAAAAGGTATTCACCAAATTTTAAGGTAGTTTTTGGCCGATTTGTAGTTGAGGACCCTAAGAAAAAAAAAGGTTTCGTCAAATGTTGGGGTAGTTTCAGAGCAGGATTTGGTTGCGTGGCCAACGACTTCCCGAAGTCACATAAGGGATCTCGGATGGATGTTTGAGATCGCGGGCCGGATACAGCCCAAGGGATATAAGTTGCCGACCCCTGTTCTAGTGGCGTACGCAGGATTTTCGAAAAGAGGGGCTAGACGCGTAGCTAGAAATTTGAAAAGGTAGATAAAAACCAGATGAGAAACATGAAGACCAAAAAAGATTAAGATAAAAAACAAAGGTTTTCACTCAGATTCAGCTCGTTCTTCTATCCAGATTTAGGTGAAGACCAAAAGAAACTAGAAAAAGGTCTTCACTCAAGTCATAGTCAGATTTAGTCCGTTTTTGTGTCCAGATTTTCTACCCAAATTCCAAAGAGGGGGGCATGGCTCAATTTTGCGTACTATTATGAGGTATTCAAACATTTCTGGCGACCCAAAGGGGGGGCTTTGGCACAATGCCCCCTTTCCTAAATACGCCCCTGCCCTGTTCAACGAAATAGTTAGCAACAGGTGCAGGCATAGTAAAGAATTTACAATGGAGTGTTGAACCGATATCAGAGACAATAATGATTACCGCATGATCAGAGAGACTAGTTCATTATAACCGTTGGAAGTCAATGGGGAAAATTAAAACTCACGTTAAGAGAGATATAATTAACTACCAAACAGAGTTGTAAACAAATTAGTTTTTGGGTTCGGGCTTACATTTTCGGGTTTGGGCCTGAACTAGTCGGCCCAAACCCGAAAATATAAGCCCGAACCAGAAAACTACTTTGAAGCCCAATTTATGCCCAAAAAAACCCGAAAGTTAAGGTTGATCTGAAAAATTTAGCAATGTTGTCAAGTTATTTTGATTATATTTTTGTGCACCTAAGGCAAAAAGCACGTCTAAGACCCGAAATAAGCCCGAAATTTTGTCAACTTGATACCCGAACCCGACCTGAAAAGCCCGGCTCGACTTACAACTCTGCTACCATGCGGTAATCAACTCTTTACGTCCATGGAACTTTTTTTAGATCGCTTGTTGTCATGAATATTTTTTTAGCGGGTTAGTCATACGGCTAATTAAAAACTTTCATAATGATGTCACAGTCTATTTGGTGATAGGCCTAAGCAATAACACAATCACTGCATATAACTGCAATTCAAGACGAATTTTACAACAACAAAGCAAACAATCAAGGATATTTTCGTTAAACGTTAAGCCACTGAAACGAAATTTGCAGGATAGTTAGTTAACGATACGATCCAAGAGTGGACAAACTTTTAATGTTGGGCTCCGACTGCGAGCAAAACCCCTAGTAACTAAAGGTTGCTTGTGTAAGAAAATTTTCAATTTTTTTTCTTCTTAAACGTACTACTTTGTGACGTCACAAGAAAGTGACGTCAAAATTATAGCCAGTCGAAGCCCGAGCTTTGACGGTTCCATCGAGACTAATTCTGATCCCGTGCGAACTCTACAAAAGGAGCTAGACCGTGATATATCTGGACTAATGCAGAGGGGAAAAATGCTGCCCTCTAACGTTTAGGGGCGTAAAAAAGGATGAAGACGGTAATGTCGTCAAGCCAAGAAAACACACGTAAAATTTCAAAACAATTCCTATCTTTTGGCGTTATCCTCGTCCGCTCACCATGTCACTATTATGACGTCAAAAAAAAACCCAGCTCTGCTTTTATCTCTCAAAAAATGCGGACACACGTCACAATAGTTTTTGCATGGAGTGAGATTACTGTATGATATTTATACTGTGACGAAACAGAGGTGGCCAATCCATATATGAAAAGATCCGGAACCGATCCGATTTTACAAAGAAGAGATCCGGTTCCGGACCCTTTTGAGGTCCATCTCTGACCGCGGTCCGCCAATATGCAGCTACACTTTGCACATTCAACGAAAACATTAACAACTAGATGGGAGTTTGCCAGCAAACCCAGTGAACGACCGACGCATAGCTAATGCTGTGACGATCAAAAGTACTTTTTGTCTACCGTAAAATCAGCAATTATTCAACAATATCTGATCATGGAACCTCCAGAAAAATAGAGTTAAAATCTTTGTCAGTTAAATATCTCCTGATATCATAAAAGACTGGCACTCTAGCTTGAGCCGTTCAAAAATTGATTTTTGGGGGTCGATTTGGGGAGGTCCGGGGTGTGGCACCCCCAAACTATGTCAAAATATTTGTCTGTTAAATATCTGCTGATATCATAAAACACTGGCACTCTAGCTTGAGCCGTTCAAAAAATTGATTTTTGGGGGGTCCATTTGGGGGGTCCCAGGGGGAGTGGCACCCCCAAACTATGTCAAAATATTTGTCGGTTAAATATCTACTGATATCAAAAAGAAAGTAAAACTATAGCTTGAGCCATTCAAAAACTTGATTTTTGGGGGTCCATTTGGGGGTTCCTCGAGGGGTGGTATCCCCAAACTATGTCAAAATATTTGTCAGTTAAATATCTGTTGATATCATAAAACACTGGCACTCTAAGTTAAACGTTCAAAAAATTGATTTTTGGGGGCCTATTTGGGGGGGTCTCTGGGGCAGTGGCACCTCCAAACTATGCCAAAATTTTTGTCGGTTAAATATCTGCTGATATCGAAACAGACTGGCACCCTAAGTTAAACGTTCAAAGAATTGATTTTTGGGGGGTCCCCGAAAGGGGTGGAACGCCTAAACTATGTCAAAATATTTGTCTGTTAAGTATCTGCTGATATCAAAAAAAAAAGTAGCACTCTAGCTTGAGCCGTTCAAAAGATTTTTGGGGGCCTATTTTGAGGGGGTTCTCGGTGGAGTTGCTCCAAACAATATTTCGGGAGAAAAAATTGCGTTTACAGCTCAACAACTTTACACAAAAATTAAATTTCCATGTTTTGAGGTTAGGAGAAGAAGAGCGTACAATAATTACGAAGAAAAAAAAAGAAAAAAAAGGAAAAAAGGGTAAAAAAGGAAAAAAAAGAAATAAACCTCATCGCGGCCAAAAGTGGGTTAGTGGGGATGAAAGGGTATCTTAAGACATACAACCACATGAAATATTTTTTGCGGTGCTTAAGCCGTTTTTGACTGAGACCGCTTTTTACACCAAACCTGCGGGGCGGTTTTCGGGTTCTAAAACCGAAGTCACGCGACCTATTGCCTCGAAATTTGATACAAACATATAGCTCATTGAACTCAAACTGCTGTCCGAATTTGATGAAGCTAGACCACACTGTTCTCGAGTTATAAGCAAAAGTTTGAAATTTCGCACTCGTTAGTTGGAAAATGGCCGAGTAAAAACAAAGAAACACGCGACGCGAGCGTCGGTCGTTTCAACGAGTTTGAAAGTAATCAGCAAAGTAAGATCCGGTCCGCATATTCGAATGAAAATGGATCCGAATCCGATCCGGGTCCGAGAAAAAAACAGTAAGATCCGAGTCCGATTTAAATCCGTTACCACCTCTGTTTTGGGAAGCGCGAAACGGTGTTTAATTCTGGCGTTCTTTTTTGGTGTACGCGCGATGACCATTTTTTTTTTTTGGTAACGATTAACAACCAGCAAAACGCAGAAAGCAGCAGGTTCGCGGCGGGATGAAGTTTTATTTAGGAGATCACCTTGCAAGTCGTAGAAAATAACGCGGTTGCAGCACGATGACCTATTTTTTTTTTTGAGATCACCCTTTTTTTTAGGTCGGCGTTGTGAAAAGGCGGCATTAGAAAACCTGAGCTACGGCATTTTCGCAAAAAACTTCAGGGCACTTTCGCACATTTTCCAGCGCTTCCACAGAAAGTGAAAAGTTAGTTAAAGGGAATACTGTTTTGAAATCAGTCTAAAAACTATCTAAAAATTACAATTTTGTTTTGTGCGAGTATAAGTGAGTGAGATTTAGATTTTAAGGCAGGGCCGTGCGTAGGTGGTTCGCCCCCCCCCCTCCGAAACGCTTAAATTTGCACATTTTTGCAATCGGCCTAAATAGTCACTTAACTTTCACATATCCAAGATGCACTACTTTTCCAAAACCAGGATTGTAGAACAGCCCGAAAATTTACAGTTAAATTTACATTAATGATATCTAAAATATAAAATAAACCAGTACAATCAATAAAATTATCGTTTGAGAGTGAGTTTTATGGAATTCCAAAGACCATTAATACTGTATTGTTACAATGCTACGTGAAAAATAATTTGGGTACTGGAGCTGTAATTATGAGTTAAAGATACGATCCTTGTAAGCGGCTGTAGTGACATCAATGATCCTAAAAAGATCTGTACTGAACTCAAGAAACTTAGGATTTAATGAAATAAATTTTAACTTGTTTGCTGACATCCAAGCGCATAGCCAGAAATTCGCAATGAGGGGGCTATTCTGGGGGTCTGGGAGCATGGCCCCCAGCGCTCGAAAATTTTGCATTTTTTTTGCAAAAATAACTTAATTTTAGAGCTATTTTAATAAAAAATAATGCTTTTAAAACGTGGTGTAAAAATTTGGCAGCGCAACATGATTTGACTGATTGCATTAATGGGCTATGTGGGAAGTGGCTTATGATAACATTGTAGTTCTCTTGTTTACATGCTGGTAAATCATAAAATCCTATCATTCAATAAAACTCACATGGAGTAATCTATTTCGTGTATATTTTATAAAAAAAATGATTGGTGGGAGGGCTAATGGAAAGATATTTGCAAAAAGTGACTGGTAATTAACTAACACTGAATAGCCCCTCCTCTACTTATTTCTGAGTTTATAATATATTTTTTGATAATGCCTATGTTTGGCGTTTTTACACTAGCGATGAAGTTTAATTGTTTATTATTGGGCATTTATTTAAGTTTTCATTGATTTGCGACGTTAATTTTTAAAAATTACTCCCCCCTCTGAATGTATGTTTCAAAAGACTCTTTAAATCACTCTTTAGTCCATTCCAGCGCAAAAAACAGTCTCAGAAGAGCTAAAAACGTGGCATTTATTTAGTCTGCATTTTGGTTGACAGGCCAATGGGGAGGATGTAGCCCGCCCCCCCAGGCTACGCTACTGCTGACATCTGAAGGCAATCTAACTGTAACCATAACTAGACTGACTCTGGACTGGCTGTAGTGCAATCGACTGGTAAGCTGAACATCTGAATTGATTAACTAGATAAGACAAAGGGATTGTGATTCTATTACACCATAGATGAAATTGAAACGCAGCAGCAGAGACATATAGGTACAGCAAGCGTATTTTCAGTATCTTGTGCAATTTCAAATTGACAATACGCTTTAATTTTGTTTTAAATATTGCGAAACATACTAGCACTGATCAACAATACCAACTTTTAAAATAGTAGTAGTAAAGTTAAAAGTGATTCCCCCATGTTGGCTGCCCCCCCCCCGACTGGGGGGTTTGGGGCTGCCTTGACACGACCCTGTTTTAAGGCTCCTTTGCAAATGAAATCAAAGATGAGTGACTTCTGGTCTTGGTTCACAATGCAGTGTATGTCACATCAGTTCTAGGCTTACAAACTTTTTAAGCTGGGCTACTTTTTTAATCAATGACATAAAACGAAAACTAGCTTTGTGACATTGCTTTAATTGTTACAGGTACAACTTGGGGTACAAGGTCCTCAGCTATTCAAAGGTCTACTTTAGAGTTGAAACTGTCAATTTAGCCTCAGAAAGATTAACATTAAACGAAGACTAAAGGCAAAATTAATGAGTGTTTCAGTATCTAAAGTAAGGCCAATTGTATTAGACTAGATTAGAGTTGACACCATCCTTTTTGACCCATCCTTAGCAGAGTTATTCTACTTCAAACGCGACGTCAGTGACTCTAATGTTATAAATCTTAATATTTTTTATTGGCAACCCTGTCCTCGAAAAGCATTAGCGTCTTATCGACGCCTTTCCAGTTCTATCCTGAAGCAACGACTAGGCTACTGCACTGAGTCGTTTCACTACGCACTAATCAGTTTAATATTATCAGCAAAACAGATCTGAGAGCTGGTAAAAAGTGTAGACTTTTCGGTAGCCTAGCGATTTCAGTAAAAATTAAGCTGGCGGATACATTTCAGTCTAAATCCTAGTCTAGTCTAACAATAACGTTTTTATTACTAGGCTACACAGTACAAACTCATATCTGATAAAACGACTTCCAATACTTGAGTAGACCTATTGGCAGAGGTGGAGTCCTCGAGGACGTCCTTGGCCTCGAGGACACATTTTGAAGTCCTTGGCCTTGGCCTCGAGGCCTCAAGTCCTCGAAAATTGGCCTGTCCTCGGCTCGAGGACAGTACTATTTTTTGAATTGTTAAAATTTTGTGAAGCGCTTGAAAATTTTTTTGGAAAACGTTTTTTCGTGGAGATCGCTTGAAAAATTATTGTGAAGATAGATGGTTATAGTGCTTCAATTCGATTGTTTTATGTTCCTTTTCATTTGCTTCACATAACACTGTTTGTATTTTAGTACATTATATGTTGCAATATCCTTCATCGTGTTCAATAATGGCTGTCACTCGTTTTCTGCCCGCTTCTTGCTTTCTATCCGCGGTATGTTTCTGCTTTTTTTTGTTATTTTTTTATTATTATTATTAATTATTATTTTTTGCTTTCTGTTGCTGTGCTTTCTGGCTGATTTCTCTTTGCAATGTTTGAACGAAGTTAGTCAGGGAGCACCTTGATTAAAAAACTTCCAGGTTTGTTTGGTGCTTCTTGACCTGAATGTTAGGCTTATTGTGCAATATCTTTATTGTATTATTGATCAAGCGAAACAATAAACGAATATTGAATATAAATATTGAATTTTGTTCAAGTTTTTTGAGAAAAAATCGAGCAAAAAAGTTTTCGATCTAAATGCGCTTTAAAGTACAGGGTGGGCCAGATGTTAGGGGGCAGTGATACACAAGCACTGATTGTATCACTGCCCCCTAACTTCTGGCCCACCCTGTACTGTGGGCCTACGGCATTAAATATTTCACATGGTTACGTAGGGTATACCAGAATTCGCGCACCATGTGGATTTTCAATAACCCGAGATCATGGAAACATCAAATTTGGCATGAGGTATGCTGTTCGCTGAAAGTTTTTTAAAAATTAGTTTTGAGTTGATGACGCCATCATAATTACGTCAGAGCAATATTTTTCAAAAATAATGTCATTTTTAATGACGTCATTGGTGGTTCAAATTTTGCACATAGGTTTTCTTTTTGACATTGAATCATAAAATGCTTAAAACAAATTGATTATGTCAAAAAAAGTCCTTGTGAAATCATTTAATTCATTGCCACGTTTTAGTTAGTTCAATTTCAATAACGTCAAAGTAGACGTTTTTGTGACATAATCGATTTCACTTAAGCATTTTATGATTCAATATCAAAAAGAAAACCTATATACGTACAAAATTTGAACCACCAATGACGTTATTAAAAATGACGTCATTTTTGGAATATAATACTCTGACGTACCTATGATGACGTCATCAACTCAAAACTAATTTTGTAAAAGTTATTGGTGAACAGTATTCCATATGCCAAATTTGATGTTCCCATGACCTCCGGTGATTGAAAATCTACGTGATGCGCGAATTCTAATACACCCGGTATGTCTTACATTACCCTTTCATCCCTACCAACAGGGGCGTATTTAGGGGGGGCCGTTGGGCCATGGCCCCACCTTTGGGTCGCCAGGATAGTATAATTAGCATAGAAGAGTATGCAAAATTGCGGCATGCCCCCCCCCTTTGTAACTTGGGCAGAAAGTCTGAGCGCACAAGCGGACAGAATCTGGGTGAAGACCTTTTTTTTTTTTTTTTTATGTAGTCTTCACCTAATTTTGGGCAGAAATACAGACTAAATTTGAATGAAGACCTTTTTTTTGGTCTTCTCCTAATTTTGGCGAGATAAACGGACTGATTACCAGTGGAGATGTTTTTCGTTTGGTCTTCGTCACTCTCAAATTTCCTGACCCCCCCCTTTTGAAAATCCTGAGTACGCTACTGCCTACCAACCCATTTTTGGCCGCGATGAGGTTTTTTCTTTTTTTCTCTCTTTTTTTTTCTTCCTAAATCTTGTACGCTTTTCTTCTCCTAAACCACAAAACATCGAAATCTAATTTTTGTGCAAAGTTGTTGAGCGACAAACGCAATTTTGTCTCCCAAAATTTTTTTAGGTCACCACCCCGGAAACCGCCAAATTGACCCCCAAAACTCATTTTTTGAACAGCTTAACCTAGGGTGCCAGCTTTTTAATATCAGCAGACATTTAACAGACAATTATTTCGACACAGTTTGAGGGTATCACCACCCCGGGGACTCCCAAAATGGAACCCTAATATCACCTCCCAGAAAACCCCTCTCCAATGGATTCCTCAAAAATCACTTTTTCAAACGGTTTAAGCTATGGCGCTTATTTTTTAATATCGGTTAACATTTAAGAGATAAATATTTTGACATAATATTGGGTTACCACCCTCGCAGGAACCCTTTGCCAAATGGACTCCTAAAATCAATTTTTTGAACGATTTAAGCTAGGGCGCTAGTTTTTTTCGATATCAGTAGATGTTTGAAAAACAAATACTTTGACATAGCTTGGGGGTACCATCTCGCCGGAAACCTCCTAAATGAGCCTTCCAAAGTCAATTTTTCGAACGGCTTAAGCTAGGGCACTAGTTTTTGTTTTGAAATCTGTAGATATTTGCGTCGGTCGTTCAAAGGGGTAGCTCCTCAGCAAGCTCCCAATTAGTTACATTCGAAATTTATTCAATCGACAATACATTAAATTTTTATTTTAGTGATGGATCGTTCAATTAGGACGTGTTCCCAATTGTTTAACAACAGCACTGCAATCTTTTTTTTTTGTGAAAAGAACTCGGCTTACCGGGCACATTCAGAGGAGATGGGCCTAGCTAAAGCGGGATACGCTCCGGTGTATTTAAGTAAATATGATAAAAAAAATTCGCTTTTATTTTTGATTACAACGATATTGGCTTTTCATTTAAATTGGAAAAAAATTGGCTTTTTATTTGAAAAAAATTGGCTTTTTGAATAAGCTAATAGGCTAAGCTTTCATTTTCGAATATTTTTTCAAAAAAACTGAAAAAGTTTTGATAACTTTGTTTTTATTCTTCAATTCGCCGCATACTACTATTTGGCAGCAAGTTACAGTATTATCATTTAGAGGTTATTAATTGTCAAGTCAAAACTGGTCGATGTTTCGTTTGTTGGCTTGCGTTTAATACCGCGCGAATATTAAATTCATCTTGAATCCACCCCGCACGAAAAAGTCTGAAGTGGGGCCAATTACATCAACGTAAATAAATTTTAATATATTTGTTTCGATTCGCAAACGGCTTTTCGTTGAATGGTGAATTCTTGTGGAGATCTGCCACTACTTGAAAACCAAAACTACACTATGTGTTTCTCGCAC
Organism: Trididemnum nubilum; assembly: GCA_963965965.1. Taxonomy (NCBI): domain Eukaryota; kingdom Metazoa; phylum Chordata; class Ascidiacea; order Aplousobranchia; family Didemnidae; genus Trididemnum; species Trididemnum nubilum. Next base: position 1,540,438 of record OZ014478.1, on the reverse strand, counting down.
GGCAGTTGTGCAGAGTTTTATAATTAGCCTACAGTAAAGCCGAAAATAACGTGTAGGAGAGCTACGCCAAACTCCCCCAATTCCTCTTGGCCTAGCTGCACTCTTAAATTCAATTAATGAGTTTTTGATAAAAGTGTTTTTTTGTGATGAATAAATAAAAAATGCAGAATGCGAAATAGTCTTTAAATCGATCTGAAACCTATTTCAGGGCCTTTATTCAAAGCCATATGATTTTCCCTCACAACTATTAATCTAAAATCGAAAGGAAGGGGGTCGCAAAATGCTGTTGCCAAAGTTTAGCTGCTTAAATACATTTCACAAGCAAATGACACCGATCACTTCACTTCTTGCTACTTACTACTCTCTTCTAACCTTAGTCCCCAAGCACGCTTAAATAAGTCACAGAGCTGTGGTAACACGTGGTAGACCGCCTTCTTCTAGTACCTAAGAGCAGGAAATTAAAAAAAAACAACATAAGTTCGCTGCTGGCAACCTAAAGTCTCGTCCCAAAAAATAGGCAATTCAAAAGACCTTCTAACACAAAGGCAACAATTTTTAACAGACCGTCCTGGAAAATGCGTAAATCAACAGCTTATTTTTTAACAAAAGATAACATTACAGAGTAATTTGACTTCATTTGATTAGACAATGACACGCAATTTTTGTCTATATAAATCGTAGGATTGCGAAACACCAACAATACAAAAATGCACAAAGATTAAATTGAAATTGAATCTTCAGTCACATGATGAGTACATGGCAGATGCTTTTTATGATTTTAACGCAATCTCATTCTTTACCAATTATGAAGAAACAATCATGGTGATGTCATACTACATTTTCTGCCCGTTCTGTATCGTACTTTTCATCTATAACATGTGAGCGGGCATTTTAATCGAATTATAAAGTTACACTCGCCTTGCTAAAACAAAAGTATGTAATAATTTGACAATACGTTTGTCTAAATTAAATGTATCGAAAAAGTATCGATAAAAGTTTTCGGCTAAAAATCATGTATCGAAAAAGTATCGAAAAAAGGTTTCGGCTAAAAAATCAAATAGAGAGTATCGTGCCTATTGCTATACACTAAAGAATAAATCACTTACACTGTTTCAGTATGAATGATAAAAGATTAAAAAAGAAAAGGGTGCCAACCCATACCACAGGTCAGAACAACCTCACTCTGTGTAGCGCCGTTCTGTTTCTTTTCACCGTAGTAAAGTTTCGAACCTTGTTTTGTCGTTTGCTGTATTCTGCACTCAACGCCATGGCTCATTATCTTCATTTATTTCTTAATTCAAAAGGCCATAAGAAATTATCAACAAGTCCGCTGACGTTGAAACTTGACAAATCCGGTTGTGTTGTAAATACTTGTTTCTTTATTGTTTAATGACGTGACAATCTCTGCGTTGCATGCAAATTTTTGAACTTTGCAAGCCGAGATTTTGCGGTGTCGACCCACATTTCGGTTAAGTGTCTGCTGAGAGCAGAGGGCCAGAATAGGCTTTTTTGTTTTGCAGTAACAAAGGGGGCAGTGGCGGATTTAGGGGGGGGATGGGGGGGATGCATCCCCCCCCCACCAGCCTAAAAGTAACGATTTTGGCCGAAAAATCAGCCTCTATTTTGAATAATTCGGCTCCATTTCGGGATGCATCCCCCCCCACCAGCCTAAACGTAACGAATCCGGCCGAAAAATCAGTCTCAATTTTGGTGAAGACCTTTTTTTGTTTTTGTTTTTTTGGAGAACACCTGGTTTTGGGGGAAAAATCACTGTAGTCTGTTTTATAGGGAAAATAGGGAAAAATTTTTTATAGGGAAAAATCACTCTCACTTTTGGTGAAGACCTTTTTTTTTTTTTTTTTTTTTTTTGGAGAACACCTTATTTTGGGCGAAAAAATCGTTTGAATTTCCGATTTCGGCCAAAAAACCATTCTCAATTTTGGTGAAGACATCCGAATTTTTGCGGTTTTGTGCTTAAAATCCCCCCCCACCAAAATTTTCTGGATCCGCCACTGAAAGGGGGTAGTCGGTAAAAAAAGTTTAAGTTATCGCTGTCTTTGTAGCAAGTTTAGAAGATATTTTTAAATAGTTAGCATTCAGCCGTTGCTCAAGAGCCCGTTGTCATACCTTGGATATTATCTAACCGACTTACTCCCCCCCAATATTTCTTTTACGCTCGCCGTTCATGCTGGAGTTTCATTTTCGGTTTTTGCAAAGTCTCAGCTGTTACTGCAACTTGATATGTGCAGTAGGGCGGGTCAAATAATATATATTTTTTTATTTTTGAAATTCCACACTGTGCACAGAGTTTAGCACCATGTACTAATTCAAAATATCCAAAAAGGAAGTTTGTGCAAATTCTTTCCATCTCGCACATTTCGCTCAAAATCTGACATTTTTTCGCATTTTTGCCTATATTTTGCAAATTTGGTGGGAAGTTAAACTTTATGTAATTCCATCTTATTTTGATTTATAAAGTTTTGGAATGGTATCCAGTTTTACACCCATCTACTATGAGGTTTGTCAGATTTTTTTAATGAATACAGAAAAGATCATTAAAATAATATGCAAGATACCTAAAAGTTCGAATTTGTCTGTAGTATGGTTCATTATTTATGTAAAAGAATGAATTGAAATTAACAAAGATACAATACTTTGATATATTTTCTCACGTCCTAAGTAGTGATAGCAATTATTATTGACAACTGATTGATGATTAGCCTACTAACGTGACAATACTCGCTATACCTACGTTTGAAAATTAGATCAACTGATGCTGAAAACATGGTAAAAACTCGTAAGAAATTGTCCATTTTTGCTTTTGGCTTTCCAACTCCTTTCAATCCTGCAATGATTCCATCCAAGGCTGACGTGGTTAGGCACATGCAATTTATTCGACAAGAACAAACCACAAAGCGCAAAGCAAAGTTGTCTGCAAAAGAGTGCCAGAGGATTGCTTCGAATGACTTGCAAAATATATGGGCTTTTTTTTCTTTTCCCAATATCAGCTATGAAAGAATATGTTTGAAAGTAGAGCGATTGATGGAGAGCGCATTAAACTTAACAAACTTCCTTCTAAAAGAAGAACCAATGAAGGTTTTCTTGAATGTCTTACCACATACAAGGAAATGTTCGATATATGTAGTTGCAGTTATTTTGGTAATGGGATTGCAAGAGCAGATTGTAGATGTGATCTACGTATTCCTTTTCTTGAATGGGATGCTTTTGTAGATCAAACACTACATAAGAGCCAATTGGGAAGAATCGACGTAAACACAACAGCGGTACGAAAACGAACCGCCCAAAGAAAAGAACAAGAAGAAAAGAAGCAGAAGCTTATGAAAGAACCTGAGCAAGTAGAAATTGCTGAACATTTATGTGAGGCTGAAAGCATTGATAGTAGTGAAGTTCATACAGTGACTATCAATCGTCGCACACAATTTTGGATGGCAGATCTCGAAACCGTTATGTCTATGATAACCTAGCCATTGCTTCTGACCATTATCGAGTGAGCAGCCGTGCTACTGCAGCAATTGTTAATGCTACTTTGGAAAACATAAGGATTTTACGCGATGAAAATAAGTTGGATAGAAAGACAGGATGAGGGAGAAGCTGCGGGTTGGTAAAACAAACAGTTTAGGTGGAAAGATGGAAAACGTTGGCTTGTTCTGCATAGGATTTGACGGTAGAAAGGATCAAACAAAAACAAGAGAAGCAATCATTCAAGAGGAACATTATACCATCATTAAAGAGCCAAGCTCTCAATATGTAGATCGCGTCACCCCAGATGATGGATCCGCCCGTTCTATTGCAGACGAAATCGCCAATTGCATCGTAGCAACCAATAGCTTAGATATTCTGCAAGGTGTAATATGTGACTGCACTGCTGTAAATACAGGAAGTGTAAGTGGTGTCATAAAGCGTCTGAGGTTGTTTCTAGAAAGGCCCCTGCAATGGATAGTTTGCTTGCTCCATCTCAACGAACTTCCTTTTCGCCATCTCTTTGATGCTATTGATGGGAAAACAACTGGACCTGCTACATTTGCTGGTGAAATAGGAAAACAAATCAAAAACAAGGTACACCAACTACAGCTGGTCATGTTCCAAGCAGTTTCTTGTGATATACCACAATTTTCATCGCAAGTGGTAAGCGATTTGAGCGCTGACCAGTGATACTTATATGAAATGTGTCAAGCTGTCAGCATGGGCAAGGTGTCAGAGGAACTGGGAAGACGTTCTCCAGGAACATTGCATCATGCTCGATGGTTGACTCGAGCAAACCGGATACTGCGTTTATATGTTACCTTGTTAAATCCATCAGATTAGTTAAAAGATTTGGTTAAAATTGTGATGCAATTGTATGCACCAGGAAGGTTTCAGATAAAATCTCACCCAAGTGTGAGTAATGGTGCACGAACTTTTGGTATATTTTGTCATGTTCCAAAAAGTTAAAAGTTAAACACCAAGAGATCGTGGTGAGATGTCTGAACAAAAACGCATTTTTGCTCACCCAGACAACCTTCTAATTGCTATGTTGGCAGATGAACGCCAAAGCGTGCATATTAGAGCTCTCAGTTTGATCTCTGATGTACCTGGGCCACAAAAAGAGAGGAACTTTGTGCTTCCACAAGTAAACCCAAACGCAAAAGATTACAAGGAAATGATCAGTTTGAAATATGAATTAGCAACACCTCCACTACTAAGAACGGAGATAGAGTTATCTAAGAACGGAGGTAAACTTAACGGAGATAGAGTTATCCCCCGTTTGGTTTGATGATATTCCTTGCCACAGCCAAGCCGTCGAACGCTGTCGAAAGCTGTAGTTACCCAAGCTGCAGAGTTGAAAATGGGTTACCAAAGTAGACATCAAACAAGTCCGAATTGCTTGAGGTCGAGAAAAATATTACCGGCATTTGAAAGCAAAGGAGAGTGGGTGTCTCAATAGAGCACCAGTGATGAGAAATTTTTTCTTGGAATTGGTATGACATAGTCAAATTCGTTGTGCACACTGCTTCAATCCTTCAACTACTATTATGTCTGAGTGGGTGTTTCATACAATAAGATTTCTTTCTCTTCTCAGAAATTTTACAAAAATGGGCTTGTTTTACGTGTACTTTAGATACATTACTATAGGCTACTAAACATAGATGCATTAACAGCAGTTAGATGAAAGTCATGGTATATAATTGAATTTACTTTAATACAGATGGTTGTAGAGTTCTTACATGTTTCATGAAAAAAAAAACATAAAAAACATACCTGAAACAATAGATATAATTGAAAGCTTAAATTGTTAAAAATCGACAAAAAAACGGAAAAAAACCCTAAAATTTTGAACAGTATGTGCAAGGTAGATATAAACCGCAAAAACGATATCTTTGCATTTTTTGAATTAGTACTTGGTGGTAAACTTCCTGCATAGTGTGGAATTTGAAAAGAAAATTTTGACCCACCCTAATGTGCAGTGTAGGTTGAAGTGTTACGCGTCACGCCGTCAATCTTACAATCAGTTTCCTCCAAAACCACCAAATTTAGGAAAAGGATTGATTTATTTGCAGACGACAATGATGACGGTAACTGTAAAAACAGTAACAGAAAATTTAGCAACGCTTTCTGAACAAAACCAAGGCACACCAAGTGTTAGGCTAGCAAATTCCAATACAATCAGTCAATAATCTAGTTTACTTCTAGTGAATTAAGATCAACCGTATGATAGGCTGATCATCAAGCCAAGCTTTTTGGCAATTTAAATATTAGCTATATTAACCCTATAAAGACTAAGCGGGGTCGATTATCACCCAGTGGTTCTTTCTTTCTGCATATCTCAGAGATTAATCGCACCAACGCTTTGAAATTTCTTGACTTTGTCCCAAATTTAGTTATCATTCACTTACCAAAATTTGAAAGCGTTATTACTTGTATTTTGAAAGTTATTAGCAATTAATTAACTGTATGTTCAATAAAACTAGCTTTAACAAGGTTTAAGATAAAAAAGAGAGAAAGTTTTAGGAGCGCAGTGTGGGAACTGGCTAAACTAACAAAAGTTTCACGCTCACTGAGATTGAAGAATGCAGAGAAGGATATCAAAAGGTCACGCAAAAGTTACTCGATTACCTTATGTCAATAATGATCAAATTTGCTTTGCTAGGAAAAAGCTTTAGAAATCATCATTTATTAGTCCGGTAGCGAAAGCCAAATATCCTGTTCAAAAATTTCTCGCTGAAAAAAAGCAAAGCATAATTTCTTGATTTTATTTGCTGTATGTTTGTGTATATTGTTATTGTTGTTGTTGTTGTTGTATATTATTATATTGTTCAAATCAAATTTGTGTTCAACGTATGTTTTAATAATTAAAATACAGACCGTAAAATTAACGACCAATTGGTCAAGCGGTAACGCGTTTGTTTCTGGAACGAGAGGTCTGAAGTTCAATCTCGCGCCGGTGTAACGGAACACACTGTTGCCGACGGCTAGCCACCGCTGCGATTTTATTTTGAAGAGCTATGTTGCCCGAGGGAGATGGGCTACGTAAACTCGTTACGCGTTTCGGCGTAATACAGCGAGTATCATGAAGATTTGATTGGACATTAAAATTATAGTGCGCCAGTACGATTATTTGCCAGTCTCTTTATCAATTTTGCCGCAAATCAGCGCTATAAAAATAAATAAACAAAAACTTTCGTGTAAAAGTCAAGGAAACATAGTGATGCCAATGTCATAACATAGTAATGTAACAAAGTTTGAAAAAGGTTTGCCAAATAACAATTTACAAAAACCAAAGAATTTATAAGACATGTATCTTGAGAGTTGTGACTATAGTAGTGAGTATGAATATTGGCTTAGAATGTGCGCAATAAATAGATTAAAATTCCTATATTGTATTAAAAATTATGCTTTTTATGGATAATATCACTTATAATTATGGGTGGGTAAAAAACAATTAACTTTAGAAACAGAAAAGCGCGGTGGTGAAGAAGATCATGAGCTTTAAGCTACTTGATGCAGCAATACACCAACAAGAAGGCCATAGTCAGACGTGTTGTGTACTCAAGGGTCTGCAATTTGCAGTTGGGGTTCAATACATTTCGTCGGACACAAGAAGGCTGAAAAAGAGAAAAAACTTGGGGTCGATTTCATTCAAAGATAAGGCGAAGACTAACCAAAAAAGATCCTCCACATCTAAAATTGAAGCTAATATCGCTAAGTTGTAAAGAGAGGAAGTAAAAAAGAAAAAAATTTGTCAAAAGGCCGAAGTTCTAACATTTTAACCCCGAATCCTATCATAAAAACGTGATGCCTGTTTGTTTAAACCGTAAAATTATGAGCATCAGCAGAAAAAAATAAATGCTTGCAATTTAAAAATTTACTTCACTGCTTAACTAGTTAAAATTGTCGGTTCAAATGATAAATCGAAAAAATCAGTCATTTTTAGGCATTTGTAAGTATAAAGTTCTGCAGTATCTTCAATATTTCTGACGTGATATATTTTTCAGTATCATAAAGAGCTTACAGTATAAGCCGTTAAAGAGTATAGTAAATAGGTAAGCAGTTTGGTTCTGCTTACGCTTAGTTAATTTTTAGTAAATAGGTAAGCAGTTTGGTTCTGCTTACGCAAAGAAATGATTATTTGCAAGCTTGAATGGGGCCAAAATCGTTTTATGTTTGAGGCTGAACCCAAATGTCATACAAAATAATTTTAAATGCTTTTGATATGATTATTTGGTGTGTTTTAACTTAGCCATGACTGCTTTACTAGTTTGGCCGATTTTTGTAATTTGGAATGTTTGCGATAATTTTTTTCCTGTGTGTTCTACGATCTCCTACTGTCACCAGTTTATTTTGTTGTTCGCGAGTCATCAGTTTCATGACGTCATAATTACGTTGCAATTTGACTTGACTTTGTTACTATAAGCTCGTATAGTTTGGATTTCTCTGAATATTCGAGCACTTTTGCCGTTAGTATAAATAGGTGGGTTTTTCTACTCTATCATTCTAATAATTCGAGGATTCTAATAATTCTAGCGTTCTGAATATTAATTTTGTAGATAGTTTCGCCGAGATTGCGTATCTATGATTGGCTTGTTTTGCGTAGTGTGCGATCTTAATTGGTGAATCGCAATAAGTTTTAGTGGAGTGATTTCCTCAGAGACAATTTGTTTTGTTTTCAATCTTAAATAGAAAGTTCTTAATTTCAGGTTAGTGTGCTGCTTTTTGCAATTTAAGAAGTTTAACTAAACTATCAACGGCAATTTTGATTCATCAATTAGCATCTTAGTGGTTTTCTGGTTTAAGTGGATGTGGACCATAATTCTGGAGATTGATTAAAGGCTTAACTCTAGCCAAGTATCAATATCGCGACACCAAATGAATTGCCAGAGCTCATTTACAACAATTCCTAGAGCGTGCTACATATTATTCGCTATAAAACTATAATTTGTTTTGGAAATTAACTCTTTACTCGGCAGTGAATTAAGCGGTGAGGATTTATCCAAAGTATTAGATCGTCACTCTCACTTCCTCGTGATTGAAGGATAAGGAAGTATGGAACACTCAGTCATATAATGTTTTGATGAAAGAAGAACCAATCGGTAAAAAGTTATTTTACGGTGAAAACAGAAAACGAAATCACAATTGCTCAATCAACTGATCAGTGATTATGTTACCGTTTTAATCATTAGCACTTTGTTGAATTAATAAAATTTTCAACGTTATTACGATAGAAATGGTAGCGAAAGAAGGGTTTGCTAAACGTAATAATAGTTTAGGTTTATTTCACCCAACGCTACAAATACGCGCAGGCAGGAAACAGCAAAGACCAATTGATCGCTGAAGTCTATATTGTTTCTACAAGCAGCATTATTCCACAAAGTTCAAATCAAATCTTAAGTATACTTGCTGTATTACGCCGAAGCGTGTAACGAGTTTACGGGGCTCATTTCCGCGTCATTGCACCCGGAAAACATAGCGCTTTTTAAAGAAATGTTGCAGCGGTGGCGAGCCGTTCTACAAAGTTTCAAAATACAACATTAAATAAAAAGAATTATTACTACTGTGTGTCTGAATTATTAATATAGGAAACGATGAGGTAGTTCTGAAACTACGCGATTAAAAACGATTAACAATAACTTAGCTCTAAGCGACTATTTTTACAAATATTTAATACAGTAATACATGTTGCGATAGATAATGAAAAAAAAATTTTACGCGTCATATTGTGCAGTACTCAAAAAACAAGATGTCTCTGCTGCTTTCTCTGGCAACAAACAATACTGTTTATCAAATTAATTAGACATTCATTTTTTGTGTCAATTAAACAAATATTAAACGGTTTATTGTAGCTTCATGACATACAAAACAAAAAAGGATTATCTTCTGAAAAAAGAAAAACAAAACTTAAAAAAAGCGTTTAATATTGGCAATGAAGAAAGCCGCGAATAGGTAATGGTTTTGTAAAATTAAGCAAACTTCATTTAAGAATATTATTCAGATTAATTAGAGTTGTTGCCCTGTTTACTACGAGTTCAACAAGCTCAGTTAATCTGTTTGTCAAATTTGCACGGTTGTTTGAAATTCAGTCATGCTGAAACAATCCATCAACTTATCTGCTTGTTTTGATATCGCGTAAAAGAGAAATCTTTGTTTCTTTTAACAACGCTAATCGATAATTTCTTTCGACTGAGCCATCTCATAATTAATGATTATATCTTGAAGATTTTAAAGCATGATATCAAATAAAACATTTTTGCAGAAAGACTATTAAATTTGCTACACGTTGCAGCTTCAAATTTTTTTCTACGTGGCGTAGTTCATGAGATACAGCCGCGCAAAGTTCTGGGGTCGATTCTGCAAAACCTTAGGCCTGGGAAAAAAAAAAAGGCTTAGTTCGAATAGGGTTAAGCAGTTCGGCAACAAATCTACATTACACTGACATAGAATAATAATTATAAACCACTCAACCAGCAAATTATGACAAACTAGCTTCGTCAGCTAGCTCCCAACTTGTACAACATAAGTTATAACATAATAAGCATCTACCTGCTTGTCACCTATATGCAGGGAGGGCAATAATCTGGTTAAAATCTGCAATCCGAAGTCCCAGATGAAATCCAAACTAATAAAATGACATACCGGTAGCTACCGTCGGAGTGTCGGGTATAAATTTAAGGTAAATTAGCGTATAACGATATCAAAAGAGCTCACTATGTGTAACTGTAAGCATCGGATATACAAAGCAAAGGCCTGGCACCGATAATGTACCTACAAAAAAATTATTCGCCGTTGTCAAAGCGGTTACATACGATACAAACAGTCACAAAGGCAATGAATACAAAGACTAGCTATATACAGTACAGCAGCACCAACATTACACACCAAGATTAATTGTATTCTGGTAATCTTAAAGGCCATCTAATGTCTGCAAACCAATGCACTTAAAATACAATAAAAAAGTATTACTAATCGAATGCTGAAAACCTGGTTTAGATGCACGTTCTCAGTTTCAAGCTTTCGCGTTTTTAAAAAGTGACATGACGTCATTAGACCCACGAGTTTGGTGCATTCGACTTTACTTTGAGCTAATTACGCCTTTTTTGCACAACACTTTTTGACTAGCAAGCTGTTATCACGTGCCTTTCCAAAATCGCCTATCCTCTGCAAAGATAAACTAGTCGAAGGCACCAAACTCCTGGGTCTAATGACGTCATGTCACTTTTTAAAAACGCGAAAGCTTGAAACTGAGAACGTGCATCTAAACCAGGTTTTCAGCATTCGATTAGTAATACTTTTTTATTGCATTTTAAGTGCATTGGTTTGCAGACATTAGGTGGCCTTTAATGGTTATCTCTCAAGGTTGGACTCAAAACCACCCAACATCATGAAGCTTAAACAACACCAACAGTGAACTGTTATGATGACGTAGAAAAGGCAACTCTGTGTGCTTTCAAGCGTTGACCTTGAGGACGATCGTAGTTAGTTGGTACTGTGTAAACAAATGAAGATCCCTGTTCATTACGTCTCGGTTTACTCTTACGTAATTTGTTGTTGTTTCAGCACAGCCCTTTTTTACTAGTAGTTACCTGGAATCGAACCTGTATCTTTGTTGTTTTTCGCTGCAGGGTTATTTTTTTACCACAATTTCTAATTTTCACCTTCATGCGTTGTTGCGAGCAGCAGGAAATCTCAGCTTGTTGCGTCGCAAAATTACACCTTATTTGCATATTATTTGATCATTCGTTGTTTACGTTACTGCGATTTTTAGTTTTTGCTGATGGCAATCTGTAAAGAAAGAAACGACTGACCCGACACCTGGTTTTTAGTTTCATTCCTAATTTCCAAGCGTACTGTCAACACATGGCAATTTTAGTTTTCTAATTTAATTCAACGTACCAAAACTTCAGTTATTTTAATGCCGTGTGGAAGTCTGTTTTTATTTCTGTTAAATACAATATCATATTTTAGTTGAAAAGTTTTCTGGTTATTTTAGTAAAGCAGACCAAACCGGTGAAGGCCTTAGAGCTCCTCTGGGCCACGCGATCGTTTCATAACATAAAAGAAAAAAATAACTGCATATGGTAATATCTGTTGGAAGCTGGCAAGAACTTGGAAACTGGGAATTTTGCGGAAAGTCTTTGATTTGCTGTTGGAGAAGCGCCACCTTTGCTTGTGTTTGTCGGACGATTCTAGTTTGCTGCACGGCTCTTCACGATTGTTTCCTTTGGACTGGACGTGCGTCATCGCTTTCCTCGGAAGTGGCCAATTCCAGGCACTTCACCTGCTGTTGGAGACCGTAACCTACTTCGTCGTACAAATTGTGCTCACTTGGTTCTGTTCTCCAAATTTTTCGTCGACGTTTCGTCTATTGCATTCAAGGAACATCGTTATCCGTCTCCATCCTAGACTGTGGCAATCTGGAATTTGTCGGCTGACGAACTGTATCTCTCTTTAAGGTACTGCTTTACAGTATTTTGTTTTTGTGCTTGCTATAGTACCGTTAATATCGAGACTTACTGTTTACTTTGGTTATGGAAAATACCGACCATGCTGGTGGTGACCAAGCTTCGCCTAATGAATGTGTAGGTACTGCCCTATCACTTGGAAAAGGCTTAACTAACGCTCCAAACGCTGTATTCAGTAATCCTGCAGTGAATGCAGAGTCTACTGCTGCTGAGTCTGCCGATTGCTTAGATAATAGATTTTTTAGTGGGCAAAATTATCCTGACCCATCTACTGCAAGTAACGAGTTATGTATGCCCAAGGGAGCATCAAAATCTCATGTGGATGTGGGCCCTGGAGACCCTTTTCGAAAACTACTTACAATGCGACGTAAACTTATGGTTAAAATGAAAGATTTTGTGAAAGCCCCAGATCGAACATCAGGAGGCAATTTTGCTACTGATGCGCTTCAATTTGCGCTGATTCAAGATGCGTACGATAATTTCTGCGATGGGTTAAAAAATATAAATGATGCCACCGTGCTCCATCAACTGTCGGAAAATATGGCAGATTATTTCGATAAATGCGCTAAAATCTATAAACGCAGTGAGTTGCTTTTTTGCCACAAATCCTCGAACCCATCGTTGCTTAATGATTCCGATGAGGATGACGTTGATCCTAGGGATAGCATCTCTCAGACCACTACGAATGCTAGTGGGACTTCTAATACTTCTTCTGTCCTTAAACGTATCGAATTAGAGCGTAAAAAGGCTGAATTACAAAGTCTTGAACAACTTAATAAACTTAATGCGCGTAAGGCCCAATTTGAGGCGGAAGCGCGAAAGGCCCAGCTTGAAGCGGAGGCGGAAGCGCGAAAGGCCCAGCTTGAAGCGGAGGCGGAAGCGCAAAGGGCCCAGCTTGAAGCGGAGGCGAAAGCGCGCAAGGCCCAGCTGGAGGCCGAAGAAGCTTCGATAAAGTTACGTTTAGAAACTGCGAATCTTGAAGCCGAGGAAAAAATGCTTGCTTGCTCTGAGCGAGGCTCTAAAATCGGAAGCGTATCAAAATCATTTACGCGTTCACGTTGGCCTGGCGAAAGTAGTTCTAAAGTTCAAAAAAACTGCGGTAAACTTGAGCCCAAAATCAAAATCGCAAAACCAGCGATTAATTTAACTGACACTGTACAGCAGAATCCTTTCGTTACTGCAAAAGTTGCATCCTACAAAAAACAGATGTTAAAAGATTTTGAGAATCCCTCTTTAAATTGGCAAAATGAAAGCGTCGAAACTAAACCGCATTTCGCTTGCAATATGAATTTTGATACCTGTACTGATGCTCGTCCTCGTGATCGTGACACGAGAGCGGGAATTAACTCAGCACCTGATGACGAAATTAAAATGCGTTTTGATCAACGACGTTCTAGCGCACCTTCAAATAATGAAACGGCTTTGCATGAATACCTTCAGAGACAAGGACGCAATGAGTACATTAATCTTGCGTCTCAAATCGTTTATGATGGCCAGAATATCGCGTTTATCTTCTATGAAAACCAGATTCGCCGGCTCATGAACGAGAGCCCTTATGATGAACGGAGGCTCGAAGTTCTGAGGGCGTCCTGCGTTGGTCAACCGCGCGAGATGGTGAACCTTTTCTGTGCCCCCATGAAAAGTATAACTACCTCCCAACGTATCGAAAAAGCGCTCGGACGCCTGAGGCAAAGATATGGCGTTTCGAGGGGCTTGACCTCAGAACCAAAAATAATTGCTATACGTAATGGCTCTAAAGTGGCTTTTAATGCAAGCTCAATGAAAATGTACAATGAGGATCTCAATACGCTTGAGGTCTATGCGTTTGCTCATGACGAGGTGGATAAACTTTCCGGACAATTACTTATTGACACCGCAAGTCGTTTGCCTAATTTGTTAAAGCGGCGCTATCTTGATTATCTCGATAAAAAAGGGTTAAATATGAGTCGTCCTGGCTTCGATTCTCTGCGAGACTTTGTAGCGCATGAAATTGACATGATGACATCTGAATACGCTCAGGCATTTTTTAAATCTGACGATAAAGAACATGCACAGTCTTCTGGTTCTAAGACCTATAGAGTTCGTCAAACGACCGTCGGATCGGAAAAGCGTTCTAAAAGTGATAGTTCGTCAACATCTTCTAATTCTGCTCGTCCTGCTAAGCATGAAAACAACGCGGTTAATGTTAAGACCTCTGACTATAAACGTGCTAAAGATAAACGTGCACCGACATGCTTTGTGTGCATGCGACCTGAATTGAAACATTTTCTAGCGGATTGCGAAGTTTTCAAATCCTATTCTGATAAACTTAAAAGGCAAACTGTGATGGACGCCAAACGTTGCTTAAATTGTTTGTCATTAGAACACTTTGTTCGCGACTGTCCTCACCCCTCTAAGTGTCGCAAATGTAGTCCTAATTGTCAAAATAAACATTCAGGCGCGCTACACGACTACTACGTGGAAGGATCGAAGGCCGGAGAAAGCGTAAAGACCGGTCCCTATTCTACTCCCGTTGAAAATGAAAAGAATGACAAACAGAGCTTAAATGTGCACAAAATTAGCGCTCATGAAAATAGCATAATCTTGCTTCGCACTAGTGCCGTAAAAATTGCAAATCCCTTGACGGGAAAATCAACCCTCGCGTATGCTCAACATGACACGGCATCTCAAGCGACACTTATTTCGGACGATTTAAAATCTGAGCTTGGTCTAAAAGTAACACCTGACCCTGCGGTAAGTCTTCGGACTCTTGCAGATCTCCCCGTCGCGAGCGGGGGCCGCACTAACTTTAAATTGGAATCTCTTCACAGTGGCGAAGAATTCATGGTTAGGGATGCCCTTGTGGTCCCCAAATTTTCTGATGATGTCAATACTCTTCCGCATGCGGTGGACACCACGACGCTGAAACATTTTCAAGGAGTTCATATTCCTGTCGCTCCGGGCAGGGCGCACGTCGACGTTTTGATTGGTCAGGCTGACAAGTCGTTGTTGGCCGTCCTTGAGGAGCGCGAGGGCGCGGATCCGGAGGAGCCGAATTATGTGCTCACGCGTCTGGGGCCCATTGCAAGTGGAGGGAAAATAAATGCTAATACGAGCTCTTCAAATTCATTATCTACTTTAAGGGTTAACATTCAATCTAAAGCCCCTGTAAACGCAGCCCCTTGTGACTGCACGAAGTTAAAAGAGGAAAACGCTGCCCTAAAAAAGGCTTTGTCTGAACTGGAACTTCAGGACGAGATGGTTCAACCATCAAGAAATGAAGAACTTGCTCATGAACTGACTGTACCCAATATCAAAGTGGTAGATGAGGGCAGGTACGAAATTCCCGTCCCTCTTAAATCAAAAAAACTTGAAATCTTGCCCGACAACTATGATATTGCACTAAATCGCACGCTGTCATTGCGTAAGACCGCCTTGCGTAATCCTCAAATGAGGCAAACTCTCACTAATACTTTCGATGAATTGATATCTCAAAGATGGATCGAACCCGTTGAGTGTTCAGTTGACAAAAAACCTACTTGGCACTTACCTTTTTTCGTGACCAAATCGGTTAAACCCCGTGTGGTTTATGACGGTGCAGCTACTGTTAATGGTGTGTGTTTGAACCAATTGGTGTTGGCTGGTGAAAACTTGTTGAATGGATTAGTGGAAGTATTGACTCGGTTTCGCATGGGTAAATATGCTTGTGTTACAGACTTGAGTAGATGCTTTTTCCAGATTAAAATTCCGACCGATCAGCGGGATTTATTTCGCTTGGTGTGGTTTAAAGATAATGATCTTGATAATACTGATACTCAAATTTATCGCTTTACCCGCCATGTTTGGGGGGTAAATTCTAGTCCCTTTATAGCTCTTTTAGCTATGAAGCGTTTAGCTGAGGAAAATCTTACCAATGCTTGTCAATTGACTTTAAATGCTGTGACTAATAATCGTTATATGGATGACTTGTTGTTGGCTGCTTGCTCGCTAAAGGATCTCCAAGTTGTTGCTGAGGAAGGAATTGCCCTATTTAATAGCCGGGGTTTTAAGTTGAGTAAGTGGGTAGCGAATTGTCATGCCAAGGAAATCTTGAACCTTGTTTCTCCTTCTGATCTTGCTACCTGTTTTAAAGAAGTTGACCTTTGTTCAGATCCCCTTCCTAATTCGAAAACCCTCGGATTAACGTGGGACCCTCAAAATGATAATTTTCGGATTAATGTTAAAGAGTTTTCTCATGCTACTACGAGGCGCGAGATGACCAGCCAGCTGGCTAGTCAATTTGATCCCTTAGGCATGATTGGACCTTACATTCTCGGGGGTAAGTTAATTTTGCAAAAAGCTACCGCTGTGAGCGCTGGCTGGGATGATTTGGTTCCTGTCGACATTCAGCATAGTTGGAAAAGGTGGTTAGAGAGTTCAACTTTGCTTCGAAAGTTCTTTATCTCTCGTAATATTTTGCCTGAATATTCGTGTGATAATGCTGAAGTCAAATATCAACTGCATGGTTTCTGTGATGCGTCGAATTCGGCTCTTTGTTGTGTCGTCTATTTGCGGAGTTTGGCTGATTGTAAACCGGAGGTAAAATTTATTCTTGGTAAATCTAAATTAGTTTTATCGCATCAGACTAACTGGATCATTTCACGTAAAGAACTTGAGGCCGCCAAATTGTGTAGCGAGTTGTTGTTACAGGCTAAAAACTCTTTAAAAAATCTGAATTGTAGTTTGCATTGTTGGACAGACTCCCAAGTTGTTCTTGGGTGGCTGACAAACCCGGACTTGAACCTCTCTCGCTTTGTTAAGCGTCGAGTAGAGAGAATACTTCAAGTTGCTCCTGGTAAAGTTTGGAAGTACGTTGAAACGTCACAGAATCCTGCTGACGTCGGTACCCGCTATGTTATTGGTAAGAACCCTGAGTGTATTGATTTGTGGTTGGGGGGGCCTGTCTTCCTTCGGCACGAGCCGATGAGTGTTGCTGGGTCGAAGTGTGTGCCTGTTGTTTGCATGGCCCTACTCGAAAAGAAATCACGTGATGAAGGCGAAAATGGCCTAGATCAAATCATTATTACTGCTAGTGACCTGTACACCTTAAAAAAGCGCTTGGCTTATCTCGTAGCCTTTGCAGAATATGTCACTGCCAAATTTCGACAAACAACGTTTAAAAAACCGGACCTTAATGCTGATTTTTTGGATCGCGCCCTCATTAAAGCGGTAAAATACGTTCAGTCACAGAACTTCGGGGCCGCCATTGACGTCTTAAGCAAAGGTTCGCCGGACGATTTTGAAACTTTCCTGAAACGGAGAGTAAATAACGTAAACAGTCCCGATGAAAAAAGGCTAGTAAATGAATTGAAAACTTTGAGAAACCTGCGCCCCTGCGTCGGAAATGATATGCTATTACGTGTCGATGGTCGGCTAGAGAATGCAGAGCTCCCTACCGACACCAAACACCCTCTCATTTTACCGGGAAGGCACCCTTTGACACGTTTAATAATTCTTTTTGAACATGTAAATTGCGGACATGCTGGCCCTTCTTACACGTTAATGAAGACGCGCCAGCGTTACTGGATAATTCATGGCATAGTAAATGTGAAACATTTTATCGCTGATTGCGGACCTTGCTGCTTACGTAAAGCCAAGCCGATTCGACAGCTCATGGCGGATCTTCCAGAGTGTCGAGTTGCCTTGTGCAATAAACCGTTTAAGTTTTGCGGCTTGGATTATCTAGGACCTTTTCACTTTCGAGTTGGACGTAGCTCTTGCAAGGCTTGGGGCCTACTCTTTACATGCTTATGCACCCGCTGCCTGCATGTGGAGGTAGTCACTAGTCTCGATTTGAATAGCTTCCTCCTTGCTTTCTCGCGTTTTACAAACTTGCGCGGAGCAGTGGATACCATATACTCGGATAATGGCTCCACCTTTTGCGCTGCGGCCGATCGTTTACCGGACTTGCTTAAATCTACAGAATTTCATAATTCGTTACGTAAATGTAACATTAATTGGGTTCGCATTCCACCTTACGCCCCGAGCCAAGGTGGAAGTTGGGAGATAATGGTCAAGTTGTTTAAAGGCGCACTTAACAAAACCATTGGAAATACTCGCCGCTTACCTTCTTTAATCGAATTACAAACGTTTGTTGCGGACGCTGTGCGCATTGTTAACGATAGACCTCTCACCACAGTGAGCGACCATCCTAATGACTTGTCCCCTATTACACCGTCGTCCTTTTTGGGCCAACATTTGTCGCCCAACACTCCCCTTTGCGAGTACCATGACAAAGGAGACCTTCGAAGGGATTTTTTGTACAACTCTTCTCTGGCTCATCGTTTTTGGCTTAGCTGGATGAGATCATACATTCCTTCCCTTCAAGGTCGTAATAAATGGAGAACTTTAAAAACTAATCTTGTCCCTGGGCAACTTGTTCTGGTGGGCGATAGTGAGGACCTCCGTCATAAGGGGCTTACCGGCTGGGCCGAATACATTGTTTACACCCTCAGATCCGCCAAGGGTCCGAAATTGTTCGCCGTGCAACGGTGGCAGTAATTGGCAAGAGCACAGCAGCAGCAGACTCTTGTCCGATTGAATATATCTTGCGGGATATATCAAAGATAGCTCCTGTTTGACTTGTTTTGTGTTGTAGTTTTCGTTTGCTCGAATATTAAAAAGGTGTAATGTATGCGTAAATATGTTTACCATAATCCTGTTTTGTGATTTCGTGCTTTGTATTCCTGCCTGTCCTCCGCTTGATCCTGTGCTAAATATACTGATACTGGTCGCTGTTATAAGAATTTGCCAAATTTTTTATCTATGTTGGGTCAGGAACCTTTGATTGTCGTTAGCATTCAATCGTAAATTAATTTACAGAACTGTATGTTGCACTTTCTATATATATATATATTCTTGTTTTGGATTTTTTGTCACTTGATTTGACAGACACCGTTATGTTATAGACAGTGCTTTTACTAATTGTTTATTGTAACCTCATAATTATTGTCGGTTCCAAGGGGCCGCGATGTTTCAGCACAGCCCTTTTTTACTAGTAGTTACCTGGAATCGAACCTGTATCTTTGTTGTTTTTCGCTGCAGGGTTATTTTTTTACCACAATTTCTAATTTTCACCTTCATGCGTTGTTGCGAGCAGCAGGAAATCTCAGCTTGTTGCGTCGCAAAATTACACCTTATTTGCATATTATTTGATCATTCGTTGTTTACGTTACTGCGATTTTTAGTTTTTGCTGATGGCAATCTGTAAAGAAAGAAACGACTGACCCGACACCTGGTTTTTAGTTTCATTCCTAATTTCCAAGCGTACTGTCAACACATGGCAATTTTAGTTTTCTAATTTAATTCAACGTACCAAAACTTCAGTTATTTTAATGCCGTGTGGAAGTCTGTTTTTATTTCTGTTAAATACAATATCATATTTTAGTTGAAAAGTTTTCTGGTTATTTTAGTAAAGCAGACCAAACCGGTGAAGGCCTTAGAGCTCCTCTGGGCCACGCGATCGTTTCATAACAGTTGTATGAAACACAACATGAACAATTTTCATTAAAAATAACTTACCAATATTGTAGTAATCCAAAAATAAACAATTTCCGTAAATCCGACTTAAATCTTCCTTGAAAAACTACTCAAAACCAACTAACATTAAACAACTAAACCACCCTAACTTAATCCTAATCTAGAATGACGCAATTTAGAATCAAAAAGTTTCATATTCCCACAATGCACTACGCAGTGTTTCCAATTTTCAGACAAAAACTTAAGCGGAGTAAAAGAAAGAAATCACGGCAGTCACACAAGGGACATCTTCGGTGGTTATCCCCTGTATGCAGTAAGCCTGTGGTCCTATTGGTACAAGCCCAAGGCTAGATAACAGTTTCTACTGCACATGCGCTTGCATTTCAGAGTAACAGAGTTAGTTCAGTGTAGCCTATTCGTCAACAGATCATGGCATCTATCCTATATGTCTGTAGCCTATCTGATATGTGGTAGAGTTGGAAGACTAGGCTATACAAAGTTGCAATAACAGAATAGCCTACGTAGTAGCAGGTATTTGGAGGGTTCCAGGTTCATTGATAAGTATAAAGTAAACTATTGGTAGTTTACCCAATATTGAATAGTGAATACCCATACAGTATATTGGGTTACGTTGGGAGGCAGCAAAGTTGTTCTTATCAAGTTAGACAATTAAATATGAGTGCAGTAACTTATGACAGCATGCAGAGCACATGATATACCAGTATTTGGGCTATTGGATTAGGATTAGTACTGTACCGTAGTTGCATGAATCATCAGGTTGACTGGTACATTGTTTTTGATTGCCAAAGCACGGTGCAGAAATGAGAAAAACTGATAGAAAACACACACAAGGCAGATAAAAGCAGTATAATTAGAATGACTGACCTCGTGTTGTGTGTTCCTACCGGTACTGTATGTTTTTACTCGGCCCGATTTCAAAGTTAAAGAGTGCAAAGTTTCAGACTTTTACTTATAACTCGAGAATAGTTAGGTCTAGATGTATGAAATTTTAACAGCAGTTTGAGATTAATAAGTTTTGTGTTTGTGCCAAATTTGGAGGCAATGAGTCACGTGACTTCAATTTTAAGACTCGAAAACCATCTCGAAAGTTTGGTGTAAAAAATGTTCTTAGTCAAACTCGGCATAAATATGGCGAAAAATATTTCGCAGGGTTATTATTTGTCTTAAGATACCCTTCATCCCTACCAACCCACTTTTGGCCACGATGAGGTTTTTTTTTCTTTTTTACTTTCTAAATCTTGTGCACTCTTTTTCTCCTAAACCACAACACATCAAAATCTAATTTTTGTGTAAAGTTGTCAAGCTGCAAACGCAATTTTGTCTCCCAAAATTTTTGGGGCCACTCCTCCAGAAACCCCCCAATACGGGCCCCAAAAACTAAATTTTTTTGATTGCTCAAGCTAGGGCAATTTTTTTTTTATATCAGTAGATATTTAAGCAAAAAATGTTTTGACATACTGTGGGGGTACCACCCCCCCAGGGGCCCCAAATGGACCTCCCAAAACTAAATTTTTTGAATGGTTCAAGCTGGGGCATTAGTTTATTTTATATCAGCAAAGGTTTAAAAGACAAAAATTTTGACATGGTTTGAGAGGGCCACCCCTCCGAAAACCGTCCAAAATGATACCCCCAAAATCAATTTTTTATATGACGTAAGCTAGAGAGCTAATTTTTTGCTGATGTTTGTGGAAATTTTAAGAATCAATAACTTGCGGTGCGGTGTGGCGTGAAGTTAGTTGTGTTTGGGTGCGGTGCAGCATGCGGACAAGGTTTGCGGACACAGCGCAGCATGCGGATGCATTTTGTTATCCGCGCCATCTCTAACCGGTGTCACTCAAGTCACTACTTGTAGGATATTACGGGTTCGGGTATGAAGTACGTACGTACCCCCTAAAATGCCTCTTGTAGGCCCTGGTTAAGTGGTTACTGGCCATGGTGCAAAAATTTCCTGAGTCAGTCTCGAAGTCTAAGAACTAGGCTAGTTAGGCCTAGCCAGGTACAACTAGGCTTAGATGCTTGTGCCAGTGTTGTGTTACTCGTACTTTATTAATTACTGTTTTTGTGGTCGGGACTATTATTCATTAATTATAGCACTTTAAGACTAAATAGCCTAGTTCTACTGTCTGACTGTACCAGAAGATGTTGTAAAAAAAAAATGTAAATAAAACAAAATGACGTGGTGCATGTGACGTAGAGTGTAGACGGGTAAATAGGCTAAACAAAAGATTCTGGTGACGTCACTTGTTTTCGGAATTTTTTATTTTGGTTATTCCAGTTATAGGTTTGGGTTAGGGTTTAAGTTCCAGTTAGGGTTAGGGCTAAGAGTAAGACAGTAAGATTACGGTTAAGGTTAGGTTTTTTAGGCTTCATTATCATGCAAAAATGTCTGTGCGCATGGAACACGCGCTAAACCTTTTCCTAAGTAAAACCGATTTGTGTTGGAAAATGATAGTTTAGCCTTTTTGAATCATACTAATTACCGTAGTTTACTGGTAGGCCTACTTCTGACTTTGTACAGTCAGACTGTAAGTTCTCTTTACATGGAAATTGCACTTGTGCACTGTAGCCTACTCTGCGCTGTGCAGTACAGTACAGTAATTTAAATGTGAAATTTTGCAAAAAGTAGGCTTCTACTGTAACTGGTAAGCTTATCTATGTAGGTTAGCTATCTCAAATGCCTTGATTCAAAAGGCAAGAGCTTAAGTTAAGGGTACTGTTACAACTGACAAGGTATCAGGTACTTGTACCACTATAGCATATCAATCATTCACATAGCAAGGGCTAGCACAGAGAATGAGAATAGCATCAAAACTAAAATGTGACATCACAAGTGATAAACTGATGTCTGGGAACTTCGCTGCATTATCCAACTTTTACTGAACTTTATTAAGCTTTAAAATAGTGATCCGATTGCTTTGAATGAATTTGTAAAAAATGTAATTGTTGATAGTCAGATCAATAATTTCAGATTTAAATGCTCCCCTTTCAAGTTGTGTTTCACTAACCTAACTTTGTTATTCGAATTCAAAATTTAATTCTCTCAAAGTGATCAAAAATAATAAAGTAAAGTCATTCAAAAAGCTCACATACAAGTTTACTGTACAATGTCAAATCTCCGCACTTTTAACAAGTTCTTGACAATTTTTCAGTTCATTCGAAGTAACATAAAGCGATCTTTAAAATTCCAGTGACTCCTAAGCAAATTTCATTACATCAATGAAACCTACTGCAATGTATGATTCTGAAAATGCTGTTTCCCATTGCAATTCAACATACTGGTATACTGTAGCCTAGTATATTGGATTATTGGTATACCGATTGTTTCAAAATTAAAGCTCCTCTCCTCACCAGCATGCTAGAATTATGCAATTTGAAACAGGTATTCATTTTACAAAAGCATTTTTGTTTTTGTCTCATAACCTTTATTCTTGGGTGGTATAATTTGACAAATTGCCAAGAAAGGAGGAAAATCAAAATTTATTTTCCCTGGTTAATCCTTCACTTACAAGCTGCCACAGTTTGATGAGAATAACTTACGATAATAACCACTGCAATTTTCTATACGCCCTTTAAATAACACGATCTTTCAAGATGACTACCCAGCATGCTTTTGTGAAGATTTAGCTTAGAAGGTGAGAGGTGCTAAGAATGCACTGGCATTTCAGACTTTTAGTGTTTATCAATCCATCTACAGTCGGTCCGCCACTTTGCAAATACGCTGAAAATAGAATGTTTTGCAAGCATCTTATTGTTTCCCAAGAATTATATAAATTAATCTAGAATTTTAAACTTGGTATCTAAAGTTTTCGCATATCTTGTAGTTTGCTACATCCAAATATTGCTTTGTTTGGTCAAATATTTAAGGATTTATTCCAGGAAACGTTTGAATTTTTTTCAAATCACTACTTTTTTATGAAGACCCTCGTTTCGCTCTAGTAACTTCATTTGAGTCTAAAATGCTTCAAAGTTGACCAAATCTTTTAAAATTTCTCATGAGTGTAGTTGATTTCTTCTTGCTTCTTCGTGGTAAATTTTGTTGCCCTAGCTAGTGAAGAAATTGGTGTTTCTTTCATTCTGCTGATTGAACCTCGTGATCTACAAATGGAAGCAAAATGGGAATGCTACGCACACACAAACAAACTGTTTTTCTTTTTGTCATCAAAGCAAAGGAACAAAAAGAGTAAACAGGAGCGCATGTTGTGCATGATCGAGCAAAACGGCGCACATGTGTCCGACGTCATGTGATGTTGTTTTCAAAACTAAAAAGGATTTCAAACTTTTGTTTTCTTTTTGGCGCAGGTAAACATTGTATTAATTAATAATGCCTTGGCCAATGACGAAAATAAAACGCAGTTATACTGCAGAAAACTTGAAGCAGGCCCTGTGCCTGCTTTAAGATCCCTCTAACAAATTATCCATCCGCAGCATTGTCGAAAAATTTGTTAAACTAGCATTCATAGGGTTTTCATATCACTCACTTATGGCAGTATGGCTGAACTCCATAATGTTCATAGAAAAATGTGTTTAAACAAACAATGAAAAGTTTAAAATATTTGAAAAGCTTCAAAGATATGAATATTTTTATCAAATAAACACATAAATAATATTTTTTTTGACATTTGATAAAGCAGTAAGGCGTTCGTCTATGGGGTGGGAGGTCTTAGGTTGAAATCTAGGGCCTGTCAAATTGGGCACAGTGTTACCAACGGCTTGTCACCCCTGCAACATTTCTTCGAAAGGAGCTGTGTTGCCTGGGTGCAATGACGCAGAGATGAGCCTGCAAACACGGTATATATATGCTTTCACGTTATACAGCAAGTACAATAAAAGATTGGCAGGCTTTATTTCACCGGAAATTTTTATCTAGTTTTTTATTAATTCTGACTCAAATCTGACACAAACTCAAAAGCTCACTCTAAAACTATTCCCAAATCGAACCCTAACCCAAACCCTAACCTAAACCCTAATCTTAACCCCCAAAAAAGCAAATGAAAAAAGCGCGGATGAATATTTCTCATTCTCATTTTATTCTCTTTAAGTTGAAAATTTTCGGTGAAATAGTCACTACCTAAAAGATTTAATTGATTAATTAACCCAGTCCACTTTTGTGTCAATAAAATCTTTTATTGCAAGTAATGATTGGCAAGTACAAGTATTTGGGAATTCCTGTTTCACGATGTAAAAAGAAATGTTGGAGTTTAATATCGTTGTTCCTGCCAATTTATGTAAAATGTTCATTGAAAAGGTAACGTTGTTTTAGATAGTACAAAAACATTTTTTAAGGTACGTGGTATAACTTTAATGTTGCATGACAAAAGCGGGAGATTATCATCTCTTTCTCTTCCCTATTTCGGGCATTCTGTTCTTTGGAACGCTACTCCCACTCGCCAAAATTTAAAAAAAGAGCGCTCCCACTCCCATTATTATATCATTATTACACGAAAACAGTAATCGCAAATTATGCAAAAATATTCTTCAAAAATTCCGCAAAAGAGCTAGTAGCAACCAAGCATTAGAAAAAAGCGACTCTCGTTGGTTTATTTTTTTATTTTTGAAAAAGGAGCGCACTTTAGCCATGCCCTGTCTTTAAATGTTATTTAAATTTTTTGTTTTTAATCTAAAAAAATTGTAAATAGCGTTTTCGTGTCTTTTGCTTATGACTAAGTTTCATAATCTTCATAGAAAAAAACATATATTTTCAAAAAAATTATAAACGATCATAAAGTGCTTGCCATTCTACGCAAGAAATGAAAGGTTGAAAATATTATAAAAATTGAAAGTAAGTTATTTGAAACCTTCGAAGATATGAACATTTTAATCGAATAAATAAATTAATAATATTTTTTTGGCCAGTTGGTCGATTAGTAACGTGTTGTCTCTGGAGGAAGAGGTCTGAAGTTCAAATCTTGGGCCGGTCAAATCCAACACAGTGTTGCCAATGACGACTTGTCACTGCTACGACATTTTTTTAAAAGAAGCTGTGTGGCCCATGCACAATGACAAGAAGATAAGCCTCTAAACTCGTTACACGCTTCTGTGTAATACAACAAGTACAATAAAAGATTTGATTTGTTAAATATTCCAGCAGTCCGCTATTTCATCAGTAAAAACTTTTATTGCAAGTAACGACTGGCAAGTAACAGTATTTGAAAATTTCTATTTCACGACGCAAAAGTAAATGTTGGAGTTTATTTTTTAAATACCGGTATGTATAACCAACAGATTTTACCTATTGTTGTTCAATCTCTTCCACATCCAATGTGACTAATTTCAAGGTGTATAATCAACGATGTAATTCGACAAAAACACTGTAATGAAACGCTATTCATATGTTAGGTTATCTGCTATTCATTAATGAAGCAAAATATATTCTAGTTTCTAACCTAGCAGTATATCTTATTCCTAATTTATGTTGAACGTTAATTAGAAAGGCAACGTTGTTTTAGATAGCACAAGAATTTTTTTAAAGATACATAGTATAACTCTAATGTCGTATGACGAAAGCGGGAGAGTATCATCTCTTTCTCTTCTCTATTTTGGGCATTCTGCTCTTTGAAACGCCACGCCCACTCGCCAAAAAAAAAGAGCGCTCCCACTTCTACGCAATTTATGTATACCATTATATCAAATCATTTTATTTTTCATTATTTTGCTATCACACGAAAACAATCACAAATTATGCAAAATAATCATTTTTTCCAATATTCGAAAATTTTGCAAAGGAGCGAGTAGCAATAGAAAAAGAAGCAGCTCCTCTTGTTTTTATCTTTTTATTTAAAAAAAAAGCGCTTATTTTTTATAAGAAATAATCAGTTTTGGTCAAGGCGGGTTATTCTTAATTTTTATAATTTCAGCCACAAGTGTTCGTAACTTCGTGTTCGTAACTTTTACAAAGGTTTAAGAATTATATAAAACATAGTTACAAATTTACACGACATGTTTAATAATGTAATTATTGAATTTTTCTGGCACTTTCCTGCTTACTTTTGAAATTTTTTACTCAAAGCGGTTGCAAGAAAATATACTGAGGATAGTTAAGAAAGAGCAAACAACGAAAAACCGCACTTCACGTTTTTACGCAATTACGTGAGTGCTACGCGATGCATTTTTTTCTTTTTCGGAAAACTTTTTTTTCTATTTGTGTTAAGTTCCTTTTATTATGATATCACGCGATAACATGTTGAAAATTCAGCGAAAACTGCATTCGCAATAGTGCAAGGGCATTTGCAACAGCATGTAGAAATATTCTAATTAATATTGTAATTTACCCAGTAGCAAATTATTTTTATGAGTTATAATTTATATCACAAAATAGGCATAAAAATTTGCTATCAAATGGTACAAGTTTTTGTCTTTGAAAGCGTTAAAACAAAAAACTAATTCACATTTTTGTTGAAAACGGTCGCAAAGTGGCTGACCGACTGTAGTTTTCTCTGAATCATTGGCAATGTGCGTTTATGTAACACAGCTGGTCGACATGAAAATGTAAGATATTTGAAATCAAAAATGGCTTAGTAGAATCTTATGTTGATGAACTTCAAACTAGTCTAATGAAGACAACTTCATAAATTTTCATGTAAGCAGTAGAGGGAGGGACAATAATTTCAAAACACACTGTATATTAAATCTGCATTATTTGACACTAAAACTTTTTCGGTTAAATTCTTCAAAAACCTTCAGCCATAAAAAAAGTATGTTTTCTCAACATCACAGGTGACAGTTTCATGAAAAAACTCAACCATGTAGCTCAAAGATGTTATGCTAAACTAGAGCATGACATCACAAGCTATATCTAGGAATTTCCAATTTTAATGTTTCAATGTTAGATTGTGTTTGAATTTTTTTTTTTTTCCTTGTCTTCAATTGCAAAGTTTTTGTTTATGATTATGTCTTTGATGCTGTTTTGTATATTTAATTTATGATGCTGTTTAGTTGTCAACTTTTCTTTACTTTTTAATAGCTACCCATTCTGAAAATGTGATCCGTCTACTTAGGTCTAATAGTTCAAAAATTTAGTGGCCCTGTGTGAGGGGGGCTCCATTTTGGTACCCACAAGTTTTGTCAAATTTTATCTCTTCTTTAGATTGACCTACCCTAAAAACTTCACGTGTCCAGCGCCTGTGGTTAAAAACTTTGAATTTTGGCAGCCTTGTTTTGAGGGGAAACCCCTCATTTTGGAACCCTCAAACTTTGGTCAAATTTTATCTTTTTTTTTATAGTTACCGTACCTAAAACGTTTCATATACCCAGCTTAAAAGGTTGAAAGCTCTGAGTTTTGGAAGCCCCTGTTTGGGGGAACTCCCCATTTTTTGTTAGGTTTAGTTTATTTCTAATATCTATCCAGTCCGAAAGTCTGATACATCTACTTTTAATGGTTTAAAAGTTCAAAAATTTGGTGATCCTGTTTCAGGAAAACCCCCCATTTTGGTATTCCCAAATTTGGCCAAAGTTTATCTTTTCTTTATGTTTACCTACACTGAAAATTTCTTGTGTTTAGCATGAGTGATTAAAAAGTTCCATTTTTGACACCCTCGATTGCAGGGGAAAACTCAATTTTTCAACCCCAAATATTTTTCAAATTTTATCTTTCTCTTAAATTTACTTTACTTCAACATTTCGTGTGTCTGGCTTAAAAGGTTAAAAAGTGTGAATTCTGGAGGGCCTGTTTTGGAGGAACTCCCAATTTTTGTGAGGTTTAGTTCATTTTTAATTTCT
The DNA here is from genome assembly GCA_963965965.1 of Trididemnum nubilum. Lineage (NCBI taxonomy): Eukaryota > Metazoa > Chordata > Ascidiacea > Aplousobranchia > Didemnidae > Trididemnum > Trididemnum nubilum. Next base: position 1,512,251 of record OZ014478.1, on the reverse strand, counting down.
ATCCATTCCGAAAATTTGATTCATCCAGCTGTAGCGGTTTAAAAGTCCAAAATTTTGGAGAACCTGATTGAGGGGGATCCCTGTAATGTGGCACCCTCAATTTCATTCCCATACTAGTCCTACCTGAAATCCTCAATTGCTCTAACATTAAATATAGTTCATTTAGCGGTTTGAAAGTAGATTGCCGGAGAAGAAAAAGAAAAGAAAAGTAAGAAAAATAGTATTCAAGTTGGGGTAAACGAACATAACCAAAAGAAAGGTGGTTGATAGTGTGCTCAAAAATTACAAATCATTTTCCATCAATATCGGTTATTACTGAGATATTGGTTTAAAATCATCCACTTTTTGCCCATTTTCGACCAGTAACATTTTGGTCATGTGACTGGGCGGTCCCAAACTTGGTTTGCATAAAGCATTCATAAGCACCACATTGTGTACAAATTTTATCTTTGCACGCCAAGTTGTTTTTTTGTTATAGGTGAATCAATAAATTTTCAAGGCAAAAATCGTCATTTTTTTATGTTTATTTATGTGTCAATTTACATTCGTGTGACCTATGATCGCCAAAATTGGCACACGTGACGTTTTCATTAATTCTCATGATGTGTCCAAATTTCAACTTTCTAGGTTTAACCGTTTGCTCGTTATAAACAAATCATTTGGATTACAGTAGGTCAATTTTCAGATTTCTCAGGTTACATACTTACTTAGATAGGCTAGTAAAGTTTTCGAGCAATTGTATAGGTAGTTTGCAAAAAATTGCAACTGGCATCATGATGGAAATGTTCAATGATTTACTCCGCTTGAACAAGCGCCAGGTAGAATCGTTATTATGTGTTTAGCCTACTGTAACTAAATCTGGAATAATATTTTGATAAAGTAAAACTTGTGTACCGTAAGATGGGGATACTTTGCCCGGCGGGGTAACTTTGCCAATTTTTTTTAAAAATGTTATGAGCTATAGCTACTCCCATATGTTGTTAGAAAGAACTAGAACAATGAATGATGTTGTAACAAGGGTAGTGTATGAGGTTTCTTTTAAACACAGTTTCAGCTACATTTTTTTTCAGATATTGTACTACAGTATGAAAATATACATGGTGCAAAAAAAATTCCTTTCCGACTTTCACTGCCCCCCATTGTTATATAATTCAGATTTTTTAAATAACCTTATTTTCTGTTACCAATGTGTGTTTTGTGATAGACAAAAACACAATTTTTAAAAATCTGGTATTTTGCTATCTACAATTGTAGATATTGTTGATGAGCCCAAATATGCAGCTGGTATGGGGTAACTTTGCCCATCCACAAAAATTAGGTTATATTTTAAGTTCGGATACAAATTACCAGTAATTACTTTGATTAGATATTTTCTGTTCTTTAGGGTTATTGCACTGTTTTTTGTAACTCTTAGGTATACTTATGCTGTAAAACTTTGTGATTTTTTTAACTTTATGCTCTGTTGTACACTTAATACATATGTTCTATGCTGCTCAACTACGTGACTTTCTAATTCTGTCTGTCTGTAGTATATCTATGCTGTTAAACTATGATGTTTTCTGTTTATTTGGGTCCAGATGTTTTTTAAAAACTCATACAGTGGGCAAAGCATCCCCACATATTCACCAACATTGCCAATTAATTTGTTTTCACAGGTCAGGCAAAGTTGCCCCAAAACACGAGGCAACTTTGCTCACCCATATTTTTTAAAAAATTAAAAATTTGGAAGGTTGCCAAGATCCAGATTGTTTGTGGTTCATTAGTACCAGTATCTGCCCGTATCCTAAAAACAATTACTCATCTGCACTAAAACAGCTTTTGGAATTATTTTTCTTCAAACTTGAAAAGTGGGCAAAGTATCCCCATCTTACGGGAACTATTACCAGTACCAGTGATCCCAAATTCAATTTTTTAACTCCAATTTAATGAAAATAATATAGGTAAAGATGCTATCAATATAAACAAAATAGCTTTTACACTTCTAGGCCTACTCTGTAGCACAGATGGGTGCTATATTCTGAATTTGGGTAAAGCGATATTAGATATGTGATACTCTCAATTTTGCTTAAATCAATAGGCTGATACACGATACTTTTGATTTTTCTTAATTTGATATATTATTGCCAGTACACTTCAGCGATACTTTTTTCGGTGCATTAAATTAAATAAGCGTATTGTCAAATCACTAAACATTTATAATTTAAAACGCGTCTGCAAGTTTTTATGACTTGGTTGAATTTAAATTAAATGTCACTCATTTATTCAAAGAATATGTTACAGGACAGAGAGAATATGTCACATGATGGTGTTGAAACATCATTGTTTCTACATTGTCAGCCATTTGTTCAATTTTTTTCTTGGCAGAGGCTGCTGTTACGTTACGTAAGAATAAGAAAATCACTATCCTAGCCCGCTAGCCCTAAACCCAACCTTAAACCTAACCCAAAGTCTAACCCTAACATTAATCCTAACCCAAACTCAAAATCTAGCTCAAACCGTAAAGATAATTAAAACACAGAAATGAGCTGATGAGCGCTCACTCTTGGCTCTCTTATTCTCTTTATGGGCATTATGTAACACTAGCCACTTTCTTTTTTCTAAGAGGTGGGCACAAATAACATTTCACGAAAAGCACAATGCAAAGATTTTTTCAACCAGTAAAAGTGCAACTTTGCTATAAACTTATTGATTCAGTTGAAATGCAATGAAGTCCCCACTTGCGTCACATCATTTTGATATCAAGTCTTAGAGCAACTTGACTTCACAATTAAAATTACTAGACATAGTCTATGAGCTGAAAGCTGTAACGTGTCGTTTCGTTCCGACTCTCAGGGGGCTACTTTTTAAAGATAGATTTGAGAAATATACAGTCATACCAACTTTCAACAAAAAGTTCTCCACTCGAAACCCTGCAGTATTTTTTAAATGCTATCTTGAATATTGCAAAACGGATGAATATACCAACGGAAAATTACTGCGCAGACGTGCGCTAGACCGTGACGCAACCAATCGCAACGCGCCTTTGACGAGCAACTTTGGGGATTTCCCTCATCAGCTGTTTTGATCAATTAAAAGTTTCGAGCAGGACCAGCTCATTATATGGCATTAAAGTTACAGAATGAAGTGAACAAACGTGTAATCGGGCAAAAAAGATTGAAAGTGAGTGCACATACAACGTTTATCTGATCACAAAATGTACTACAATGCTCTGATATGAAGTTGAGGTGTTACGCGCAGTCTCAGAGTGAAATCATGGTATTTTCACTAGGCTATACGATAATTAGCTCTTAAGGTATAATTACTGGTGTAAGGTAAAAACAGTTAAGTACTGTACGTACCAATAGGCCTAGCTGGCTGAAGAAATTAACTCTACCAAAAGACGGTAAAGGTTATTTCACTGTCTATTTTAAGACAATATTCCTACTGTAAAGGCAGTTTGGCTGATAAACAGCGAAATTTCAAGCTAATCTATATTGCATCTTGGGCATATCGGTTAGCTTAACCCAGTTACATTATTAAAGTTCATCTGAAAGATTCAAATAAAACTGCTGTTGCACTGTTCTTGGTGCTAGTGGGAGGCAAGTACGGTATATATATATCGACAAGTTTGTAGCGAAGCAATTTAACTGAAAGAAGGTCATTTAAACACCAACAGTTCAGTTAAACCAATTGCAAAGGTAGGTACCGGTAGCCAAATAAAAGTAACAATTGAACTAAAGTGGTTATAGTTCAAATCAAATTAAGTGGTTTATGTTATTTTTCCAAACACAGAATGCAATACTGGCAAGAGGTAATACTGCATAAACTATACGGCTGGCTACTGCACATATGCTCATTAGTGGTAATATAAACTCATAAGCTACCACAGTATGTTAGGCAATTGGTACTTCAAAATTAGTGCTATGCTAAATTTAATGAAGAACTTTTTCATTCCTTTATGTGATCAAAGCAACAGATAAATTTTAAATGTGGAATGAACTGGAATCTTTATCTAACGGTATTTTGGGACAATTTTCGAAAAGTACTGTTGGTACCTGTAGGCCTACTAAAGAAGTCCCGCAGTTCTTTATCGAAAGTAAAAAAACACATGTTTGATTACAGCCCGATCTCTAAGAGCAGGTATGAGAACACTTGCGTTGCCAGAAAATTGCCAGGAACCGCTTATCAATATAACATTACCATGTTATCCTCCATTGCATCTCCATTATACCAACAGCACAGTTTCATTTTACAGTACATATGTAAAACTTCTGATAAAACTGGGTGCCATGGATTAATAGTTGATAGATACCCTTTTGTGGTCCCACTTTAACATACCGGTTCAAACCATCTGTCTGTGGTAGTTGCGTTGAGTGGCATTTTGCAATGTGACAGGTTTCTCAAAATTAGGCAAGAATTTTCTCGTTGTGCTTTGCATTCCTTTTGCAGAGCAATTTCTAGCACTAATGATTCTATTTTTCTAGCTGAATTAAACCAGGGCTTAGATGTTGTAGGAGCAGGACATATGTTTACCTCGTAGCCATCAGTAGCCATCGAACTATAATTAAGGCTGCCATCTAATTTTGTATTCTAATGTCATCATCACTGTTTTTGCTCAATAGATTCAGTGATCAAGCTTCCAATCTCAATGATAATGAGAAAATTTATGCCATATTTCGTCAAACGAGGTAGAAGAGAAGCTAATCTCCCAATACCCAATTTTCGAAAGGAAAAGATGAAGATGTTAGATGAAGAAATGAATAACTATTTGATTGACTAGTTATATAGGTGATTGTTGTCGTGTTTAATCTTTTGCCGTTAGTCCGTAGCATGGCAATTTGAAGGGTGTGTAAATAGAAAAAACTATCAAAAACACAGGACGCTACTTGAAGTATTGTTCATAAACACAGGACAATATTATTCTGTTTAAACATGCTGCAAATATGATGTAGCTTAAAGCTGGCGCCAAACTCGCAATCCTTAAGCCCGCAATTTAACGATGTGAAACACGGCGAGATACTGCTGTTCAGGTGAAGTTCTATAGTTACATTGATGGTAATTTGCTGTACAGCTTTTGCTTAAAGGAATGATTAAAAGAACAGTTTAGTAACTAACATAATGCAGTTTAGAAAATAGACTGCCAGTTAGGGAAATCCCCTGTATACGCACGCCTTTTTACAGTCGCATCAGAATGACGTAGGCAGTATTGCAATGACGAATCTATTTTTCGAGCACTTCGATTGGACGCGTTGTCTGAACCGTAACCAACTTCTGGCTTGCGTCGCTCTGACGTCACTAGTCTTGTATTCATCCGCTTTCCACATTCAAGGTCGGTTTAAAAAAATACTGCAGGGTTTCGGGTGGAGAACTTTTTTTTGGAAGTTGGTGTGACGATATATTTTCCCAATTTAGTTTCAAAAAGTAGCCCCCCGAGAGTCGGAACGAACTTTTTTTCTAGAGCTCGTAGAATTTTCAGCTTACAGACTAACATAATGCAAATACCACATTTTTGCCATTTTAAACAGAAAAAGAGTAGGCTAAGTAATTTGCAAAAGAAGGCAGACATCAATATTTTGATTGAAATGAAATCAAATTAAATTCAAAGTATGGAATTCTGCTATTAACCAAAAAAATTGTTGTAGATGTAAAGCGCAACAAATTTTAAAAACTACTGTATAGTTTTTTCGCAATTTGCGCTCAGAAAGCCAAATTCTTTAAAAAAATGCAGTGTTGAAAAATTGGGGTTGAGCTGTTGGCAATGCAATATTCTAGTTGAACGGCATAGGAATAGAACCAAAGAGTTTCCGCTTCCAGAGTCAAATTTACTGTCAGCCCGACAGATAATTACGTAAAATAAACCTGATTCTACTTAAGCTCGGTGAACACCAAACCTTTAGGCCTAGGCTTATACCTACTTTTTCAAGTTTTAAATAAATTCGTGACAACATAGCAAATTAAACTGCTGTTTGCACCATTTTATCTCTGAAATTATTATTGTCAATTGAATTTCAAGTATGTTACAATTTACCAGATGTAGAAACTTGATGTAGTAGCCTAACAGCAGCCTTGCTTTGGGTTAGTAGAGGCGTTGCTTTGGGTTAGAACTGAAAAAAGTCGCTAACAATGCTAAAGCTATCAATATCAGGGTTGCCAATAAAAATTATAAAAAATTATCACATTAGAGGCCCTTTCATCGTGTTTAAAGTAGAAGGTTTCTGCAAAGGCTTGGGTCAAGAAGGATGGTGTCAAGCCCAATCTAGTCTCTTGCGATTAGCCTAACTTTAAACACTCCCATTGATTTTGCCTTTAGTCCTCATTTGATACATTTTTTTGGAAAAGGTTTGGTGCACGTTCAATGCATGCAGACAGTTTGTAATAAAGCTTTATAAACTTAACCCTAATTCTAGCCCTAACCTAAACCCTAACCAAACCTATGACTGTAATAATCAAAATAAAAATTTTCAAAAATGATTAACTTCATTGGAATGTTTTTTATCAGATCAATTTCATTAGAATGCAAAGCACATTTTTGCTCTAAATTTAAGGACAATGCCGGGCTCGTCTACAAAAAATAACATGAAGAACTACCGAAAAAGAATAAATATCAAAAAAGAAATTAAATTCTAACTGATTCAAAAAAAAAAAATTGCAAGAAAAATTGCAGCAATTCTGAGACTTCTAGTGCTGTTTCAAACTGTGCAGGCAACTAAAAGTTTTTTTTTTTGCTCTCATTCAAATGAAAATGCTTTCGCATTTTTATGATGCTGCAAAAATGCATTTACTTAAGCAGGCAATAAAACTAGTTTTTTTATTGCCTGCTTAAGTAAATGCTTTAAGTTTTACACATTTGTTTTCCATAATTGACATCGATGCTCTCAAAATTTACGAACAAAGGAGGCTAAAAATTGGCAAAAAATTAAGAACAGCCAGCCACAACTCAAAATTTACTGGTTCTTATAAAAAGAATAAGTGTATCCTGAAAACTAAAAAAAAGAGGAAACATTGCTGAAAACTGGACATTAGGGAGGTTTTATCTGATATTTGCTAGCAATAAAACTTGATAAGACTTACTGTTACTCATGGCGCTTTGGTGGACTTATTTGTGATCACCTATGAATATAACGTTACGTAATGACCATAATGTGAATAAGTGGGCAAATGGTGGGAACCTACTGACTTTTTTAAAATTAACGTTAAGGTTTGGGTTAGGATTAGAGTTTGGGTTATGTTTGAGGCTGGGGTTAAAGGGGCATTGAAGTCTAATTTTTGAATTTTAACACCAAATTTATAAAAAATGATTGATTAGCAATGTTTTTGTCCCCTTTTTTCATTGTATGAGGTTAAATAACTTCAAGGGAAAAGATTTTAAAATAAGGGAAAAAATTTTGCAGGGGCAACACTACATCAAATTTGCATAAGCGATTTCAAAACCAACTTTGCCAAATTATAGGTCTGGGAGTGACGATGTGCCTTTGGCAGGTTTTCTGCTGTGGCTTTGGTACTTAGATGAGTTTTCAAAAGTATAATTCATCTTAGTAGTTTAAATTTGCATCTTTTAGCACAAGCATATTTGATTTAGTGCACTTAGAAGAAAAAATGAAAAGTAGGCCTATTTTTGGCCTAGTTGTTCTTTGTAATTATCAGGGTAAACCAACCTGTATAAATTGCTGTAGGTTAGACTAGACTTTACTGTTTTTGATAATTTCTTAATACGCTAGGCTTACATATCGTAAGTAATGATAAATGTCATCATTAATAAGCTAGGCTTACATACCGTAAGTAATGATTAATGTCAGCTGGCGTGCAGTAGCCCCAGTAACAGTGACACCAAACATAGACAAATTTTTAAAAAAGTGAAAAAAATTCTAGTACGAAATCTGAAATAAGGGAAAATATGAATGCAATAATCTTTTGATGTACGGTAGTAATCGTAGAATTCTGAAGTTGAGCTCAAAAATTATTTTAAAAATACAAATTTTGTTTCAAATGCAAAAAATCAATAAAAGTTAGGCTTCGATGCCCCTTTAAGGCTAAGATATTGATTATTTATCCTTACATAATGTAACAGCAGCCTCTGCCTTTATTTAAACTTATGAAATTACCTTTTGCCAGAAAATAGCCAGGTGGTCTTTTACCAACAGTCTAATATATTTGAACATTTTTTGTTAGTGTAGCAGCACTCTGCAAAACTACTAAAATGTACAAGACCATAAGAATCGCAACCACGGGGTTCTTGTGCTCATGTATGTTTTAGCAGCACCCTCATTGTGACCAAATCTTTATGAAAAAATTTTTTGAATTACCACAGTTTGATAGAAATGCTAATTGCTAACTGTTGAAATTGTTTTCTTTTCTGTCGCTCTTATGTACATTTTAAATTTAAAGTAACAATTTTTTGCCATCAGGTTACCCAGCATTTTTTGCCAGCAATGATTTCATTTTGGAGCAAAACTATCTTGTGACATTTAGTTATCAACTGTATGTCAACAAATACACCATAATATCATTGTTGTTGCAATCTGTCATTAATCTGCTAGATCCCATGTAATTACGATATGTCCAAAAATGATACACTTTTGAAGCAATATTAACAGTGTCATTCTCTCTCCTAGATGTGTCATTGACAGTGATGGGCACAGCGGCGCTGTTCACCAGCTTCGCTACTAGCGGCGCTACTTTTTCGGTAGCGGTAGCGGCAGCTCCGCTGCTTTTTTTCGTCACCAGCGACAAGCGGCAGCGCCGCTGTTTTTTTAGCCGAAAAAGCGGTAGCGCTTCAGTCAGTGGCGGATCTAGAAAATTTTGGTGGGGGGGGATTTTAAGCACAAAACCTCAAAAATTCGGATGTCTTCACCGAAATTGAGAGTGATTTTTCGACCAAATTCAGAAATTCAAACGTTTTTTTCGCCCAAAATCAGGTGGTCTCCAAAAAAAAAAAAGGTCTTCACCAAAATTGAGAATGATTTTTCGGCCGAAATCGGAAATTCAAACGTTTTTTTCGCCCAAAATCAGGTGGTCTCCAAAAAAAAAAGGTCTTCACCAAAAGTGGGAGTGATTTTTCGGCCGGATTCGTTAGGTTTAGGCTGGTTGGGGAGGATGCATCCCTAACTGGAGCCGAATAATTCGAAACAGAGGCTGATTTTTCGGCCAAAATCGTTACTTTTAGGCTGGTGGGGGGGGATGCATCCCCCCCATCCCCCCCCCTAAATCCGCCACTGGCTTCAGTGCTGTTTTTTAAGCAAATTTTCTGCCGCTACTGGTAATAAACTCCTTCCAAGACTTTTTAAATTCACATTTTCACACGTTACCGTTTAGAGTCTCTACTTTCCGCTTCTTTTCGCTCTGCTCTTGTTACCTCGTTATTTCAGTTTAATTGAACATACAAGACCTTTGTGACGTTTTAATAGGCGAGTTTTATCGCACATGGTCGATTTTTTCTCAATCAAAGTTGAACAAGTAATGTGGTCTAGTAGCTGGTCAATTTGAACTGATAAAACCGATTTCAGTAGAGTCGATTTCGAGCAGTATCTCTTTAACGAAAATGCTATAATTAGATTTCGATAAATTGCTTGAAACTTGCAGATCGCAAAGACGGTTTTCCGCGATATTTCCTCAAAATGCTAGCATTTAGCAAAACAAATGAAGATGATTTGCTGGCAATCTGGTCACAGACCACAGTATAGATCGTGCGCTGCGAATAGAACAGCACAGTACCTGGCACGGAGCCAGAGTAGTGTGTTTGGGGGGGGCACAAAAACTCAGGTGGGGTGACGCTTACGCAGCCGAGACCAGACGAATTCGGAATGCTGCAGCGATCTGGTGAATATTTCGCTCCAAATCCTATGTTATCCTTCTTTAGTGTGGAGTTTGCCCTCAAATTTGAAGGTGAAGACCAAAAAAAAAAAAGGTCTTCATCGCAAAATCTCAGGCTACTTGATCTGTCTTGCTGTTTCATAGAAAAAAGCGTATGTGGTGACCTGTTTTTGGGCAAAAGTTTGCTAGTAGTGCTACTACAAAAGTATACTCTCGCTTGGGGAGCACAAGCAGTGATTTGGGGGGACACGGCTCGAAATGCCATCCCCCATGCATAGGCGTAGCCAGGATTTATGATTGGGGGAGGCCCAAACCAAAAATCACATGCAATAAAGTCATCAGAAATTTTTGAAAGAGGAACTTTTTGTTGGACAAAGATATCGTAGAATGGAAGATCAGAAGCCGTGGCCTGGTTTGGCACTTAACTGAGAATTTTCTAAAGAGAGAGGGCTTAAAGCAAAAGTTACAAATGAAAATATCTAAATTGGGAGATTTGTGTAAGAAAACTAGTTTACTCAAACGTATCACAGACGAGGATCTGGGGATGAAGTCCCCAGTCGCTGGGCGATTTTTTGGAATTTTTTTGAAAAAAAAAGCTATTTTAATGCTTTTGGATCACATTTCGCACGTGTTCAGAACCATTTGAAAGAACTAGATTATTAGCATTTGAAAGCCAATTGAAAAAAATTGAATTGTTTCAATCCTCCTTTTACGTATAATTTGATCGAAAATACGTTTGTAATTTTGCAGTTTGGGGTTAAATTTTATACGTATTTTAGTAGTAAATAATAATCCACTCGAAGATTTTCCTTATTTTTGTTTTGATATAAAAATAACCAGTTGTAGGAGAATATGTACTGTCAAGAGGCCCAAGGCTCCTCAATTTAAATTCGATAATTTGTTCAATGAGCATTTCTCCTAGATAATTTTTTTTCAAAAGCATTTTTTAGCGTAAGAACTAGCGAGGTGGATGGAGGTAAATTGTTATTGAAAATCGTACAATAGATAGTTACGCTTAATTACCATGTTATTTCCCGGGCCGGAATAACATTGAGCGGGGCCCCTGGCACTTTAAAGATTTTCGCAACATCTTCCTGCCAAACATAAGTGTAGACCAAAAATAAAGTGTTGCTACCTGAGCGCAGGGCTCCTAGCACTGTGCCATATGGTAAATCGCGCCCTGTTATTGCATTACGTTTTTAAAAAGGTTAGATGAGAGCTCGAGGTAGCAACTTTTGTGATAAAAACCCTTCATTTCAGCCGGGTTATACATTTTAATTGATTGGCAAAAATTGAATTTGGAGCACCCGGGCCCCCTAGTCGTCAATATTATTGTTAATTACTGTTGTACGCAAAAAATGCTGAAAGAAACTGAAACTGAAGAAACAATAGTTTTTTTCTGTCACACTTTAATCATAGGTAGCATTTCAATTAGAGGGGTCTCGGGCGCCCTCGGCCCCCCCGCTCTGGCTACGCCGGGCCTGAGTAGTTACGTCAATGTGTAGTAACATAAAATTTTGCTACGATAGTTAACAATAAAACTAAGAATTGAATTTATAGTGCGCTGAGGATTGAATTAACAAATTGAATCAGGTAATAAATAAGCTTTAAAGACAACTTAGTTATGGAGTTATACTCGTAGAAAAAATACTCAGTGTAACATGAATCGCTTTGAGCATCATTTGCTTAACATGTATGTCATTACTACGTATCTCCTTCGATTTCGTGAACACCAATATCTTAAACGCTCGATCTATTTTAGTGTCAAAGTTGGACAAAATCATCGCAGGAACGTGAATCAAGGTGAGTTTACACAGTATCCGTTTTTCGTCCGTTTTTGTACGTTTTTGCTTCTCCGTGAAAAAGTATGCACTTTTTCATCCGCATTTTTGTAAGTCCATATCCGCACTAAGTAGACTGTTACGTATAGATAAAAATTTTGTTCAAAAATTTTGTGTATGAACGACAAGAGCGATATTTCAAAATAAGGCTGTACCTCTTTACAAAAAACTTTTTTCGGAAAACTTTTGTCTAGTATGTGACAGTCTGGTTAGTGCGGAAATGGACGTATAAAAATGCGGATGAAAATGGGCATGCTTGTTCAAGGAGAAGGAAAAATGTAAAAAAAAAACGGACGAAAAACGGATACTGTGTAAATTCACCTTCACCTACCATTTCTTCAAAACTCCTAGAAATGTTTTGGAACTCGGTCGATTGATAAATTTTCCTTTCGGATCTCTACGCGAAGAATTATTTTTTGTGGTTGAGGGCCGAGAGTGTGGTAAACAAATTGACTACTTCAGAGCTATAAGAGCCGGGACAGAATTGTATAAAAGCTCAATACTGTATGTCATTGTGCTTTAATGGCAAAACCTTAACTTATTGGAGTCGATATTTCTTATTGCCTTTTGTTTGTGTAGAAAATGCGATAAGGAGTTTAGCTTCCTAGCGTAACTTCCAAGGGTAACTTCCTAAGTAATTTCTAAAGCGCTGGTTTAACCAATCAGCATTTTGAAATGCTTGTTTTTTTGAAAGGAGCAGGCCAACAACTTATTAAATGGTGATTAGCTTACTTGTCTACCATTTAAGCCTGCTAATGCCGATTGTAACCTGAACCGATGTCTTGAAAGCTTGAATAATTAACTTTCGTAAATAAAGTTGAAATTTCACCATTAGGGAGTAGATTCCGTATTTGAATGCCATCGTTTTTTTACTATTTATTTTTTTAAAGTAGCGGCAGCGGCCGCTGTTTTGCATGCAAGTAGCGGCAGCGGCGCTGCTTTTTTATTTGAATAGCGATAAGCGGCAGCGCCGCTGCTTTTTTTTGCCAAAAAGCGGCAGCGCCGCTACGTTTCAAGTAGCGGGTGCCCAGCTCTGGTCATTGACAATCATCTTAATTTCAGGTTTATTACCAAATTCTCAATTTTGCAATGATAATTTCATCTGCATTGATGATATGGAAAGGACTAATGGTAGTGACTGGAAGTGAAAGCCCCATCGTTGTTGTGCTCAGGTATGGCTAATCATTTTATCCATGGTTTACGAATACTCTAATGGCATCACCTAAATTGCCCGTTGATTTCTAATTAATCAGCAAAAGATTATCAAGAGAAATCCACATCTTTTGTAATAGCTTCTGTAGTTAAGCTGACGATAATTGAGCTGGAGGTTTGAAATAATACTGTTGAAGCATAACAATGCTGGTCAGTTGGAATTGCATAATCGTCATCTCCAAAGCAATTTGGGATTTATTCAGTCTGGCTCCATAGTTGGCCACTTAGTCAAGCTTGCCAAGTGGTGATTTGATTCAATCAAATTCATCTTCTGCTTTTGAGAAACTACGTATTATGTTGGAAATCCAACGCATTTTAACAGGAGCCACTGTACTCTGGTTTTATTAGTGGACTTTCATGTTGTTTTTTTGTGCTTCAGTGGCAGTATGGAGCCGGCTTTCTTCCGAGGCGACCTCCTCTTTTTGACCAACTATCGGGAGGACCCAATCAGAGCTGGGGAAATTGTGGTTTTCAAAATTGATGGTCGAGATATCCCCATTGTGCACCGGGTGATAAAGCTTCATGAAACGTACGTAAATACGATTATTTTGACAAAAATTCGGACTCAGGTTGAAAGGTGTAGTTGCTTTGCTCGCTGTTCGGACGATGGTAGTTAAGGTAATAGTTTAGATTTATGACTTTGGTTTAGAATCAACAATCCCCTTCAAGTGTTTCAACATGTAAGTAATAGTTTCTTGTGAGTTGGAATATATTTTTACAAGAAATATTCTGTAAGAATATCATGGGATGACGCATAAACAAAATATTAATTTGATTGTATGATAAATTAACTATGGGTCAGATCGTAATAATTGAAGCCATCAATGCAACCAAAGGCTTCGGTTGCATTTCACGATGCAGATTGTATGTAATGCTAGTAAGCGTTGTTTCGGTCAGAGTTGCATATTTAGTATTTCCAAATATAATTACTTAGTGAAACCGGCAAAATCAAACTACTGACCAAGGGAGACAACAATGAGGTGGACGATCGGGGCCTGTACAAGCCGGGCCAGCTGTGGGTGGAGCAGGACCACATCGTCGGCCGTGCCAGAGGCTTTGTCCCATATGTTGGCATGGTAACTATTCTGATGAACGATTATCCGAAACTAAAGGTACGAAAAAAATTAATCCTGATTTTCAATTCAATTTACCCATAGGCATTGCTTAAATTACCGTTCAGCACTAGTTCAATCCCGGTCTTGTCGATCGGTTACATGTTCCACTCGTTGAACGGAAGATATGAAGTTCGCATTTCGGACACGGTGTCGTCAGCAGCTTGCCAATTGTTCCTTCAAAGCGGTGTTGCCCGGGCGCAATAACGCAGAGATGGGTCCCGCCAACTCGTTACACGCTTCGGTTCAATTCAGCGAATATAATGAAAATGTGGTGCAATATAATTCTATGGACATTAATTAGCTTTATTGTTGTCATAAAATAATCGTATGTTTCAATCCTAATATATTTTCGAGGCCTTCGTTGTTTTTGTCAACGAGAAAAAATTTAGTAGTCCGTGCATCTTACTCCCAAAACCTTTGCTATGTTTGCGGTTGGAAAATTGCCTCGACTTCTGAAACCAGTGACTAGCTAAAGCTGCATTAAAAATTGTGGTACCGCTCAAGTGTTTGATTTTTTAGTATCTGGTGTTGGGATTACTTGGAGCTTTCGTCTTACTACATCGAGAATAGCGAAGGACGCCCGTCTCCACTGTATGGACATGAAAAAATTGCAATATTGGTGTGCAGTTTCAACGGAATATTTGTGCTTCTGGGAATACTTAATGCGTTGTACCGATTTTAAATTACATTGCCAGACCTTGCTGCTCAGTAATAAATTTCAATCTGCCATGACTCATTGGCTTGCAGGCCGAATCGGGCTTAAGAACATTTTAGTTAACAGGGTCTCATCAGTTTTATATTGTGCAGTTTTACAAATCTGAAATCTCCAGCCACTTAAAATCACTGCATATTGTCAGCAAAAAGTCGCTTTCAACTCCTCTATATTTTTTGTAACTTTAGCATATTTGGTTTGATTATCACAGTGAATGATTTTTGTCGATTTGAAGTTTGGGCCTAGCTAAATGTCAATAGAGTTGTCAAACTTCATGCGCTTTTTGCTTCTTACAATAGGTACAACTTGTTGCAAGAGAGCAGTGCTACTGTAGCACGGCTATATGCGTCAATCTTGAAGAATAAACTTTTTGGACTAACGGAAATCCAGGGATTAGTAACAAAGTTAATGAAACGCAACTTTCGATGTGCAATGAATATTGTTTTTAGCTCAACGTTAAATCTATTTAAACGGCAACGGCGAAATGCATCTTTTCTCTGAATGTTTCGTTTCGAACCGCCCGTTTTTAAGTTATTAATGTCACGTTTACTGGGTTCTAATTAAAGTATGTTGTTAGTGGAATTACTGTGTTTCTGTTACAGATAAATATTAATTTTATCAGATTGCACAATATACGGTCGATATTTTACCAGATGCAAAGTTGCATGGGATGTAATGTGAGCCTCTGTAAGTGAATAAGACTAAACCAATTTTCCTAAATAAGTTTCCATCAGAGATTGGATGTTGCTAGCAGCACTGTTGCCTAAAAAAGTCACCAAAAGATGCGTCGATCAGCAAATATCTCCATCGGTGCCGGAGCCAATTTCGTGTGGTTTTATTCTCATTTTAACAAACGTAACAACATGAAAACACGAACTGTACAGCAAAAGGTCAAATGCATTCACTATGTATGATAAGACGCCTCAAATTTTCAACAAAGACGCTGCTTTTTCACGTAAAACCAAACTGGCAATTTTTATTTCCTATTACAATACAAAATTGTTCATCAAAACTAAGCAGCTAACTCCTCAAAATCGAGAATTTGATGTGAGCAATATGATTGGTGTTGGCCGGCCAATCAGCATTAGTTATCGCCGACAGCCCGATCACGTGCTTGTAGCTTGGCAACGATTCGTTCAAGTTGTCGCTTGGCTTCGCATTGTGGGAAATTATCCATGTTGTAATATTGCGGAGCGATCTTGACCAACCTGAAAGTCAAAAACGCAAACTGAACAATGAAAAATCTTCAAAATTAGATCTAGTTCGGTTGGCAGGTGTGCTGTTTACTGTCAGATGAAGTTCGACTAAGTTGGATAACACATAATAGCCTAACGATAAAATGTTAAACTACGTCATAGTAGCATGTTTTAGACTTTGACAATAGCAACTTAGGTGTGGTTAAAGTAAAACGGGACTCCCAACAGAGACCTTGCGGTGCGACCACTAATCAAACCTCTCACCATTCCGGCTTTACGTCAGTACAGGTCCTGATGTAATTCTTTGTGGTGAGTACGAACTCGTTGTACACGACCCATTCAGGTTTGTGGTCCAGGCACGTGGAAGGGTGGAGCTGGACCACCTGGTTGTCCTTCACAGTCAGATAGTGACCAGTCCGCTCCAGATGGGCAACCTGAGTGGAGTGAGTTAGTTTGCTTGCAAATTGCAAAATAAAGTTCCATACAGATGGTTTCGAATATTAGCTTCATTACTTTTGCAGCACAGTCAAACATTCATCATGATTATAGAAAACTTCGGTCTTCTGAAATTGACAAGTTTTACGCTTTCAATCTGAATATTTCACCAGCACTGCAACCAATTTCACCACCAGCTTCCCCGACACGTTTTTCCCCTTTTCCCAGCAGATCAGTAATTCCACTAATTAAGCCCGACATTCTATCCATTTCCGAAAATTCAAGCTGGTGAAAGTACAGTAATACATCAGCAAGGTATGTTTAATAGGATGTTTCATTTTTTCATCAATTTCGAGAAAAGCTTAGTTTGGGCGATTTTATGACGGGGTTTTGGGTACAAGCAACGAATCGAGCGTTTTTTTTCGATTATGACGTCATTCACCGGTGGCACCGGCCGTTTGAAGTTTATGACGTCATATGAGGCGCCGAAATTAGCATATCTCGCGAACGGGTCGGGTTAGGAACTTTATATTGGTGTCAAACGACGCAGAATAGCCGGTTTCCTATCTGCTCTTAATACATTTCATACGTCTATCTGCTACTACAAACCGATAAATCAAGAAAAACCGTGTCTTTTAGAAAAATTTGAAATTTTTAACACTACACAGCAATTGCTACAGTTTTTGGTTAGTTGTAAGGATCTAGAAGTTTTTTTTTATATGGCTCAGAATCTTAGTTTTTGAGTTATGTTTCCGATCTTGTTTTGCAGACTTCTTTACTTACACCAGATTTTATTTAGCTCAAGTATCCAGCTCTTTCATGCTCAAGATACCGGTATTTTTAACATTTTTTATTACCGAAGTTCTAATTCACCTAAGAGATGATGGCTGACTAGCGTACCTCTTCCAAATCTTATAACAAACAATTAGTAAGAGAACAATTTTTAATAGTAGATAACATTAAAACATAAAGCATAACACATCAAACAAAGACGGCAATGTGATTTTTAAAACCGCATTATTTTTGCAAATATTCCATTGCACATAAATATGCTCTAATCTTCACATCGACTAAACCACTTGCAGCATTGTCACTAATTTTACTCTGTACAATTGATCTCAATTTACCAATTCTTCGTTCAGTGGAACGGTTGTTGTTATCAATTGTTTTCCAAAAACTGGGACAAACCGAAGTCATGGTGATGCAGGGTGCATTTTTACTTGCGGAAGTGAAAAAATGACGAAGACGGGAGGTCCGATCTTGCAAAAGAGCTCGAGTATTGACCACATCTGGAAACGAAGCAGTTTTTACAGCTTCCATGCAGTATGGTGGCACTTCAGAGAACACACTGAGGGAAACGTTTTTAGGTGAAAGCCAATGAACAGCATGATCCAAAAAATACTTGAAAACAACATCAGCAATTTCTCTATCAATTTCTTGGTAGGAATTCAACAAATCTCTCTGAAAGAGAGTTAACTGTGGTCCTTCAGCAGCTTGTGGTTTCAAATGCATCATTATGAAAGATGGAACATACACAGAAACAATGTAAGAAACCAATCGTTTCAGAGTCGTTTGCTGGTGGCGGTTTAGCTTATCATAGTAAAACAGCAGAAGTCGCAAATAGCCATTTGCGGTTGTTATCCACCTTGAACGACTAATAGATTCTTGCCGATAAGCAAGAAAAATGATAAGATTTTCCGGCACATCCATAATTAAATAGCTTGCCAGAGTCAGCATCACCATTTGGTCACTGCGAAACTTGTCATCTGTTTTATGATCGGATTTTAATTGGCTAAACCATTCCACTTTTGACTTTATATGAAGAGAAGCAATTTGAGTGGTTCGGATGTCAAGTCTTTGTCTTGAAAGAAGATCTTTCATGTTTGGCTTGCCAATATTATGTATCAGATTCATAAGTGCATCACCTTCTAGCGAAGATGGACCCTTTGTAATTCCCTCAAGAGATTGAATGACATGCGACAAATATATCTCGTTCACATGGAACAAACACTCGAGTGTGTGAATGCCATGTCCTACCTTTTCTTGAAAGTACTTTTTTAAACGGACATTTACCCCTGACTTCTTGCCAGTATTAACAGCTGTAGTATCTGCCATTACCGATACAATCTTGTTTATGTAACCGCCACAAATTTGATCTACAATGGTTGCAAATATAGCTTCTCCAGTAACAGACGATGTTTTTGGAAAAGATTTAACACCCATAACATGCTCCGACTTGATGGTTTGATTGGAACCTACACCTTGACCTAGAAAAACGTACCTATCAACTTTATTGACTACTCGACCATCATAGCAAAGCTGTAGAGCTTCAGCTCTGTTTAAGGCAGCTTCACACTCTTCAAGGGCAGTTAATCTGAATTTCTGGCGCTTGCGAAATACAGTAGAAGCTGAAGCAGCAACAGCATCTTTTCCTACAACAGAAAGAATAGCATCCGACTGTTGACGAACAGATAACATGCGCTTGTCTGCACGCACGCAACTCTCATCCTTTAAGTGCAACGATTTTCGTTTTATGGATTTTTTTCACCAACCGGTATATCTACTGGCGAATACTCTTTAGCATCGCCCTTATCTTCAGTTGGATCAGCATCATCGGGATCAACTGTAATATTAAATGTTGTAGCCAAAGATGAGGAAGTACAAGGTTCATCATCCTCCGAGCTGTTCTTGGGTTTATGAGCTAACCGTTTTAAAAACTGCTTTGTGTGAGTTAAGTCTTTACTGGCAGAAATCATCATTCTACGTTCACCTCGTTGATCCTTCAAGAAAGATGCTTCCTTTTCAGGTACACGATCTT
Source organism: Trididemnum nubilum (assembly GCA_963965965.1). NCBI lineage: Eukaryota > Metazoa > Chordata > Ascidiacea > Aplousobranchia > Didemnidae > Trididemnum > Trididemnum nubilum. The sequence goes on along the minus strand of OZ014478.1, from coordinate 1,493,133 downwards.
CGAATGGGCAAGGGCACAGCACTTTTGTTTGATGGATCTTTGGATGATCGCTAATTTTACATTTGCACCTGCTCAAATCAAACAACTCAAATAACCATTTTTAACCTGATAAATCCTTTTCTTTAGTCTTTCTAACTCTTTTTAGAGCAAGGGTATACTTTTTAATGAGTTCCTTTAGTTTAGTTTCAACTCTTTTTGTGGAAATAATTGGAAGACTGGCTTTCCCCCACAACCCAATCACATCACTGATCAGTTGATTCTTGACGTCAGTAAAGTTTGGTAATTGCAGCAAAAATTTTGGATTGCTTTCGGATTCAGATCTCCTCAAAAAGTTATAATAACCTAAGACTTCTGCTGCTAACGGCAAACGGTCACCTTTCAAATCCTCGTCTAATTTTTGGGTACTGGCTGCTTCGTGCCTAGTAACTGGCATTTTGGAAACTTTAGCTCATATTATATGTCACTCGAAAACTGATTTAGCAATTGATTGCGACCGCAATAATGAAATGTTCTATAATTTTATTATGTCGTAGTAACTAACATATTGTCCGCTAACAAAACTTATTGGGCAAGCTAATTGAACAAGTTTCAGAGCTGCCAATTGCGATAAAAAGACCAATATTTTGCTAAAAAAACGGTTTTTCTTGATTTATCGGTTTGTAGTAGCAGATAGACGTATGAAATGTATTAAGAGCAGACAGGAAACCGGCTATTCTGCGTCGTTTGACACCAATATGAGGTTCCTAACCCGATCCGTTCGCGAGATATGCTAATTTCGGCGCCTCATATGACGTCATAAACTTCAAACGGCCGGTGCCACCGGTGAATGACGTCATAATCGAAAAAAAAACGCTCGATTCGTTACTTGTACCCAAAACCCCGTCATAAAATCGCCCAAACTAAGCTTTTCTCGAAATTGATGAAAAAATGAAACATCCTAATGTTTAATGCAAAATCCGAAACAAAACCTAGTTCTACCTGCATGAAGAAGCCGGCAACAAGCGCCTTCCTGATATTTAAGTAATAATCCCTGCTCGTAAAGTCCGTGCTGCGTCTGGGAAGAGCAAAGCGGTCCATGATGCGGGCCAGTTGCGTGCGTACGTTGTCGCAGTGCGCCATTGAGCGGTTGTTAATAAAGTTGTCGAAGCACCACGTGGGGGACGCCTGATCTGAAATGAGCAAAATTAAATTTATACATGGAATTTCAGACCAGTGGTGGCCAACAACATAAATCACCTTGCAACTTCTGAATCAAAACAGACCAACTAAATCTCAATAGAGTAAACAAAGAAAATCTGTGCGTCTAACAAAGTTATTTGTAGTTAATAACAAAAGGATGGGAAATGAAGGCGTGGAACATGATCATCAAATTAGATATAACTTTTTGTCTGAACTGCATCCTGATAAGGCTTTGCAATTTTTTCACTGCAGCAATCGAGTAATAATGGAGACACTTCAACTTTGTACAAGAAAGATCATGTGTTTTTAAAGAATGTATGTCTAGCTAAATTTAAAACATACAATTAAGAAACATTTCTCCAATGAACATCACAATCGCTTACTTTGTTTATACGCGTGATAAACGTTGAGCATTGTGAGGTGATCTCCATCGATGTGGGCAAACCTCATCTTCGCCTCATCTGCCGCTTTCTTCGCATCACCGGGTCGCACAAAACACTGGGGAACTGACCAATCAGAACAGGGGACGCGGCCACGTGAGCAGACGCGTCACGCCCGTAAATGTTAGTTCAAAAATACTTAAATTCTAAATAAAATACAACTAGCAAAAAGACTAACAACTCACAAAATAATATACAAAGTGCACTTAAACACAGCCAATCAATCGCACTAAATCTCGAGTAAATTTTAGATTTCACGTTTCCTGACTGGTGCGAATTAGTTTTATGCTTCAAACTCCTTCAAGATTCTAGCCATTCATTGCTTAACAACCAAACGTCAGTTTTTTGAGAGAAATGCAAGAACAAAGGGCGGGTCCACAACAATGTCGACCAACTTTGTAGGAGATACGGGAATGGACTCTCCGGGAAATCAAGAAGACTAAAATGCTTCTAGTTTTTAAGGATGAAAAAAGCCTCATAATAGTTATGGTATACTCCAACAATAAACCAAACTAACGAAACAGCTGAGAGTTTGCAACATTCAAGAGAATCGACCAAAGGTAGCCTCACCTGACAGCATGGCAGTGATACTGAGGATTTCGTTAGAGCAATTGTATTCGCAGCTCGCCACCAGCATCTTGGAAAGTTGGGGATCAAGAGGAAACTCCGCCATGATCGCCCCCAACTCCGTCAAATCACCGTCGTCATTGAGAGCTGCCAGGTAGTTGAGAAGTTCCAAAGCGCGCATCAGCGTCTCAGGGGCTGCAATTCAAGAAAATAAACTTCAAGGCCAACTCATGAAAACAATTCAAGTTGAATGATTCCAACGATGAAGTTGCTTCAAAAAATGCCTTCACCAGTAAAATCACATGAGCATAAACCACATAACCCAGCAGCTTTTTCGATCGAGAAGTGGAACAAAATGGTGTTTGGTTTTGGCCCGATCTACTGTACATCTGGCGTAAAATTGTAAGCGTGCGAGTGAATCCTTTTTAATTGAAGAAAATTTTTGTTCGCTCTGCAGTCAGCACGCCGCCTTCAAGAGTGAAATTTCTCTGATGCGATCGTACGCCTAAGTATCAAAAAAACAGGCGTAAAATAGTTCATCTTCCTACCCGGGGGGTCCATGAAGTCAAAATGCACCAAATCATCGATTCCTAGTTTCTTCAAATGCAAGACGACAGAGCCGAGATTGGATCGGAGAATCTCAGGATAAGTGTTTTCCTAAAAACAACCAAGTGATAACTAAGTAGTCTATAACTACAGTCGGTTTGATTTTTCTACGGCTGGTCTTTTGTTTTAAAATGTTACGTTTGGTAGTCGGGAGAGCGTGTATGTCACAACACTTCTCCATGATGGCTGTAAACTCCTTTTTATTCTGTTTTACATATGAAAATAAAGAGCGATCACTACCTGCATTTCAGTCTTGTAAGCTTTCTCTGTGTACAAACGAAAACATTTCCCCGGTCTCGTTCTACCGGCTCGTCCCGACCGTTGCTGAGCACTCGCTTTGCTAATCGCCGACACAAGTAGAGATTCCACTCGAATACGAGGGTTGTAGACCTGGCAGAATTAAAAAACATAATCTTATTTCGGCAACCGAAGTTTTTTTTGTTTTTGACTAGCAAACTCAGCTTATGACGTAATGCCTTTTTTCTATTACGATTTAACATTGCTGCCTTTTGCGGAGATCTGGCGGAACTTCAACTAAACAGCCTAGCAACACACCGCCGCTATAGTATTTTACCTTTTGCTTGGAGAATCCGGGATCGATTACGAATACGATTCCATCGATTGTGAGTGAGGTTTCGGCAATATTTGTGGACACCACGACCTGCGGAAGACAGCAAATGTTACCAAAGTTAATTCGATGAGTTAACGCCGCTAAATTATTTGCAACGTTGACGAAAGCCAAGAGTTTAAAAGTGAAGGAGAGCATAGCCATAAAAGCATTGAAAGGCTCAACCTAAGTTCTCAGCTGCCTTTTTTCTTACAAGCTTTAGTAGTACGCGTTCAACTTTCACGATTTAGGTAGAAGTTCTAGTTCCATGCTTTCAAATAAAGGACAGACACAAAACTTCAGCTAAATTATCAAATGATGCACAAACATTTTTCAACAAAGAAAGGTTTCACCTTTCGACCAATAGCTCCATTTTCCTTCTTGGGGGGTGGGGCCTCAAAAATGCGCTGCTGCTGAAGAGGAGGGAGGGTGGAATAAAGTGGGATAATTTTCAAACTGCCCACTTCTGGCCCTAAATTTTCCACTTCGGTTTTCAAACGGCGACAAGCCTCATCGATTTCCTGAAAAGTAAAAACCAGTGATAGCAATGTTTGACGATATAAATCAGCCATTTGCAAAACTTAAGTACCGCGAAAATATACGAATGCGAAAAGTGTGAATCTAAGCAAGATTCAAAAGTATTAAACGACACAACCACGAACTCGCCAATATCAGACTTCAAAAAGATAAAACATGCATGAAAAGTTTCACGGAGTTATCCAATATGAATTGTGAAGCTTTGAAAGTGTTAGTTAGTGTGAAACTTGACGGAGCGTATGAACACAAAACTTAACCGAGAGGCCGATAGTGAACAAAATTACGAAAACTCATTGCAAATTAAAGAGCAGTGAAAAATCCTTAATTATTCGTAAAAGTGAGAAACGACAATAAATCGACCCAATGGACAACACCAACCATAATTCAAAGACCCCCTGTTACCTCCTGTCCTGTGAGGAAGAGCAAGATATCCCCTTCCCCTTCTTCGCACATGTGGATCTGCACAACCGTTCGGATCGCAGCCTCCAAGTAATCCCTCTCCGGTTCCGGGGTGTAGAAGATCTCTACCGGGTGGGTTCTGCCGGGTATCGTGAGCAACGGGGCCTCGTTAAAGTAATGCTGGAATTTCCCGGCGTCCAGTGTGGCGCTCATCACGATAACCTGAACATAAATTGAATGTGTGGAGAGTAGGTTTTTATTTTTAAAGCAGTTTTTTTAGTACAAGGATAACATTTTGCTTCTTGTTTACAAGAAAATCGCTAATCAGTGGAAGTCCAGCAGTCTCACTGAAGCGCTACAGCCTTAGGCAATGAGATTTAATTAGCTACGGCTGTTCCTAATGATGTTGAAGTTGTACAATGTACAATTTGTACATGCGGATGATGGGTCATAGTTGTTGGAAACCATCTAATATAGCAACTCCCTTAGACAAAACAGTAAAACATCTACGATACTAGCATGAACCCATTGAACTGCCCCTCTTGACAAGGTGGTTGGTTGACTCGATGACCGGCAGATCTTTCGCAACTTCCCTGCCGCCATCTTAGACGTTGATTAATTTCTATTTCATGCTGTTACTGAACGATGAAACAAATTTATCTTGTCTAATGCCAATGGCATGGTTTTGACATCACAAATCTGTACTACGAAAGCAAACATACTGCACCGAAGAGATGAAAAACGACACCACAGGCTGTTTTGATACAGACTTGTGGTGTTTCTGATACACGCTCTATCCCATATCCAACTGACTAATTTTCTGAATTGGCTAAATAGAAAACTCATTTTAAGCTGAGCAAAAAATCGCAACGATCTCATCAAGGCTGACAAATGCCAGCAGCTGCAAGCGGAAAAACAAACATCCCAAAACCAGTTTTTCGACTACAACATGTGTATTGTTTACCTTGAGATCGGGCCTCTGTTTGAGAACTTCTTTGAGCACTCCCAGCAGGATGTCAGTGGCCAGTGTCCGTTCGTGGGCTTCGTCAAGCAATATGAAATCGTATCTCTCCATGAGGGGGTCAGCCATCGCCTCCCGCAATAACATCCCGTCCGTCATGTACTTCAGGATCGTTTTCGCAGACGAACAATCCTCGAACCTGGTTAATTGTTGGATAAAATTAAGAAAACACGTCTTGATTAGTCCGTCACAGCTAGATGATGCTCCAAAACCAGTCCCTAAAATCATTATCGTTTGTATCCAGCCTTGCGTGTACCTCAGGAAGACTGCAGCTATGCTCATCATAAATGTGCAGTGAACTCCCTGCTTTCCTTTGTGGTGGCCGTCTTTCGCCGTCGAAAACACCACTTTGGGCAGACTACTTGCTGCCAATGAGAGAACCTCGGTAAAAGTGGATCAAATGTTCCACCTACCGAATCGTATATCCGACTTCAATCCCCAGCTTCACGTCCATCTCTTCCGCCACACGCTGAGCCACGCTCATGGCCGCCACTCGCCGGGGCTGAGTGCACGCTACCGCCTTCCTGGCCGCAACGGCGCTCTTGGCGCGAACATGTTCGACACACCATTGTGGAATCTGAAAAAGATCGAGTGGTTAACATATCGCCATTAGAACCGGTGATTTGAGGTTCGGTACTAGCCCGATCTAACTGAATCTAATGTTTTTTAATTTGCAATACTACAGTGTGCGCTATCAATACACGGCACGTAATTTTCCACAGCCACCTACTCCATTGCAACCAAGATTTAACAATAAATGGTAAAAAATTTCCACATCAAAGAACCAGAGCGAAAAGTTGAGTTTGGTCACAAACCTGCGTAGTTTTCCCGGACCCAGTTTCTCCCACGAGCACAATGGTTTGGTGCTTTTGAAGCAGAGTCATGAAAGTTTCTTTGTATTCCCACACAGGAAGACCCAGCCGCTTCTTCAATATGTCATAGTATCGTTGAGTATATGGCAAGCCGGTAAGCTGGTTCAGTGGAACCTGAAATTTTAAGTCAATATTACGAGTTCAAGTTTTCAAAAGCGTTACTGGTTTAACTAAATCAACTCCAAACGATCCTAAATTAATATTATGATTAAATTATTGGATTTTAGACAAACAATTTGTAATGGGTAGTGTCAGCTATTTTTAGTGTAAATGCAGTACAAATACCCCTGAAAATCAAGAGTTTCGCGCAACTTTCTTCACATTTAAACCACTCAATTACTTTCACGTTACCATTGGAGCAGCGTACCTGCATGGGAGTGGTCATTTTCATAGAAGATGATGATGACGATGATTTCGAAGATGATGACCGACGGTCATCTCTGTCTCGATCTCGATAACTAAAAAATAGCCAAGTTTTCAATCTAAATAGGCAACGCGGCAAGGGATGATTTTGCACAATTTGCAGTCACTTGTTGGTTACTTTGAGAGAGCAAAAAAAATGCGAAAAGCAAAGCAGACACACCTACAAAATCCACAACCGAAATACCTTCACCATCATCAGTTTTTATTCCACAAAAAATTATTCATACCGGTCACTATCCCGATCACGGTCTCGATCTCTGTCCCGGTCCCTCTTTTTCCTGCCTTCATCTCCAATATCTAAGCGGTGTCGCTTCGACATCCTTCAACTCAGCTAAAGTGCTATGCAGGCCTAACCCTGGATGGAAACACAGGATAAGTCAAAGCAGAGCAGTTAATTACTACGGAGTACGAAGAAGTTTTGCGACTGAAAAAAAAGCCGTAAAAATGCACAAAAGTTCACCAACATATCAGTGTCGCAAAAATCCGAGTCAGAGTCACGTGACCACTGACCAGCTGAGAAGACTATTAGGATTTGCTGGTATTAACTAATTTTACGGTGTAAAGCTTTTTTTGACTGAAATAGAATTCATGGAACATTTGCTCACTATCCATTGGCAGATGCAGAAGAATAAACGGTACATCTTCAAAACTTCCAAAACTGCACATATGCAAGCAAAATAAAGCACAATACTACAACATGAGCAGTTTAAAACTTCTGGCAGGAAACAACTCGGCATTTTAAATAATAGCTCTCGCATTCAGCAAACAATCAATAAAAATGGGCAATTCATCTCTTTAATCTAAAATTTTTGCACATATCCAAAGGAGCTGAAAAAGCAGGTTTCTAAACTACAATGCCACAAAATTTAATCGCTTTGGTTTGACGTAAAAATTGTCGTTATTTCAAATTAGATTCACTGAAGGTTACAGGAACAGTCCAACAATCTTTGAGACCTAAATCATTCAAACCAGTTAAACTACAATTAACGAATGTTATTGCATTTGCGGTATTTTTGAATTTTTCTTTTACTTAACTAAACTTTTCCGCATCTATTTTCGTGTTTTTGACATCACTCATGGCGTCTAGTTCAAAAACAATTACAGTTCGGGGTGTAAGAAATAGATAAAAAAAGATTTGCTTTGAAAAAAAGGGAAATTTACTTTCGTAAGTTTTTTCTAAACTTTTTTCTAACAATTTAAGCCTCAAAAACTTGATGTGACCCGGCCCTTAAAAACAATACATACAACCAACAACGCGATTGAAACCAATCAGCAGTGCAATGTAATTCATATCGCAGAAAATATTATACTGTTGTGTATAGTGTGATTTTTGAAGAACTAAGAGTCTCCTTGGTTTAATTAGGCAAGTTAAACAATTAAGTATCAAGATAGCCAGTCCATTCACACGTTTGCAAAGACAGCTATCCAACGTTGCCGCAAGACACAACTACGTTACTGGAACAAACTACATTGCAAATAAATGGGACAGTGGACAAACACAAATTGAAAGCATTTCGAGGCAATCAAGAAATAAAAATTTCATTTACGAATTTCGCAACTGATACATAATTCTACTTTCTACATACCAGTACATAAAAAATCGGCAAATGCATACTGATGTAGGAATTACAAATAGTCCAAGCACAGTTCATCAGTTAGTGTACGAAAACTAGTACGTTGTTATTTGCCGAACTAGTCATGTGCAATTTTATTTCTGCAAAAACTGATTTGAGAAAATTAATGATTTAACCAACAAATTAAGGAATTACTCTCAATGAGAAAAATATGTTTGAAACACTTGGCAGGTTGAGAACACTTCTCAAATGTTCACCATGTTAATTCTAATCCGAGCTACACTCAACACAAAGGGTTGCGTGATGTAACAATTCCTCAACAAACCAACCGAATATGCACAAGACAAGTTACAAAAAACAGTAACAAATTTTGGATGTCAAATTTTTTATATCTTTAAATCGTGCCAGTGTAGAGAAAAATTTTTACTTTTGTCAAAACTTTAATAAATCAACTTTAGTCTCTTCTTGATTGCAGTACCAGTTTAGCAGTGCATTTTCAATATATCCATTTCAATTTTACGATTTTCATAACCATAGACAGTTGGGCACATTGCCCAAGAGATAGCCTTATCACAAAAATGATTTGAGCATTTATCTGAATGAGCTTATACACACACAGTAACCTGTACTAAAACACAAAACACCAGAAACAAAAATAAAACTAGCACCATTTAAAAAACCAGCAAATATCCATCTGCAAAAAACTTATTATGAATTTAAACACGCAAACCTCGGAACCCAAACTAGAGCAACTAAAGGTAACCGCAATGAGCGAATGATAGGCATCCATCCCTGTTGGAGACAGCAACCCAAGAGCACACTACAAATCATAATTGCAAGCCTTATGATCACATAAAACGAAGTTCTAAAATTCAATACACGAAAGGATCAAAAAGATTATTTTACTGCACAAGACAATGTTTTCAATCGCATACGTATTATAAGTATTTTGTTTTAATATGCAAAAGCAGGTTTGTGAATGAAGTCAATTACGTTGTCAAAAATACTGTTGTCAAAGTTTAACAACTTCTTTCTAAGTAATTGTTAACACTACCAAATACATTGTGACAAAATAGAAGTGATGAAGGTAGCGACGCCAAACTATATCCTATTAATATGAATTGGTAACTTTATAGTTTTGAAATTTTTGAAACAAGTTTGAGTTATCTCTGTCAGTTTTCGTTTTGACTTTGATCTTTTTTAATTTACCGCGATCGAATTCTCGATCCCAGCTATCAATTTTGGACTCGCGCTTTTGTAGGTAATAGTCCGACTTGGCATCTGCTTCAACAATGGACTGGCTTCCAGTCCATGATGAAACCAGCCCTCCGTATGCCTTGCTAGAAGACTGCTCTAACAGCTTGTTCAAAATACCCGACCTCTCACTCACTTTATGGAAATTATCATCATTTATTTTCTCTTCCTGAGATGCATTTTTAGAGGCGCTGGGTAACTCGTCCGGCAAGGAATTTGCGTCTTTTGTCTTCAACTTTTTGATGTCAACAGCAGCAGCATCGCCAGATGCTTTGTGTTTACCAAGGAGCTTCAACTTTCTTTTGTAAGCGAGCTTTTCTTTATCCGACCGTCGACTTTCATTTGAAGACACTGAGTCTTCATCCACACTTTGTTTTGATTTAGGTCTGGACCCATGGACTTTCTGCCAATGCTTTTGATGATTCGGAAGATTCGAAAACGAACGAATCTTAAATGAAATCGGAGACTTTTTGCTATGCTTGGGAGAGTTTCTGCTGATTAAGCTTTCTGAGCTACTATGTCTTTCCCTCCACTTCTTCTCAATCCAATCATCTTTTGATTCGTCTATTGGGGTATCAGAAGATGAATTGACTCCATTGTGTGTTGTAAAATCAGTAGATTCAGGCAACTTAGTCACTTTTGAAGGTTTTTCGAACGTGATTCCAGTTTTGGAGTTAATTTGAGCTGGATTAGAATTTGAAATACCTGAACTAGCTTCAGACGGAGAAGCAGCCAACAGCTGAGTTGACTTTGCAACAGCAGGATCTATAGCACTGATCTTCACAAAAATATTCGGCTCATCAGACTCCATTTTTGCTCCATTTTCCCGCACAACTTTCATTCCACGATCATTGCTCGGGTGAGATTTGTGCTTCTTATTTCGGCTATTTTGATGAAATCCATTTTTAAGCACATTATGGGTTTGCGAGTGCGCGGACCCTTTTTTTGAGATTTCTTTGTTCAAAACCTGCAAAATGGGCTCTCGAACTCCAAGGGCGCCGCTTGGTTTAATTGCAAAATTTGCTTCATACTTTTTATGAGCTAAAGCTTTGTGATAAAAGAGTAAGTAAGCCTGTTGGTTGAGAGCTTGGTTTGAGCTCACTTGATAGACTGAAGAATCATTGAAGCAATACCACTGTCCATTAGCAGCTTTTGCATATGCATAGTAATGTCCAGACTGACAGCTAAAACCCGAGTGGACCAGCACAGCATAGAGTTCATACCATTGCTGCTTTTCCTTGTGAGCATTACTCATGTACGGACCAATGTTAAGCTTGGAAGGATAGGTTACGTCTTTGTTGATTTTGTTACCCATGAAAGAGGAAAACCTTTTCAACTGAACAGTCAAAACATTTGGAGGGCGGTGAATTGAAAATGTTTTGCTTGCTGTAACTTGGGTTTTGCATCGATGGCATTTGTAACAGTCATCACCTTGCAGAATTTCAGGAGTTACAAAATACTCAAGGCATTTTCTTAAATCTGAGCAGCCTTGCTTGTTGATATCCAAACTAATGTCCAAAAATGGGTCAAAAGTATCAGAAACAGCTTTACAATGTCGACATTTCACTCGACTACGAAGGTAGCCACCAAATATTCGATAAACTAATGTTGTTGCTTTAGTGTGCATATCTAGCTTTGAGGAATAACCATACAAGCAAGATTTTTGCATTGCATCAATAGAATATCGAATGAATTCGTGGGCGTCTTCTTGTCTGCCAAAATGCATGTGCTTTGCAATCAAACGTAGATTTTTCAATATTCCCATTGGACGAATTGAATGCCCAGTATTTTTAAATGAGTTTGATAGATGATGCTGCAATGAGCAGAGCATGCAAAACTGTCCATTCACTTTGCATGATCGCTTGTGATCACCAGTCAACAAATAGTTTGCTAATGGAGGGGTGTAAGTCAAGCACTGCAATGCTGAATTGAGAAAGCAGGTGTTACCGAGGTTAGTCAATCCAGACCCAACTCTGATTGCTTTCTTCCAATTCAACTCCAACTTTTCAACATCAAATAAAACAAATTTAGGAGAAGGAATTCCATCATTTGAAGAGGAGGGCGTTGAAGCAGAGGCTTTGACCCCATTGCAGATCCTGTGAGCCGGACCTGATGATGAATTCAACAAAATATATTTGCTTTTGAGTTTACTCAGATTCGATGTGTATGGCTTACGGGCATCAACAAAGTCAATCTTTTGCAACAAAATTTTTTTCGCTGATGAAGTTAGTTGCTCGTCTAATGTAACTTCACTGGAACGCTTCTTATGCTTGGGCTTGAAAATATCATCTGCAATTTGTTGTGAAACAGTCATGCTTACAATTTAGCAGCTTGACAAAAAACACTCATTTTAACACCTGCACATGGCTGACCATGTACAGGGACAAAACTAAGATCCAGCCTTACTTCACAATAACATATGCTTAAACAGTTTCCTAATGCACCTGTAACAAGGAAACAAATCTGATTATTTCATTCAAAATTAATTGTAGAGTAGTCACAATTATTTCATAATATGTTATCTAATGGCATAAAATATATCATTTGCCGTTTTGCTCAAATCAGCAATTAAACAGTAAAATGTTGGAAGGGGGGGACGCTTCCTCAACCTTAACCGAACACCTCCTGGAATAAAAACATTTCAGGGCGGAAAAATAAAAATATTCACAATCATAAAAAGTAAAAAAGGGTTTCCACATCCAAGTTGGCCATTTTTCTAGTCCAAACACTTGGTGTAGACCAGAAAAATAGGTTTTTGTGTTCGAATCAACCAGCATGCATTCTTTCTGCAGGGAGACACTGAATTTCCATAAGGGGGGGGCATTAATTCTCAAAGGAGGAACGCATCCCCTACAATTTAAGTACTGGTTCAAACAAACCAAAAACGACTACTTGTTTTAGCATCTACTTTGTATGTAAAAACTAAAATCATGGTGAGATGATGAAAAAAGCAAAACTATACTTCAGAAACACCAAAAAACATTTCAAAATTCAGACATTTGACAGAAAAATTTTAGCTATAAAAAATAAATACAGATAGCTAGTCAACTAATTATAAATATTTAATGATTATTGTACAGCATTGTACTAAACGAAAAAACAGTGAACAATACTGTGAATATCAATACAGTTTTAAAAATGCAGCTATTCTAGACCAATGACACATTGAAACTAATATTGTTCAGCAAGCATTGTCACAGTTTTCATTCATTTTTAAGCAAATTACTTTCCATTACGATCAATTACAAGCTATAGAACACTACCTTTGCATAACACAAGGAAAACAAGCATGTAACTACTAACTTTACCATACTATATTTTAAGCATACACTATGAGAATAAGTTTGCCTGAGAAAACTTTGAAAGCGCATTCAAGATAAGTTTTTCACTCATGACCAAAACGTTGGGAAAATCTAAAATGCATTCTCACCAAATTTGAACTTTTTTATGTCTTACTGCTTTCAAGATATTGCAGTTCAAAGTTAATAAATTTCCTCTTACTTTATTGTGCAGAAAGTTGGCTTGAATTTACCTCAAAAGCAGCTCAATTACAATTCTGACCCTTTATGTATCAGTACTTTGTTTTGACAACACTGCCAAAAACACATCGAGAGTTACAAACATGCAGTAACTTTTTGAAATTTTTGTTTTTAATTGGCAACACAGGCAAAATTTCCAAGGGGCCATTTAAATTGTTATATCTCGAGAACAGAAGGTCGCAAAAAGCTCAAATTTGGTGAAGTTAGTCTTCAGATCTGTCAAAAAATTGAGAGAAAACCACGAAAAGTTTTTTTGACCTGACTGCCTTTTAAGCATATTCCGTTCTAACAAGAATATTTTCGAAAAATAACTTGTTTAATAAAGTATTTGTGCCATGATAGATCACTTGTAAGTTCAGCATGAAAAGTAGTTGCCATTATATTGTTTTGACAGACACCAACTGCATCACAACATTCATTGTCCACTTTTGTCACTAGAGTAGAAAGTACTGACACACGGTCGCTATCAATCGACTTAATTTGAGGTGCTCGAATAAAAATTCCATGACATTGATCACTATTTGCAATACTTTTTAGTTTGGAATCAGATATAGAAAGAGTTGTTTCAAAACTATGGACTTGCCGTCCGAATGCATTTCGCATGCAAGTAACATCCAAGCCCCCAATAGTTGTGTCATATCCAATTACTTTATTTGAAAGCAAAATCAACCCTGCACAAGTTCCCCACGTAAATTTTGACTCTAATCTGGTCCATGCAATCAGATTTTCTAAGTAGCCATTTTCTTTTAAGTATCGCTGCATTACTGTTGATTCTCCACCAGGAATAATCAATCCATCCAAGACATTATTGATCAATTTTAAGTTTCGAATTTCAACAGCTTCAACATTGACTATTTCTTCTTGCAATGCATTTAGGTCTTTTGCAGCATTTTTTAATGATACAACATGCTCAGCAAAAGCTCCTTGTATTGCAAGCACTCCTATTTTTACACTACGATGCTCATCACCACCAGAACTACAGTTCAAAAAATCTACCATTACGCTCACAATACCAATAACTGAAAAATGTAAATATGACAGCAGGAGCAATTGCGGACTGACTAAAGCTAAAGCAAACTTTATTTTTTGCATAATGAAGTACCCGTGGTCAAAATTAACTTTTTCAACAACTTGCCTGTCAGGCAAGTTATAACAAATGTTTACTTGCACAGGAAAATCTCAACTTGCCCCAAACAAAGAGGCACAGTGCATTTTGATGTTGGTTAATTTTGAAAAAGTGCTTGAGTACTACCGAATTTGCATAATGTGTATTTCGAGAAAATCTAGTTCTTGTGTGCAATTTCAAAATCATAGTGATGTAATAGATACCATTTTTTTTGGGATGGCAATAGATTGCTTGCTTTTTTCCAAAAATATCACATCAAAACATCAACATCCATTATTGCATCAAAAAATTCCACAAAAAATCTCCAATTTTCGCAAGCTTTTATTCTGATTTTTGTCATTATTTCTGCTGTTATTTTCTGTTTTGTCATTTTGTCACATTTTTGGCAGAAGTTTGAGAATGTTTCGACATTGGCTAAATGGTTACGTCATAACCACAATATGTAATGAAATTCAAGTCTTGCGCTGGCAGAGCTTTGGTTTACGTTGTTTTAGATAACAAACTTTAGTTTCAAAATTAATCAAAAAAACTCTATCTTTGGAAACTATTGACGAGTTTACCACATTTAAAAAATTTAAATTGTTGCAAAAAAATCACATCGATTTTTCTACTCCGCATTGTATCTCAGTTTTTTTGCGTTAACAAAGATTGCAAAAGTCATTAATGCAATTGCCATCCCATTTTTTCAATCATTCAATTTACAAAAATTGATTTTAGGATTGTAATCATTTCAATTGTTATGTTAACAATAATTCACGTTGCCTTTTGCTGCAAATTCATTTTGTTCTTCTATCACGAATTTCTCACAAACTGCACCAGCTAAAAAGCTGAACGTGTTTGAGTGAAAGATAGAGGAACTAAACATCTTAAAAAAACTAAAATAAAAAGTGGCCGAATTTTTGACCTCACTTTCTTACAGCACATGATAGAGTTTGTAATATCCGAATCAGCAATTAGGGCGGCAAGCAAGGAAAAATTTTTCACTGAAAAAGAACAAAACATTTTGCGCCAAAAAGACTTGCAAAGCACATTCGAGTATTGCATGAACCTGCATGCGATTAAGAAGAGTTAATTGACAAATGATGGGTGTGTGATCAAACAAAGTGTTAAGTGTGATGATTGTGCTGAAATGAAAGCAAGCACAAGCTTACTTTATTCGCATCTATTTTATTGTCCTGTAACAAAAGCGGTAATTTGCTTTTTTAAATAAGCTTGTTTGAAGTTGCTTACTTCATACGCTGAATTTTATTGGCTTGCCCGTCAAGCAAGTGAAGCCAGAAAATCACCAGCCCAAGGCGATTTCAACTTGCCTCTGGCAAATGTTAATTTCAAACCCTGTGTATACATAACAAAATGAGAGAAAAAAATACCAAAAATTACTAGCAGAATACTGCAGTGTCGATAATATCATTACAGTAGTATTTGTCTATATCAACTTCGGCTATATTGACAGTTCATCCCAACGGCACACCTAGAAATCTAGTGATAGACAGCAGATTCAGGTCTTATAAGTTTAAACAAAACATAATAAAAACAAATACCATCTAGAGAAGTAATCACAACTGTCAATCATATGTCACAACGTCATCATTTACGTGCATCACGCTTGCACCTAGCATGTGAAAAATCAGTAATCGCTAATTGGCATGTTAAAAAAATAATGCAAATTATCAAAAAACCATACTATTTAGAAAAAACAAAAGTGACGTCATTGATGATGTCATAGATGTCAACATCATATTCTACACTTTATTCCTATCAGATCTACATTGAAGATCAGTAAAAGAATACCGCAATAGACATTTTAAGACAAAGAGATTATCAAAAAACACAATCTTTTAATTAAATCAGCTGTTGATGCGCATTACTGATTGCGCAGTAACGCAATGATCTTTTTCGCCTAATGCGCAGCATTTTTTCCCCAATTCGTTACACCTACATTTTCCGCCCGATTTTACCGAAAATTTTTATGAAGAACCTTCAAGAGGTTTGCTACTAACCTTGCAAAAATCTTTTAAAAATATGCAGTAATAAAGTAGTTAAAGCGAAAACAACAAAAAACGCCTGCGCATTAGGGAAAAAGATACAATGAATTTTTGAAACTTCTCGTACTCAGCACAAAAAAATTAAACAGTATCAATTGGTGAAACAAACAATTAGTTTATCTTTTGTTGCATATTTTGGAGTTGTTAATTTTAATTTTCTATTTACTTTGACATTCACATTTTTTCTATTTTTCCGCACTTCTCATTCGAAAAAAAAGCAGTGATAATCATAAAAACAAACAATTTGTTTGTTTTACATAGTGTAATTTATTATATCAAATCTTTAACTATACTCACAGCATAACGCCAAAGCATGTAGCGAGTTTGCATGACCCATCTCTGGGTCATTGCGCCCAGGCAACACAGCTTCTTTTAAGAAATGTAGTAGCGGTAGCGAATCACTAGCAACACTGTGTCCGATTTCAACCACTAACCTCCCGCCCCAGAAATGAAAGCACTACAGCTCGATCGACTTAGTTGCTAATTTTATTTTCTATTAACTGTGACTTTCAGATTTTTCATTTTTTGACACTTCTAGCATGCAATGCTATAAGAAAAAACAGCGTGAATTATAAAAACAAACAATTAGTTTAATTTCGTGGCAGCATGCGAATTGGTTTTTTAGTTGAGCTCAGTTGTTAGAGCTTGATCGATTTGTTCTAAAAGATCTTGTGTTAACAGCATCATTAGCGCTAATGACCTCTCAGCATGAAAAACTGCTACGACATGACACTAAAATTTTGATTGTTTACTAATTATTGATGATCAAAATTTATCACATAAGCAAAACATTACGACTTTAACACATGTAAATACCTACTTTGATTACGTGATCCTTTGAAATAATAAGATTTAAAATCCCGCAATGTTTTACACATGATGAAAAAATCATAAAAAATTGCTTCTTTTCAAACGACGATATCTCAAAAACTTCAAGGTGAAATTTCACAGTTTTGGTATTGATTGAAGCGAAATTGTCTGCAGAAAATCATAATCAACTCATCCCCCATTGCCTAGTTTAGTTATAAAATTCATTGGAACACGAAAATCTCAAGTCCTTCGATGTTTTGCATGAGAAAAAGAACAAGTTGTAAAAAATTGACCATTTTCAAACAATGATATCTCAAAAACTTTTCAGTAAAATTTCATAATTTTGGTGTTGATGGAAGTAGAATTTACTGCAGAATCAAAAAATTATATCAAAACATTTTCTTATATGAACTTTGTTTGCTGGATTAATTGAAAGAAGAATACCCAAAATCCTTCCAAAACACAAAAATTGCTAATTTTTAAACGGAAAAATCTCGAAAAGTCCAAGGGAAAAAAATTTTTTTGATTGAAGCGAAGTTTACCACCAAAGCGGAACATAATAGTCAGAACATGCCAAATGTCTAGTATTTTTGCAACACGTTTAAGAGGGAGATAGGCTAAAATCCCATTCCTTTTTCACACCCTTGATTTTATTGATGGCAGTGTCTGCTGCACTGTTGGCACCGATTTTTTTTTATTTTCCTGTTCAATTTACTATCTCTAAGCTGGCATCGCTGCCCCAACCCAAACTCTAATCGCAAGGTTTTAGAGAAAAAAAAAGAATTATGTAGAGAAACCGCTTTCGAGCGCTATTACTGCCAAGTGTGTCCGGTGCGAATCGATACCCTAACCTTCGGGTCGGCAGGCATGCGCGCTTGCCACTACACTGTCTGGCTTTGCATTTCATGTGTCAAAGTGCCGTATTTAAATTGAAGCAATGAGAAAAAAGCAATATAACAGGCTGCCGGTGCAGCAGCAATTTGGTGTCCGAAACTGGACCGGTGATCTAGACACTTCTTGTATTGATTCCTAAATGATTAGGTATTTGAAAAAGTCGATTTTGAATTCCTAATCAGTGTTGAATTCAAAAACTTTCCAAAGTAATATGCAAAGAACAATGCTATCGGCGTGTATCGAAATGCATGATGAACATCAGCTGAAATTCTTCATGCAAATTGCAACAAAATATAGCATAGGCATTGCTTAATTCTTGTGAGACTAAAAAAGTAAACCATATGTAGGGTAAGATCGGGTAATTCCGGACAGGGAAAATTCCGGACAGCCAAGGGTAATTCCGGACATGAAACTAAAATTGCAATTAGTGCGTTTTTGTATTACCTATATCAATGTAGATTATCATTTCAGTAATTAAATAATTGCTTGTTCATTTTATGTCCAATAAAACTATTCTGCGTAGATGCACTCTGCTTTCTTTCGCAGATTAGGTTAGATATTAATTTGTCCTATAATGTACCCAAACATGCTCTCACACCCTGTTTTCCAAGCAAACCAGATTCCTGCTAGGTTTATTGATTCATAACTTGAATTTTTCTGGAAAAAGTTAAATCCATTCCTACTCCGTGTCCAATTTTACCTTAGAAAAATCCGTAAAACTATGAGTTTGCGAGTCAAAATGATTGTAAAAGAAAAAAACAATTTAGAAGATAGCTTGGGGGTAAAAAATTAAAAAGCCTAAATTGCTGTAGGTACAAAAAGGCCTATGCATTAAAAAGTGATAAGCCGCACTCTATAAATCCGCAATTCGCAGCAGAAAATTACAGATAAATCCATAAATCTGGCGTTGGCGTGGTGCAAAACAAACCAAATCCCCGACTTTACGATAATTTCGGAGTAGTTTTAGAATAAAAACAGCTGTTAATTCAAGCGCATTTTGCAGAATAAAGATCTTTATTTGACGTTCAACCTCAATGTAAGTGTTAAAAGGGAAATTTTGATCACCATGGCTTAGGTTTATCCATTTTAATCGACATGGCGCAATGTCTAATTTTGCGCTAGACAGGCGCAAATGTCCTGCGGAGTGCATTAAAATTTTCAAAAATGTACCTAATTACGCTTCTTAGCATTTTATTCCAGTTTATAATATTTATAAATATGCTATCAAAGAGTATCAAATCTGCACTTCTACCTTTATACGTAGATGTCCGGAATTACCCTTTTAAGGGTAATTCCGGACATGTCCGTTCAGACCGATTTTTTCATCCATTCCTAAAATATTTTTTTCGAACTAGTGTGAAAATACTAAAGTCCATTATTGAAATGCACAAATGAAGGCAATAGATTTCGAGTTGATTGAAAAAGAAAGCAGACAGAACGAAAATAGCAGATTTTTGTCCAAAATTACCCGAGCTTACCCTACTTACTGGGCAACAATGAGTGGGGTGCTACAGTGACATCACAGTACTTCTGCCGGATGTCATTCAGTATATGCCATACGCTTTTTTTTGGAACCTCTGCGATACGTGTCTAAGTATACTCGCTCCTCTCATGTGCGCACTCATTAGGGTTAGGGCTAGATTTGGGGAATAGCTCAGAATGGAGAAAAGGAGAGAGCTTACAAGCGCTGATACATGAGACGCAGAGCTTCTGAAAAAGAACGAAAGGCTGATACTTAATGACGCCCCTTTTGCCTCCAAACAAATTAGCAATACTCTACACCCACATGCTAAGTAACTTACAGGACTAGCCTATTTGTGAAAAACTTTACACCTCTAAATATTTTCTGTCTTGGAAATTTTTTACACACGATGGTGTTAGCTAGAAAGGAACACATTTACGTCGGTTCACGTCGAATTTTTTACACTTAAATTTTTTCTCTACATCTAGGGACCACCCTAGTGTCCATGGTAATTACTGGTAGTATTTTTCAGCATTAAGCGCCATCTCAGTTCATACTGCGCATAGACATACAGTAAACAACCTCTCACAGTCTCAGCCTAGGTATACAGTAGGCTACCTCTCAACCTATTTACACTAGGCCAGTAGGCTACCTGACCATTGTACCAGGTACAGTACCCTAGCTTTTACTCTCAGCTCTTGCTTTCCCATCTGCTTACAGCTTACTGCGTCGTAACCAGACCTACCTGCTGACCGGTACCTCAGCACTTCAATTCTACACTTTCGTACCAATTTGTTGTTGACCATACAGGATTGAGCGAAACAGTCAAACGGCGAAACGTGTCTCGACAACCTTTCCACAACACCCCGCGCAACGCGTGGCATGCACTGCTCGCGCTTTTATCTCACAAAAACGCAATTCTGCAACCGCCTTAGCACGTGATTACGTAATTACGTTGTTTGCGTCATTTGTTTTGCTTCAGTGGTTAAGTTCTTTTTTATTTCTTCGAGGGCTTGGTTAGATTTTTGGTCTCAATCATGTTTATTTGTCACTTAATTGATAAGATTTGCGCTGTGAAAAAATAAAGCAAAACGATCACACAAATTTGCAATTTTTTTTACCAGATTTGTAGTTCTGTACAGTAATTTTATATAACGCATTTATCATGATTTTAATTGTAACTAACATTTGACTAAAATACAAGTTAAAGAAAACATGATGAACCTAAACTGTTTTTAATGAGTAATGTTTACCAGTAAATACAAAATGAGAGAAACAACAAAAAATATTTGTTTGTATTCAACTAAACTAAAATTGATTCGGGCTGTGTGTCCAACATCATATGTGACTGTAAGTGTGTGACTGGAGGCAACTGCTTAATAACGGAACTGATTGTGATGGTGTGACTGAACTAAATATGTGACTGAAGGTGACTGCTGAGTGATGGTGTGAGTGGATTGTATGCATGTGTGAGTGCGAGTTTGTTTGTAAATACCTCTTTTTTTTTTTTTGCTCTGTAAATATTGCAAATTGAGTTGCTTTCTTTTTTTTCGCTTTCTTTGTGGTGTAGCAGCCATGCATGATATTGATAACTACGGCCATACAACCTTGACTTGATGCATGATGTAACGTTATTCGTTTTGCTGCTTTTCCTATTTGTGCCAAAACCTTATGAGTTTTTTCCTTTAAAATGGCTACAATTGTAATGCGGTTTCTGATTTAATTATTGCTGATTTGAGTAAAATTGTATGTTGGTGCAAATGAAATAAAATAAGTAAATAAAATAAAATCGTTTTTAGAAAAAGAGGTTTCCAAAGTGATAGATGTTGATATTGATATCAGGAAAAGATATTTCCCAGTTGATAGCTAACCGGAGTTGTCCACTTCTTCTTTAGCTTTTAGATTCCTTAGAAATGATTTTGAATTCATTAGCTGGCGGCAGGATTAAGATATAAGAAAGCGGAGATAAGATTATCGGAATTGGAGCATGACCATACCCCCCCCCCCCCCGTAGATTTTCTCACACTCTCTCTTAAACCTCCCAAATTCCAAAAATTCTTCCATTTGCATAATTAATACTGGCCCTATTCTTATTGCCCCCCCCCTGAAAAATTTTCTGCCGACGCTTATGAATTGGAGCTGTAAGTAATCTAGAGTTATGTCATCCATTGGTAGTGTCACACTCCAACACAACCACAAGTTAAAGTTTAATCACATGCATTGGTTATTAAACAGTAGAGAACTCAGGATTTTCAAAAGGGGGGGCCAGAAGTTTTGACAAGAATGAAGACCAAAAGAAAAATTGCTCCACTCAAAATCAGTCCGTTTTGCTGCACAAAAGTAGGTGAAGACCAAAACGAAAAAGGTCTCCACTCAAATTTAGTCCGGTTTTCGGCCAAAAAAAAGGCTTCACCCATATTCTGTCCGTTTGTGTGCTCAAACTTTCTGCCTAAGTAAAAAAGGGAGGGGTCGTGTCGCACTTTTGCATTTAATTCTATGCGAATTCTACTATCCTGGCGACCCAAAGGGGGGGGGGCATGGCACCATTCCCCCCCTAAATACGCCCCTGTTATTAAGTCAAGTTGGAAAATGTGGTTTAGGGGTGTTCAGCGTGTGCTTTCGATTGGGACGTGTACTTTCGACTCCGATGTTGTTCATTATATGCATTCTCCCGGCAAACGGCAACTAAATGTCGATTTACATCAATCGATTTCTCAAACGCTTGAGAAGGTAAGTAGAACTTCTGCTTCTACGGTTGCAGTGATGCCAATTCAAGGGGGTTGCATTCCCCCAAAGTTTCTGCTGCATCTTCCCCCATACATTTGGTGAAGCTTTCTTCAGCTGTTTTGCGTGAAATTTTGTGCTGATATCAGGAGGTGGAAGCCCAAGTTGGAAGCGGTGCCCTTTTATCGCTTCCACAAAAATTTGGCCTTTCCAGCGTAGGCTTCCGCTTCCACATTCCTGATATCAGCACAAAATTTCACCCAAAACAGCAGAAGAAAGCTACGCCAAATGTATGGGGGGAGATGCAGCAGAAATTTTGGGGGGATGCAGCCCCCCTGAATTGGCATCAAGTGGAAGCTGGATGCGGTAAAAGGCCACCGCTTTCTGCTTCCACTTTGACCTTTCATACCAAATGTCACAAACCTGAATGTGGTGCAATTGTTTGTGAAGTATGTGACGAAAAGTGAACGTTTGATCGATCATCATTTGCAAAGATAGATTTTTAAAGGCTTGTGATCCAATTAATTTTTAAAATTAGAAGCGTTCAAAAATTCTCTATTTTAGTCTTAAAATTTAAAGATTTTCTCAAAAATATTTTTAAATCCGGTTTTGCCCAGTTTTTAAAAATTTGGACCATACTCGTATAAGATATTGTATTCACCAACATAAACAAACTTTCTTGTTCCAGCCCAGGCCCGGCGCCACGGGGGGGCATTTCGGGGCCGTGCCCTTCCAAATGACTGCTTGTGCCCCCCCAAACGAAAATTGTGCCCCCCCAAGAGAGGACTGTGCCCCGAAAAATTAAGAGGCTCGGGGCTTTTGCCAGCGGTATTTTTGGACTGACACCGGATTTTTGGGATAAAGACCTTTTTTTTTTGGAAATCATCTGTTTTCGGCCGGAAAAACCGTTTGAATTTGGAAAATCCCAATGAATTTTTGGTCTTCACCTTGTTCTTTGATCCAGACTGGGATAAATTTCTCGTGCCCCCCCCAAAATTTATTTCTGCCCCCCCAGTCACGCTATCCTGGCGCCGGGCCTGTTCCAGCCAGCATTTTAATTTCTTTCTCTACGATAATATATTCTTGCAACGCAAACAGAGGAGAGCATCATAACTGTTCTCAAACAAAGTTTAATATTGTATGACTTTTAAACATGAGGTTATAATGCTTGTCTTGGTTATTGTTGATAAGTACCGCTTGCGACAAGAATTATTCTCATGTGGTACTATTGAGTATAACTCAGGGCCGGATTACGCTCTTTATGGGCCTGGGGCTCTATGATAGTCAGAGGCCTATTTTTCATTCTGTTCGTCGTTCTAAAAACCAACCACAATTGAAACGAAAAACAAATACATAAACAAAGTTTTTGTAAGCACAATTCAAATGACACATTTTCTGGATTTGGGCAATGCAAAGCTCTTACTAGTGTCATCGGTGTCTATTTTTTCCTAAAGTTTGTTTTCAATGCAGAGTATAGAGCTAACATATTTCTCCTTTTCCCAACCGCATTCAAACTTCATTTTTATTTTTAAATTACTTTAGCCTACATATGGAATCTTCCAGCTCCATATCAAAAAAAAATTGGAAAACCAAAATTGTTTTACGGTGACAATATTTACATGGTGTCAATTGCTGCTTTTATGACATCATATAGACGTAGTCCAGCGTATGACCTTGCAGTAGCTGTCTGTACTAGGCACATTGGAACTTGGAAAATTTTGGAATTTTTGCAATTAGTCAAACACACAATAAAATCACCTTAACCTATTTAATTTAACAACAAAGTCTACATATCTATTTAAGCTAAAGTACAATAAGAACGCACAGAAACTATTAGCAGTAGCCTAAGCTAAAAACAATAGGCTATAGACAATCCTACCTAACTAACCTCAGCCTCACACTAAATCTACACTAGCCCAATCCTCCCAAAACACCTAAAGCAACAGAGAACAGCAGCAATACTAGCTGAATGAAAACCACTATGCTATCGAGGCTGGAGGCAAAGCCCCAGCCGCCTGAGGCACAGGGGCTTGGGGGCGGAGCCGTCAGCACCCGAAAAATTTGCATTTTTTTGCCAAAATAACTAAATTTTAGAGCTATTTTGATAAAAAATAATGCTCTTTAAATGTGGCATAGAAATTGGTAGTGAAAACATGATTAAACTGGTTGCATAAATGGGCTTTGTGGAAGGTAATGGAATAACTGACCAAGCAGCCGAGATAAAGCAATTGTTGCGTCATAGGAAGCAAGTTGGGTTTTACAGTGACTGTGCAGTTGTGCATGGACAGTGTTTTCCATAATAGCTGGAACATTTCTATTAGCCTGGGCTACTTTAGTTGTTTTATGACTTCATTGACTCGGCATAGTGGTGGGCCTATTTTTGGTGTGGGCCTGGGGCGGAAGCCCCATCAGCTCCCGCCTTAATCGGGCCCTGGTATAATTGCACCATTCTTGCAATGTTTTTTTTATTTTGCTGTCTTAAAAATACACGTTGCTAGCAAAAATTTGGAGCAAACAAACATACATACACAAGCAAGTTATGAAAAAAAATTCTGCAAGTGTGGAAGCTTCGCCCCTGAGCTACCTCTAAAGCCAAGTCAAGATTTACGCTAAACAGTGCATATGCGATTGAAATAATTTGTTGTCCCGAGCGTTTGGAAATCCGTCTCCAGATCCCAAATAATCGCTCATTATTTTAAACTTCTCGGTGAACGTTCAAAATATTTCCATCAGCTGAAATATAACGACCATGTGATTAACAGGACTTTTTGCTTTAGGGCCGCTTCAAATTTGAATTCCTGACTACGACCATGCGCAGATCCTTGCGATGACAAACCACTGAATACGATTATATAATTTGCTTCTGTATGATGTTTTTAAGATGATGATAACAATGTTGTTTTATCTTGACGTATCTGGAAAAAATCTTTGCCAAAAAAATTTAAGATCAAAAAATTTTAAGCAAAAATTACGTCATCAAGTGGTGAAAGCGGAAGCGCTAAGGGTGGAAGCGAGAGCGATTCAAAAATTGCTGCTTTCACATCACTGGCTGACTTGAAGCTGGTTTTTCGTTTGTCTCTACTCTTGTTCTTGTAATTTTGTGAAGCTCTTAGCTGAAGTCTCTAGTGCTGATTTAAGTGTTATTACATCATTACAAGTGTTATTACAGTCTAATTAGTCTACAGTAATTCCGTTGAGCGTTGGTGAAGATTGGAGTTGGCAAGTGGCAGTCTGATACAATTTCAAAACTCGCCCCTTAGCTTCAAGCGGCATATCCCCCCCAATGTTCAAAATTGACAAAGAACAGGTAAAACAAGCAAATCCTCCCGTCCAATGCTCAACATGGATTGGCACCACTGTCCGATTGCGACATTTGAAGCTTTGCGGTGTTCAAAAATAAGTCGCAACGAAGAGTTTTAATTTTTGAAGAAGTTCTCGTATTCCCGAGATATTATTTTATTTATTCTATTTGAATAAGACTTAACTGATGATGCCCCGCAGGGGTGAAATCGATTTTAGTAAATAAAATTTAGTAGTACATAATTTACGGCTGATATCGTATGTGCCCGATAAGCTTGTGGGTATATTAGTTATATTCCTGAGATTAGCTTCAGGTTTTGAAGAAGTTTTAATTAATTTTATTCGACAAAATGTAGGCTAATCAAAAGCTCTTGGCACGGATCAATACTGAAAGCGTTAGAGGTTGCTCTGTATGTTGTTCGATCTATTTGTTTAGATAGGTTATCGAGATCAATTTAGGTTTGGCGGAAAAAAACGCGTCGTACCTGATGTAGCAGTGCATAGGATCTAAGATGTAGCATTGCAGTTTGTTTTCCAATTTCCAGCATTCGCTTGAAATTAAAAAGACACTATAAGGAACGACAACAAATACAGTAGATCAAGCCTTTTACGTTTGGTTTTACGTATAGGAAAAACTATTTTCGTATTCGAGCATTTTAGTGATTTTACGGATTCCGGAATTTTTCTAGTCCATTCAGTAACTTAGCCCAGAAAAAGCGCAAAATATCACTTTTCATAAGATACAGTATTTTTTGTCATATTTTCGATATTGAGGTATTTTTTTACTTCAAACCGATTAATTCTGAGTTAAATTTATTTACAAAAAATTTATAATAAGCTTAATTGTGAGTGATTGCATCACGTTAAGAGAATGCCCCAACTTGAGGTTTTCTTCATTTTAAACCACTTTTGATAAAAATTTTGTTAAAATTTGGTCATGACTTTACTGCAATGACGTCATCGTACCAAAGTTCGTTTTTTAGATAAAAAATTGGCTGAAACTTTTCAATAAACTTCCATTTCAAAAATTTAGATCTCACCCCTACGACTTGCGGTTTTTGATTAGATACAATGGAAAAGGGCATGTTGTTTCCTTTTCCCTCTCTGTGTAATCAGAAGTAGCAGCAATAGGCCGTGTAAAATTGTGGGTTAAAAGATTTTGGGGTTTTGTAGTAGTTAGCACTTAAATTGTAAAATTTTGCAAGGGGGGGACGCTTTTTCAACGTTGACTGAACCTTGGAGAAGAACAGGCGCGTAGCCAGGATTTCGCAAAGGAGGGGGCATTTTTGGAAGGTTGATCCAACCGTAAACGAACTTGACCCAAATTTTCATTAGTCTTGAATTGGATTGAGGCAATTTTTCAGTGAAAATTAGGTCATCTCCAAAAAAAGGTCTTCGCCGAAATCCAAAGGCTTTATCTGGCCGAAATCAAAAATTTTAGGGTTTTTTCCGGCCAAAAACGTGTGATCTCCAAACAAAAAAGGTCTTCGCCGAAATCCAAAGGCTTTTTGTGGCCAAAATCGAAAATTTAAGGGGTTTTTCCGGCCAAAAACAGGTGATTTTTCCTCTCATCAACCAGCGCTCAAATCTCGATGGGGGGACGCTTAAATCTCGATGGGGGGACGCTCAATCTCGATGGGGGAAGCTCAATCTCGATGGGGGGACACGTCTTCCGTACAATTTAAGTACTAGTCGTAGTATTATGAAGCTAAATGACGTCGAATTAGAATACTAGCGCTTTGCTAGAGCTTTAGGGGAATGTCCATTACATTATGACTTCCAGCAAACAAACATTCATAATTCATAATAGTCAAGGCTTAACTGGGTTGAAATGGTTTTGGCTGAAACATGAAGGATCGTTGTTTGCACGCGAAGATTGCGATCAAACTTTTAAAACGAATTAGCGTAGGTGAGGAAAGGCGCAAAAACAATCTTTTCCATTAAAAATATGCTGCAAATTATTGCTTTATAAAACTAAAAAGTCAGAAAGATCCTCAAAAATCATTCTGTCTCGGGCTATTTACGGGTACCTTATTATGATCGAGATGTTGTGAAACTCATGGAGGCAGTTCATTGATTATTTCATTTTGTGACTTTTGTTTAGTTCGAAGAACAAAGTCAATGGCATGTTTGAGAGAAAATCCCTTCAGTTCGAAGAGAAAAACGACTGTTGCAGACATGCAGTGTGATATACGGCAGTACAGTACTGTACAGCAAAGTTTACCTTTGGCAGATTGCAATTGGGTTCTCCCGGACAGTATGACGTATAACAGGAGAATTGTTTGTTGGAAGCGCTGTTTTAAATAAAAGAAGTTTTGTTCGCTGCCTATTTTTTATCCCAATTTTACCTTGATTGTTTAGTCTCTTTTTTATTTGGTTAGCTTAACGCAATAGTGCAAACCCTAACAATTTATTGAGATTAATAAAAGATATAGAAGTGCCTTCTACCAGCAATTACTACGATTCAATAACAGAACAAACCGTAGTTGTACTTGTGACTTGGCTCAAAACCTGAGCGCTTCCACACATACGAGGGTATAGGTGGCGGAACCGGGGTTCAAACATTTCTTGATCAAAAAAATTTTAACTTCGGATTCAAGCCCCTACTTTAGCGAAATCCTAGTTGCTCGCTTACCACCACAATAAGCACTGTACGCAGGGGCGTATTTAGGGGGGGCATTGTGCCATGCCCCCCCTTTGGGTCGCCAGGATTGCAAAATTGCATAGAAAAGTAAGCAAAATTGAGGCATGCCCCCCCTTTGCAAGTTTGGCATAAGGTGTGATCATACGAAGGCTATGTTCTGTGCGTTTCTTGTAGGCTTTGGGCAAAAACTCGGACCAAATTTGAGTGAAGACCTTTTTTTTTTTTTGCTCTCCACCTAATTTTGGGAGAAAAATCGGACTGATTTTGATTCAGACCTCTGCTTTTCTCACATTTTTTGAAGTTTCTGGCCTCCCTCCTTTTCAAAATTCTGCGTACGCTACTGACTGTACACGAAAGAAAAGTGACCGCTGCTTTGCTCCCCCCCCCCCCCCCCTTAAATATGGTTCCGCCTTCGTTGGTTCCACAACAGGGATCGGTCTCAAATTAACGATGTTCAAAGAGAAAAGTGTTAAAAGTTTCTTCTTTTAACAATTTTTTGGGCGTTTGTGTTCAAGGTAATTCTTTCAATTTTTTTTTTTTTTTCACTAATGTTGGCATTTAACAATCTTAGAATTTCTTCGTATTAATTATGCATGTATATCTCCATTTGAGATTAAGTCTACATGCATTATTTCCTTTGAAAATATGCGTTTGAAGTTATGTCACGCTGCAAAATTTGAACCGACGTACAGTACAATGTGGCAATGTTGGTTTTTTGCAACTTTAACCCGGACAAACCTCTAGAGCATTGAACTGATTTATTAACAAAGAATTTTTAATATTCCGACACATTAGCATTGAGCCGGTGCCCCAAGGGATGGTTTTCTTCTAAAACAAGTTTAATCTTTTGTCGTGAAGGAGCTACAAACCTTATTTGCAAGCAAACAAAATGTTTTTCTTTATTGATTTTTTTCTCACTTTCTTATTTGAATCGCAGCAGGTAATTAAATATTTGCGGTACGATTAGACACTGAAGTCGTGTTTCGTTTAAATTTCTCAAGTTGCCCTCGCATTTACGAATATTTAATGTCGGATGACGTAACTTCCGGAGGGCATCCTCAACTAAAAATAAAGGTTTCCATGGAAACAGCGCGTTCCAGTCATTGTTGTTCAACAAAGCATGACGAAGAAATGGAGCGTATCGAAGTTTCAAGCTTCCTGCCAAGTGAAGAAAAAGAAAGCAATGACGGCGAATTCATTTCATCATCACCGCGACAGCATGACGTGGCAGATTGGCCTCAAGAAGAGATATCACCCGAAGTTTCAGAGATTGAATCGTCGTCGTGGCAACGACGTCTCCCGCAATTGATGACGCGATTTAGAGAATTGTTTCGATCGTTTCTTGGGGTCAAAAAAGGAAGTAAGTGACGTCATTTTTTCTGGTTTTACAGTAATGCAGGTTTATTTAATACTTTGCGCAAAACGGCTCGTCAGGAGGCCGCTGGTCAGATTCTTGTTCAAAATATTCTTGCAGAATTATTAATGTATCACCAAAAAAAAGTTGCGTCCTTTCTCTTGTGTCTATGCGGATCGTCTTGTTTTTTTTCTGATTCATTTTGTATGCATTTTTCATTTTTTTACAGTAAATTTAGTGATTGTTATTTTTTCCTCAAATGACATACAGTAATATTGTGTTTTTCAAGACCCAAATTTTGTTCAGTTTTTTGAAGCATGCTTTGGATGCCGAATGTGCCACTCTTCTCTGCTGGGAAGCAAGCTCTATTGCGTTGCGGCTGTAAATAATCTTTAACAGCAAAGTACCGGTCTGATTTTGCTGTTAACTTGGTGTTGGTTCTGAGTCTATTTATTTTTAATTTGTACCGTAATTACGTATTACGTAGTTTCATTAATGCTCCGCAGCATCAATTGTGACGTCACAAAGCTTCGTCCGAGTTTAATCAGCTAATGCTGTTGTGATAAATTTTGCTGGAGCAACGCTAATCTTATAATCATTGATCGATTTGGAACCGTTTGGACAAAACGTGAAGTTTGTTTGAAACAAGATTTACGGATTTGCATAGGCAAATCGATCCAGAAGGTTGAGTTAAGGGTTCGATTTCCTCCGTCACTGTTGATTACGTTGATTAACAAGTGTAGGGAATGTTCTATCATTATTGTGAAGATCCCCTGAAAAACACTTTTAAGAAAATAGAAATTACGTCATAAGCTGCGTTGTTAGATTGCAATCTATACTCGACATGATCAGGCTTGTTACAGTCCAAAAAAATTTGTCGCTTTATTCGTACGCCGTGATTCAAAACTGTTTGGAAATGGTAACCAAGTTTATCCACAGCATTCATTCATTCATTATATTTTTGTTTGAAAAGACGATACTTCAGTACAACAATTTTCACTCACAAATAAATCGTCATATCTTTCCGGTAAGAAGCAGCGAAATGACCTCAAGTCCAGATCCAGTGAAATAGGCGCGGTCGTCGAGTCTGCAGCCTCTCACAACTCTCCGTTGTCAACCAAAATTGTACACTATATTATCAATTAATAAATACGAAATTGTAAAAACACAAAAACGAACAGCACTGGTGGCGAAGACTGCAACCGGAATTACGAAAACACCGAAAAAGCAAATACACATGGCAAAAGCTCAACACACACGACATAAGTACAACATGCATGAAACAAAGACAAATAGGCTCTAAATCATTCTGTAATTTATATACATATAAAAAAAACAAAGACAAAAAAACAAAACAAAAAAACGTGAAATTTAAATGTTTGATTGGTTACTTTTAATTTACATGGAGAAATTTTTTAATTTTTTTGAAATGAAGACGTGTTTGTTTTTTTGAGCAATATTTTTGATATCAGCTGGTAATTCGTTCCAAATCTTAGGTCCTTGATAGCGAATTGAACTTTGAGAGTTTGATTTGTTGAAGCGAGTTAAAGAGTAATAATTGTCGCCAGTAACAAATCTGGTAGAATAGGAGTGCACTTTAGAAGGTAAAACAAAATATTCATTGAAACAAATTGGGAGTGATTTGGATTTAAATTTCTATATTAATTTCGAGACTTCTACTTTATAACTATTGTTTAGTTTTAGCAACTTTAATTCATCATATAGCGGGCTAAGTTTTGTTTTGAAAAATGAAGTTTCGGTAATTATTTTAACAACGTAGTTTTGCTACACTTGAATTTTGTTGACATACTTGGCCGCAGAATTTCCCCATGTAGTAATACCATATTGTAAATGTGAATACGCAATACTAAAATAAACGTTCCTCAAAATAGATGCAGGTGCATAGTGCCTTAGTTTGCTGATGATACTTCGATAGCTGTACTTAATTTTTTTACTATACTTTGTATGTAATGCTGCCATGAAAGTTGCTTATCTACATATACTCCCAAATATTTAACTACATTTTGTTTAGTTATATTTTGGATTGAGTGCACGGATACATAAGTTTTTGCAATCAATATTTTTGCTTGGTTTTAGAAAAAATGCACAGTTAGTTTTAGTGTAATTAACTGTTAGTTTATTAAAAATGACCCAACTTTCAATTCTTTAAATTCCTTTTTCACTCTTGGGTTTCAGCCCATCGTGAGTTTTGTGAACTTTTATCCTTGCATAATAGGACAGCATCAGCAGCATAAAGCAGTACTTCTGAATCACAAGAATTCGGCAAGTCATTTATATACACTAAAAATAGAAAGGGCCCTAACACGCTACCTTGCGGTACTTCAATTGTAATTGGTAAAATCTTTGAAGTTTGCTCATTGCTCTCAATGTATTGCATTTTATTGGTTAAGTAGAATTTTAACAAGCGAATTGCGTTTCCTCTTGCGCCATAATGTTCAAGTTTACTCAATAAAATTTGATGATTTACAGAATCAAATGCTTTGGCCAAATCCATAAAATACCACAAACAGAGTTATCGTTATCTCGTTGTTTAAGTATATATTCGTAAAGAAACATTAATGCTAGGTTGGTGGAGTGTCGTTTTCGAAAACCAGATTGCTTATCAGTGAAAAGGTTGTATTTGTTCCAGAAATCAATCAAACGTCTGTGTAGCATTATTTCAAACACTTTATTCACTGGAGAAAGTATTGAAATTGGTCTATAGTTGCCTACATCACATTTTGAATCTTTTTTGTGTAAAGAATGACTTTTGCTATTTCAAATATTTCTGGGTAAAAGCCTATTTCCAGGCATTTATTAACCCTATTTGTACCCCGGAGAGGGGGGCAAATTTGCCCTCCTCTCAGTTATTTTAATATAGCTCCTGAACAAAAACAAAGTTTTGCTTTGATGCACCCTGACTTTGAATCAAATTTAATAACACACATTTTCAGAAAGTTTGGGGTCAGCCGGACAACCGGAAGTGACGTCATTTTTGCTTTTGTTAGAGGCACCTAGGGAGTTTTATGCAGTTTTGATCACAATTCATGCTTATCAGTGCGCATATTCTATTCATTGTACAGCGTATTCATTGTCAATGCTAATCGTCTGCTGGAGAAAAATATCTTATTTACTGATAAATGCATTGCATCATCATTACGTCATTGATGACGTCATAATTCAAAAAAATTGATTTTTCTGCTGTTTCTCGAAATAAACTGCGTTTGCATAAAAAAATATTCATTTTCATCAGCTGTTGAATGATAAAATGAAAATTATACTGCAGTATCCTATTATTTTGTGAAATATACTATATTTCAGTCACAAAAAATTACAAAGAATAATCAACACAATATATTAACGATGATGTCATCGTGCATGTTACGTGATCATGCATGATGACATCATCATTTGCGGTAACTTTATCAGAGATGTCTTTGAAATAACAAAACTCCAAACTAAAACTAATATTTCGCAACATTTAGGCAAATTTGCATGCTGTTATAAGGATTTACTGGTTTTGATGACGTCATCATCGTTTTCGTGACGTCACAACCTCAAAAAATTTATTTTTAAAAATTTAACAAAAAGTAGCTTCAACAAGCAAAAAATCTCGATTCTATCACTTACCAATCGGTTTTTAGATAGGGCGGTAAATTTGCTCCCCCCCCCCCCGGTACAAATAGGATGTAAAAATAGTCCGGTATATATAGGGTTAAATACTCTTGTAAGATGTCTGGAAATCAAGAATTTAGATTCTTTAGACCAAGCTGCAGTATATCAGTGTATCCTGAAGATTTACGGCAGATAAGGCCAGCAATTATTTCAATTATTTGGTGTTCATCCGTGAATTGTAAAACAATGGACGAAGATTGCCGCTTTCCGAGAAATCTGCTAAATGATTGTTCATCATTGTTATGCAATGGAACCTTAGCGCTTAATTTTTCGCCGATTTCAACAATTAAGTGCTTATTTATTTCGTTGCAGATTTTTGAAGGATTTGTGATTGTCTTTTTGTATACTTTTAACTGTTGCGGCATTTCAGCCTTTGGTGTGTGTTTTCGAAGGAGTCGATTAATTAATTTCCAGGTTTCTGTCGAATAGCTAGTATTATTAAATAAATTTTCAAACTAAGCTTTTTTGGCCGCTTGTTTATCATGGGTAACTTTGTTTTTAATTTTTTTTATAATTTGCCAGAGATAAGGAACATTTTGCTTTTATATATCTAGTATACAATTTGTTTTTTTACTTTATTAATGCTAGGATCTCCGGAGTAATCCATGGATTTTTGGATGTTTTGTATTGTTTGTGATTAACCTTTTTTTTAGGAAAATGACGATTTGTTAAATCGTTCATTAATGAAATAATGGCATTTACGCTTCTTAACCAGGGATCTTAACTTTTAGCTTCTTAACACAGCATCACAATTTCTTAACGTTTTCTGTTGCTTTCTTCTTTCTTTAAAATTTTGCTAAGAAAGTTTGATGTTGAATATGTTAGAGGCCTTTATGTGTTGGCTTTAGAAACTTTTTTTTGAAAAAACGTTGTATAAATTCCAATGGCAAATATGGCGACAAATTTCTTTCTCACTTTCATACGAGTTTGATTGCGACTCGATTTGCAGTTGGTTAGTCATGGAGTTTCCGGAGAGTCACAAAGCATCAGCGAATCCATACTCATGGCGAATTTATTTCTGTAACATTTTTTTTTTGCAATACTGCCATTTCCTGCTGTTTAATTTTTTTTTCTGTAGCTTTGAATGATTTCTTAGCACCCTTATACTTTCAAAAAATTTTGTCCTGGACATTGTCAAGTTTTCGCGTTAAATATAAATTTACTCGGTTTTACAAAGTAACAAATCTGTGGCATTTTCATTCTCAAATAAATAAGCAATTTAGATCCCCATTAGCCAAAGTTACAGTACTTTGTTAACATATGAATTTGTGACTTTCAGTGGCGTTGCTAAGGATGGTGGCACCCGGGACGGGACTTCGAGATGTCACCCTTTTTCGGTCCAGAAATAGGTGAAGATCAACAACAAAAGAGGTCTTCACCGCAAAAGTTGTGGATTTTCAGTTCAAAAACAGGTAAACACTAAAAAAAAAAAAAGGAAAGAAAAAAAAGGTCTTTGACGTAAACATAGTGGGTTTTCGGGGCAAATGAGGTTGGAGACCAAACAAAATGAACAAACAAGGTCTTCACCACAAATTAGTGGAGTTATGGTTTCCCATCATATGAATGTGGTGTCACTTCAAATAATGTCACCCCAAAATGGTGTCACCCATGGCGGGCCGCCACCCGCGCTTCCCCCCTCCCCCCTCGCTACGCCACTGGTGACTTTGTTTACGTTGAATATAATGTTAATTATAGTGACTTTGGCGCTCGCCATGTCTGCAAACCCAATCCCACTATCTGATCACAATAATGAGGCCAGAGATTTGAAGGTGCGAAGCGGTAAAGGAACGGACTCAAGTTTGCAAAGGCTGAAGTTCGGTTCTCTGCCGTTGCAAATCCCGCAAGTGCGTGTAAGTTCGTGTGTTTATCAAAATGTTTTGTGCTTTTCAACAATTTGTATTCGTCCTGTAAAAAAAAGATTTAAAATAAGGACGAAGCCAAGTCAGGGCTTCCTTTTCTTCAACCCTCAAGTCAAAGTCTTTGCGGAGTTATCTAAAGGACATGATTGGGGCGAGGCGTTCCGATTAAAACCGGAGTGGCCAATTTGAGGCTAATTTGTTTTGCTTGAAATTTGGGTTTAATCGGGTCGATTTTTCATTCACTTCTAAACGAGAAATAAATAAACATAGAACAGAGGTGCAGTCCTCGAGGACGTCCTTGGCTTCGAGGACGTCCACGAGGACACATTTTGAAGTCGTTGGCCTTGGCCTCGAAGCCTCAAGCCCTAGAAAATTGCCCTGTCCTCGGCTCAAAGACAGCACTATTTTTTGAACGGTTAAAATTTTGTAGATTGCCCGAAAAAATTTTTGAATACCTTTCTTTATCTTTTTTTTTGAGAACGCTTGAAAAAACATTTGAAAACCTTTTCTTTGGAGAACACTAGCGCTTGTGTCCTTGGCCCTTGACCTTGACCTCGAGCATTAATGTCCTTGGCTTAGAGAGGGTCTGTCCTCGGAAGGGCTGTCCTTGGCCTTGGCCTCGAGCCTTGTGTCCTCGGCTCCACCTTTGACATAAAACATGGTGAACGTAGTACTGATAACGGCAGCGCTAAAATCTATGAAAGTTCAAGTTAATTGTGTATCGAAACCATCGAGTTCATTCCAAGCTCAGTTTTGAAAGCGTGACGTCGCCAAGTTGTAGAGATCTATAGTGCGGCTTCGGCGTTGTTTGTTTGAGAATCTTAAATCCACCAATGCAAGTTATTTTTTGAAATCTTTCACCGTTAGAGGGCGACACTTGTTCATACAGTTTGGTTTAGAAACTGGAAAAACAAATTTCGCCAAACGTTATCCCCTGCTCATTCCAGTGGGGTTCGTTCTCATGTTCAGTAGCGTACGCAGGGTTTTCGAAAGGGGGGAGGCCATAAATTATCCACAAAAAAGTTGCGCTAAAACAAACATAATTTTATGATGAGCGCAGGTAAGTTGCGCTAAAACAAGTAAGAGCAGCTGCTATCATAGGCGTAGCCAGGATTTTTGAATGTGAGGGGCCCAAACCAAAAATCACATGCAAGGACGTCATCAGAAATTTTCGAAAGAGGAACTTTTTGTGGGACAAACATATCGTAAAATGGAAGCCCAGAAGCAGTGGTTTGGTTTTACCAAAGTTAAAAAGTCAAAGTATATAAATCGGGAGACGTGTTTAGTAATTTAGTGTACCTGAAACGCATCACTGAGGGAGGTCTGGGAACGAAGCCCTCAGCCGCTATGCAATTTTTTGTAATTTTTTGAAAAAAAAACTTTTTTAATGCCATTGGATCTCATTTCGCACGTGTTCAGAGTCATTTTGAAACAACTAGATTTTTAACATTTGAAAGCCAAATGAAAAAACTTAGGTTGTTCAATTTTCCTTTTACTTACAATTTAAGTCTAAAACACGTTTAAAATCTTACATTTTAGGGTGAAATTTTGTAAGTAATTTGGCCCAGGTAGGGGGGTTTAAGGTACATTGCCTCCAGCAATGTTTTAGCAGTAATCAATAATCTACTCGAGCATTTTCCTGAAAAATTTTTGTTTTGTCTTGAAATTAACTAGTAATAGGAGTACATGTTCGGCCAGAGAGCCCAGACCCTCTCAATTGAAATTCACCAATTTGTTCAGTGAGCATTTTTCCTGGCTAATTTTTTTTAAAGTATTTCGTGCGTAAAATCTGGCAAGATGGAGGTGAATTGTTATTAAAAATGATACAATAGAGGGTTTCGTCTACAAACCATGTTATTCTCTGCCAGATTATATCACGCTGGGCCCCTGGCACTTTGGTGATTTTCACAACATTTTTCTGCCAAATATAGGTGAAGAACAAAAAAAATCTTACCATTTGGGCGCGGGGCCCTGGCATTGTGCCATTCCGACCCTAGTTATTGCATTACGTTGATAAAAAGGTTAGATGAGGGCCTGAGATAGCAAGTTTTGGACAAAACTCTTAATTTTACCCGGGTTGAACATATAAATTGGTTGACAAAAATTGAATTAAGGGGGCCCGTGCCCCCTGGTCGTCAATATTATTTGTAATTATTGTTTTACTCGCCTATGTTGTACGCAAAAAATACGAAAAGAAACTGAAGAAACAATAGGCTTTTTTGTCACATTTTTACCATTAGTGGTATTTCAATTGGAAAAAGCCCGCGCGCCCCCCCAACCGCCTATGCCCATGGCTGCTATCGCTATATGTATAAGCTCGTCATCGCTGTAACCTATAACATTGCTTTAAAAAATAAAAAAATAAATGAAAAATATTTTACTGGCGACCAAAAGGCGATGGCACAATGCCTCCCCCCCCAAAATACGCCCCTGCTCATGTTCCAATCTACAAACAATTTTTTCAGCCTGGTCATGCGCCACACATTGCCTCGAGCTTGCAACGACCAGCAATGACATGTCAAGATTAAGCGTGCTCCTGAAACGTCAAACAATACAGCGTTATTATTTTCAGACCACAAATGAACTCGAGCCTCGCGCAACGTGAGATGTTTAATTGTTTAAACTGACATTTCAGAGTGAAAAGTAAACGCGGCACGATACAAATCAAAAAATGCGAATGAATAAATTGCAAACTTTTTTTTTCTGATCTTTAGATGTGGATTAGCTAAAGCGTTTGACACATGTAATCAAAAAACACTATTATTTAAATTGGATCAATATGGAATAAGACGAGTTGCCAATGATATCATGTCTCACAAGCCGTAAACAATTTGTAAGTGGAAACGGCTATTCATAATTGCTCTTAGATATAAACATTGGAGTACCCCAAGGCAGTGTACTAG
The DNA here is from genome assembly GCA_963965965.1 of Trididemnum nubilum. NCBI lineage: Eukaryota > Metazoa > Chordata > Ascidiacea > Aplousobranchia > Didemnidae > Trididemnum > Trididemnum nubilum. The sequence goes on along the minus strand of OZ014478.1, from coordinate 1,455,319 downwards.
GCCCAATTCTTTTCCTCATTAAAATCAATGACTCAACTAATTGTTCCAACTTCAAAACATCGTTGTATGCAAACTAGACGGGAGTTTGCCAGCAAACCCAGTGAACGACCGACGCGTAGCTAATGCTGTGACGCTCAAAAGTACTTTTCGTCTACCGTAAAATCAGCAGAGATGGAGTCCTCGAGGACGTCCTTGGCCTCGAGGACGTCCTCGAGGACACATTTTGAAGTCGTTGGCCTTGGCCTCGAAGGTCAAGTCCTTGGCCTTGGCCTCGAGGCCTCAAGTCCTCGAAAATTGGCCTGTCCTCGGCTCGAGGACAGCACTATTTTTTGAATTGTTAAAATTTTGTGGAGCGCTTGAAAAAATTTTTGGAAAGCGTTTTTTTATGAAGATCGCTTGAAAAATTTTTGTGAAGACCTTTTTCTTTTTCTTTTTTTTTTTTTTGAGATCGCCTGAAAAAATTTTGTCGAGACCTTTTTTTTTTTGGAGAGCACTTGCGCTTTGTGTCCTTGGTCCTTGGCCTTGGCCTCGAGCATTCCTGTCCTTGGCCTCGAGAATGTCTGTCCTCGGAAAGGCTGTCCTTGGCCTTGGCCTCGGATTTTTTTTGTGTCCTTGGCCTTGGCCTTGGCCTCGAGCCTTGTGTCCTCGACTCCACCTCTGAAAATCAGCAATTATTCAAAAATATCTAACTATGAAACCTCCAGAAAAATAGAAATTACAAACAATGTCAAAAAATATCAACGTCATCATTTCTGATTCTAAAAAAATAACCCGTCAGGTTAAGCCAGCGTTTCTCAAAGAATGGATCGCGACCCAAAGGTAGGTTGAACAAATAGAAAATCTTAATAGTGCAGTGAAAATCCTATCGTATCAAATCACATGCTAAACCAACATTTTAAGTGATTAACAACAATTTGTCTGTTAAAGCTTCCACTATCAGTACTATAAATATATATATGGTAGCTCAAGCGTAAATTCAAAATGTGTACAAAGCTATCCTGTAATGTCTAGTCATAGGCGTAGCCAGGATTTTTGATGGGGGGGGGCCAAAACCACAAATCACATGCAATGACTCATCAGAAACCTTGAAAGAGGAATTTTTTGTGGGGGCAAAGACATCGTAGAATGGAAGATTATAAGCCGTGGCCTAGTGTTGGCATGTAACTAGGAACTTGTTCAAAGAGGAAGGCTTAAACCAATAGTTAAAATGTGAAAACGTCTAAATTGGGAGACGTGTGTCAGCAAAGAAGTGTATTGTAATTCAAATGTATCATTGAGAGGATCAGGGGGCGGAGCCCCCAGCCGCCGGAGGCTATGGGGGTCTGGGGACGATGCCCCCAGCCGCTGGGCGATTTTTCGTAATTTTTTGAAAAAAAAGCTGTTTTAACATCATTGGACCACATTTTGCACGTATTCAAAGCCATTTGAAAGTACTAGATTTTTAACATTTGAAAGCCAATTGAGAAAATTGATTTGTTCAGTCCTTCTTTTGCTTGCTTGCAAAAAATCTTTGGGTCGCCAGTAATTTAAGTCCAAAACCTGTTTAAAATCTTGCATTTGGGAGTTAAATTTTGTAAGTGATTTGGCCCAGGTAAGGGGAAGTAAAGTACATTGCCTCCTGCAATATTTTAGCCGTAAATAACAATCCATTCCAAGATTTTCCATAAAGATTTTAGTTTTGTCATGAAAACAACCAGTTTGAGGAGTACGTATACGGCCATGGAGCTGTGGCTCTCTCAATTCCAAATTTTGTTCAGTGTGCATTCCTTTTAATTTTTTTCAAAAGTATTTTATTGCATAAAAACTGGCGAGATGGAGGTGAATTGTGGAGGTGCCCCCCCAAACTATGTTAAAATATTTGTCTGTTAAATATCTGCTGATATCAATACAAACTGGCACCCTAGCTTGAGCTGTTCAAAAAATTGATTTTGGGGGTCCATTTGGGGGGTTCCCAGGGGGGTGGCACCCCCAAACTATGTCAAAATATTTGTCTATTAAATATCTGCTGATATCGAAAAAAACTAGCACCCTAGCTTGAGTCGTTCAAAAATTGATTTTTGGGGCCCCATTTTAGGGGGGTTCCTGGGGGAGTTGCCCCAAAAATTTTCGGAAGAAAAAATTGCGTTTGCAGCTCAACAACTTTACACAAAAATTTAATTTCCATGTTTTGTGGTTTAGGAGACAAAGAGCGTACAAAATTTAGGAAGAAAAAAAAAAGGAAAAAAAAGAAGAAAAAAACCTCATTGCGGCCAAAAGTGGGTTGGTTAGGATGAAAGGGTGTCTTAAGACAAACAACGATGTGAAATATTTTTTGCCGTACATAAGCCGTTTTTGACTGAGACCGCTTTTTACGCCAAACTTTTGAAGCGGTTTTCGGGTTCTAAAACCAAAGTCACGCGACCGATTGCCTCGAAATTTGGTACAAGCATACAACTCTTTAATATCAAACTGCAATTAAAATTTCATATAGCTAGACCTAACTATTCTCGAGTTATAAGCAAAAGTCTGAAATTTTGCACTCATTAGTTGGAAAATGGCCGAGTAAAAACAAAAAAACATGAGACGCGAGCGTCGGTCGTTTCAATGACAGTGTTTTGACATTGTCTCAAAAAAATGTAAATTGTTTGCAAACTATGCTGAATTTCGAATTACCAATAAAACTTATTTTTTATTTTTTACTAAAAGCCAAGAAAAAATCTTTCCACAACTAAATGATTGTAAAATAAAACAGGCCATTTACGTAACATATCTAGGAGTATTTCTTGATTACAAACTCACTAGGAAATAGCACATTTAAGACATTGAAACCAAATTATCGGATGCTTCTGGTGCTATCTATAAATTTCGCAAGTTTATAACTCAAGGAGCTTTAATGTCAGTTTATTATAGTTTAGTATATTCTCATCTCCAAAATGCAATTATTTGCTTGGAAAATTCTTCCAAAACCATTAAACACAAACTACAAGTCAAACAAAATCGTATCATAAAAACATTATGCAACAAGTTTGGTACAAGAACTAAGTTAAAACCATTATATGAACTACTGCAAGTCCTAAACATCTATGAAATTTACAAATTATAAGTTGCCAAATTTATGGCCAAAGTCAATTTAAACAAATTGCCGGTATTTTGTGGCAATCAATTAGCGATTTTTGAACTTTGTCCTCTATCCACACAAACTCGACCCGAAGTGCTTCTTCCAAAAATTTTTATGTGCAAAGAACATCGCTGGTAAAAACTAATCAATCGCTTAAAATTTCTAGTGTTAAAACTTGGTTGGAATTGTTTACTAAGACATGTAAGAGATACAGTTTTAATTTCAGTGACAAAACATCATCAAAGATACTAAAACTTTACTTTGTGAAATCCCGTACCTGTTTATAAACGAAACCATCATTTATATCAATATTAAAATGCAGGCCTATCTGTTTTGTTTTGTTTTTTCTTTTTCATTGTTTGTATAATTTTTTTTTTCATTTTTTTCTAATTAGCAAAATCAAAACAAAACTTTTCTTTCAGTGTCGAAATCCTACAGCCGAATTTTTTACTATTTCTAAGAGAAGGAGCAGACTCGGCGACCCTGTCGCTTCATTAAGTGACGTTCTTATTTTGGTCTTTCGCTCCTTCTCGTTGTGCTAAATCGTGTCTTTAAATGTTTGCTGAATTTGCAATTATGTATTTGTTTTTGCTCGGCACTAAAAAATACTACTACTGAATACTACTCGCAAAATCTCATTTTATTCTACTTTAATGTAGTTAAATTTTTAAACTCTCCAAATTAAAAGCTACATCGTTTCGAAACCTCCGATTGACGACGTACAAACACTGCAGAGCGCCAATGCAAAAATGTTTATAGTGCAGTTGCCAAAGCAAACAATTGTGAACTATTCCGATGTATTTGCAATTTTAAGAACAAGCTTGGTGCATTAATATTTCATCGCTTTGCCGACCTTACAAGCTCAGCCAATAACTTAACCACAAACACTTTTCAGAACACTTTTAAGTTCTTATCATTATCTTCGCTGCGTTAGGTTTTATTTTATCACGATCCACAATAACTCTACTTTACGCGTACTGTTTTACCAACGCATTTCACCTTGCAAATGGGCATAAATGTATTGATTATTTTTCGATAACGTCATAGGCGATTCAAATTTTGTATATAAGTTTGTTTTTTTGAAACTGAGTTTTAAAATGCCTAAGTCAAAGTGTTTACATCACAAAAACGTTTCATGACGTCATTTAAGTTAAAAATCGGGGGGGAAATGCTCAGGAATTAGAAAAGTAACTTCGGCAAAACTCAAAATTCGGAAATTTTCCATCACCTTAGTAACTTCAAATTTTCAAGGGTTATTTTTTAATAAATTTGGCTTAACGTCAAATTACGTTGAAGTAAAATTTATTTTTCTGAAAGGAAATATCACTAAAAAACCGAGAGAGGGGTATTTTGCCAGAGGCGTTGCTAGGGGGCGCGAGGAGTGCTCCGGGTGTTATCATTTTGGGCTGACACCATTTTATAATACCAATCGAACAAAAAAAACAAGCAACAAGAATATGTTTAATATCATTGGAAATGTTTAGCACACAAGAATGGAGTATGGGCTAGTAATTGATTTAAAGCATCTTTCGATACATTTGTTTAAGGGGGGGAGGGGTTCTAATATGTCAAAAATATAGCTCACAAGTTAGTAAAAACTTCAAAAAATCACCAAAATTAAGCAATAAAATTTGATAGCTTGTTGAAGCATGATGAATATAGATTTCATACAAAAATATATATAAGCTCTGGAATAAGGGGGATATTCATTATTAGTTAATTACCAATTACTTCGACTCAAATATCGTTTCATTAGTCCCCCACCAATTATTTTTCTCCATTAAACATAAACGAAATGGATTTTTCCTTGTGAGTTTCATCGAACTGTAAGATTTTATGATTTACGGTACTAGCTTGTAAATAAGATAATTGAAATTTCACTATTAGCCACTTTCTACATTGTCATTACCTATAATGCAACCAGTTAAAATCATGTTTTTGCACTGCTAATTTCTATATTGCACATTTCAAAAGCAATAATTTTTCTCAAAATAGGCCTAAAATTAAGTTGTTTTTGCAAAAAAGTACAAAAGTTTCAAGCGCTGGTGGCTCCGCTTTCAGCCCCCAAAACAGCTCCCCACCCCCCATTGCGGATTTTTCGCTACACGTCGGAGTCTAATCTTGTTCAAGTTTTTGCACAGCTAATTTCTATGCAACCAGAATTCTTTCTTATGCAGGTTTCAAAAAGCCTTAATTTCTATCAAAATAAGCCTAAAATTAAGTTATTTTTGCAAAAAAAAAATGTTTTGTGTGCTGGGGGTTCCGCCCCCAGACCCCCAATGGCCTCCGGCTAATGGGTGCTGATCTCATGAACCCCCGAAACTGCCCATCCCTCATTGCAAATTTCTGGTTACGCAGCTTATGCTAAACGTGTGCTGTTCATACTTCCAAGTTTTAGAATCTTACAATGAGAAGTTATTTAGCTAGCCAAGTAACAACCGCTATTTAAAGTAATGAAGTAGTACCGCTATCCTTAAAATATAACCTTTTGCAGCCTACAATACATAACAAAGGGTGAAACCACAAAATTCCACCTCGGGGCCCGAGTGTCACCATCCTTAGCGACGCCACTGCATTTTGCTCCTCTCCTCCGTGTAAAATAGGGTTGAGATGTCCCTAGAACAATTGTTGGTAGAAGTTGATATTTTTTTCCATTTACTAACCAACACAACAAAGTATCGTACAATTAAGTTTCATTTATGAAATTTTTAAACTCCCTTTACATATTTGTTGTTTAGACGCTAAGTTAATTTACTTTGTTGTTCCTTGCATTAAATATTCATGGATAGTAATTTTTATAAATTAAGTTTCATCGTTTAATATTGTTGATATGCATGCACTTCGCAGCCATATGTCATGGAAAGAGCTCTTTCATTATTTAACATATTTATGTAAACAAAGTCTTCTGCCGAAAAGTAAAATTACATCGGTTTAGAATCTTTAATTTTTTTTATTTATGCTTATGGTTTACTGTAAAACTGCAAAGAGAAAGTCTTGATTCTGGAAGCTACTGATGATGTGAAATAAAAGCAGCGTTACTTCAAAGACTAAACTATATTGTCAGCACTAGGTACATGCTTTCAGAAACTAGACTTGGTCATGTCAGTAAGACAGCAATCATCAACAATCAGTCGGAGAAAATCTCGAAAAAATGTTTCCGGTTTCAAAAGTGGTTGAGGTTGCAGACGATTATAAAATGAATTTCAGTTTTTGTTCGGAAATCCTGAAGTTAACCTTGTTTCAAGTTACAATACGGTTTTAGCATTATTGCTCGGTAATATCTAAGAATTTAGATTTCAACAAATATTCTGATGATTTTAGAAACGGTTGAACATGCTCTCCCAAATGACAAATATAAGTTTATTAATATTTTATCATTTAAAGTAAAATTGAGGTCACAATGAAATATTGATTTTCTGCCGTTATGCGGTTGTGCACTGGGCAGCCATAGTAACTAAATTAAAATGGTCATTACATGAGCAAATATTCTTTTTTGTAATTAATGAATATTGAGTTAATGAGCTTAATCTTTTTTAAATTTTAGCTACTTTTATCAATAAATTTTTTTTTTTGATATATAAATGATTTTATTGGAAATTTAAAACACACACAAAAATTGTAATTCAATCAATTCAATCTCTAAAAACAATTCAATCACTAAGTTCACTGATTGACGTTTAAAAGTGGTTTTTGGGGGTGGGGGATGCACTTTGATAGGTACTGGGCTAACATCATCAAAGTTATTTTGAATGTGCAGTTGATGAGGGGGAAAAGACAATAGGATAGCTGTAGTTGCGATTTGCGATGAACTTGTCAACGCGCAATGTAAGTAAACTTGATCTTGATGTTGTTCTGCATTGAGATAGTGTGAATGCTGTTGTAGTCTAGAAAAGGAAAGAGAGCAAATTTGAAACCTTCAAACTGCGCTGACTCCAGTCCATTCGGGAATGTTATTGGTGATAAGAATTCCTCAAAGAATGATAGAAATTGACTAGAAAGTTGTCAATAAAAAACAAAAAACAAAAGTTGCCAATAAAAAGTGCCTCCCCACCCTCAAAAACTGCTTTTACCAATAAAAAACAAAAATTTTTTGCTTAGGTTTTACGATTGATGATTTTAATGAAAATATAGTTTAAAGGTTCTGCGTAACGTAAAACTTGTAGTTATTTTTTTGACGCATAAGATTTGACGTAATCATGAAATTCACGGGCGATCTTCAAGGCTTTGAAATGCTCATCACTTTTGTCGGCCTTCTACTTCTATTTCGTGCCATATATTGGTACAAAGCCATTTCCACTAAAAGAAGTAAGTTCAGTGTGCATTAGTCGGTTTTTGACTGAGTCGAAGGTTTCATTGATTTAAACAAGAAATGATCTCGGACCTCGTGTTATTATTGGCACTAAAGAAATATTGTAACCCTAACCAAATGTATTTACCATATTGCCTCGGCCTGGAAAACGCGCAAGGACTTTGCTTTTCACAAAATTTATTAGCTTTTATTCCGCTAATTAAAAATGAAAAGAAAAGCGCTGAAATATTTTGGTTTTGTGTGGAAGTCCGATCAGATACCTTTTGGATTACAATATTGTCCTTTCCAAAACTGCAAATTATTTGGAGCTGGCTGCTGCTTAGGGCCTACGTAATCCTGAATTGATGTACGTATTCGACCTTATTTGACCTTACGCATTTCCACCATTTTTATTGCCGGCCTGTTTCTAATAATTCAAGTTTGGCATATCGAATTAATTTCGTAATCAGAAGGTATCGTTTTGTTTACAACCAAGCTGGTGCTGCAAATAAAAATAAACTCCCCCCTGAGGGCTGTTATAGCATTTTTATCGAAAAAGCGATATAGGAGTAATTTGGAGAAAGGAGTGCTTTAGAAAACAGAGTTCGTTATTTTAATGCCAGTTTGAAATTGGTTTTGATCAGTGCTTAAATTTTAAAATTTTGCATGGGGGGACGCTTTTGCAACCTTGACCAAACCCATTTGGCATGCGAAAGTACTTTAGTGGAAATTATGTAATTCCGTCGCCAAAATTGAATGAAGACCAAAAAAAAAGGTTTTCTCCAAAAATTGAAGTGGTTTTCCCCGAAATTAGGTGAAGACCAAAATAAAAAAAGGTCTTCGCCGCAATTTGGGACTATATTCGGCCGGAATTTGAAGGATTTATTCGTGCTGGCTGGCTCTTTTTCGTCTGATCATCCAGCGCTTACATCGCAATGTGCCGAAGCTAAATCTCGATGGGAAGACGCGTCCCCCCTACAATTTAAGTACTGGTTTTGATTATTGTCTATCGAACTTATCAACTCACTCAAATCGCGCTTGTTCGTGAGCGTGTGTGTGTGTAAGCAGTGCGCGTTTGTGGGTGCAGTGTTTCCAGTTTTTTCTTGATTTTTACGCAGTTGATAATGATTCCGCATATTTTAACGATCAGAGGAAGGAATAAATAAGTTTAGAGTGTCTTCCGTTCTTGACGAAGACACTTTGGGGCGCATTAACGCTTGATGTTATATCACAAGTGATCACAGGAGGTGACATGTAAACGCCAGATTGGCCTGTGTAGACTTTGTTTGATCTATGAAAGAGGCTTGGATACACTATTCATTACTATGACCAGAGATAGGCGAGATCACCACCTTTTGGTGATCTTGAAGATCAAGATCAGATCATCGAAAAAATATGATCTTCAAGATCAGATTACGATCTTCAAGATCACGATCTGATCTTCAAGATCAAGATCGTGCCCTCGTCTGACTATGACATGGTTGGACCTTAAGCAAGGTCGTTGAGATAGTGGGGCAAGGTAGAGGTAGCACTGAGGCCTGGCATTTGTTGGAAGGTCCGTGCTAGTTGAAACTTAATTTGAAGCAAAGATAGTTAAATATTTAGGAAAACAACTCACCTTAAATTCGGGAAAAAAACAGTTCATTTTGAGTGCAGACCTTTTCTATGATTTTCACTCTCAGTCCGAAATGTAGATTAGCTGTCGTTCGACTGCGAACTCCCATAGGCGTAGCCAGGGGGGGGGGGGGCCCAGGGGGCCCGGGCCCCCCCCAATCACAATACCACTAGCGACAAAAAGTTATGACAACATAGCCTGGCGATGTTTAGTTGCAGTTTTTTGTCAGTAATTACGCACATAACAGTAATTAACAATAATATTAATGACAACAAGTGAGTCCCGGGGCCCCCAACTAACAACCAGGGGGCCCTTACTAACAACTAGGGGGCCCTGGAATCTTTAACCGACAACCAGGGGTCTGGGACCCCTAACTGAAAACCAGGGGGCCCATAACTGACGACCAGGGGGCCCCGGGGCCCCTAACTCACAACCAGGGAGTCCCAGGGCCCCTAACTAACAACCAGGGGACCCTGGGCCCCTAACCGACAACCATGAGGCCAGGAGCCCCCTAACCGACAACGAGGGGCCCCGGGACCCTCCTAACTGACGACCAGGGGGCCCCAGGGCCCCTAACCAATAACCAAGGGGTTCTGGAGTCCCTAACCAACAACCAGGGGGCCAGGAGCCCCCTAACCGACAACGAGGGGCCCCTGGGACCCTCCTAACTGATGACCAGGGGGCCCCAGGGCCCCTAACCAACAACCAAGGGGTTCTGGAGTCTCTAACTGACAACCAGGGGGCCCCGGGGCCCCTAACTCACGACCAGGGAGCCCCAGGGCCACTAATTAACAACCAGGGGGCCTGGGCTTCTAACCGACAAGCAAGGGGCTACGGGGCCTCTAACTGGCAACCAGGGAGCCCAAGGGCCCCTGACTGACGACCAAGGTTCCCGGGCCAGGGGCCTCTTAATGCAAATTTTTAACAATTTATATGCAAAACCTGTGAGAAATCTAAGAGTTTTGACTTAAAATTTGCCACCCCAGGCCCTCGTTTAACGTTATTATGAACTTAATTATTTACTGCTAAAGCATTGCAGGAGGCAATGTTCGTTACTTCCCCCTATAGACCAAATCACTTACAATTAAAATTTTACACCATAATGCTAGATTCTAAGCGTGTTTTGGGATTTAATTGCAAAAAGAGGATTGAACAACTAAATTTTTTCGATTGGCTTTGAAATGTTAAAAATCTAGTTATTTGAAATGGCTCTGAACTTGTGCAAAATGTGATCCAATGGGATTTAAATAGCTTTTTTTCCAAAAACTTACAAAAATCGCCCAGCGGCTGGGGGCTTTGCCCCCAGACCCCCGTCTCTGATACGTTTGAGTACACTAGCTTACTCAACACGTCTTCCAAGTTAGACTTTTACACTTTTCAACAATTAGTTTTCGCCCTCTCCCTTTACCAAAATCCTGGCAAAGTGCTATCAGGCTACGGCTTCAGATCTTCCATTCTACGATATCTTTGCCCCACAAAAAATTACTTTTTCGAAAATTTTTGATGACGTCATTGCGTGTGATTTGTGGTTTGGGCCCCCCCCAATCAAAAATCCTGGCTACGCCTATGCGAACTCCTATACGTTTTGGATCTGTCCCCAGGTTGGAATTTCTTTTGACGGCCATAACCTTAAGTGTCATTATGATGATTAGTAATCCTCCAGGTTTGGTTTTGGAGACACAATTTAGTTTGATGTTGAAACACACCGGCTACATGGACATGACAACCTGGTTTGGTGCAGGTGGGTTGCTATTGATCTTAAACAAGGTTCTCATCATCATTATCACAAACAACGTAATGAAGCAATAATAAGCAAAACAGAAGAAAAATATCGATAATTACTCCCGTATCGATCTGCCGCCTCATCGCGCTGCGGTGAATCGGCAAATTCCTTGAAGAATTGGCGAACTTCATTGATTTATTTTCTCGCTGTTTATGGCGTGGTCGCGTGATTCGATTGTTGGACCAGTAGCCTCTCATAACGTTCAGTAGCGTACTTGTGAGCTTCAGTGAATAAGTAGAAGACTTCATGTTCTAATTTGAAGATAAAGTTTCATTGCCGGTTTTTGAGGGGGAGGTTTCTGAAGTTTAATAATATTTTTATAGCAGCGGTACAATACACATGAAATTAAACACAAAATTTTTATACAAAAATTTGTGGCGGTAAAGTAGTAAAAGAAATTTCGTTACGGGTTCGATAGTTAGCAAAATCTTTTGGGTAACTTTTTGACATGAACCATAATTTTGATGCACCGTAACGAATTGCTTTAGCTCCAACTTTTTCAAAAAACATTGTAGGTACCGGTACCACAGTATTTCGAGTTACGACACAATTCAGTAATTAACGAAGGCACGTGGCATCCTGCTGACGAATTACTGTTTGTAAGAAAACAATAGATGCCTGTAATTTGGGGCATTGAAACGAAGAGCAAGCTTACTTGTAGTTCCGGTGCAGATGGCCATATAATTTTATGTACTGGAACACAAAGCCATTTTTTTCTGGTATCATCTTTCCTGTTGTCAACGTGTTGCACCTATTATTGGCTCGTTCGTGAAAAAAGGATCGAAAAAAGATAGCATACCAGGAACCAAAAATCAGAGCCGAAAAGCTGCGAGTGCAATGTTGACGTGCAACGAAGGTTTTTAGATACGCATGCACGACATCCTAGCTCTACCTTTTATCTACTATAGGACGACCTTGTATCTACCATAGGAAAGTCAAATTTTCAATGTTTTCTTTTGACGCCTTCCAAGGGTTGTGGAAGAAGGGCCACGATGTGATACAGGTCGGTAAATGTGACGTTACCGAACAATTGAAGCGAAATGACGTCACTCAACTACTACAAGAAGGTAACGATTTCCCCAATTAGTATTTTTGCTCCTTTCTAAAGATTATGTGCAATGGTACGTAGTTGGTTTTGTTGACAGCACAACAAAAAGAATTGTTCGCCTTTTTTTGCGTGGTTACAGTTTTAAATTAATGAATGGTTTATTTATGGTATTTCTTGCACTTCCATTCTGATGAACATGTACAACCAGTGCCGTTGCTTCCCTGTTTTATTGTTTTTTAAGGTATTGATGCTAAATCCAAATGGACGGTTTCCTCATTGCAAGAGTGTTTTCGGAATATAGCATTCTTTTTTATTTTTGAGTACACAAATATGAAATATTCTATAAAAAATCATTTCTTAAAATGGTCAATGAAAAATCAACAACATCAAAATTAAAGATACTTAATCTCTACGATGAAACTTTAATCCAATAGGATGTGAAAGTTTTCGGAATCTCGTTGGTATTAAGATTTCGAATTGCAGCGAGGCAATTTTGCATTGCAGGAAAATTCCACAATCATGCACACCAAAATATGTTTACTAAACATCTGGGTAGAAAAATAGGTTCTGGATTGAGTTTATTTTTAGTTGTTCATTGGAGCAACATTAGACCAAACTGCTAAGCTGGTCTAGTATTAGAGCAAATTTTAGTAATTCTGTTCCAGCGAGGCGAACATTGAGCAACCTCTTTACATATTGATTGGAATGATTGGTATTTATCATTGGACTTTTTGCTGCCTTTGGGAGGTATTCACGATGCTTCCAATTTATAAAACCAATATCAACCCATGTCCCAGGTGATCAAGCTCGAACTTAGGGGTCAAGAAGCATCCCATTTTTAGAAAGACTGTAGCTGCTCAGGAGCACGTAATGTAAAATCAAAAACGAGCTAGATCTGTAGGTGGGCAAGTTAATGCAAAACGCTAGCTTCGTTAACCACTAGTCCGCTAACAAACTTCACACTTCCGTTAACGTTAATTCGTTATTTTCAGCTTTAATTAACGTACGTTAATGAAGTTTGTTAATTCGTTAACATTTCAAGTGTAATTTACATTTATTTTTATTCACTCACTTTTAGAACTCGTAAATGACACTGTTGAGCTGATTGTAAGGAAAAATTTAATGATATGGTGGTCTTTTTGTGTTTTGGAAGTTACATTTTACATTCTAATCTAATTTCAAGATAAAAATAGGTTCAAATGCACCAACGAAGATGCGATCGGAAAATCTTTGGAAATTGCGAACAGTGATAATTTCTAGACCTATGAGGCTGCAGCTTATTATTTGCCGCAAAAAAGAGCTCCTTTCTTCTATAAAACTCGTGCTAATACGCAACAAGTGTTATCAATGCAAACTGGTTTGTACCGGTACGATGAATGAATGTTGTAAGAAATTAACGATGAAAACCTTATGTTAACGAAACTTAACGTAAGTTAAAGAAACTTAACGGAAGTTAATTTAGTCCGTTAACATAAAAACACTTTTTAACGAATTAACGAGATAATGAAAAAGTTAGCTTTGCTATTAACGGATTAACGAATTTGTGCCCACCCATGGCTAGAACCATACCGCACTGGTATCAGAAAGGTTCGAATCGACTGCTTCAAAACAAATCGTTGATAATCGGTTGTTGATCCGGGTGCTTTCATTGCTCGAATTTGTTTTTTTACCGATTACCGATATGCTCGCTTACCGTTTCTGTGCCGATATTGTTGATTTACCGGTATACTCGTTTACCGTTGTGGTTTGAAGCTATTTCACGCTTCATTTAAATGCATCATTACGAGCGAATTGTTCAAAAATAAGCGGCAATCGCTAGACGCTAACGTTATGACATGAATTATTGATAAGAAAGGAAATGCGGTTTATTACCATTTTTATCTCCATATTTTGCTCAATTGCGACAGACAGAATTGGTAAATCGCCTACGTTTGAATGCTGGAAAAGTTAAATGTTTAATGATATGTTTCAACTTCAAGAGTTTTTTATGCGTTGACTGATTGCAGAAAAGGACAAAGCGAGCTCTCACTTGATCAAGAATTCGTTGCGCAGATTTTTCATCTAGTCGTGTTTGCGAGCTTTAGTAGAATAATCTACTGTATTTTTGGACAGTGAAAATCTTTTGCTTAAGTTTCGTGCAAATATTTGAAAAGATAACAGGCCTAAATCCTATCATTAATTTATGATTACAAGAATTAATTGTAAGGCACCAAATTCCAACTACAACACAAAAAACTCCCCGGGGAAATTAGTTTTTATTCAACTTAGTTATTACTTTTTGTTATTTGAGTTAAATTTTATCGGGCAAAAACAAGATTTTTGTCCGCAGCTTTTTGGTTAGTTTAAGGTTGGGGTAGCGCACGGCAGCCCAAACGCGAGAAAATTGTTTAGAAATCTGTAGTTTAACATTGCATGCCAACAAGTAACATTTAGCAATTGCAATGCGTACATATTAACAAACAATATCCTTTTTCACTGGTACGACAGCCACTTCTCTATAGCAGCATTATGATGTCAGTAGGCGAGTATTTTTGGTCCACGGAGCGGATCGGGATTATCATCGTTCTTTCCTGTTGCTGCATGGTGCTTGTCAATCGGATGCACAAATTTTCCAGGTTGCTCAGGTGCTGGAAGAAAGGTAGAGTGATGTTACTTTTCGTAATTCACAAAGTAAAGCTAGCATAATGGAACTTTTTTTTTTGCACAATTTTCCGCCGCTTTGCTGTTTTTTCTCTTACGCACTTTTTTTGTTGTCTGCCTTTACACTGTACATAGCGTTTAATGGCCACGTCCGCACAATTCTCACTGACACGTGCGGGAAAAAAATTGATAAAATTTTGTCGGTGTAAGATGAATGAAGAATGCTTCACTATTAACCACAAATTTTTTTCGGAAAAGTTTAAAGGGAGTGGAAGCAAAAACAGACGAAAAAACGGATTTTCTGTTAACCCACTTTTGAGATACAATATGCTCCCCGATGTTTTACTTCATAAATCGCGGAAACATACGCAATGCGTTCATTATTTTTGCTAGATATTTTGCCCATTTTTTCTTGCCCACTTTTTGACACCTTTTTTTATTGTGATTCTTGATTCCTTCATTTTTTTTTTCTGTTTTTATTTCGGTTATCTTTTAAGCAAAAAAATTAAAAGACGTCTCAGGAAAAGCGGCGTTCTAAAAAACTTATTTACGATTACAACTTGATCTCAAAACTATCACATGAATCGAAACTTTTATTTTTAAAAAATGCTGTTGAATGAAATATCTGGAAGTAACTTGGCCATACCATGGAAGCAGTAACTTGCTTTACAAAAACTAAGTGGCCACTTTGTTTTCACATTGCTTCAACACGGTTTTTCAAATATACGGAGAAGTAGTTTACAAGATACCCATCAAGATTTTGAAAAAACATAAAAGACATTGAATTCTGTGTTTAGCTGAGATATTTTTACAAAAAACAAGTTTGGAAACGGGAATCAAATTTGCAGCCTACATGTCAAAAACGTCACAATCTTGCCGTTGCGGCGTTGCAAGCATTGGCAACCAAGTATGCCAGTACGGTACAATACGTAAGTACAGTACGCCTCCATTTTTGCTCAAAAGTACGGTACGTGCTGTTTATGAAAATATGGCTACGGTATTTTGGTACACTGATTGAATGTGCGTACTAAACGTACTAACGTACCGTACCATAACTGAACAAGCCTAACGTCCTTCGTGGTCGACTCCTGGGAAATTAGAACGACTTCCACGATTTTTCACTTGTTTTGTAAAGTACACAAGTGAAAAATCGTTTATTCCCTATAAAGCCTCTGTCGCTGTGCAAGCCACACAGGTTTTGTCCCGTTTAGCCAAAAGGTTTGTCCAGCTGGGGAATACCTTTGGTTAGATACGCTGAGGACTGCCGGGGAGAGCTAAAAGTTTGAAACAGCGATGTCCAGCTCAGTGTGCCGTACCATGTTTGGAGGCGTCATTTGAGTGGAACAGAGCCAGACTTGGCAAAACTGATATTCGTGAACCCTACTTTAGCATATATATATGCAATCAAACCTCTTCTAAAGTGCGGAAAACGAGAACTTTGGAAAAACCTTAGCATTTTTTTTTCTACCAACGTACTGTAACTGTCAAGTACGTTACGTTTAGAGCTTTGATTGACCTACGTACTGTACCTTTAAGTCATTATGTTTAGAGCGCACCATCGAATAACGTACGTAGGTACGGATGCAAATTTTATTTTTGTAACGTTACGTTAGTACGGAACGGTAAATGTTTGAAGTACGCCTTGTTCAAATTTTGAACGTACCGTAATGCCCTATTTGCCAACAGCTTTAATTAAAAGCTTTGCTAGTTTATCACTTTCTTTCCAATTTTATTTCTTTATTATACATTCGCAAGAGGTCGCCCTAGATTTTAATGATAAGGCTTGGTTTGAGTGTTGATAGAAGCGAAACGGCTGTTACCGCAGCGATAAGAACTTGCCTCCAGCCATCAAGGTTGTCGGTTCGGTTCCCTCTGCGTTGCGACTCCCGCGTGTTTATCAAACATTTGTGTTGAAGAACTTATTTTGTGTTGCTTCTATAACTACAGCGTAGTTTTTTGCTTGGTTTGTGGTTTTAAAACCAATCAGTGGTCAATTGGATTGAGGGTCTGCAAATGAAACGGTAGACTCGGGTTCGATTCCCGGTCGGGTCAAACCAAAGACTATAACAATAGGTATTAACAGCTTCCCTGCTTGACGTTTAGAAGTATAAACGGACAGTGTGAAGCCTCCACCGTGAGTGGTAGACAAATGGGCAGGTGGCAGCTTGACTCGAAGACCGAAAGGTCCCTTTCCTGTCTCCTGGACAAGGAAACTTGGTAAGCTTAAATAATGATGAAATTGTGTCCGCCCGTTCATGTGAAAATGTTAGATGTGAAGCCGGGTTCAAGGACCGTGATAAGCGCAAGCTAATTGCGCTTTGACAGCAAATTACTTCGCCGTTTGAAAAAATTAAAACAAAAGTATTTTTTTATTAAAATTGATTAAATCTGAATGATTTTACTTAGGTTGAAGCAAAATAAGCTTCGTGTTTTTAAAAATATTTGTGCCTACTTCTTTGTGTCTCGGTGTTCTTGAAGAGTGCTCTATAACCGTTGTAGTCAGAGCAGTATCAAATATGTAGCACTTCACAGATAAAAACATTAAAAACACTGCAGTCTCTTTCACCCTGAATGGAATTTTCAGGAGTTAGCTTTCACAAATAGATGGTGCGAAATATCGGTTATTGAAATTGATCTTATAAAGATAAGTGTAAAGCGGTGTAAAGCCGTCACAACCGCGGTACTGGAATAGAAGTTTTTCAGCGTAGCTGCAAATCTTTCAAGACTACGCCACTGTTACGCGTTGTTCCATCAATATTGATAATGAACCGTTATTTGATGACACTGCTTCTCGTTTCGTCATATTTCGTCTTGGTATCATGCTAACATGAGCCTATGCAATAGAAACACAGTGAGATAAAGCAAATGTTTATTGGAAACACTGCGCTCGTCTGCATTCTCGCTCGGGGCGAATTGCACCCGGTAACGAAATTTCATTATGACGAAAGCATCGCTTGTTGGTTACATCAAGTTCATGGCTTAAAATAAAATGAGTTTTGCAGGAAGGTGCCGAGTCGGGGAAATGTGAACATTGTGTTTTCTAGCACAGTTTTAATTTTTTCGTGAGCGAGGTTAGAAGTCAGTACCGGTATGCATTGTCTCAAAGAATAAAGTCGAGTTTCACTTTGTATTTTGATTTATTTCTGCTAAAAACAAAGCTTGTGAGGTGAAAACTTTGCGTATGATTATTAAAGTTTCAAATGTTTTGCTCTAAACTTCAAGAGCATCACCAGCCTAACAGCATAATTTTGCAAATTGCGGAGTTTGATTATCAGGTTTGTTGTTCTTAGTTAACCAAGCGCTGTTAGGTTTTGAATTTTGGTAATTTCATTTTGCGAAAATTTATTAGAATTCGAACACCAAGTCCAAGAGTTTGGTTTTGGTGGACCTTCTTTCCACCAAGACTTTGACTTTGATGGAAAAAAATTCAATTTTTGTTGCAAAAATCACCTTGGCCTCAATTGCTTTACGTGTCATTGATTTTTTGTTTGTTGATTTGTGAATGATATTTACAATAAAAACAATAATTGCTTAAATTTTCTCAAAGGTCGAAATTTTTTTCACCTCACTTCTGTGCAAACAATCGCGACTTGCCAGTGGAAATGCTATGCGCGCGTTCGCGCTCGACTGCTCTGGGTGTATGCAGCTAAATTATCGAAACATCAAGAGCCTTCTGAGCAATTGAGACTTGACGACTTTCCAATAAGACCTACAATAAACAATTTCAAAGTTTGACAAAATGCTGTGAGAAAAGTGCAGTGTGGCTGACAGCGGCATAGCGCCTGATTTTCCGGTAAGCGAAGTCCGTTAGTTTGCATTTTTTTTCGAGTTGACATTATTTGCAACAGACAGATGAACATCTTGCCATGCTTTTAAAATTTTCTGAGTTGGTGAAATGATTAACTTCGTGCAGTTAATAGTTGGAAATTGTACTTGCAATACTTAACGTCTCGGTTTAAATTTAGCGTTGGAATTCCGACATAACGAACTTGTTTTTTTTTAGCTTGAAAGCTGAAAGGAAAAATAACAACTGAATGAAAGCAAAACTTATTCACCAGTCAATTGCTCGTTTCGACCATTTTTTTAGAAAGTCCCCATTTAGGCCCGGTCTACAATGCACCTATAATCGTGAACATACGAGCGTATTTTTAGTTTATATCTACATTACCCCAGCCGTACTGCTCGCCAGCGAACTACTGCCAGTTGTCTAAAATAAACAAAGGATACGCTCAAGATTTCACGCCCGGAGTAGATCTGCCCTTGAAGGGTGGCTGCCAGTCCGTGCTGTTCTTTCGAGCCAGTCGTTTTGAGCTTGAGATAATTTATTTTTTGATTGCGTTTATTGCGGAGTTTCCAAGCCTGTAGTTAATCATTGGAGGTGACTCAAGAAAAGTTTGCATAGAGGTGGTTAATGTAAGGTGCGTTAGAACCAAGGGTTCGCTTTGGTCTCAAAATGCCCGAGTACAAAGATTTTTGGG
The DNA here is from genome assembly GCA_963965965.1 of Trididemnum nubilum. Taxonomy (NCBI): domain Eukaryota; kingdom Metazoa; phylum Chordata; class Ascidiacea; order Aplousobranchia; family Didemnidae; genus Trididemnum; species Trididemnum nubilum. The sequence goes on along the minus strand of OZ014478.1, from coordinate 1,436,370 downwards.
AAGTGGAACGGATCGGAATTGTGATAGCTTGCGCGTGTGTTGTCATGATCCTCGTAAACCGACTCCACAGATATTTCCCATGTCTCAAGTGCTGGAAGAAAGGTGAGGAGTGAAGATAGGTGCTCGATGCTGAGCAAATATTTTAAAAAGATTTCATGATTTGTTTTTAGGTTTATATGAGAGTGCAATGCTGAATGGGTGAACCTCAAACAGCCAATTGGTAGGAGATTTTGATCTTTTGCAGCCTCAAAACGAAATTCAGCTTTGAAATTGTATTTAATATTTCATCCTGACAATGCATTTGATTTTGTGTTTGCATTTATGACTGCTTTTTTATAATGAAAAATATTAACTGTATTCTATGAAAAAACATTTGCTTGAACACGTTGTTATACATCATCTTGAACTCGTATTATGATATTTTGATCAAAGAATTTTGCTTCTATCTTGATCGCGTTTGTGCTTGAGCTTCGTTAATCGTTACCCACCGTGATTGGTTTTGGTGCTACCAACAGCACTGCGCCCCATTTCGCGTATAACCTTGGTAGTTAGGTGGGGATTCAAGATTCAAACCCCACGTGTGGGCTGAAGAAGTTATTTGGATTTCCCCATTGTTGGTGAAAAAATATGATTTGTTTCGTTGAATCTTAGTTTTTGAATTAATTGCACTTCAATTGGGGACCACATAAACTTTGCGCTCCTCCATCCGTCATCTGTTCTTATGCCGAACATTTCTGAAAAGAAGTTTGTTGACCTAAACTAAAGACCGTAAGCACGTCATTCAAGCGGATAGAGTTGGCAAATGGATCAATGTCGGAATGAGAAGGAAGCCACAACTCAACAACAACTCAAGATCTAACCAGTGATTGCAGCGAAGAAGACCACACAATAAGCCCCATCCTACCCCGTTGTCCTCCAGAGCCATACTGATGCAAGGGACTAAATGGTCTGGTATGAGGGGTCAGGGTTGCTATGCAACGGGAAAGCCTGAAATGGCTTCGCCACTGATATGACGATGATGGACTCAACAATAGATTGTTCATTATTGAGACTTTGTTCTCTAATTTTGCCTGCAAAAAGAAATTGATTTTTCTGTCAAATTTAGGTTTCATAGCTTTATTGGCTTGGTGCTTCCGATATTGATGAGGGTATAAATTGTAAATTTAATGCTGCCTCAAAACTTGCTTTGCCGCTTTAACTTCGCAAAGCAACATGATGACGGGTCTTCGATTGAATTGATGGAGAGAAATTACTTTTTGTCGATTAATTGCTGTAATGTATTCCTAAAATTTTGTTCGTTTATGAAAACCTTAAAAACATTTTGGCAAATCTGTTCAACGTTTAGTCGTGGTGCAGTGTTCTTGTTTTTGATATTGTGCTCTTATTTTTGATGCTGTGTTCTTATTTTTGGGGCTGTGATCTTATTTTAAACATTCTCTTTAATTTCAAAAACACGAGTAAAACAACATTAAATAGCTAACTTGAATTCCGAGGGGGGGCATTAAAATATTTAAGCTATATGTAGCAAATAAGGCATATTACTTTAAAGGAGAATGGAACCATACCCAAAGCTTTTTTGGGTTGTAACAGAGGTGCAGTTCAAATTTTGTAGGAACCGAGTCTGCGACCGGTTCTCTAAATTTATCAACAGGTTGTTCAATCCGAAACTGCAGGTTGTCTAATTGAGCAATTTTTAACAATCGGTTCTCTAAGAATTTGCTCGTGGAACTGGCTGACTTGCTCCACTGCTTGTTCACCCCATCATTATTAAGCTTCTTGTTCTCAGACGCGGAACACCACGACGAGGAGCAACGAACGGTCCGCTACATTCCGGACAGCATCGAGCGACTTGAATCGATGACCAAGTTCAGCAGACACGAGCTGAAGTCGATGTACAGGAATTTCAAAAACGTGGGTACCGAGATGCGAGTTTAATTTTTCGAAATACTCTCATGTAAATTTGAATGGAACTCGTTGTGATTAAATTGAACAATTTGAGCGAGTTACGGTGTCGCTTTCTTTTTGACAAATGTGAATTCAATTTTGCAAACTTAATAATTTTGCCGGTGCTTTGGTTGACCTTTGACTTCTTCCCTGTAAGAAATTTGCTGCTTGTTCGAAACCACCATGCAGAGAATCGTAAAGCGTCTTATACAAAACGCAGCACCGTGGCCACAGCGCAGGTTGAACTTGAACCCAGGTCATACGATCAGAGCTGTCGACGCTTCAGCCAGCTTTCGATCACGCTGCTGAGTTGGCGAGGGAGGACACTGGTGAAGGTATCCGGTTTTTAAGCGCGAGGTTGATAGTTCGATTCCGTCTGGCGCCGCTTCATGTCTGCAGCGAGAACAAAATAACGCACAAAGGAGAAAGTGGATTAAAATTTACATGAAAATTGAATTGATACAACATGGAAAAAATTTTGCTTTGCATAGTTTACACCGAGGAAAACATTTTTCTAGCAAAATACAGGAGGCCTAGTATTGCTGTGTTACATAATGCGTATGGCTACAACAGTGCAAATCCACAAAAACCGACTGGAGCAAAAACCATGTTCGTTCATCCGAAAAGTGCTTTGGTCATGATTCCTGCATGTTTTAAAAACAACATCAGAAAAATTTATGAAATTGTAATTTGCCAACAAAATATAAAACATTTTCAAATGCTTCTGCAAGGTAATGCCGTGATATTGATTTGTTAGTTGTCGTGTTTGACATTAATAATGTTGTGTAGTGTAATAAAATCCGTCTTGATCGAAAAGCGTCTTAAGTGTCCTGAAATTGAGTCAAATTCCTATCAAATTCGAATTGATTTTGCGGCCGAAGTCTCGGAAACATTTGTAAAATATTAGATATTGATTTTTATAGCCGAAACCAACATATTTATAGCGCTTCAGCAGGTGTTTGATTAAAAATCTAAACTTTGTAATCGTATACGTGTGAATGGAATGGTGTATATTTGCAAAATACGAAAGTCAAATGACCAGAAACATCGACATACAGTTCAAGCCGTGCACGCAGCTATTTTCTTCCAGCTCGTTTTAAATCTATTTACGCAGGCTATTTGACCAACGCATTTCTCACGGGGAGAAGCAAAAATGTTTCCCGTATCTAACTTCTAAACCAAAAGTCATGGAGACACCAAATTTGGCAGGCAGGTTGGTGTTTACCAAAATTTTTTAGACAAATTAGTTCTGAGTTGATGACGTAATCACAGTGAAGTTAAAACCATGTTTTGGAAAAATGACGTCATAGGCGCTTCAAATTTTGTAAATAGGTTTGCTTTTTGATGCTGAATCATAAAATGCCGAAATCAAGTTGGTTACGTCACAAAAACGTCTTGTCACGTTTTTTAAGTTAAATATTGGTCAAAAATGCTCAGATTTCGAAAAGTGACTTTGGGAAACTCTTTCTTATCTTAAAAAGGGCATTCAGGTCGAAAAAATTTTTGCTCGATTTTCTCTCAAAAAAGTTTTGACAGATCTGAAGATTAACATCACCAAATTTGAGCTTTCTACGACCTTCCGTTCTCGATATATAACAAATTAGATTTTCCCTTAGAAAGGCTTTTTCCCCTAAGAAATTTTGCCAGTGTTGCAAGTTAGAAACAAAATTTCAAAAAGTTTCTACTGTACTTGTTTCTGATTCTCAAAAAACGCTTTGCGGCAGAGTTATTGTATAACAAAGTAAGGCTTAGAACTGCAAAATTAGCTGTTTTCCAATAAATTGAAGCAAACTTTTCGATACGTATTTTTCTGTCACAATACTGACAAAATGGCAACACTGAAGTACGAGGAAAACGGCTAATTTTTAGTTGCATACCTTGAAAACGAGAAGGCGTAAAAACTTCAGATTTGGCGAGAATGGAGCTTTTGGTTCAAATATCCTCATAGTTTGGTCATGAGTGCAAAAGTTGACTTGAATGCCTTTTTTACAGCTTTAAATTTTCAGGAGTTATTTTTGAATAAATTTGGCTCAAAGTCAAGTTGGTTTGAAGAAAAATGCTTTTTCTGAAGTGATTTATCACAAAAAAAAAACGATAGATAGCATTTTTGCTGCCCCCTCTCCCTTGTAAAAAGTGCAGGTTCAGAATGCTGCCGACGAATTTGCCTGCCATTAAGACTCAGCTCACGCATTCGTAAGTGTGTGCAAGAGCATACTGAAAGCAGTAAAATCGAAAACTTTCGGATTTTTATAACGGTTATTGCAAAAAAGCAAAAACTTGGATTTTTTTACGAGAAGAGTAAGTATTTTGTTAACAATTTTTCTGTGAGAAATATGAATTGAACAAAAATCAAACTGAAATCAGTCTTTCTTCCTGAAACCTTCCCAAAAAGTGCAAATGTGCCAATATTCGAGCCCGAAAAGCGAGTGAGTTGTAGGGCCAGACAGAGTCTCAGAGAGAAATTTTTTCAGGGGGTACGAAGGTCGATACCGGGTCCCCAAATCTCTTCGGGCACCAAACTTGCGCAAAATTTTTTATTCTGGTTTTATAAAAAAAAAGGTCTTCAGTGAAATTCAGTCCGATTTTTTGCCCAAAATTAGGTGAAGAGCAAAAAAAAAGGTCTTCACTCAAATTTAGTCCCATAGATACGTCACTGGGTGCGACACCAAAACTTAATGCCGACACCTAAACTCTTCCGGGCCACCTGAGTCCGGGCCTAGGGTGTACCCCCTGAACCCCCTCTCGTAGGCCCTGGGGCTAGATATCGCAACCTCATATGACTCTCTTTGTTTTCAGGAATGCCCCAACGGGGTAATAAGCGAGGAAACATTCAAGTCAATATTCGCTCAATTCTTCCCAGCCGGAGGTCAGCCCTGCTCTTTTGATATTTCCATTAGATTTTACTGCAATCTGTGAATCACTTTCCCACGTTTTTCTACTACATAATCTCTGATTTACTATTAGGATTTTTCATTGTTGTCGTGTAAAAGTTAGTCAAGTATGGCAAAATATTGTCTACTGATGATGAATTTGGTAGGGTCCCGAAACGTTTGGATATTTTGGTGTTGTAAATAATGCTGCTCCATCTATTTGTGATTACTGTAAAGTGAATAAGTTTGCCGCGTAATCAGTACCAAATACCACATATATTTGTTGATAATTAATCCATGCCAGATTGCCATTCAAATAGCTCACAATAATAATAATGATAATAACTAAAAGGATCCAAACAAAATGACTTGTGTGTGCAGAATCAGCATTTTTGATAAACCTCGGTGCAAAAACATATCAATCAAATTTTCAAAATTTATAGGCTGAAAAGTACGTGTTGGGAATATATGCTTCGCCTTTATTAATATTTTCAGAAAAGCCATTTCACTTTAAGATTTCATTCGTCTCTTAAAAATTCGTATCATTCGTTTAAAAGTTTTAGTCTTTTTGCAGATGCGGAACTTTACTCTCGCTTCGTATTCAAAGCTTTTGACACCACCGATGATGGCCACATTACGTTTGAAGTAGGCCATTACTGAAAACCAATCTTGTTTCACTCTATCATTGAATTGCCATACGGTATCGCTCGTGTGAATTGGCTCCATCTCCTGCTGTTTGTTGCTGCCTTATTTCTTCTGGAGGACAAATTGTTTCAAGATGCTTCTGTAGAAAGTAGCCAATAGATTTTACACACAGTGGAAGTCAGCATCGCAGCCAGGAATCTGCGATGTGGGGGGGAGCTGTTTCGGGGGTCTAGGGCCAAACAAAAAGGTCTTCCTCTGCACTTGGAAGAGTTCTTGTGTCCAAATTCAAGTGAAAACAAAAAAAAGGTCTTCACCTGATACTGGGACGGCTTAAAAGAAAAAAACATTTTCTGCATACAAATGCCAATGTGGGGGCTATTTTCGATCAAAGTGCAGAAAACAGTCTCATAAATGTTAAAAACATGCTATTATCTATATTTTGCATGCCAATGGGGAGGCTTATGCCCCCACCCCCGCCTGTGCTACTGGTGGAAGTCGTGGTAACCGTTGTCTCGTCATATTTCGTCCTTTATAGATGAATTGTTATTTTCGTTTCAGTTGAAGTCTTACTAATAACTTATTTAAATTGTATGCTGAACACTGGCAAGATATGTTCGAATCACTAGGAATATGGAGATGAAATCACTCACCTCGTGTAACAAGGACAATAGTGGATTAAATTAGGCTGATTACCGGTAAATCATCCACTACGTTACCCGGGAGGGTGGGTGCAGCAAAGAACCCTTTTATAGTTTAATAGTCAAAACTGCCACCTGTCTTACTACCTGGCGCGTAACCAGTATTTTGCTAAGAGGGGCTTAAAACCAAAGCTAAAATTTATCTGCCTCTCAAAAATGGGGATCTGAGAAAGGACCAGCTGGAAGATTTTTGTGATTTTTTTTGAAAAAAAAGAAAATTAACGCCGTTTAAACGATATTTTGCACGTTTTTAGAAACATTTGAAGGAACTATTTTCCAAAATTTAGAAGCCCTTTGACAGAATTAAATTACCCATCTCTTTTAGCTTCCTCCTTGCTTTTTGGTAAAGCTCATAACACGTTTAAAAGCGTGTGCACTGTGCATTTGGGTTAAATTTTTCTAAGTGACTTGGTTAAGGGGTAGGGGAGTCGGCCTTCTCTGATTATCCCACCTGTTCGCTAGTGATGAGGAAGGCTCAAGTGACATGTGAAGACGAATAAACTCTTGTTAATTCTTTTCTCGAGAGCGCATATACAGTATTTGGCCGATTTTACGCTCTCTCTGCAAATCTCTAACTTTGCACAATGCGCATGACGTGAATATATACGTAATTAACAGTTAAATAATTTCCAGAAATTTGTCGTAATTTTGTCCTCATTACTCCGCGGCACACTGCAAGAAAGGCTGGATTGGACTTTTCGATTGTACGACACCAACAGAGACGGACTCATAACGAAAGAAGTGAGTGAATATGGGCGCCAATGACGTCATTTGCACCTGAGAAGGGGGTGCGAATGTGGAAATGTGAAGCGGGATAACGACCAAGTTGCCCTCAAAATGCCTTCAAATTGATGAAGCTTATGAAAGTATTCCTCGGCGTCCGTGAAATTAGCTTCGTAAGTTGAGAGATTTACATCAACGTTGACTCAGCATAATTGACGCTGACTCGGCACAATCAACCTGACTCAGCATGGTCGAGTTCAACCGATGATTGATCGTTGATAACTTAGTCCGAAATGTCTACTTCAGTGTCTCTTACCAAATAAATGTCAAGCAATTTACAGCAGTAATTAGAATATAGGGGATACGCGCCCCCCATCGAAATTTCAGCGTCCCCTTAACGAGATTTCAGCGCTCTCTCCACTGAGAGTAAGCGTCTGGATGATTATACAAAAAAGTGGCTGTCAGCACGAATAAATCCCAAATTCCGGCAGAATACTTGCGGTGAAGATATTTTTTTTATTATTTTCTTTATTTTTTTTGTTTGGTCTTCAATCGAATCGGGGACAGCATCTGAACTTGAAGCATAATTTCCACTAAATTTTATTCGCATTCCGAATGCGTTCGGTCACGACCGCAAAAGCATCCCCCCATGCAAAATTTTACAGTTTAAGTACTGATTTATAGAATACTTCCTCATGATAATCAATTATATAGATTCACAGTCATCTACAGAATATTAATTGTTTTCAGATTTCCAGCCTCTACATGCTGCCTTTTTGATTTGATTTTCTTGTTTATGATTTGACTGCTTAATTTATCGTTTACGCAATTGACCATCATCAAGATACTGCAACGAGCCGATATGAGAAATGACTTTTGATATTTTCCAGGAAGTTGGCGAATTGGTGACGTCAGTCTACATGTTGCTTGGGAGTTATACAGACCGGCAGCTCACAGAGGAGGACTGCGAGGCGCACACCGAGCGGGTCTTCAATAGGCTAGCCGGGAAGGAGAAAGACGAGATCGATTTCGATCAGTTCTGCAAAGTTTGCAGCGAAGTGAGTCGGACTCTACTGCTTCACCGGCAAAATCACCAACAAATCTTTCACCAAAGTTCAATTTCGTGACATTTTGAGATATGTTGGTCATCTAGCTGTTTTTTTCCAGAGCCTTCATTGCAATACTAGTGATTCGGATTACGTATTTAGTTCATATACTGCACGAAACCATACCAAAAGTAAAAATGCTAAAACATAAAAGCCACGATTTCGTAGCAAAGGGCTACATATCCCCCATTAAAGCATTCTACGTTTTCAGGACGAAATGATTTTAAAATCAATCGAAGTTTTCCGCGACCACGCGTGATGTAACAATGATGACGTCAAGCTGCTTTACGTTTCGGTCCCTGCCACGGTTCGACGATGACATCAGAGCAATCATAACACAATATTTCCATTGCTTTTGTATTGAATTGAACGTAATACGAAGTATTATGACATCACAGTGTGAGAAATGTGCAATAACAATTGCATCAGTCTGCACTTTATCAAAGAATAAACGTGCTCATTACATTGCAGCTTCTATTTCTTCTTGCTTTTCGTGTCAGGAGTCGATATAGCAGGAGTGACGTCATCGGCGGGGGTTTCCGTTGGGACTTCAGGGGGCGGGGGAGGTTTAATGACAGGAAAGGTGAAGGGTTCGTGGTGGGAAACGCTGAAACAGATATTACAATAAAACGGTGCAGAAGTTCCGGCACTATGCGTTTGGTTGAACTTAAAGGTTGGTTTTAAACGTCCTCTAAACGAATTAATAGCAAACTTATTGGTTTATGCAAATGCGTCATGGAGTGGCCAAAAATATTTACATAGGGGCATAGTTTCCGTTCCGAAATGCTTTCCTGGCTTTGACTGATCAATGCCAGTGCCACTTTCTTGACACAACCTACCTTAAGTTGTCGTCGTCTTCAATGATATCCTCTATCTCCTTCATGCGATTTATTCGCGCCGTATTTTCAGCTTTGGAAGGCGCGCCGAACATCACCACGTCTACACCAAGACCCACGCCCTTTAAAATGCAATAAATTTTTATTTTTCAAGAGCCAAGCAGAAAAACCAGCCAGTTGGTCGAGCGGTCACGCGTTCGTCTCTGAAGCGGGAGATTTGAGGTTCAAATCTCGGACCGGTCAAATCGAACACAGTGTTGCCAAAGGCTCGCCACCGCTGCGACATTTCTTCAAATGGAGCTGTGTTGCCCGGGCGCAATGACACAAATATGGGCCCCGTAAACTTGTTACACGCTTCGGCGCAATGCAGCGAGTACAATCGAAGATTTGATTTGATTAGAACAGCTAAGCAGTTTAATAAACCAAGAAAAAATCGCAAGAGATGAAGAAGAGTTTTTCACATGCTACTTCAAGTAAAAACGCAAGATATCATTTTTGAAAGAGCGCTACATATGTTTCCGAGGATATTGACTTACCACATCACTGTATACGTCATCGCATACGTCATCCGGTGGTGGCATCAAAATCGTCACACCCGATGTTGCTTTTACGTCTTTTACGACGTTCGATAAATCGGAGCAGGTGACCCTACCACCGTTGGTAATAGCAACGCCACTAGATGGCCGAGCAGTCAAAGAACCGACGTCAAACTTGTGCAGCGAACCGAAAATAGCTTCTCCACCAATCACAAAACATCTGAAACAAATATTTTTTGCGCTGACGTCTAACTGATTTGTAGTCTTTACTAAAATACTGCCAATCAATTGGACATAAGCGATCGCTTATTTTGCTTTTTAATCAGCGAAACTATGCCTTCGTCCAGCACTGTTTCTCAGTTTGACATTCCAAGTCCAACCAATCAACCGCTGCGCCATGGAGGCCACAGGATGTGATTATTTTTCGGCCGCTTTATTCACAGTCAACTCAAGTCTGAAAGGTCAGACACTGAAAGTCGGGCCCAAAGGCTACAATGCCTCGCAATTTGCTTTAATTTGCCGGTACATGTAAATACAGTCACAATAAAGCATAGCAGTATCCAAGCACGCAACCAGGAGTTTGTTAAAGGGGAGGCTTGAACCCAAAGGGAATTCTTTTGCTTGAAAAATGTCTCATTTGAACAGAGGGCTGAGCAAACTGGTGTTTATCAACGCGTATAACAAACGGGGGTCTGGGAACGGAGCCTCGAACTAGTTATTGTGTGCTTTTGCTTTTTTTTTACCGCCTAAGAAATGAGACAATAAAACATATGAAGTAACCCCAGCCGCTGGGCAATTTTTGTGATTGTTTTTTTTCTTTTTCAGAAAAAAAAACTCTTTTAGCGCCATTCAGATTAAATTTTGTACCTTTTTGGCGACATTCAAAAGAACTAAATAGCTAAAATTTGAAAGCTACTAGAAGAATTAAATCGCCCTGCCCCTTTAAGCTCCATCTTTTTTTCACATGTCCATTGTCCAGTTCAAAGCATGTTTAAACGTTGCAATTTGGGTAAAAATGTCTAAGTGAATTGGCTAAGGGGGGGGCTGAAGCCCCATAGTTCCCCTTCCTGTTTGCGCCACTGACAGTATCTACGGATTTATTTTATAGTTGCCACACGCTCCTAACAACAATTTTTTCAATATTTAGTAACTTTGATTGTTTCCAAGCCAGCTGGAAATACAAAAGTAAAACATTTCGAATGCGCCATCACACATCAACTAATTCATTAGTTGAAACTTTACTTACTTTTCACTAATTGCTTCACATAGCTTCGGCCACTGCTCTCTATCCTCCTTGCGAAGAGGGTTCACAATCATAACCACCGCCGGGTAGCGCGCTATGATGTCCCGATATAGCTCCACCATATCATCAGCAGTCTTCATGGTACCAGCTATTATTTCATACTTTCCTTTATCCTGTCACAATGATATATTTAATATTTTAGCGTAGTTCACTTCTACGATGTGATCAGGGAAGAAAGTTTTTTATCGGCAAAAATATTCAAAATAAAAGACATTTTACAAAATTATTTTAGAGCACACGATCAAGGATGATACAATAATAGATTATTTCTCAACAATAACAGAGCTTTCATACTGCCGTTAACATAAAGGATAATTTAAACTTGAAAAGAGCCTGTGATTGAAATCAGGGTTTCAAAACGTGGTCGATAACGAAGAGTTAAAGCAATCACTGCTGTGAATCAGCAGTGAACTCGAAAGCAAGTTAAAAGATTAATCATTACATGGTATGCGGTGTACCTCAAGAAGAGGCTAACGTGGTTCAACACTTGTAATATTTGACAGATTTCGCAACAATTTTTGCTCGGTTTGCCACAGGCACCAAAAACCATGAACGAAACTCACATAGTCAAAGAGTTCATGTGCAGCACAGTCGACACCGATCATCACATCCTGGCCTGGAACAAAACCGGCCGCGTTCACAGCCTCCAACATCGCGTCCAGCGGCAGTTCAAACTTGTCGTACGAAGGTTGGTAAGCCCCGTAGGCTCCGGTGGGAATGTTCGTGCCCTGTCGCATCGAAACGGTTATAATGTACCAATGAAACTGATAGTAAGTTTTTTCATTTCTCGCATGAGTACCGAAAATCTGGACTGATTTTTGGCAGTTTTTTCAATCGTTTTGTCCATTACTTTTGTGTAAAATCAAAACCTAGCAGAGTAGAATCAGCCAGGGCCAGGCGTATTAAGCCTTACGTGGTTGGATGTGAAACGCAAACTAGATCTGGGAGAAAACTGCAGTCTATTCGTTTCACTCAGGCTTGTTGCTAAAAACGAAATCAGTAAAACAGAAACTCACCGGTTTCGCAGAGGCGGGCCTCCCCACGTTTTGGTAGATCGAGACAAGCCTCTTTATACTGTCCCGGATGTTCGTACCAGGTGCGGCAATAGCAAACACGTGTTTGAATAAATTAAGTTTGCCTGAAAAAATGTTTAAAAGGTTTTTGATTAGTCCAGTAGGATGAACTGCACGTTTAATTGTATATTCATTTTTGTTTTTGCTCATCTCCACTCAACCACAATTTGACTACGGCTGGGATTTGGACAGAATTTGCTAGATCAAAAATTGCTGGCAGCAACGTATACTTAACCATTCAGTCGCTCACCGACACAACCCACCGCTTACTTTTAAGCTTTACCACAATCCAAAAGAACCTTGGAAAAGTTCCCGCACGACCGAACGAATGGCTACCCTGTCATTGTATCAGCGACCGTGACACAAAACTTGTCTGAATGGGCGGATGTCAAAATCCAAAAGCGTTGCTCGAGTGCTTTCAACTATCCCATTTTCTTTGTTCTGTTCGTAAACAATGTAACTCGTAGCACGTAACCCACCTGGTGCAAACTTTCCACCAGTCAGGATCGTCATGGCAACGGTTGGCATGGTGATAGGTTCATCAGGGTTCATGGTTTGGTGAAGGTGTTCAAACGCAGGCCGATGAAGTAAAGTGGCGGAAGACTTTAGGACCGCCAGGGAGGACGCGATGATTGAAGTGAAACCCTTAAAATGCACCCAGTTAAAAATCAAACGAAACAACTCGTGAACCACCATCCGTTAAATACAGTATCAAGCCAAACGTTTCTAAGTTGGCAGACCCCAGCCCATCTACGCCTTATTGCGCCAGGGCGAATCGGAATTCCATGAAAAGATGCTGCAACAAATGGTGGACAGTTGATAATAATGTTCCCAATTTGAAAAGCCTGAGAATTAAACCCCAGGCTTTCAGTTCCTTAACCATTTTACCAAATGATTGGCGTCAAATAAACGGTCGAAACGATTTAGTTTGCCGTAGTTGTGTACTATTCCTCTAGAAGTTGCTAAAGAGAGCCAACAAGAAACATGAATAAACTCAATACTGCATCAGACAGAGAGTCTTTGAGCTTGACAGTGGCATAGAAGAATCTACGTTGAAATTGTGAGTGAAATTGAAATAATATCTCCATCTGTCTTCCCTCGGTGTGGAAGTTTCACGTTGTCCCGTTTCAATAGGGCTGCGGACTCGAACTTGAACTTCAAAAAATAATTTTCCTGAACTCGAATAAAACTGTTCGAGTTCAACAAAAAGAAAGTTAGAGATAAAAAAATTGCCGGAAACATTTTTTGTTGATCAAGTCGTGTGAATCGAGATTGCATTCATTTGTTTTTCCGGTGGCAACCGAGAAAAAAGCATGTATACAAAAAGAAAGCGATTAAGTCGAATAGTAAACGTAGTGTTTTTAACGAACTTGAACTCGAAAAAATTAAGAGAACTCGAACTTAAAACTCGAAAAAATTAAGCAGGGCTGAACTCGAATAAAAATCGATCGAGTTCGCAGCCCTGCTTTTCAACGCAGACTGCCGAACAAAAGCGTTTTTATGAAGACCAATATTTCAATAGGGACGACGGAAGCGGTGGAAATCCGTAGGGTGTGGCGGAACACAGCTACCTCCATCGCAGCCCTCACGGAAAAGCGGGCATTGAAAACACAAATACTGTACTGTAGATTGATTTGATCCAAATGGAAACCGAATTGGAGTCAAATGTTTCAGTAGCAGACCTTTCACATACTCTATTATCTACCCCTATTGCATTCAGGTTAGACATCAGAATTAAATCAACATTTCTGCAAACTAATATAATCGAAAGTATTTACCGGGTGGCGTTGCTCAAAGGGTTCTTTCGGTGGTACCGGTTTGTCGGGGATTTTGCTTGCTTTCTGTTTCGCAGAAGCGCCTTTCTTTTTCTTTCCACTCGAGGGCGAAGGAGCGAGGAATTCATCTTGGTCGTCAGGTGCTGATTCGGTCTGAGCCTCCTCCACGCATTCCTCGCTATTTAACCAATCGCTAAACAGGATTTCGTGAATTCAATTTTTTGCCAGTAATCTGCATCGAACGTTTGCGGTCTAATCACAGAGCTTTAAGAATTAGAGTTAGCGTATTTTTACGCTTCAATGAACGATTGCGCTCAATGTTGCCCATTTGTGCAAGTCAAATTGCCTTTCCTTGCGGACGGAAAGCCTTACAGCATTTTAACAGTCGGCGCAAAAACACGGCAGCATGCACGTCAAGTTGATCACGCTTCAAGGAGCCCAACCATGGTGTTTTGATATGCTGGCCAAAATCAGCTGAGTAGTTCAGGTGTAAGGCTGATGAGTAATGAAAAGCAAAAGTCGAAAGCCCCTCTGTCAAGCGTCACGACCAACTTAATGCTCTTCATCCTTTAAGGGGTAGTCTACATTATGCGTAAAATTGTGAGCACACGAGCGTATCCTTTGTTTGTTACAACTAACTGGCAGTTGTACGCTGGTAAGCGCTTCGACGGGCGAACCAACTTTCTGTTTAAACTAAACTAAAAATACGCTCGTACGTTCACGATTATGTAGACAGGCCCTAATTTTTTAATGCGAATGTTGATCTAATGCAAACGTTTGGCCGCCTGGTTGATCAAATATCGGGTTGAAAGCCTGAGAATGGAGATGCAACACAAGGCAACAATGAAAACTCCTAAAATTTGAACTATCGGAATCACCTCAACACTTTGTCAACCTCTCGCTGTTCATACAGCGGTGTTTCACTGAGCTTCTCGGAGATAGACTCGTTGATGTTCTTACAGTTTTTCTCGATTATTTCTTCAGTCGTGAGAGGTTCCACTGAATAGTATAAATAAAGAAACGAAAAACTGAAGAAAACTTAAATTTGTAAACATTTTGGATACAGGAACAGCGAAAAAGTATTCAGACACACGCAGTCAACAACACCTTGGCATTTAGATGAATCAATAGAAAACAAAATTCTGCTAATTAATGAGTAACTTTGTAATTGCGTGATTATGATAAATGCCTTTTCCAAGGAAATCAAGGCCTATTGCCAGTTTGGGAATCAAACCAAAAGTCAGCAACTTTTGATCGCAAAGCTGACGCTTTAACGCCATTGCTTCATCAAACAGTTCATCAGATTGAACCACTGTATTTCACGGCAACGATGATGAAAGACACAAATTGACTAGTAACATATTCTACCTCCTTCTGGATAAACTTGCTGTTGAACATAATTAGTTTCATGATGGATAGAAACTTGTGTAGAATCTATTGCCTAAAAATAAATTATACTTTGCCAGCAACAAATTTCTGATTATGAAAAAAATAAATAAATAGCAAAACAAATTATTGTGAATTCAATATCAAGTCATGGTTATAGTTTCTTATTCAAGAAGGATTTTTGTCAAGCATCTTTTTCTTCAAAATTTCGAAAAAAAGTTTTCCTACTGATCGTCAAAGTAGTAAATATCCATAATTAACCCGTCTTAATTCCATGGTGAACTTGAAAGTTTTGGTCAAAGTGCACTTTGATAGTCAAAGCATATATTATTTCTAGCATGACATTCTGATAGGGAATTTAATTTTAAATTTTCTGCAAAAAAATAGCCATGGAATAGATTTAGCTCAAAAAATCACATTCAATCACAACTCACCTGACTGTGATTCTTGACTATAGCATGCACTGTGCACTTAAGAGCAGGACCACCATTTGAACTTAGAATTTCATTGCATTTCAAGCCACTAATGACTGGAGCCAGTGAAAAAGTTTCAAAAAACTCAGCCTGCAAAAAATCAGTCAGGTTATTTTTGCAAGCCAATGATAAATTGAAACGGACGACTTGATTCAACAATGAGATGATGCAATAGTCAATGAGTATACTACTATGTTGTCATAAAAAATACCACCATACAGTTTTTTGTATTTTTTTTTCAGAAATTCAGCAACTTTATTGCACTGAAGCAGATTTTATTTGTTTTTAAATGTAAAAATCGGCCAGTTGGTCGAGCGGTAATGCGTTTGTCTCTGGACTGGGAGGTCTAAGGTTCAAATCTTCAGCCAGTCAAATCAGACACACTGTTGCCAATGGCTCGCCACTGCTGCGACATTTCTTTGAAAGGAGCTATGCTGCCCAGGCACAATGACGCAGAGATGGGCTCCATAAACTCGTTACACTCTTTTCATTATACAGCAAGTATACTGAAACATTTGATTTATACTCATAAACCATTATTAGTCAATTAATGTTGTTTTTTTTGGCAATAAAGTAATTGATAATCTAAGATACTAAAATGCACTTTGGTTAGCAGAACAATAAAACAGAGGTGAGACATAGTCAACCAAAAAATAGAATTTACAATTTAAAGACATACTGTTTGAAATCGTTTTCATTGAAGAAATGAGAACTACTTGAGGTAATATTAGAGGTGCACCAAATCTTTTCTAAAATTTCCCTTATTTGCAAAAATACGATTTAATCTGTTTTGACTCCATACAACTGGCAACCTTGGATTTTACAATTTGTGACATTACAAAAGGCTGATTTTACAAAAGTTCTTGCAGACTTTAAGCTATTGTCCACTACAGCAGCCCTCAAACAATTTCAGCCTGGCCTACCATTCCCATTCTTGCCAACTCTTTTCCACTAAGCTACTGTAAGTTATTCAACAACAAGCAATGAAATAACAGAATATACTTTATACTGTAGAGTGTAGGCTAATCTCAGATAAATTTGCAGTCAGAAACTATTGCAATATAAAACAATACTGTAGGTCTAATCTAATACCCATAACTTACCAACTAATAGCAGTGAGTAGTCCCACCAAATCTGAAAACTTGGCTACTGCTACTGGTACCTTTAGACTTTGGCTACCAGTACTGATTTATAGTACCAGTAGGCCTTTTGTGATGTCACAAAATGCAGGGTTGCCAATTGTACGGAACCAAATGGATTAAATTGTATTATCGCAAATAACGGGAATTGCAGAAAAAGGTTTCAGGCACCTCTTTATTACCTCAAGTAGATTTCATTTTTCAATAAAATTGATTTTGAGCAGTGTCTTTTCAACCTTACACTGTAGTCTACAAGCAAAGTAACCCAAACTACTGGTATAACACTGCATCTTTTAACTCCAACCCAAGAACATAAGTTAGCACATTACTACAGAAGATATGTCAGATGTTACTCATAAAGATAAAAATAATGATTTAGGTATATTTGTGAGACTAAATACCAGGTATTGTTCATTAGATTTTTTAGATCAAAATTATCTCATATAATAGTCACTCTGACTTTATTTATATATCATAATACAAACATTATAAAGGAATGGCTATTTCAGATGTCACAGAATTTTTACAAGTTAAAGTTATTTCCAATTAATTAACTAACAAATTGTAGATTTCAAAAGAAAACTTGATGATTGTAGCTAATGTTAGATGTTATAGAAATTTTTGGTAAAATAGTCTGTTAATTGCAATATTAATAGTTGTACAAAATGTTTGTTATCCTTGCTGTGTTAGTAATATGCCAAAAAATGTGACAAGTTTATAAGGCTCATTTCTAAATCATTAAACCTAGGCAACATAACTTCATACAAAGTAATGTCACGGCAATGGAGATACTGCAGAATCATTGCCAACACTGATTTTATTGGGTTGAAAAATTTTCTGACATGTAGTTTTGAGACAAAGGTGCCACCACTTGACCAATTGGTCAGTTAACAATGCATCAAAACTGCAAGATAAGTATATTATTATGAACATACCAATCTGCCATTGATATCTTTTGGATCCTCATAAAACATTTTGTTTAGAATTTCTTCTATCCTCTCAGGTACTTGATTTTTAGAATAATACTCTGCAGCTCTCTTTTTCAGTTCATCAAAATCTTCCATTATTATTTTTTATGTAATTCAAATCAATATATTTGATGCAAAAAATGTTGATACCACCAGCTTTCCCTAAACCAACAGATCAATATACATTAGATATACATAGGTTCAGAATACAAAAAAAATCAAATGGTAAGTGTAGAGTGCAAAAAATAAAAAAAAGTTTTAGATCAAATCTTAGTGGTCAATGATTCTAGGTATTTTAGATAATTACGGTACAAAAGCCTTTTGTGATGTCATAGTAATTGTAAGCCATGATCATAGTTTATAAGATCATCACCTTATTCCAAAGTCTACTCATCACTTCTTATCTCCTTGGCATTTAGGTTTTGTGGTGCCACCATGCTGCCATGGTGCCACTGCCAAATAATGAAATATTTCACGATCAGAAGATAGGTTTATTATTTAAAGAATATGATCTAAAATTTGTAAGTCTGAAATTTTTACCTTCTATGTCCTTTACAGTACTAGTCAACTATCGGAAACGCTTTGGATTTGTTTTAGGAAGTGGCTAGTGTTACGTTATGTAATGCCCATAAAGAGAATAAAAGAGCAAAAAGTGAGCGCTTACCGTATTTTAGATTTGCATATTTAGTTGTTTTTATTTATTAAATTAATGTTAGGGTTAGATTTTGAGTTTGGGTTAGGATTAGAGTTTGGGTTAGGTTTAAGATTGGGACTTGGGGTTAGGGCTGGGATAGCGATTTTCTTATTTTTACTTACGTACCAGCAGCCTCTGCCTTCTTTTTAACAGACTATCTACGCTGAAGTACTGGTACTACTGCACAGTATAAAAACAATTTCTTTTTTGTTCATATTATATTACTGATTCCAAAGTCTAGGTATGGTAGCCCACTTAGGCTACCTAGTACAGAGTAGGCTACCCACTGTACGCTTGGGGTAAGGTTAGAATGAATATTATAAACCTTTCCAGTCACATCACGTGACCAAGCCAATTTTGGTAAATCCCCCATTTTTTCATTTATTTTGGGTTTGGGGAGATGAAATAGAGTTGGGGGGATTAAATACACTCTTATTTGATTCCCTCAACCCCAATTTAGACAAAAAAGGGTGTTTTTAACAAAATTGATTGGTCACGTGATGTGACTGGAAAGGTTGATAATATTCATTTTAACCTTACCCGTATGCTTGTACGCTCAAGTCAACTTCAACCCTGAATGCCTCAACAGTTACAGCACAGTATATCGGTAATTTACTGAGCAGATCTGTCTGCTATTCTGTTCAGTACAAATTGAATGCTGGTATGCTGGTACACATTAAACAGATGAGTGGTTGAGTGGATAGAGCGTCTGCTGCTGAAGCGGTAGACAAGGGTTTGATTCCCAGTCAGGTCAAACCAAAGACTATAAAAATTGGTATTGACAGCTTTCCTGCTTGACGGTCAGCAATTAAAGGGACAGTGTGAAACCTCCACCACACGTGGTAGACAGGTGGGCAGGAGGCAGCTTGACTGAAAGACCAAAAGGTCCCTTTGGTGTCTCCTGGCCAAGGTAACTTGGCAAATAAAATCTAATTGCAATTCAGCTTGAGGTTAGCAGCAAAACAGTACGGTATAATTTACTGAGCAGATCTGTTTGCTATTCTGTTCAGTCAGTCAGTACAAATTGAATCAATCAATCAGTACGGTACAAATTGAATGCTAGTATGCATCTTCAGCTTGCAGTTAGCAGCACTAAAACAGTATAATTTACTGGGTAGATCTGTCTGCTATTCTATTCAGTACAAATTGAATGCCGGAATGCATCTTCAGCCTGCGGTTAGCAGCATTAGAGAAGGAATCTGAATTGGCTTTGGATTAGTCATGGCAACTTTCAACTCAAAGTGCTCTAGCGTCACTTAGTGGTCACATTATTATTCCAACTAAACTTTCGTGGATTTGGACGGTAATTTTCGTAAATGTGAATAATGTATACAAAAAATTTATCCAACTTGTATCGCGGACCGCATTAGTTTGAACATGGTTTTAAACAAAACCAAAGAGTTTAACAGTGAATTAACTAAAATTATATTGTTTTATTTAACCATTAACTGTTTTATTTTAACTTTGCTTGCTGAAAACAAAGCTTAATTATTTTTGGCAACATCACACTGCCAAGCAACACATAACTATTTCCCACTTTTTGTTCTGATTGTTTTGCTTCTGCGAAAAAAACATCTTTGTCTGTTAAATGTCGCGTGTTCAAAATTGAATTGTTGATACCCGTAGGATTATTTTGTGGTCCCTGTCAGGCAGTTAACAGTACAATCTCCTTGCCTATATGATACAAGTCACCTCAATTGATGGACCAAATTACTTTCATTTAAAAGACTGAAAAATGTGGACTTTCTTTCCTTTTGAGTTAGGCTATAGGACTTTTACATCATTGGAGATATCTTGCCTCTATTGTGATGTTTGCTTGGTAGATGTATGTACTGGTAGTTTTATTGTCTGATAGAGTTTGTGAGACTGTTCAAGCTTTATATTTTCCATGATCTGTGATAGCAGCTAGAAGCCTAGGCTATGTACTGGCAGCCTAAAATAATTAAACACTGTTCAGTGTTCACACCGCAATGCTATTAGCTTATTCCACAATAGTGTTTACCACAATAGTACACCAGAATTGCCCAATGGTTAAATCTGAAAAGCTGCTAAAGATGCCTGAATTCCGAAAAATAAATGATATTGTTAAAGAAATAGGTGCTCAAAATCGATTTTATTAAAGAAACGAGAACTACTTGAGGTAGTAAAGAGGTGTCCCAAACCTTTTTCAACAATTCCCCTTGTTTGTAAAAGTATAATTTAATCTGTTTGACTCTGCGCTGTTGGCAACCCTGCATTTTGCAATTTTGTGACATCGCAAAAGGCATAATTTTTCAAAAATTCTTGCAGACTAAGAAATGCGATTACCGACTGGTACAGTGAGTAGTGGCTGAAAATTTGGCTACTACTACTGGAACCTGTAGACCTAGGCTACCAGTACTGAGCTATGGTACGTCTTTTATAATGTCACAAAATTGCAAAGTGCAATTAATTTATTATTTATTCGTCAAAAACTAAATAACCAACACAAATATAGCAAGTAGTTAAAATAAAAATTTCAGACTGGGGACTGTGAAGGGACCCACAAGGAGTCTTCGAGTCAAACAGCCACCAACTAAAGATTGAAACATTAAATAAATGAGCATAAAGGTAAGTATAGAGTTAAACTGTTAAAGTTTAAGTGGTGATATACTGTAGCAGCCAGGATAAAAAAAGAAGACAGAATTGCCAACAGTACAGAGTCAAACATATTAAATTGTATTTTCACAAACAAGGGGGCTAGTGTAAAAAGGTTTGGGACACGTCTTTATTATCTCAAGTAGTTCACATTTCTTCAATGAAACCAAGTTTGAGCAGTATTGCTTTAAGGCTTGATAGAACATACTAAGCTATAGGTTACTTCACTTAAGTGACGTATAAGGCTTTGAGAATCTGTTTCTTCTGGAGGTAAGTTAGAGTCAGGTGTGGCAAAACTGTTCTGAACCTTTCTTTTAACTCTGCATAGTAAATATAGAATAAGTGGTAAATGCGCAAGAGTTGTGCTGTTTTAAAGCTGTGGCTTAATGATGACTTGTGATGCATTATAGTGAAGCTTAATTCTTTATTGCTGATTGTGATGTAAGATTTTTGGTTTAAAATTGTCATATCTGTGATAGTAATGACATTGCATTTTGTTTAAATTGTAACATGTTTCTATAGCTTGGCAGGTAAAGATGGTTCATCATTTTTTATTAACCTTCATTGATAACTTACAGAGAATCTACCATTTATTTATGCGCAAATTAATTTGACTAGAGTTTGGGTTGGGGTTAACACGAGTTAGGATTAAGTTTAAGACTGCAATTCACGTTAAGTTTAGGATGAAATTCGCTAAGAAAATAAAATTCTGCCAAAAAAAATTCTTGTTTTCAACGGATCAAGGACCACTCGTAAGTTTGTAACTCATGTAGATTGAGATAACTCATGGGGAATATAAGAATAATAATGCACCAATCCAGCACAATTGTGCCCCAGTAAAAAATAAAATAAAATCAATGGTCATATCGTCAGCATTATGACCTAGTGATACAAGAAGAGGAAGAAGTTTTCATAAGTAGCATGCACTACAAGTTGGTAAATGACTATCAACAGAGGTAAAAATTAAACCATATAACATCAAAGTTACAAGTAATAATTAATACCATAGTATGAAAAAAATGGTATTAATTTGGGTCCATATTTGGAACAACCGACGCTCGCGTCGCGTGTTCCTTTGTTTTTACTTGGCCATTTTCCAACTAACGAGTGCGAAATTTCAGACTTTTGCTTATAACTCAAGAACGATTAGGTCTACCTACATGAAATTTTGACAGCAGTTTGAGATTAATGAGTCATATGTTTGCACCAAATTTTGAGGCAATAGGTCACATGACTTTGGTTTTAGAACCCGAAAACCGCCCCGCAAGGTTGGTGTAAAAAGCGGTCTAAGTCAAAAACGGCTTAAGTACGGAAAAAAATATTTTATATGGTTGCATGTCTTAAGATACCCTATTATCCCAAACAACCCACTTTTGGCCACAATGAGGTTCATTTCTTTTTTTTTCCTTTTTTTTCCCTTTTTTTTCTTCCTAATTTTTGTACGCTCTTCTTCTCCTAAACCACAAAACATCGAAATCTAATTTTTTGTAAAGTTGTTGAGCTGCAAAGGCAATTTTTTCTCCTGAAATGTTTTGGGGCAACTCCACCGGGGACCCCCCAAAAAAAGGCCCCAAAAAATCCATTTTCTGAACGGCTTAATTTAGAGTGCTAGTTTTTTTTGCTATCAGGAGATATTTAACAGACAAATATTTTGACATAGTTTGGGGGTGCCACCCCCGGAGACTCCCAAATAGACCCCCAAAAATCAATTTTTGGATGGCTCAACTTAGGGTGCCAGTGTTTTGTGATATCAGCACATATTTAACAGACAAATATTTTGACATAGTTTGGGGGTGCCACCCCCGGGGACCCCCAAATAGACCCCCAAAAATCAATTTTTTTGGATGGCTCAACTTAGGGTGCCAGTGTTTTATGATATCAGCACATATTTAACAGACAAATATTTTGACATAGTTTGGGGGTGCCACTCCCCGAGGACCCCTCAAATGGACCCCCAAAAATCAATTTTTTGATTGACTCAACTTAGGGTGCCAGTCTGTTATGATATCAGGAGATATTTAACTGACAATTATTTTGACTCTACTTTTCTGGAGGTTTCATAATCAGATATTTTTGAATAATTGCTGATTTAGGTAGACAAAAAGTACTTTTGAGCGTCACAGCATTAGCTACGCGTCGGTCGTTTACTGGGTTTGCTGGCAAACTCCCATCTAGTTTCCATATTAAATTTGATCCATTGGGTTAGATCCAAGATTAAAGACAGTTGTGGGAACAAGACTACAAATAGTTGTGCAACAAGACTACAACTTATATGTAATCATGTTCATGGTACTATTAAAAAGCAATATTTCCTATAAAGAATTAAAATAAAAGGAGTAAACCATCTCCAGAAAGATGTGGTTGTGATTTTCTTAGTTGTGCAAAAACTTGAAAAATGATAATCAAATATTGCTTAATTATAAGGCTGCCTGATTTTGAAATTTCCGGGTTTTGATTAGTTATCGATTTTATCATTTTTTGCGTTGAGTGAATCTGCTGTTGCAATTTTAGGTTGTGAACATAATTTGCCTTAACTGGAATATTCTTTAATTACTGATTATATTCTGTCAGTGCACTTGCAGTGAATTATTGACTCTTAGCATGCAAACATTGCTTTTTGTGTTTGTCATTTTTATTTCACTTCATTGGAGTTGTGGACAAAATTTGGTGGGAACCCATCTAGGTAGGTTGATTTCTTTATTCTTGTTTGGTACATAGCCGGCAAGCTATAATAAAAAGACATGAAATGGAAGGCAATATTTTTAGAGGTTTGTTTGCTATAATAAATCACATCTACAGGACTTCAGTCATTAGATAACTGTAGGTTTTAAAGCTTATTATTATAAATCATTCGATAGACTTTTTAAATTAGTTAAAAAATTTTTATTGGAAAAGGCTTGGCGTATGTTCCATGGACGCAGATAATTTGTAATAAAACCTAACCCCTGACCCTAATCTGTAACTGTAATAATCAAAATAAAAATTTCTGATAATCAGTGACATCACCAAAATTTTTGCTTATTGTAGGAAAAGGCAGTGCATAGGTATCCTGCACAAAGTCACCTCATTTTTTATTAGTGAAATTAAGTCAAATTCGATTTTTTATTAGCAACATGTTAAAAACAATTACTAATTTAGTACAAACTATTGATTATTGCTTTTTCTCTGTTTATGGATAATTGGAATGACCGATGCTTGCGTCGTGTGTTTCTTTGTTTTTACTTGGCCATTTTGAAACTAACAAGTGCAAAGTTTCAGACTTTTGCTTATAACTTAAGAATGGTTACGTCTAGCTATGTAAAATTTTGATAGCAGTTTGAGATTAATGAGTCATATGTTTGTATCAAATTTCGAGGCAATGTGTCACGTGACTTTGGTTTTAGGATTCGAAAACCGCCCCTAAAATTTGGTGTAAAAAGTTGTCGGATTCAAAAACCGCTTAATTACAGCAAAAAGTATTTCACAAGGTTGTATGTTTTAAAATACCCTATTATCTCTACCAATCACTTTTAGCGGCAATGAGATTTTCTCTTTTTTTCCTCTTTTTTTTTCTTGCTAAATCTTGTACGCTCTTTTCCTAAACCACAAAACAACAAAATCGAAATTTTGCGTAAAGTTGTTGAACTGCAAGCGCAATTTTATCTCCCGAAGATTTTTTGGCCACTCAGGAGCGTATTTAGGGGGGGCCATGGTGCCATGTAGGTTTTATTTGGGCCGCTAGTATAGTATAATTTGGGCCGCTAGTATAGTATAATTAGCATAGAAGAGCATGTAAAATTTCGGCATGGACCCCCCTTTGTCACTTGGGCAGAAAGTTTGAGCTCAAAAACGGACAAAATCTGACTGAAGACCTTTTTGGGGGGTCTTTACCTGATTTTGGGCCAAAAACCGCACTAAATCTGAGCAAAGACCTTAGTTTTGGTCTTCACCTAATTTTGGGCAGAAAAACGGACTGATTCTGAGTGGAGAAATTTTTCTTTTGGTTTTCATTATTCTCAAATTTTCGGGCCCCCCCTTTCGAAAATCTTGCAGACACCACTAGGGCCACTCCACTAGAGACTCCCCCAAATAGGGGTCTCAAAAAATCAATTTTTTGAACAGCTCAAGCTAGGGTGCCAATTTTTTGTTGATATCGGCAGATATTTAACTGACAAATATTCTGACACAGTTTGGGGGTAACACCCCCCTGGGACCCCCCAAAACTCAATTTTTTTTTATATCGGTAGATGTTTAAGAAACAAATGTTTTGGCATAGTTTGGGGTATCATCTTGCCTGAAGCCTACTAAATGGACCCTCCAAAGTCAATTTTTTGAACGACTTAAGTTAGGGCGCTGATTTTTTTCGAAATCTGTAAATATTTGCGTCGATCGTTCAAAGGGTTGCTCCTCAGCAAGCTCCCATCTACTTTGTACTGATGTTTATTGTCATTCGCATGCATAATGCGTTTGGTACAGGGGCCGATTTAGGGGGGGGATGCATCCCCCCCAACCAGCCTAAAAGTAACGATTTCGGCCGAAAGATCAGCCTCTATTACGAAAAATTAGGCTCCATTTCGGGATGCATCCCCCCCCACTAGTGTAAAGCTAACGGTTTCGGCCGAAAAATCACTCTCAATTTCGGTGAAGACCTTTTTTTTATTTTTTTGGAGACCACCTGATTTTGGGCGGAAAAAACGTTCGAATTTCCGATTTCGGCCGAAAAATCACTCTCAATTTTGGTGAAGACATCCGAATTTTTGAGGGTTTGTGCTTAAAATCCCCCCCACCAAAATTTTCTAGATCCGCCACTGGTTTGGTATTTAGTTTTAACCATGTAGCAGAGTATTTGTGTAAATGCCATTCTTGGGAACCAACCGTTAAAATCGTCCCTGATAAAGAACTTTGTTGGTTTCTTAAATTAGCTGCTAAATTTCTTAAGTTTGCACGCAATCAAAGTTGGTTATTTTTAGTAAATGGAACTTATGGCAATGGAATTGCTACTATTCGTTCTGAAACTAATTGCACTATTCGCTTGTTTGGAGTTGGGTTGGATACAGCAGGGGCAAGAGTTGCCTTTGCAAGTGAACGTTTGAAACATGGACAGAGATGTGATGATCAGAAAGATACTGATGCTTTCTATCTGCACTCTGCCGTCTCCACATCTGCCTTGATCTCGATCCGTCTCATTGTCATTGAATCAACTGTGTATTACTATTGTGTCAAGTGGAATGACTCATCTTACTTTTTTCATCAAGGAACAGAAAAGTGGCTGGCATTACAAGTGAATCCAAGTGTGTCAGGAGAGCGAACCACGCTTCTGCCCATCCCGCTTCAGGTGCATCATTTGCCCCTCTTCGTTGCCAACTTGGTAGACATTATCATCTCACTTCTTACTTTCTAATCTTTCTTGGCTTTATGAGAATATTTTTGGCTGAGAGTTTATTTCTTTTTTCTAGCATTTTGCAAATAAAGTTTAAAAAGGAACTGTGCAACGTTGCTTTGGTGGCTGAATTTTAATAATTTAAAGAATATATAAGTGTTTCTCAAGGAAAGACGTAGCTTTCATAGTAAATTATAAAAATAGCATTATCAGACAAAAATAAGAGCGAAGAAAGTTGAAATTATTAGGATTACGTTGAATGATTCGTAATTAACTAGCTGTATTCTGAATTTGCTTCCTACGCTACTCGCTAGCTTGTGCGTGGCAGTAAAGTTGTGAGTGAAATGCATGAAAAATTTTTGTTTTGGCTTTGTTACTGCCGTACTTTTCAGCAGTGGCGGATTTAGGGAGGGGGATGCATCCCCCCCACCAGCCTAAACATAACGTGCATATGAATATTAAACTTATTTGAAAAAAACAATTAGTGAATTTTCGGTAGGCCGTGTGACTGTGATATAATTTCTAAAGCCATCTGAGGGGAGGGACAGAAAACTGTAATTTTTACAGCGAAGTTTTTACAAAACAAAAATTAATCTTAGGGGTCCGATTGATTTGAAAGCGCCGAATTAGCAAAATTTACAACTTGATCTTTTCAGCGATAAAGCGTACACAATGCAAATTATTTCTTTAGTGATATATTAGGCTTATAAAAAGTGAGCATTTAGGGAGGTCAAGAACATTAATCCTAAGCAGTAGTGTAGCCAAATGGGCGGGGGGCTCCATTCAGTCCATTGGCCTGGCAACCAAAATGCAAAATAAAAAATATCACGTTTTTAGCACTTCTGAGACTGTTTTTCGCACTGAAATAAACCAAAAAGTGATTTAAAGCATTTTTTGAAACATATGCTTAAGGGGGGCTAATTTGTCAAAAATAAAACTCACGAATCAAAAAAAACGTTTAAAAATGACCAAAAATAAGCAATGAAATTTGATCGCTAGTGTAAAAAACTTGAACATGGGTTTCATCAACAAATATACTATTGGCTAAACTCAGAAATGGGGTGGAGAGGCTATTCAGTATTGGTTAATTACCAATCACTTGTCTCAATTCTCTTTCCATCAGCCCCTCTCCAATTATTTTTCTTTATAAAATATAGATGAAACAAATTACTCCGTGTGAGTTTTATTGAACTGTAAGATTTTATGCTTATGATTTACCAGCATCCAAATAAAAGAACTAAAATTTTACCATTAACCACCTCTCACATAGGCCATTCATGCGACCCGTTGAATCATGTTTGCACTGCCAATTTCTATGCCGCATTTTAAAAGCATTATTTTATCAAACTAGCATTAAATTATATCTAAAATTAAATTATTTTTGCAAAAATATTCAAAATTTTTGAGCGCTGGGGGCTCCGCCTCCAGACCCCTAAAACAGCCGCTCCATTGCGAATTTCTGGCTACGCGCCTGGTTACAACACATCCTAATTTTTGAGGGTTTGTGCTTAGAATTTTTATCATCCCCCCCCATCAAAATTTTCTGGATCCGCCACTGCTTTTCAGCAGTCAGCACTTTTCCGAACTGTGGTGTGGGTCGGGCCTAGTGATGCCGTTGCAAATGAAGATTTATTTAGATCGCATTCATATGCATACTTGTGCTTTTATCGGGACTTTTCTCTGGCTTAAATTTGGGATTGATGTCGATAGATCCTTTGGAATTGCAAATTTTAATGAAAAGTGGATCAGAAGCAGAACAGAAATATTCGACAATGATATACCCGATTCGGAGATTCGGCAACTTTCTCCTCTGTACTTTGTTGCTGGGTAATGTGTTGGTAAACAACACTTTGACCATTTTTCTCGGTGAGCTTACCTCCGGAACAATTGCTATTGTTTGCTCCACAGCAGGTGAGATAATATGTGAGGTTTGAAACGAACAATAATTTGAGAGGTTTCTATGGGGCGCCGTTTGTGTACCCTAATTTGTGCAATGTTTTTTTGCATATTTAAATAAATAGTCATTTTAATTAAATGTATAAAAATATATAGTCAAAGTCGAAATAAATAGTCAAAAAAATTGCGCAAAATAAACTGTTGCAAAAATAAATAGTCAAAAAAACTGCACAAAATAAACCGTTGCAAAAATAAATAGTCAAGAAAACTGCGCACAAAATAAAGCGTTGCAAAAATGCGCTGCTGACTTTTTTGTATCTTTGGTAGTAGAGCGTGACGAAGCGTTCTCGGTTGCTCTTGGAGCGTATTAAAGAGCAGCCGAGAGCGTATCAAAGAGCCGCCGAGAGCGCTTTGTCACGCTCCACTACCAAATATACAAAAAAGTTTACAGCGCATTTTTGCAACGCTTTATTTTGTGCACAGTTTTTTTGACTATTTATTTTTGCAACGGTTTATTTTGCGCGTAATTTTTTTGACTATTTATTTTGACTGTGACTATATATTTTTATACATTTAATTAAAATGACTATTTAATTAAATATGCAAAAAAACATAGCACAAATCAGGGTACACAAACGGCGCTTTCTATGTTAGTTCTAAATAGGTCTATATTTATCAAGGAGTGTTTTCGTGTTTCTTGATTTTGTAGATTGGCTTTTTGATCGATTTCTTGCGGCAGTTTATTTTCTATAAAGCTTAGTTACCTCGTATTATTAGCGCTTAAACTTCGTTCATTTTTCAGCTGAAACAGGCTTGAAAATTATCATTTACGTTTAAAAACGTTTCAAAAAATGCGCCGTGGTGATTGATGATGCAGGATGTTATTGAAAGTTAGTTTTTCGTTTATTAAAATGTCACAATTACTTGAATACGCTCAACAAAGAGATTTTCTTCTTTCAGCTATTGTAATTTTGGGTGAGATTGTGCCACAAGCGCTCTGTTCTCGCTACGCACTGCCTGTAGGCGCTCACTTCCTGTGGATCACTAAGGTCTTTATGGTCTTAACGTTCGTTGTGTCCTACCCCGCTTCAAAGTTGCTGGATTGTCTTCTAGGACAAGAAATTGGAACTGTTTATGACCGAAAGAAGTTGCTAGAAATGCTTAAGGTAAATAAAATATTTATAAGCTTTCTGCCAGACTCTGTACCATAAATTTTTTGTTCGTATCGATCTGTAGCCCCTGATATAAACCTTTTGACGGTAATGTTCGACGGTAATTATTTTCGAAACAGTCTTAAACATGTACAATAAATCATATTTTGTGCCTTTAAGACTCCGCATTCCATCTATTTTAAATTCTTAAAATTGTTTTGTTGCTTCAGGTGACGCAATTTTAAATTTTTAATTGTTTTGTTGCTTAATTTTAAATTCTTAATTGTTTTGTTGCTTCAGGTGACGCAACCGTACAACGACCTTGTCAAAAACGAGGTCAAGATAATTGAGGGTGCCCTAGAGCTGCGCACGAAGATGGTCAAAGAAGCAATGACTCCCATTGACGATTGTTTTATGATCGATATCAATTCGGTGCTCGATTTTGAGGTGAGAAATTTCGTGTTTTTCTAGAAGTCTGTTTATGTTTGGACTAGAGCGTCGAAGACAAGTTTTTTTTTTGTAATTAAAATATCTATTGACAGACTTTTCTCCTTATTGCGTCAGAATTAGTTTCTTACTGCGTCAGAATAATTTTTTTAGGAGTTGGAAACCGCCGAGTTGATTGATTTTCAACAGACTTCTCGGTCATTGTTGATATTGTGCGCCTGATTGTAGCTTTTGCATGGTTTCAATTGTTGTTTGAGGCGTCTCATTTTTGTCGCATCATCGAGGCACTGAGTAGTTTGTGAATCTTTACCACGTGTATATTCTTCAGTTCACTGGCCTCTCTCTTTAAGGTCTCAATATAGTTGTTAATAATCAAGAATATTTTGAAATCTCAAGATACTTCAAGAGTCCATTAAAAAGTTACAGATTTCACTTTCTGTTTCAGCAAGGAAAAGAAATACGAACAACAGCTAACAGAAAACAAATTCTGTTTGAATCCATATTAATTTTGCTCTTGCTTAAACTGTTGTAGACGTTTAATTAATTTAACTGCTCCCGATCATCTCGTTTCAGACAATGCATCAAATCATGCGCACCGGCTTCACGCGAATCCCGGTGTACGAGAACAGTCGCGACAACCTGGTGTCAATTTTGTTCGTAAAAGACCTCGCCTTTGTTGACCCGGACGACTGCATGCCTCTCAAGACCGTGTGCAAGTTTTATCAGCACCTTGTACACTTTATAGACGACGACATTACCCTGGATAAGGTGTTGGAACAATTCAAAACCGGTGCGATAGTAGCTTTTATTTGTTCACTAACTTGCTTTCCTATCACGTATATCGCACCCCGAGGCGTGTAACTAGTTTGTAGGGTCCATTTCCGTGTCATTGCACCGAGGTAACACAGCTTTTCAAAAAGAAATACCACAGCGGTGGCGAGCCATCCGTGACACTGGGTTTGATTCTAGTTTTAAGCTGATGATGGCCCAGCCTAGAGTAGATATTGATTTCTTGGTTAATTCATTAAATTTTTGTCTAATTTTTGGTTACACAAACAATATATATGTTTTGATATTTCCCAGGTTGCTTTCATATGGCTATTGCGAAGAAGGATGCGTGTGATGAAGGAGCTCCGTGTGAGTTGGTTGGCATTATTACGTTGGAAGACATCATAGAAGAAATCATTAAAGCTGAGATTGTCGATGAAACTGATGTTTATAGTACGTGTACGATGAAAATGATGTAATCGTAAATTACATTTTATTCTCCAAGTTTCCTTGGCCAGGAGACAGCGAAGGAACCTTTCGGTCTTCGAGTCAAGCTGCCACCTGCCCACCTGTCTATCACACACGGTAGAGGCTTTACACTGTCCCTTTAATAGCTGAACGTAAAGTAGGAAAGCTGTAAATACCAATTTGAATAGTCTTTCGTTTGACCCGACCGGGAATCGAACCCGATTGTAATTGTAACTAATTACATTTTATTCTGTGCTGTGCAATCATCTAATTCGATTAATAGATTGCAGGCTGTTCTAATCATTTCAAATATCTTTGATGTTTTTGGTGATTTGATAGTGTTTCATCCATTAGTTTCAGACCATCAGCATTTGATGAGGTGCAATTAACAAATAGAGTTGCTGTCCGCCGTTCGCAACATTTGCAAGCCACCTACTTGTCACAAAGAAGTGTTGGGCCTTGGGGGGATTCCGCATCTGCTCAGAAGTGGACAATGTTTCAAGTTTTCCTGTTTAGGTGTCTTTCGAAAAGTGAAACGGACACGTTTTAAGTATTTGCGTGCTCTTGCGGAGTTTTCAGCGACGGAAGAAATTGAACTCTCAACCTATGGCATCAGAGTCCGATACCTTGTACTTCTGTCTGGTTTGTTGCTTGTCTCATGCCGGCTGATTATTTCATGCTTGAGCACGTCTGCAAGTCCTTTCCAAATTTGCTGCTTGTTAAGTTCGAAGCCACGCAGCGAAGATAACTGCCTTAAGCAATTTATCAAGAGATGTAACAACATGACCTCTTGGCCGATTGGGCGGGAGTTGAACCCGTGTTGCGCGATCAGGATCGTTTTGAACCGATTCTTATTTTGTCATAAAAATTTTTTCAGCCGATAATCGTCGAAAGACGTTGAACCTAGCGCGGCAGAAAGAGCCGCTTGATCTTTCATTGTTCGCCGACGGATTGGAAAACAATCGAAACGTGCTCACTCCTCAGCTTCTGTTAGCTGCGCATCGCTTCCTGCTCGCGGAAGTGGAGCCTTTCAAAACGGTTTCGGACAAAGTCCTCCTCAAGTTGCTCAAGAGCGACACAGTTTGCCTCATTATTTCGAAACACTTGGACAGCTCTGCGGAAAAAAGGAAGATTTTCAGGAAAGATGTACCAGCAGATTTCTTCGTCTTGATTTTGGAGGTATTTTTGTTTAAAACTTCTTTGATGCGTTAAGGGGATGAAGCAGCCACCCAATTTTGGTAGTTTACAAGAGCTAAAATCGAAATATTATTTTTTTGGAAACCCTGAATTTGTTCTCCCTGTTCGAATTCACGGAAAAAAGGGGTTGCCAAATTTAGAGTGGTCACGTACTGTAACAGGACTAACTGCAAAGATTAATATTATTCAATCTTTCTTTTTCCATAGAAGCTCAAACTGAAAGAGCATATTTAGGGTTTCAAAAAACTTTTTAGGGGGATATCTCTGCATTTGTTGAATATCGTTCTTTTTTTCTAATTGAGTTATACACCCCACATTACTTTGGTCGGTCGGAATATTGAGTAAACAACGCCATCTTTTCCTTTATACTCTTCTCTTGTTATGCTATTCGTTCATTCACCCCCACCACTTATTTGGTCTACCTTTATGGGGAAACACCAGTTCAACTTATCTTACCAAGCTTCAGCGCCTTGAAAACAAAACAAAGCCTTTCGTATACAGTGAGATAAGAGAGTCAAATAATCTACACTATTTCAAATTAGGAATATTAGAATTACTTGAACTTTTAAATTGGAGATCGCTAAACTTATAATGCACAAGTAGTGTAGGTAAAACCTTCCTCACTGCTTCTCAGAATGTTTAAGCACTTACCTCTGTACATGAATGTTTAACCTCATCAAATTCAGATAATAAACTTTATTCGCAAAAATTTTCCACTTTTTAATGTCGAAAATCTTTCAAATGTCATGGTGCTAAAATCTGGAATTTCATCCCATTTGAAGCTAGAAAACAAACGTTCAGTAAATTTAAAACTAAAAAAGTCTCCTCGAAACGTCGAAAGCTATCGCTAAATTTTTAGTATCTTTTAGATGGGCCCAAAATACAGCATGTTGTGTATATTTGCAAAATTACCTTTTCTATTTTCTAATAGTATGTTGCAATTGCAATTTCTGGATGGCTGCTTGACTAGAAGACCTAAAGTATTGGTAACTTCGCAGTCTTCTGTTGAGATTGTTTTGTGTGTTATTTTTGATGTTATGATCGGCGAATAAATTATTTATGTCTGTTTGTCAACCGCAGACACAAAATGAGAAAAAATTTCAAAAATTGTTTTTCAATTTTAGGTATTGGAATGTAAACTACTAGAATTGGCAAAGCTCTTCACCCCCTTCAATTGCCACTAAAACTACTGCATTTTAGGATTTAAACGGCAAACGCATCTTATAAAGTTAGGTAAAAGTAAAAATAGCTTCGCTGCAGGCCCTTTATTACACGGGTGAATCTAAATCAAAAATCTTCGCTGCGACGATTCTTCTTGATTAGTGTCAGACGAGCATCCTGATTAAAGTAGACCCAAAGAGGAAAATCGTTGTGATTGGAAAAAAAGGCTTTGAAATAATGTTGGAAATGGTTCTTACAGATTTTTGGTGCTTAATTGACCGTTGGGATAAAAGGGCATCCAAAAACTTTGGTTGAAAGAAGTAGAAACAGTTTTGCTTTCTCTTCAATTGTGTCATTATTTTAACAGCTATTTAAAGTTTAATTTGTCGTGGTGCTACCCTACCCTTCATGAGGGATATTGGGTTGAGGAACTCCGCGGAGACCCAGCAGTCAGGCCACAATCCAAGGTCTGGACTAAAGGTCGAAAATAGAGAATGTAGAGCCAACGATAGGTTTACGTTGAGGCAGAGCAGTCGAGATCCTGTAAAGGGTGTCTCCAAGCGCTTCGGGAAGGTGTTTATGACTGATCCTGTGTACATAGGACGATGGTAAGAGGCTGTAACCATGGTAGCGAAGGTGATAAAGCTCACAGCGTATGGGGCGTTGGATGACCAATTCCTCCAGAGAAATTCGACGGTTGAGATGGGAGTGGGAAATGTGACGTCTCCGTGATGATGCTAAAATTAAAGTCGAGTTTGTTAAATGGCAGCTACTGCTTTTACAGGGTCAAGTCAAAGTTGTAGTTGGCAAAGAAAGTTTGGAGTTTCAAGGCGGTCCGTTTTCATTTTATGGTGTTCCCGCTTTGTCGCTTCCCCCGACTGTTTTACGGAAAGTGTCCGCAGTGACTGGTAGGTCGAATTGAAGCCTAGTACGTTTACATCAAAATTCATTCAGTTGAACAGAGACGAACAAAAATTTTGTGTTTGCCGCGTAACAAGCATTACAAAAGCAAAACATGCTGCAGTTCAGTTCTGTTTTTTTTTTTTTGCGAACAAAAGTACCTTGATTAAACAAAAATGCTGTTAAGTCATTATTCGCCGCAGGTTTCATGAGAAGACCAATTCTTGACTGATGATCACGTCTAAGAGTATAGGCGATTCATGAAACCTGCATGGACGAACACACTCAAAAGTAAATCAAATGAGAGAAACACACAACATGTAACAACAAATTTTTTTAAATTCAGAAAGGCTAGCTGGTAATACAAACAGACCAGCAGGAAAACAAAGTATTCATCACTGTGAACGAGATTCAAATAACTATTGGGTATGTTATTCAGTAAAATATTTCTTCGATTTGGTTCTAAATAAAGCTGTACCTAATCTCTAAAAAGCTGAAAACATACAGTATAATACGAAAACACAATAAACTCAGGCAGTTGCGAAGAGACCAGTAATGTTTTCTAGTTCGGCAGCGCTGCCAATTAATTCTATTTCATTAATGGAGTGAATAAAAACGCTAAGTAACCCTACTATAAAGGTATGGTGGTCCTCTTCCTATTCGGCCTCTTTTGAGGGATGGAGTCGCGGAGAAACTCCGCAAAGTCCCAACAGTCTGGCGTCACCACAGGGTCAAAGGTTAAGAGAAAAGCTAGAGGTCAAAAATTGAGAACTAGGTCAAGATAGAGAGGAAAGAACCAAAAATAGCTCTAACCAGACGCTCAGAAGCAAACCACCAAAGAGTGTGTTTAGTTTGATCCGTCTGGGAAACGAATCAGAGTTAACCTTTTCAGCAGCAACTAAAGGCAAATAATATTTGAATTTGTGCATTATAATGACGTTCAATATTATTAATCACTTTATTTAATAAACAGTTAAAAGCAAGCCGAGCTTTTGCCACATCCCCGGCTAAAGGTGCGTTTGCACTGGAAGCGAAGCAAAGGTTGGCAATTTTCGCGAGTGGTCACTTACGTCACTGCTCAAAATAAGCCAAACCACTCACCAACAACTTGTCTAAGTGAAGTTAAGCAACCGCTCGCGAAGTTTGCGAGTGGTTGAAACCATTCGCAAGTTGTTGATGACGTCAAATTTTGGTTGCTTTTCGTCCAGGGTAAACTCACCTTAATTCTCACTTGCATAATCGTTCGCGACTAATAGTCACGGTCCGTATGAAAAGTTCCCATTGTTTCTAAGTAGCAGCGAGCTCTTCACCTGTGGGTTCGGTCGCAGAGACGGTGGCGGACACTACTGGGAGTGCCAACATCAACGTCAATGACATCACGGTCGGAGCCTCGCAAATATTTCGTCCGGATTACGATTTAATAGCTCTTACCGATATTAAATATGTAAAGGTGATTACATTTTGATTTTATTTGATTTTTAAGCGTAAAAATGTCAACGTAATATTAATCAATGTGGCTGTGTTATTATACCTGAGCGATGGTGGCGCTGAGGAGGTCCACGGAGACACAACAGCCGGAAGAGTCCCCTTACGATTGATCTTGCGTTGGTAGAAGGAGAGGAAGGGGCTGTGACAGCGAAGGTGGGAAAGTTCTCAGCTTATGCTGGGGACGAGACAGCATTAGTTCCTCTGGAGAAACTTGGCTGTAGTGACGCCTAAGGAGTAGTTTTTTTGGCTACCTGAAGCGAATAATTTAGCTTATGATGTAAATTGCAAATTTTTGTCAATTTTTCTAATAATAGGTCGGACATCCCATACTTAAACAAGCCCATTGACAGCTACTGACACAAAATTGTTGCTGCTGCGATAAATTGGAAGTATTATTTACAGTATGTTGCAACAATCTTTGATCATCGCCGCAATATGTAGCTTATCTCTATGTGGATCCAGTATGTCCATTTTTTTCTTGGCTAACTACGATGCACGGATGGATGACTATCAGCTGTGGGCGCCATACCTCCAGCAATGTGTGCTGCTGAAATTTTGTATTAAGTCTGTGAACAGTGTCGTTAGTTTCAGGCTGAATTTATAGTTGAGTAAGTAAAAGCCGAAGCGAAATCTGTGTTTGAAAGGACCAACTCCAAGTCGAATGCCGTCCAAGAACGCCGATTGTTTGCTAAATTGATGTAACAATAAAAAATTGTGAGCAGATAACACGCAAACAATACTGGCGTGCGATGAACGCTACGGTAATGGCGGAGTTGGGGCAGGACGAAGCGACAGGTGAACGGGAATCCTTAATCGAAGGACTCAAAATTAGAAGGTCAGTGTCTAAGTGAAATCAATTCAAAAAAAAAATGTGCAACTTCCAGTATGAAGTAAACTGCTAAAACATGTGTTCAAAATCAGACCTAATTCGAAGCAAACAGCGCAATCAGATTTGCAAGCAGGACTATGATAATTGCGCCAATTCTAGGGCAGTGCTTGAGATTTTTTTCTGAGAATAGTTTATTCTAAATGGGCTGCTGGTTCAAATTTGAGTGGTTTCATGTTCGTTTGTGTTGAGAACCGAACTATCGGTTCTGGCAGGATTCTTATATTAAAATCCGAAAACATTCTTTCGCGGCAACTTGAACCCTCGTAGAGCGGAAGAAACTCGAAACTATGGTCTCTCACAAATTTTTCTTGTGTTGTTGACGAAAAATCCGCGCTTTCTTGACCAATAAAACCAGCTGTTTCGGGCGTGAAAGATCTTTGAAAAATATTCTTGCTGTTGCCATAAAAGTTACGCGATTTGCTATGAAGAGTAAGAATTTTCGCCGGAGGTTTTATCTCTTCAAAGCGGCAAAAGTGCCAAGTTCCCACGCAATGTAAATTCGGACCTTGGGTGTATTACGCAACATATCATAAAGCTTACGACGTCGTAATCTTTTTTTTAAAGACAAAAATTACGATGTCGTAACTCTTAAATGCTGCAGAATACGGCTTCTGACATGTAGGGCAATAGCTGGCGTGTGAACTAGAGTGGCCGGCAGGTATGTTTTCGCGACCTACGAGCGAAGGAATCGGGAAACTTTCAACGCCATCAATGCAATTGATTTTTTTATTATTTGTTTATAGTAGCGTAATTTGTTAGGGTTGCCCCTTCTTCCTTATTTTTCTAGCCCCATACTAGTTTATGATTGTGATGGTTCTTTCTTTTTTGTTATGTTTATTTGACGCTACCGGATATGCGGAGTCAATTATTGCATTGCTATTGTTTTCGAGTGGCAACTCTACTGACGTGGTATAGAATTTGCTGCTAGGCTAGTTTTGAGCACTTGACTGTCTCTTACTTCTTAGATTAGTTAGGGGCTAGTTGATGCTTTAGTGTTAGTTAAGGAGTGTTTTTACGTTTGTTTTATGGTCAGTGAGCTTACTTGTAATTACTGTTAGTCTGCAGCTAGGCAGGCGTATGTTCTAGGTAGGGCGTTAGAGCCGGTGCTGATTGGATTAGTTTTTTCCTACTGTTTTATTCCCCTGCCTTTAGGTAAGTCGCTACTAGTATTTTTTGTGACTGTATTTTTGTTATTGAAGGACGCCAGCCTGCTAGTTCGTATCAATACAACAACACTCACTTACATAGCTGTGCATCCAATTGCTAGTTAGGTAGGTTGGGAATGTGTATTCTGTTTTGTGTTTTGGATTGTGCTTGGAATGCAAATCTGCGATTGCGGCACAGGCAGCAACTATTTCAAATAGAATCTGATTACGTTCATTTGCTGTTCAATCGACTTTGATGCAAGTCTGCCCTTCCTTTTATTACTGCTATCGGTGTTACGCATGTAGACAGTGGTGTTTTATATATCCCGTCCGCAGCTCGTCTTGTTTTTTGTATTTGCAGAACCGCCAGCAAACGCTCGATAGCTTTGCCTTCCGATGGCGCTCAAAGTTACTATGTCGTAAATAGAGATATTGATAATTTGGATAAGGATGGACAACGGAGAAACACGATGTCACCAGAGCACTTAATGGCCATAGCTGCGCAGTACGCGACTGTGGCGGGCGATCGAATGCGCCCTACGTCAATCAAACGTTCTTTCTCGATCAGCGCCGAGAGGGCGCTGCGCAGTTCACAGCAGGATTCTCAGAGTCAGTCTTCAGGCAGATTATTCAATCAGCATCGCCAGGTGTCTCCATCTCCAAACGAACGTTTATCTCAGACCAATGTGGATCTAGTGGAGGAATCTTCTGGCGCATCAGCAGCCACGAAAAACTCCTCTAAATAAACTCTTCCAATCACACACTCCATAAACTAATTTATAAAATATGACGTCATATTTTGCTTAAAACATTATAAGTAAGCCCAAGATTGCATTTTTACTGTTTTTGTAAAATTTGTGATCACTTATTCGACTTCTGTGCGAAATGTGGATTATTTATATGGCACCCCCTCAGTGGCATATTCGGGAAAAGCATTACCATGCCGCTTTCCCCTTTTCAACCAAAATCATTCAAATCGGTTTTTCATATAAATTGGTGCTTAATAGTAAGACTTTGCACCTGTGGTACTTAGCACGATTTCAATCAGCTGTGGGCTTGTTGATTGGGACTGACGGGTTGGAACAGATTTCAGATGTTTTAGCCAATATTACTACAACGTTTGCTGTCTTTCCGGTCACAAATAGAAATAGTTACAAATATTCCTGCTCTTGTGTACAGTCTGAAATAATTTGTGTTTCAGAGATGGAACCGGTCAGGATTTTCTCGACTCAACCAGGCCGGTAAATTTCAAAATCTACGCTGGTTAACCGGTTTCTGACCGGCTCGGTCGACAAAAATTTTTTTGCGTTTGCAAAAATGACTCAATTTTAAGACCTTTTTAGGTTAAATTTTGGTTTATAAGACCTGCTTTGAGCTGCAAAAAACGTGCACGATATAAGCATAAATAGAACTGGAGAAATCAAGCCAAATTATTAGACGTTTTTTCTGATGATATTATGCGTAAGGCCCAAAAAAGTTAAAATTTTTTAGCTATTGGTGACAGATTATTTGCAATTTGCTGAGCAGCAAACACCAAACTGTTATGACATTGGCTATAGAAAATATTCGAAATATGATTTGCCTTAACAGTTTGTAGAAATGCTGCTACTTCACAACAAGCCATGGCTAGTTAGACGTAAAATAATTAGAGCAATGTTTTTCTTGCCCAGTATAGATTTTGGTAAATTTAAGTCGGAAAAAGCTTTTTAGAGCGGCAAGATTTTAGCATGTACTAAAAAATCTGAAATCAGCGCCACTTCTACTCTCAAGCTGATTAAAATGCCAGGTAGCGTAAGCCTCTTCCACACGCATGCTTTATTAGAATCTGATTACGTGATTTTAAGTTATATTTTGCACTTTGCTTTGTGCCGTGGTCCAAGGGGGGCGGCATGGCACAATGCCATCTCCCCTAAATACGCCCCTGGATGTGCAATTGTGCATGTCTTAATGGTCTCACCATATTAGTCAAAGCTTGAAACCAATTAACAAGTGTTTTCAAAAGGTGTGGTTTGTTAATACTATTTTTTTATAAAAATTTTTATTTATGATAAAATATATAAGTATATTTCGGTTGGTGTTTAGATGTCTTTTAGTTGCAAGAAAGGAGAATTTGACCGCTGTTTCAACCGGCTTGACCGGCCGGTCGAAGAATCTTGACCCGACCGGTTTCCATCTCTGTTTAGTTTAAATGTTTTGCTCTCCTAATTAAAAACAGGATCTTTCTGAACAAGAAATTTTACAAAAGTAAATTTTATTTTAATCGGTGTGATTCAGGCTAGAGATGGCACGGATAGCAAAAAATGCGTCCGCATGCTACGCAGCGCTAGATGCAAATACAACTAAGTTCACGCTTCGCCGCACCGTAAGTTATCTACACTTTAAGTTTCCACCAACATCAGAAAAAATTAGCTCTCTAGCTTAAGACATACAAAAAAAGATTTTAGGGGTATCATTCTGGAAGTTTTCAGAGTATCGAAAAATGTCAAATTATTTGCCTCTTAAACATCTATCAAAAAAACTAATCCCCTTGCTTGAGTCGTGTAAAAACTGATTTCTTTAAGGTCCTTTTGGGTGGTACCCTCTGCCACAAACTCACTTACACTAATGCCCCAGATGGCAAGAAGAAGCGAAGTAAGGACGGCGGGATCTTTAAAAATGCGAGCTCGACACTGCTGAGGTCTTTCAAATTCTCATACGCCTAGTTACTACCACAGCGGTACATATACCCTTATTCAAATAGAATCAAAATAAAGCATAATTAGCGCAAATATAAAATATATCAAAATAATCAATTAAAAGAAATTTAGTAAAAGTAATCAAAAGTATTAAGACAGACTTATGGCAACCAATTTACAACTCGCACTTCAGATGCGACAAATATGGTAAAATCCCAAACTCAAAAATATTCTTATTTCTGCATTCGCTAAACCAAGTTACACAACAACACTTGCAGCTCGACTCGTAGACTGCCATTTACGAATAATATAATCTCGAACAAGATCATGGGACAAAACTGCAAGACTTCAATAATTTCTACACTCTCACAAACATTACAGTTTCTCAAATTTGTCGCTCTAGTTAACAAATGTGGTACCGGTAGTACAAATTATATTTAGAGAGAAAACGAGCTCGTCATACGTAATATGATATCACCAAAACAAACTTTTATACAACTTTAAACCAAGCTTGGTAATAAATGGCCACGATAATAATTAGAGCAAACGTGGCAAAAACAATTCGAGAAACAACTAATTATCATTATTATTATTATTATTGTGACACCCTCAAACCAGAGGTGGAGTCCTCGAGGACACATTTTGAAGTCCTTGGCCTTGGCCTCGAGGCCTCAAGTCCTCGAAAATTGGCCTGTCCTCGGCTCGAGGACAGCAGTATTTTTTGAATTGTTAAAATTTCGTGGAGCGCTTGAAAAATTTTTTGGTAAACGTTTTTTTGTGGAGATCGCTTGAAAAATTTCTGTGAAGACCTTTTTTTTTTGAGATCGCCCTAAAAAAATTTTGTCGAGACCTTTTTTTTTTTTTTTTTTTGGAGAGCACTTGCGCTTGTGTCCTTGGTCCTTGGCCTTGGCCTCGAACATTCCTGTCCTTGGCCTCGAGAGTGTCTGTCCTCAGAAAGGCTGTCCTTGGCCTCGGATTTTTTTTGTGTCCTTGGCCTCGAGCCTTGTGTCCTCGACTCCACCTCTGCCTCAAACTATGTCGAAATATTCGTCCCTTAAATATCTATTGATATACAAAAAACTATCGCTCTAGCTTGAGCCATTCAAAAAATTGATTTTTGGGCGGTTTCTGGAGGAGTGGCCCAAAAAAATTTTGGGAGACAAAATTTGCAACTCAACAAGTTTACTAAAAAATTAGACTTTGATGCTTGGTGGTTTAGAAAAAGAGGGTACAAATTTTAGGAAGAAAAAAAAAAACTCATCGCGGCCAAAAGTGGGTTGGTAGAGATGAAAGGGTATCTTAAGACATATCGCAATGGGAAATATTTTTTGCCGTACTTCAGCCGTTTTTGAATCAGACCGCTTTTTACACCAAACTTTTTGGGCGGTTTTCGGGTCCTAAAACCAAAGTCATGTTGTTTTTTTCTCGAAATTTGGTACAAACATATAACTCATTTATCTCAAAACTGCTGTGAAAATTTCATTTACCTAGATCTAATCGTTCTCGAGTTATAGGCAAAAGTGTGAAACTTCGCAATCGTTTGTTTGAAAATGGCCGATTGAAAACAAAGGAACTCACAACGCGAGCTTCGGTCGTTCGAGTTATACAGGTTTTATCTGCCTTGTGTGTGCTATCTATCAGTTTTTCTGCACCGTGTTTTGCCAAATAAAGCAATCTACCTTATGATTCCATGCAACTGCCAATCCTGAGCCAGTAGCTCAATACTGTATATCACCTGCTCTGCAAACTGTCACAAGTTGCTACGATCGTATTGAACTGTCTGCCATGATCAGAACAACAACTTCGCTGCCTCCGAACGTAAGCCTTTATATGGGTATTGGGCAGGGTTGGAAATATCGATTAGTAATCGATAATCAATACAACATTCTTTGCTTTTCTGTTATCTATTATCGCAGATGCTTTGCTTTCAATTTTTTCTATCGATTATCGCCTTTTCTGTGCTTTTTGCTTATATTTTATCGATTAGTAGAATCTTTAAATTTTACTTTTGTTCTTGTTGAGTCTGCCCAAGCTTACATTGTTTGGTTTCTCTTTATGCTGTATTGCTGTTTATAGTTATCCTAAAAGTGCATTTTTTATATCCTTTATAGGACGGTAATGATGGTTTTTCCACGCACAAGTTTCATTTAATGATCAATACAGCAAAAATTTTAGTACATCCTAATAAAAAATACAATAAAAAATTTAGTTCGCATTTCGGCATCGATTAAGCCTACTATAATCTTTGCTTTTTGTTTTTGCTATCTTTGCTTTTTGTTTCCTTAGTCTTTGCTTTTTGTTTCTAATATCGACTATCGACAATTCTTTGCTTTTTGTGTGAACTATCGATATCGCTTCGTCTTTGCTTTTAAACAGCATCGACTTTCAACCCTGGTATTGGGTAACCTAGCTTACTTTTCCGTGAACTCTCTAACCCTTGCAAGAACATGTCTTACAAGCTCATTAACTCGCCCATGTCCTACGAAACAGATTATTTTGTATTAGTCATCGATTTATTCACCCTAGGCCTATTCTGTCATTGGGACTTTGTGTTGCCAAGTCTTCCTACTCTACCACATACCGAAAGCCTAATGCTTGATACCATGACCTGTTGACGAAAGCGCTCGAAACTCTGAAACGCAAGCGCAAGTAACTCTGAAACGCAAGCGCATGTACTAGAAAACTGTTATCTAACCTTGGGCTTGTACCATAGGCCTTCGCATACAGGGTGTGTGTCTAACTGTGTGCCTCTGCTCTGATGGTTGTTTCCCATAAACCTATTTCATTCAGTGGCGTAGCCAGGGGGGGGCTACAGCCCCCCCATCACCCTACCAACCAAAATGTAAGAGATAATCCACTAGCAATAATTGTAAAAAAATGTAAAAAGTTATAGTATGCTGCGCTGACGCTGTTACCTGAAGCAGATTTTAGTTGCCACGCGGCGCATCAAATACAGCGCGTGACCGCGTACGCTGCGCTGTTTCCATCTCTAGCAACAAAGATGGAGTCGAGGATACAACCTTCGAAGAAAAGGACCGACTTTTCGATGACAGACCCTCTCGAGGCCAAGGACCTAGGACACAAATTTTCTAAATTATGGTCGGCAAATTTTCCATTATTTTTAAGCGCGAAAGTCTTTTAAGATAATGCATTTAGCTAATTTTTCATGGTTACTCGAAAATAGTAGTTTCTAAAAGTAATGAATGTCATTTTGAGGTTGTACACGTTAACAGGAATGTTGATTACGTTCCGTAGCGGTATTTTGGTAGTGAAGCAATTAAGGCCGAACTTGTGAATTGGAAATGGGAAAAACTATAAATTCTTAACGTGGAAATGGTCAATTTTAATGTCTTAATTTCATCAGTTGGGGCCCCAGTACAAACTTTTACTGATTGTGGATCCCACTTTTTGAGTAGTTTCTCAAACACAAATCTTATTGTTGGGTTAAACGTTTCCTTTTCACAGAAATTTTTAAATATTATCATAGTTTTTAAATATTGCATAGCGACTATGATATTATTATCTCAAAGTATTGAAAACTGCAGTAAATTTATATTTTTGAAGTCAAATGAGGTACCGTACTTGCAAGCTCAAGTCCTTGGAAAAAACTGGGTTCTGGGGAGAGGGAAAATTTTTCATGCCTCTGTTGAACAATTTTAGTAAATTTTTTTTCAGAAAAAATAACAATTTTTGTCTTTTATAGGAAATTCCGCAAGTAGATTTTCATGGCAATTTGGAAAAAGAAATACCGTAAAAGTTTTAAAAAATTTAACGTTTCCCACGTTTTTCCAATCCTAACTTAAACTGATCTTTTAACGTTTCCGTGCATGTGATGTTTATTCATAAACTTGCATCTAGCCATCTAATAGTGCCTATCAAGGAATGAGCGCTTACGTTTTGGCCGCCTAAAGATACTTTGTAGAATTTAGCATAAGTTATTGATTAAGACTAATTACATTTTTTTCACCAAGTTGCCTTGGCCAGGAGACAGCAAGCTGCCACCTGTCTTCCACACTCAGTGGAGGCTTCAAACTGTGCCCTTTAATTGCTGAACGTCCAGCGGGGAAGCTGTTAGCACCAATTTTTATAGTCTATGCTTTGACCCGATCAAAAATCGAACCCGAGTCTACCGCTTCAGTAGCAGACGCCCTATCCACTCGACTACCGATCGGTTAAGTTAACTGCGAAAAGTAACCTG
Organism: Trididemnum nubilum; assembly: GCA_963965965.1. Taxonomy (NCBI): domain Eukaryota; kingdom Metazoa; phylum Chordata; class Ascidiacea; order Aplousobranchia; family Didemnidae; genus Trididemnum; species Trididemnum nubilum. The sequence goes on along the minus strand of OZ014478.1, from coordinate 1,391,843 downwards.
AGAATCCCAGCAGGTCCGTATCAAGAAAGAAAACATTGGAGGCATTTGCCTCGAGGCCCTCCTTCAAAAAACCCACAACTTGTCGATATGTAAAAATTAGAGTTGTTCTTTCTTATCTCAAAAAAATATTCTTCGCAATATTCGCTCGCGTATTTTTAGAACAATAGCTGTCGTTTTTAAGTAACGTTCTGTTACTTGTTGCAGGGCTACACTACGTGTAACATTTAGTATATCATAGGCCATCCCTGGTAACTGTATGGCATTTCATGGTCCAAGCAGATACTTTCTTCTGATTCCACATTCACATAGGCACGGTCATGTTTTAGTATTAGCGACTAAAAAATGTCTGCGTCCGAACTCTTAGATTCTTTGCTATGGCCCTTAAAGGTTTTGGTGTTTTGCTGCTTGTACCAGCCGCACCAAAAAGATTAGCAGAGTTAAAAAGAAAAGCTATCTATACACTTCGTTTTGCCCCCTCATTCTCCGATTAGAGCTTTTACACAAGAACATTGAAAATAAGGTTTACTATGACTTGGTTACCTACCACATATATGTTAGTGCCAAATTTCGAAGCAGTGAGTCACGTGGCTTTGGTTTTAGGACCCGAAAACCACTTAGAAAGTTTGGTGGAAAAAGTGGTCTTATTGAAAAACGGCTTAAATACGGCAAAAAATATTTCACAGGGTTATTATATTTCTTAAGATACCCTTTCATCCCCAGGCGCTTAGCCAGGATTTGGAAAAGGGGGGGACTATTTTGAAAGAGTGAGAAGTGTGCAAACGACCTTGACTCGAATTTTCATTGATCTTAAATCAGTTTCAGACGGTTTGTCCGAAAATTGAGACGAAATGTCTCGGAAACCTTGGAAAATCATAGGTGTTTTCCTCCCAAAATTAAGTGGTCTCCAAAAAAAAAAAAAAGGTCTTCGCCAAATTTCAGAGTGATTTTTCGGCCGAAATCCGAAATTCAAAGGTTTTTTCCTCCCAAAATTAAGCGGTCTCCAAAGAAAAAAAAGGTCTTCGCCAAATTTCAGAGTGATTTTTCGGCCGAAAACCTATATTCAAAGGTTTTTTCCTCCCAAAATTAGGTGGTCTCCAAAAAAAAACAAGGTCTTCACCATAATTGAGACTGATTTTTCGTCCAATTTCGCAAATTCAGACATTTGAGGGGGGGCTATTTTCAATTTTTCACAAAATATCGGCCTCAAAAGCATTAAAAACATGCGATTTTGCATATTTCACAAGCCAATGGGGGGGCTCGAGCCCCCCCCCGCCCCCCCCATGGCTACGCTACTGTTCATCCCTACCAACCCACTTTTGGCCAAAATGAGTTTTTTTCCTTTTTTTTTTCTTTCTAAATCTTGTGCACTCTTCTTCTCCTGAACCACAACACATCGAAATCTATTTTTTTGTAAAGTTGTTTAGCTGCAAACGTAATTTTGTCTCCCGAAATTTTTTGGGGCCACTCCTCCAAAAACCCCCAATATGGGGCCCCTAAAGTTAATTTTTTTGATTGATCAAGCTAGGGTGATAGTTTTTTTTTATATCAGTATATACTTAAGTGACAAATGTTTTGACATATTTTGGGGGTACTACTGCCCCCACGGGCTCCCAAATGGATTCCTCAAACATCAATTTTTGATTGGCTCAAGCTAGAGCATTCGTTTTTTTTTTTATCAGCAGATGTTTAAACAAACAAATAGCTTGACATGGTTTGAGAGGGCCACCCCTATAAAAACCGTCCAAAATGATAACCCCAAAATCAATTTTTTGTATGTCGTAAGCTAGAGAGCTAATTTTTTTCTGATGTTGGTGGAAAGTTAAAAGTGTAGATAACTTAATTGCCATGTGAACTAAAATGTGTGTGTATGCAGTGCGGTGCAGCATGCGGACAAGGTTTGGGGACACAGCGCAGCATGCAGATGCATTGTTTGTTAATCCGCGCCACCTCTAGTCTGAGGCTTCGCAGTCGAGCCGGTTAACCGCAACTGGGACGCATTCTTTTGACACTGGATGACGTTGCACTTGCTCGGTTTGAGGGAAAGGACTTTTAAATGAGTCTTCGAGGACGTCATTGAGGCCAAGGACTCCACCTTTGTCTAGCAGGTAGCAGCCATGTTGCAGAGTCGGCCAGATCCACATATCGAAAGATCCGAAACCGATACAGATCCAACAAGAAGAGATCCGGATCTCAAACCTTGTAAATTTTGAGATCCGATCCGGATCCGCCAGTATGTAACTACAGTTTCTACGTTTTAACGAATATTTTGACAAACAGGAACAATGAATGAGGTTGAAAGTTATCAGGACATTCAGATCTGGATTCGCATCTTCTAATGAAACCGGATCCGAAAAAAGCAGTCCGATCCGGATTCGTTAGAGGTAAAATAGCCCCAAATTACCTACGGTATTTTGCTATTGGAGGCAAAATAGTTCTAAATGCTAGTTTGCCTTTAGTGCCAAAATAGTCCTAAACCTAACCCTTATATACCCTTACTTTAACCCTAAACCTAACCAGAACAGAGGGAAAATATTATTTTGCCTCAAGAGGCAAAATAGCAACTTTCTTTAAATTAAATTGGTGCAAATATCCGGCTTGGACAATAAATTTGAGTAAAATGTTAAAACCTTGTACTAGTTGTCAAAACGCCAGCACCACTAGTAGGTTAGCATAGACTAAAAATCGTAGTTTCGGCTGACTTTTATAATGTAAGTTAGTTTAAAGAAAAAATTTTTTTTTAATTTTGGCCTATTTTTCTTTGTTTTGATTTTTCATGCTATGGTATTAATTTTGGTTTCGTACCGGTATGATACTTCTGGTCACAATTGATGCATAATTTGTTTACGTATTGCATTTCAATGCTTGTAGTTTAAAGAAGAAAAGTGATGCACATTTTCAGGCTCTCGATCCCTGATATAGCTTTGCTTATCATTGAAGAAACAAAGTCGAAGCTGATAGCCTACTTAGCTAAACAGACTGATGTGATACAAAAAGTAGGCTATTCTTTGTAACAACCCTATGAATTGATATAAAAAATGATTTTCGATCGAGTTTGTTTAATTAAAAATGGGCAAACTTGTACTGTTATATGCTCTGAGTAGCCTACACTAGGCTACCTCTTTTTTATTCTTGAAACAAAAAAAAAGCTGAAAAATTATAGAGAAACTGACAGATCGAAATTGGTTTTATTGAAGCAATTGCAGCATAGACTGGTGTAGTAGACTGGAAACTTGACAGTTTTGTCATTTTACTATGATAGGCTAATAAAAAAGCAATTTGTCAACCCCTTGAGATGAGATAACAAGAACCTACCGTAACCTTCTAACATCTGACTAGGGGGCACTTGTTACCAAAGCAGGTCAAAAAGAGATTTATCAGATATGAAATGCAAAATACTGTAGGACTTGTTTAAAGATCATGAACAGATACTGGTAAGTGACCGTACACTGTAAGCTGCAGTGTTGCATTTTATTCACCAAGTTGCCTTGGCCAGGAGACAGCAAAGGGATCTTATCTGTTATGGTCTCTGAGTTTGGCTGCCACCTGCCCACTGCACCCTGTTACCAGTGGTTTCACCACAATTGAGGTTAGGGCTAGACTGGTCTAATGCTTTAATTTAAATAATGCGATACTCTGATACCCCTCTGGATGGTTGGTAGGCCCATTCTGTTTTCAGAATGCCATCTGTTACATAATCACTTTGTGATGAAATCACTGGCAACCCTTTACCCTAACTTCTATAGTAAGATTTGAGCATAGTCACTGATAAATATTACTTGTCAGATCAGAGATGTAATATGAATAGGCTAATTTGGTAAGTTTATTATACTGAGTACTGTAGAATAAGTCTGCCAACAATGAATACCGACTTAGATGAAACTGAAAAGTATTTGACTAAATCTTCAAAAAGAAAAACGGAAAAACTTAACCTGCAGGTTTGTTATTCTACTCTACGACTTACAGTATTTTGTGTGCAGAAAAAGTGTTTAAAAATATTCTACTGTACTAGTTTCTGTTCTCTTGTGTTTGGTTTGGTTAACTCAGTTTGCATTTTTACTAACATCTTTAAAAGTTGTTGGATGTAATAGCATATGGCATACAGTAGCAGTTCAGAGATTAGCCAAACTTTTGCAGTTTTGAACCCTGTTTTACAGTATATGATGTCTAAGATCTGAGGTCTGGTGTATATCTTGTAATTGTGCAATGTTCATGTAAGGATTGTTGGCTTAGCATTACAAAAGTCATAAGCAACATATCTCCTGTAAGAACCACTTGATACCACTAAATACGTAGTATTTAGGAACCACGGGTAATGCATGGTCAATTGATAGTGTCTGCTTTGGTTTCGCAGGTAGCGACCCTAAGCTGTAACATATTGAAATGAAGAGTGGCCTACCAGTGCTTAATTGTGGGATGCTTATGTGATTTATGGGTCGTTTTGGACAATATGCTCCTGATCAGAAATTTGGTGCGAAATTGATTTGTTACTTAATGAAACTAAAAGCATTTCCAATCAAACATAAAGTCAACTGTTTAAACTTGCAAATTGTAAGTTGGACACAGCAAAATACCAATCAACGATTACCTATTTACATGGCTAGTTTTGTCTATGTATTGTGGTTTTACACGAGTACTGAGTAGCGTAAATAAGTATGTCATTAATTACTGTTACTCTGCTACAAAAATTTAAATTCTAATGTGCAATGTTAAAATAATGATTATTTTATTTTTTGGCTGATTAATATTTAAAAATTTTTATAGGATAATAATAGAACAAAACTGGTAGAGAATGGAGATATTGGAAAAATTTGCTTTAATTCGTCATCTGTTTCTGATGGGATCCCTGGACTTGAAGGCAAGACTTTGCAATGCTTGAAATGACTAGTCTATTTCTTTTGTGCAATTGTAGTAATCTTAAGTTTGTTGGTTTATTCAACTTGATTTTTTTTATTTGCGGAACATAAAGTGGAATGAAAATCGACAATGAACAATTTTGAGGTGTCACAAAAATAAACATTACTTAATGGATTAAAACAATGCAGTTAAAAAGCAAACTAGTCTAGTTGATTTTAGCTAGTCTGTATTCTTCATCGCCAATATATAATTAATGGAAAAGGCTTTGGTGCATGTTCCGTGCACGAAGCAACTTTGTAGTAAAATCTAACCCAAATCTCTACCTGTAATAATCAAAATAAAATTTTTGAAACACTAGTGATGTCACAGGAATCTTTGGTTGTTTAACCGCACACGTTTCTGGCATCAAGTCATATCGATAGTTAATTGTAAATGTTTTATTAGCCAAAATTATCAATAGTTTTTGAATTGGTTAAAGCTGGTTGTAGTGTAAGAAGTTTCACAGCAAAAATTTGAGGATGAGTTTGTGGTGTAATTTGGATCATTTATCTGACTCACTGAAATTTTCCAGATAACTACAACAATCAAATTGTTGTAACTCTGCTTCCAGCTGCAGATGATGAAAGCACATCAGATAAACTCGTGAGTAAAGTAATTTTTTTGTTATTTTCTTGCTTATGTATTCTGATATGTGAGAAATGATCAAACCTCAATAGCTGGAATAAACTGTATCATTGAATTAAAGCTAAATGTCTTACAGGTTAAAACTAGAAGGTGTTTTGACTGCTGAGGTAGGCACAGAGCTGCTGCTCAATAGCGGGGCTGGTAGAGCTGCCACTTTTATGGTAGCAGTAGCAGAAATGTTGCTGCTTTTTCCTCAAAGTAGCGAAAAGTAGCAGTGCCACTACTATTTTAGCCAGTCGCGCAAAGCAACAGCACTGCTGTTTTAAACTGCCGTTACTGCAAAATGAATAATAAAATGAACTGTTTACACCCTATACATTTTGTTTGAATACAATGATACAGCTTTATCTATTAAAATTTTTGGAGAGTATTTTTGTATCAATAAAATTCATCACTGCCATAAGGAAGAGACTAATCCTAATTGAAAGTCAGTGAGTGCTCGAAATCCAGAATGATCAAAAGTTTCATTTTTGCATTGATTTTGTCGCTTCTTATCCAGATTGGCAATTATTGTGCAGATGTTTTTATCAAAAAAAAATACAAAAACAAAAGATATTTTCTTGCACTGAAAATCTCACATTAATTCTTCATAAGATGGATCACATTAGTTGATTTCTGCCCTAATTGGAATCGCCCCTAGCCATAATTCCTTTTCCAAGTTCATATGATTTTTCGGAAATCCATGGTTTATCAATCGACCAACAGTTGGTTGCTAGTTAGAATTCTCTTTTAAAATGGGAGGTTGAGATTTCAATTTTCATGCAGTTCAGTCCAAACACAATGTTGCTAATTGCTTGCTATTGCTACAACATTATGTAGCAAGGTGCAGTGCTGCAAATATGGGCCTTAAATTTAGCATACTTTTTGTACATTTATGCTGCTTTCTGATGAAAAATATATACTGCTAGTACCAACAATATAACAAAATTAATAATGACATGTAACAAAAATAGAGAAAATAATATGGTACTGCAAAACTGTCTTTTTAAAATCATGGCATAAATTATAATTGATTTGCAAAAGATTTACTCCGGACAAAAAATACAGAGTGGGTATATGTAAGATGCAATAGCTAATGGAGCAAATCTGCGATACCATAATCCTTAATTTTTAATGTTATAAAGAGATATTGCTCAAGATCGGTTTTATTGAAGAAATGAAAACTACTTGAAGTAATAAAGAGATGCCACAACTTTAAAGAGGTCCCCCAAATCCATTCATTCCCCTAATGTGCGAAAATAGATCTAATCTGTTTAAGTCATGAAACTTCAAAGTGATGTCATGAAACTTCAAAGTGCAGGTTAGCCAATAGTACGGAGTCGAATGGATTAAATCTGTTTTTGCGGATAAGGGGAATATAGTGGAAAAAGTTTTAGAGCACCTCTTCTACCTCAAGTGGTTTTCATTTCTTTAATACAACCGATCTCGAGCAGTTTCTCTATAAGCTGTGCTGCGGCTATCTCCTGGATTGCAGTAGTAGCGGTTTTTCAGTACATCCCATTTTTTTGTTTTAATCATTCAACTTTCTACCTTTAGTGACATAAATTTTGATTTTATAAGGTTCTAGAAATTTCGGGTTGAAACTGAGTGGCTAGCTAGTAGCAAATTGAATGAAACTATCAAATAAGATTGAAAACTGGTAGGAGTTCTATAACCAAATACAATAAAGAGAATATGTTATAAACAATTGTCTTGGCTATTATTTTCTTAGCAAAAGTATGTGCCTTTTGTTTTAATTGTTTTGTTTTCCAAAAATTAAAAAAGTAGCAGTAGTGACTAGCAGCAGCACCTGCTGTTTTGCGTAAAGTAGTGGGTAAAGTAAAGTAGCGGCCCGCTGTTTTGCATGAAGTAGCAGCCTACTGTTTTGCGTGTAGTAACGGCAGCGGTAGTGGCGCTAGTTTTCAAGTAGTGGCTGCCCAGCTTTGTATGACTGTGTTAATGCAACTCTCTCTGCTCTGCTTGAACTTTGTTAAAAATTATCTAACGCAGAGCGACAGATAGCATTATGATGCAGTAATAACAAACCATAATAAATAGTGTGAAGGCTTCACCATGTGTGGTAGAAAGGTGGGCAGGTGGCAGTTTGACTCGAAGACCGAAAGGTCCCTTTCCTGTCTCCTGCCCAAGGCAACTTGGGTGAATAAAATGTGATTACAATTCATAAAGCAACACTATGAGTTGACTATTATTAGTGTCCATTGTTTTTTTTTGCTTTTTTTTCCTTTAAGACCAAACGCAACAATGCAGGGCTTTGGAAAATTGTATTATGTCTATTCATTTTGCATGTTGTACTAAACAGAATATAGCATAACAACGAGTCACTATCCTAAGTCAACATACTACGCATATTTAGAACAGCTATGCTTTGTCTTAAGGCAGATTAGAGTCTTTTGAAAGACTAGATCCATAACCCTAAAAATTAGAAATGATTAAGCAGACCAAACCGTGACTTTTAGGTGCGTACGTTTATGCACGGGACGTTTTGGCACTGCCGATCATGTGCCGGGACTCTGAGGAGCAAGAGGTGAAAAAAATTAAAAACAAAAATCAAAGCGCAGGAAAAGGAGCAGCTATAGAGAAAAGCCGAGTAGTGATTGGTGGGTAAAGGATCAATGAGAGAGCACTATTTGTGTACAATCTTTAAGCTGTACACTGATTCGGCAGAGGGCAGGGTTAGAAGTTTTGATATACAGGTTTTATCATTTTTCACCCTTAAACGAGGACTGAAGGCAAAGTCAATGGGGTTATCCAAAGGTGGGGACTGGGGCAATCATATTGAATTAGATTGGCGATGACTCCATCCTTCTTGACCCAGCTGTTTCAGAGATAATTTATTTCAAACACGATGTAGGGGGCCCCTCCAATCAATTTTTATTGGCAACTCTGACGTTAATAACATCAGCGATGCTATGTTAGTTTTATCCTAAGACTACGCCGCAATTAGGCTAAGCTAAGAGCACTTAACAAGTCTCTGTGGGCTAGACTACTGCGTTGAAACGTCAGAGTTGCCAATAAGGATTGTAATTGGAGACTGGAGAGACCTCTATGCCATCTGTAAAGTTGAATATTTCTGGAACGGCTGGGCCGAGAAGGATGGAGTCTACGCCAATCTAATGTAACTGTCCTAACCCTAGATAACAGCATTGATTTTGCCTTCAGCCCTCGTTTAAGCCAAAAGTTAGCTTATGAATGACCTAATTATTTTGATTCGTTGCTGATATTACTGTCATTAGCCGAGTTGGAGTGACTGGAGTCTTCGAGGACGTCCATGGCCTCGAGGACGCATTTTGCATTAGCTTAGGATTTCTATTTGTTTTAACGAGTGTAGATAGCGAGTAATCGGTTTGGTCTGATCAACTCATATCAACTTTCCATCGAAGATTTTTGCTTGATTAATGCTTGTATGTTTTCATCAGGAAGAAGATTTAAATGCACAAAGTTTTTCAAAGTTACCGACCACCTCATCAGAGGATATTTATTTACCGTCGTACACCACTGATGTTACAGGACATTTGTAAGTTTGGAAATTAAATTTTTTGTTGCTTTATTAGTCATTAGTGTTTTATCAATTTTTTATCAGGTTAAACATCATGAGTAGATCTTTCATCAACTATGATACTGTAAGTTGTTAGGTTATGTATTTACAACAGAAACTTGAATTTACGGTGCTGTATCTCAGACAAGCGGTAAAGCCGTATTGTTTCGTATTACCCATCAAGCGATAGGACAGGTTTGAAGATATGAACTAAAAGATTACTGCTACTTGGGTAATGTGCTGCAGATTTTCTTTTCACTAATAGTTTTGCTTTTTGTGGAAGAAAACACGTTTCTGTAAATGATCCAAGAATCGATGATGCCTGATTTAGGTCTTCGTCTCAAGCAAGAGATAACATGATATACGCGGAACTCCAAATCGCACCCGATGCAGAATCATCTGATCCTGATTATGAAGTCATGGACTTTCAAGCTGTCAAACTACCGACAAAACGGAAAAGCAACAACAAGAAGGGACCGGTAAAATTTGCATTTACGGAGGCGGGATTTATCCGTTGAAATGCTAGAAGTTAAATCTGGATTAGGCAAACCGTGAATTTGGGCAGAGGCTGATATCTTGATCGCAAATACAACATTGAGGTCTCTTCCTTTAACTTCTATCAAAATTTCAGCTAAACAAAAACAAAACTAAATTTTTTCCCAAGTATTAATATATATAGATTTCTTTATTAATGTACTTTCCCTTTTACAAGTCTACTGGATGCGTTGTTTCACTAATTTGTAGCAACACAGGTCTGATCTACACTTTGTATAAACTTAAATGCGTATCGTTTGTTCAACCAACCTTAGTTGGTACTACGCAGCGAGGCAACTGTACGATTTTAAGCTCAGTCCAAACAACAAAGTCTGTCTCTACAGTCATTGGAGTAATCGTTCGTCACTTTCCAGCTTTCGACCACCACCCTGGAGACCACCGACCCGGTGCGCAACTTGTGGGTGACGTCGAAGTCGCACAAGCAGCAGCTGCAGGACTGCGGACACACGTGGACCACTGGGATGTGGAGCAAGGAGGAGACGAACATTCTGAAAGCGAACATCGATCGGTTTTGCCAGGTTCAGGGATTTAATGTGGTCTTATGTGGTGGTAGCGGAGGGGTTTTGGTCTTCTTAATTAGCTGGTACCTCCGTCTGTCTGCTTAGCTCGAGCTGCACTTGTACTGAACTGTAAGGAAAAAAAAAAACTATCAATACTGATATCCGGGAATGGAATAATCTATCAAAGACCGACACTTCTAAATTTATTTAAGAGTTCACTCACGACAAGACATGCACTTCACTAGGAGACTATCCTCATGCACTTCACTAGGAGACTATCCTCAAACACAATTGATCGGCTACTTTTTGAAGTGCATGTTCTGCTATCATTTCGAATATATCCGTCACTAGTTGATTTCCAGGCGAAAGGCATCACGGACCCAGGTGACATCATCTTCCGCACCAGCAGAGAGGAGCGCAGGAATTTCTACCCCACTATTGCGAGCGGACTCAACCGGCCTCTATTCTCTGTTTACCGCCGTGTCAAGCGCTTGTATGACCACACAAACCACAAAGGGAGGTGAGAACTCTCGGTAGCCTAAAATGTTGAATTTCTTTGACCACTTACTCACCAGTTTCAAACTGAAGTGGCTACAGTGCGTATTGTTTTATTCGCTTTTGCTGTTCATTTCGAATTACTTTAGCAGCGATGTACATTTTTTCGGTCATTGTTTGAATATAAGTCAGAAATGCGGGTAGATGCCAGGTTTGATGAGTCTACGAAAGTCGTACGGTGGACTTGGCTGTTATTGCTACTCTGTATTTTCAGCTCAGCGGACCATTGTATTGGCTGGTATAAACCGACAGTCGACTCACTGAGTTTATTAAAAGGAAACGATACTAACCGACCCCGTTTGACCTAAGAATATTAAAAACCACGGTGGCCTTCCAAAGGAGGTGAAAGTTTGTGCCTGTGGCATGGTAGGCTAGAGGAGTTCACAATTACTTTTCTTCGGTTTTCAGGTATTCTAGCGAGGAAGTGGACAAGCTGAAACAACTGACCAAAATCCACGGGCGCAACTGGTCGACGATCGCCAACCAGCTGGGAAGGAGTTCCGATTCGGTGAAGGATCGGGTCCGATTGATCAAAAACGACCTCACTTCTGGTAACCGCATATTCTTCTTGCCTTGCAGTTTGGTTGAAATATTTAAGTCTTTTATTAAATTTCTCGATACAACATCACTTGTCGTGAGTGAACTCTTAAATAAATTTAGAAGTGTCGATCTTTGATGAGTTTAATAAGTTTACTCACGACAAGTGGTGTTATACTGAGAAAATCGCTTTCGAGCAAAATTGACCTATGTTCGAATAAAACCAAAAAACAAACCACAATTGGGACACCTAAACGTAGAGTGGACCAAGTAAAAAAAGTAGTTTTCGAGAAAAACGCTTTTGAATTTGAAGTTCTTTTTAAGCATGTTATAGTAAATGTAGAAACCAAACTTTATTTCCAACAAAAATAATTGGGTTGGGGATAGTCTTTGAAAAATGTCATGACGTTATTGTGACGTCACAATTTTTTTTGTTCATTTTATGTACTTGGTCCGCTTTACGTTACCGCACATTGTAAAAATTTTCGGACCAAATAAACTTAGACTATCAAAATGTTAAAACGTAAAGTGGACCAAGTTGAAAAAAAGGAAAAAAAAAAAAAAGAAAAACAAATTTCCGACTACTCATCCTAAAAACTGACACGTATATCTTATGTTCTGTAAAAGATGCTTTATCTCTGCATCATTGATGTGGATATGCTAAGTGCTACTCCAGTTCTTACTCCGTTATTATGTTCAGTGCACTAATGACAGACAATATCGCTATTAAATTGCTTTATTTATTGTCATATCAGCAAATTAACACATTAACTCAAACAAAATTTATAACGAAAGCATAGCCTCTACGATCAAGATCCAAAAACGTCATTAAATTTTTTTTTTTTAACGCATTGATTCAGATCAAAATATACTCAAACAAAACGTATTCTCGTGAACTCCGAGTTTTCGTAAAGGTTTTCACACTGAACAGACATTGAATCTCATCTAAGGCAGAATTCATAAAAAAGTTGGATAACTTCATTAACTTAAGTTTTAATAAGTTACTCGTTAATTTTGATCTTGATAAATTTAAGGATAACTTTATTAAAGGATAACTTGATAACAAAGTAGGATAACTTCATTAACTAAATTTTAATATTTAAGTCGTTAATTCTGATCCTGATAAATTTAAACAGAACTTAAACAAAACAAAAAAACATCCCATCTCGGGGGCTCGGCTATATTAATCGGACAAAATTCAATACAAAAAAAATTCTGAGCCTATATCCCTGGTGTGTCCGTTCCATATGGAACGGAATTTAAAACAGACTACCACTCGTCATATCGTTATTCTTATTCATCTGGATGAAGATCGTCATTGCTGCTCCAATTTCGTTCTTGTGGCAGGTTTTCGTAAAGTTCGCGATCAATAGGTGGAATGTATCGTCGAAGCTCTTGTAGGTTTTGGTATTTCGTAAAGGATATCGGGAGTTCCAAGAGGATACAATCTGGGAAGGCGATCAAAAATGGCTTTGTCGTTTCGGGAAGAATGAATGATCACTGTTTGCAAATCATCATCAAAAAATGTATCTCTGTAAACGTTTCCATTATTTCCTTTGGTATATATCATTTCATGCATCTGCATAATCTTTATTGGTTCGCTGTTTTCATGTATTCGTGGTTTGGTGAAATTTCCAGCTAATTTCGACACCTCAACGAAGTCTTCCTTCTTCATTCCGCACACATGAAATGGCTTAGTTTTTTTGGCATTTTGCATTAGATCGAGTTACTGACCAGGATTAGTGATAGCTACAGCCGCTTTTTTTCGCTTCTCAATGTGGCTGAAATCGGAATCGTTGGGCAGGTACGAATGGCCGCTCCACATAAATCCTGTGTGTAATTTTATGCAAACTGAAGTTGTCATTATTAACCAAGGACAGCAAAAAAGCCACGATATTGAAATTTCGATTTTGGCCGCCACAACTGTCAGACCACAAAATAATCTCATCGTATCCCTGGCAATTCTCAGTGATAAATTTCTTTAGGCAACTTCCGACCTCATTGCTGCCCCTTTTGGCTGTTCCTTCAGTCCAGGAATACATATACCCTTGCCTGGATACGGTATGGTGGATCCCGAAATTGTAAAGCCATAACCACCTGAGATAGAAAACTTTGTTGGTCTGGAGATGGGGAAACGGCTGTGTTTTTGCATATCAAAGGTGAAGGTGTTGGGCTTTCCGCTGTCTTCTCTAAAGACGTCTCTGGCCTTCATTGCTTCCTGATGGTGCGATCTTAATTCGTCTTCGCATCCTTTCGCATTTAGTTCATCGCATGTTCCGCAACAATCATAGGATGGAACGTGCACTTTCAAATTGAAATTTTTCTTCCAATGAGTTAAAAACCATTCATAGCTTGGAACAGACAAGTTGTTGGCCACATATTCCTGTTTCCATAGCTCATATACATCTAATTTGCTGACACCAGGTGACAAATACCTTGAGTCAGTTCAGACTGCTTGTAATGAGATCGATACTTCGGAATACGTTAAACTAGACTGTCAAGACTCTTTTTCACTTCAAGAGCTACACTTGGATGATTTCCGTGTTTGCCACGACCTTCAGTCGACACCAAAGCATAATCTGCTTTCTTCTTTAAGATTCTGTCGATACGACCAGAACTGATCCCGAACGTGCTCATAAACACCTCCTTGCAAACTAAAGCTTCGTTAAGATAATACTACGGCTATAGGTCTTCAACGAACCATTATCAACGATACCAACGAATCATTATTAACAGCGCACATTCCATTCTACAATATTACAAACGATACCATTACAAGTGTAGCAGTGAAAAGTTAAAACGTACAAATCAGGGGCGTCGCCAAATCTTGGGTAATGACCGAAAGAATGCGATCACAAGTGCAAGCGTCCGAAATGAGGTTTTTACGAAAAATCGTAGGAGTTGCACTGTTTAACAAGGTGCGTAGCTCTTAGATTCGAAAATCTATCAACATCAATCCGTTACTTCTCCGAATTGAAAGATCTCAGCTTAGATGGTTTGGCCATGTGAGCAGAATGCCTCAGGAAAGACTCCCCAAACAAGCCTTACTTGCCAAAGCAAATGGGAGAGGACCAGTTGGACGACCTAGAACTAGGTGGGCCAATTACATTGAAGATCTTGAATGGAACCGCTTGGGATTTCACCCAAGCGAAATGATGAATGTGATGGAAGACGGCGAGGTGTGGCACCTTGATCTCGAGCTGCTGTCCAGCTACCCTCACGGAAAAGTGGGCAATGAAGAACCCTCTGCCCACATTCCTCGCAGCATCCCAAACCTTAGTTAAATTCCAATACAAAAATCAATTACTTAAACAAGTGATTTACTTGGCAGCAAAACGAAATCTTCTGTGCTGGTGCATATTGCTTTAACCAGTAAATTGCACATTTATTTGATTCCCGTGGGTTTACCATAGTTTAGTGCTTTTGACTAAATTAATGTAAAATTAGCTAAAAGCATTATGACCATGTTGATCGATTCTTCTGACACAGTTGGCGTCGCGATCGGAAAATTATGTCGGTTGGATGGGAAAGAGGAGGATCAAAAGTTGGCGACACTTATGACTGGTCAACTTACTTATAGACTTATCTAGTCAGTAAGCGTACAGTAAGGAGCAGTAACCGTAGACTTGCAAAAGTCTACAGTAACTACGATTACCTGCTGACTTAGCAGTAAAAAGTCAACGTTTACCTACTGACCCGTTCAAGGTTGTCCTGTGGTTAACAATCTCAAAGCTAAATCTCTCGACTTAAATCATTCGGTTGAATTTAATCTACTACTTAAAACCTACTACTCTTTCTCTTTCATAGTTTAATAAAGCGACTATAACACATAATAAGCCACAAATTTTTGAACAAATTCCAAAAAATCCTATTCGTTATGAAAAAAAGTGTATCAGCCAATGCGTAACACATTTTTTTTTTCATTACCTGCAAAAATAGATTGTTTTTTATTATGACGTCATCAATTGCATGAATTAAATTTCAGGTTACAATCGAAAAATTTACTTACAACCAGTATTGTAGAGTGGACCAAATAAACATGGTCCACTATTCCTTACAGCGTTATAACGGCAATAGGTCTAAGTATACTTGCGCCAAATTTAAACTTGAAACAAAACGCTCGAAACTTTTGGAAAAAAATTTAAATGCTCTGCGTTTTCCAAAATTAACAAAAAATCGATTTTGGTCTAAGTCGACTTGGTCCACTTTACGTTTAGGTGTCCCAATTAGGCCTCGGCTAAAACCTATTCTGCTTCGGACACTTTGCTGAGGCCTGTTGAATTGCGACAAATCAAATGCAAAATCCTCATAAGAATTCCATTACGATCATGATGAATGTGTGGTGACATATACATTATTTAAGTGCATGGATTGAAATCATAAATTCTTGGAATCGTTTTCGGGCAGAGCTGCTCAAAGCAATGCCGCAATCTGTTGCAGGGAAGTGGAAACCTGGCGAGGAGCAGCGGCTTGCGGCGGCAGTCCACGCAGTGTCGCGCACCAAGCACGGGGAGTCGGTGACGGAGGGAATACAGTGGCCAGCTGTTGCTAAAATCGTACGTCGATTAGGTTACTCCAACCAAACGTTTCACATTCACATTTGATAGAGCTGTTTTGTGCTCATTCTTTTCTCCAATCACTCTCGATTTTGAGTCAGGTTTTGTAAATGAAAATAATCAACAAAGATTCATTCCAGTTTCTTCTAAACTAAGCAATCCCGATCGTGGTAGCTTGTATGCTAACCAGGTATAGAGGCCGAGTTTATGTTGGACTTATCTTGCTACCATTTCATTCAACGGCTTGCTAGAAGAACGGCAGTCAAAAGTTTGTTGATCATTTAGAATTGGCAAAGGATTGTGTGATGTAGATGTAGATTACCAGTTGAATTTCAAGTAGCGCATGACTTGGTAAGGTTCAGCTCCTATTCTAGTTCACTGCTTACGTAGGGTTGCCGTACGTTTCGTTTTTGAGGTCTTGTACCTCCCGGTTAACCATATAATCGCGGAATTTTTTATTCAGCTTCACCGTCGGTCTCCCTTAAGGTGAAGACTTGTTTTTTTGGTCTTGATCTCAAATTCGGAAAATGGCTGTTTCCTATTTCGTCCCGATTTTCTAATTCAAAACTATGGCAAGCCTATGCTTTCGTCATATTTTTAACAGGTTGGCACCCGAACGGAGAAGCAATGCCGTACCAAGTGGTTGAACTACTTGAACTGGAAGCTGATCAGTGGCAGGGAGTGGACTAAAGCAGATGACAAGTTGCTCGTGCAAAAGTGAGCTGCATGTTGTGTCTTGCATAGTGTGTATGTTACTTGATAGTCGCTGTGTATGACGTCAAATGCTTGGCTTTTGAATCGTAGCAATTGTGAGGCTGGCTGGGTTCGATTCCAGCCGAAAGGGTCATGCTATATGTCAGGGTGGACGTTTGAATGCAGTGCTCCGGAAGAAGTCGAGTGGCGGTGTTTAGTCAAGCGGTAAGAGCTGCTGGCAACATCCAATTCGTGTGCGAAACTCAGCTGTGGCAAAAAAGTGAAAGGAAAACGAACTTTATTTGGTGAATGCTTGCCTATTGAGTCCCGGGTAACAGCCGGTTTTGTTTAGAATCGCAGCGCTCAATCCCGCCACTGAGAACGACATCAACTGGAGCGAAATCAGCACTGGATGGGAGAGCGTTCGCTCCCCCTCCTGGCTGCGGAGGAAATGGTATTTCTTGAAAAAAATTTTAGCTGAATGTGGACTGGGGGACATTTCTTTCACAGGTGATAGTTTTCAATGACTGAACCGTAGCAACAGCTAGTTGTTTGTCTGGTTTATGATTAGACGTTGTTTTTGCTTATGAATTTACATATTCTTTTTTTACGAAGTTGCCTTACTTAGATATGACGAAATGACCTTTGCAGTTTTCGAATCAATTACGCTGTCACATGTTGCTTACATTAGTGGAGGCTCTACCCTCTTGTTTTGGCTGAGTGTCAAGTAGGTAAGCAGTGCATACCATTTTAAAGTCTTCGGCTGAGCTCAACTGGGATTCGAACCCGAGTCTATCTATAAAGCAGACGCTTTATACTCAGTAGTCTGATGGGTTGCTCTGAACTAGGCCCCTGTGTTGATCTATTCAGTATGAAGTTATTTGTTGCCGAACTTTTAAGTTCTTTTACGTTATACAGACACGGTGAAGCTACTGAACAAACTTTTCTCGCAAAACATCACTGAAGTCTGGGACAAGCCGAGACAGTTGGTGAAGTTTCTTATCGGGGTTCAAAAGGCTACGAACAAGGCAGAAGGTTGGAGAGTGTTGGCTTTATTGAGTGTTGATTTCAACATTACTTTAATCGGCAATGCGGGTAACTAAAATTTCAAGAGTTCCAATCGCTATTCTATTATCTTAAAATATTTGCGCTTAACTGTCAGACGAAAAACGAATCGTAGATTTCTTTGACACCACCGTCGTTTGCTTGGGATGCTGCTCTTCCGTTCGGAAACGGGCCTAGTCAACTGACCGCGAACCAACGATTACCATTGATCTCGTCACAAAGTAAAGGTTTGAGCAAGATGGCTCTGGGGGTAGTAAAATATTTCTATGACCGCCCTTTTTGGTTTGGCCATCTAAGCAGCTCGTAATGTGCAAGCCACCTTGCTGCGTCTCCGTTTGATCATTTCATCTCGTGGGAAACTTTCAGAAACTGCTTCACTTGGTCCACAATCTAATCAATATTGCTAGTTAGATAATTTAAATTTATTTGACCCAGCTTCGGGAAAGCGAATCGCGAAGAAGAAGGTAACCGAGCCTCCCCCAGAGCCCCAGGCTGTTGCATCGCCCACTTTATTCATGACAGACGACGCCACCGTGCAGTCACTGAGCCCCAGCATCTTGACCCTGGTCCCCGATGAGAACTCGTGCCCCAGTATCACGGAGCAGCAAAGTTTGAACTCCATCGTCCGACCACGGAGCAGTTCTGTAAGTAGTTCGGCTGTTTTTGCTTAACTTTTTAATTTACATTTCTTTGCTTTTTGACAGAAGGGCTGCCAGAGCGTAAGCCTCAACATGATTCTTAGAGCTCTCGTAGCCCTTGGGTCAGGGAACACAAAAACTAACAGTCTCAATACACAAACCTAAAAGTATAAATGCGGTGATTGTAAAATCGGAAGGAGTTTTCATGAGCGAAAACAGTGACTATGATAACGGAAATGCACCTTGTCGTCGCGAGAGAACTTTGTTTAACACCATGTTTTTTTGAAGGAATCAGTGCAGGCCAAAGTCGACTTTGATGTCCCCACCACAAGCAGCGCCACTGGTGAGTCAGGCCAGTTTCGTTTAAACTGGTGTCTCGAACTTCTTGCCGAATATCGATAGTGGTTTCGGCAGGATTCGAACCCAGTCTCACCGTAACTAAGATCTTGAACTACTCTAGACAATAGCACAGAGAGAATTTTAGGTAGTATTGTTTTCTCGTTACCAAATGTTTATGTACCGCATTATCATCATCGGCCACCTTAACTTATCATTTAATCAAACTGAGTGGTATCATCAAAATCAATTAAGCCTGAAGCCGATGGCTTTTGTTTTCGCCCTTCATTGCCCAATTTTCCGAGAAGGTTACGGAGCAATCAATCAACAGTATTTAAGTAAGTAACTCAGAATAGAAAAAGCACTACAAAGCCATGTTGTAGCGCACATGTAAAAAAGTCGCCACATATTGCAAAGTGATTTATCTGAGCACTAGTGAGGAGGTTGCGAATGGGCCTCACGGTCTTCAAGTCAAGCAGCCACCTATTGTGTAAATGATGTCATCAGGGCATTAATAACGATGACGCAATCAATCATGACTGAGGTATAGAGCATTGGAAAGCCGACCAATTAATTAATAACAACTAAATAGACATTTTTTTGTATTGCAAATACATGCAGCAGCTTGAAATCGTCGTCACCGTTCTCGGTCTTCTATTTCTATCACCTACTGTACTTCGTTTCGCTTCACGAACCTTAACACCTTTCTGTTTCAAGTCCATCGATGTATATGTTTGTCTATTGAATAAAGTTTTGCTGCTTAAATATAAATCCCCGAACGATTTTCGTTCGCAGCAATTTTTTGTTTGAGAGGAAAGTTTCGTTTTCGGTTGAGCAATAAGCTTACTTTTCAACGCTCTAGTTTTAACAGCTTTATGACATCTTACAGAGTTGGTTTGTGAGGCGGCAGAAAACGGCATCAACCTCCCACCCGGGACTTTCCAGCTCACCCCTACGTCATCAGAGGGGGTTTACATCATCGAAACCGCCGATCCCGCTGCCGGGGTGAGTTAAGAAGCTCTGTTACGTCATCAAGATTAAGTTGTTTCAGTGACTCTCCCAAATTGGACACGTTTTCATTCGCTTGGTTTGGCCTTGGTAGATCAAGGAAGACACACTTTTTTGTGGGCAATGGTTTGTGATTTCGTGCCTATGCAGGCGCGTCGCCAGTGGGGGGGGGGGGCATTGCCTCCCCCCTCCGATTTTTTTTTTTTTTTGCTCCCCCGATTTATTTCTTGCCCCCACGGTATTTTTTTGGGAGGAAAAAGTGGCTGTTTTTGGCCGGAAAAACCGTTTAAATTTGTGATTTCGGCGAAGACCCTTTTTTTTGGAGATCACCCGATTTTCACTAAAAATTCGCCTTAATCCAATTTAGGAACAATGAAAATTTGGGACAAGTTCAACGCTGGTTTTCAGCTTTGCCCCCCTCCGATCTCGCGAAGCTGGCGACGCCCCTGTGCCTATGAATTAAAGTTGAGGAGATTTTAAACCACTCTTGTTAGAATCGTCACAGGAAAAAATTAACCATTCTGGACTCTCAGTGAATAAGAGCATTAGAATTACAAATTTTGGGACTTCCGCTACGCTTCATGTTGGAAGTACCTTTGTTTTTTGTTGTTTTTTTTTTATCGGGCAAAATTAACGGTTTTTCTGCAACCAGAGGCCGAAATCGCTATAACTTCGTAACGGCCGATGGTAGAAACTTTAAATTCGGAACTTAGATGAGAACGTATTGTACAGTTCTGTGGAAATTTTTGGGGCAATCGGTCTCGTGATACGGGTTTCCAAGCTAAAAAACCTAAAATGTCAATCTGAGTTTAACTTCAAGAGGAGAATCTTTACTTTCCGATTGAGATGATTATGATCTCGATTCTTTACGGTTGCTTTATTCAATAGGACGGAGCGATCCCGGGCAATATGGACAGAGTGGTGAACATCACGGTGAGCCCCGAGGTGTTGAAGACGATGCTGGAACAGAGGGAGCCGTGGCTGGGACAGCAACAACAAGCGGAGGAGCTCCACTTCACCGAATCCACCGGACAAGGTAGGAAGGGACGGCATAAACAGTGGCGTTGCTAGGGGGGGCGGCCCGCCCCGGGTGTCACCATTTTGGGGTGACACCATTTGGTTTTTTTTTTTCTTTTGAGACAGAAAACCCACTGGTTGGTAGGCAAAGACCTTTTTTGGGGGGATCATCACATACTTTCGGACTGAAAACTAACTCGTTTTGCAGCGAAGACCGTTTTTTTTTTGGTCTTCACCTATTTTTTGGCCGATAAAGGGTGCCACCACGAAATCCCGCTCCGGGTGCTACCATTCTTAGCGACACCTCTGGGCATGAAGTCATTGTTCGCTGACTTTTATCACTAGCTTCTACAAGACCGGCATATTTGAAATGAGCGTATTAATATCATTTAAGGGGTCTCGATAAGACTTCAGCAACTCATCGCAGCTGCTAGAAAGAGTCGTCATCAAAGAACTACGTAAGGAAATTGCGTCAAGAACCGCACAATCCGTCAGCAAAGAACCTAAAAGCATCAAAAATAAACGCAGCATTCTTTAGATTGCAGTCGGCAAGTTATGAACAATATTGTTCGAAGTGCTTTGGAGTATCAGTTTCATTCAGCATTACTTTTCAGAGTACTTGGCGGAAGATCCTTCAAACTCTGGGGAAAACCCCGTGCTTGGTAGCGTTGCCCGTGACGTCGTTGTAGACTCAATAGAAAGCGATGATGACGTGTCAATATATGTCACGTGACGTATTTGTCGGAGGTGAGCTTAATGATGGTGTGTGCGTTGTCGAAATGAAAACTTGTTACATTTGTTATCTTTATTTTGGAAGCTTTCTGGAATTCAACTCCGGCAATTTAAGACATGGGGGGTAAAGATTAGTTTCTGATGTGCTGATTTCGCGAGAACGCAGACCATGACTTAATCATTGTATTTAGCCACCATCAAGCACAGTTAACGAGATAAAGCATGCGTATAGTTTAAAATACCTTAGTGAAAATCATTAAACATCATTGCAAAGCATAACGAAAGAAACGTAACCGGTAGCTTAAGGTCAGGAAACGTTTCAAGGAACCACTGCGTCAGTGTTAGTAACACTGTACTATGTTGTGTTTGTCTCACCCAAAGAGCAAGGTAAATTGTGAAAAACCGACGAACCCAACACAGGGATTCGAATTTAAGTTGAAGTCTGATCAAATGCATGTTAATAGCGCAGATTGTTGGATCGTCCTCTGCGTTGCCACTTGCTGGGAAGTGCGATGTGAGATGGAAGAACCCATTGGCTTGCCGCTGTCGCTTCATCTCCTCCAACCTTATCACGACAACCACCCATTCGGCCTTCCAATGCGCAATTTCAATCCTTTCCAGCAGTCAAGCGTGGTTACGAACTTGCAGTGTTATAAACTCTGTTATCCGGCGAGGGTTCTCAGTTTGCTTCGATTTTGAATGCTGTAGAGGAGAGGTTTTTTCAGTGGTCTGATGTGCTGAAGTTTTACAAAGTGTTTTCGCTCGATCTTCGTAGGTTTCTGCGGTTAATCTACTTGGGGGCAGGATCACTAGTTGTTTAACTTTCATAGTGGGCAACTAGGCATGTCACGTGTTTTGATTGAAGTTCCCGGCTCTGTCCCAAGTGTAAGAGCGTGGTTTAACACGGATTACTACACTCCGTAGGATCCAAGGTGTGTTGAAGAGCCCTGTAGGTTTGATCATTTCTATGCCACTCGATACTTCGCACCTCACCAGTACACAAACGACCAGCGCTGATGGGTACAGGAACTCGTCAGTCGCCTTTTTCTTCGCACTGGTTTGGCTGCGTCGATATTCTTACTGGGAAAGTGCGGTGTCGTCACCTGCTTTTACGCTTTACTTTTACTGATGTTTCATCTCTCTAGGTTTTTTCGTGGATACCTAGAAGGCCTGAGCTGCTTTTGCAGCAAAAAGTCTAATGATAGTTTTTTCAAACAAAACATGACAATTGTGGAAATTTTCCGCCTGATTGCTGGTACCAAGCTGTTGTGTTTGTCCTCGCGATTTGTTTCGCTTCTATCATTGCAATAAATTTTTGATTTTGACTGGAGATAAACGGCTGTTTCGGAATTGTAATTTTTTGCAGTAAACGAGAACAACATAAGGAAGGTGAACCACTCCTGAACGAAAAAATTTCAACTTTCCAGTAAAATTTTTCTGCGATAAAGGAAACATTAAAACAATTAATAAATAAATTTGATCGAGATGCTGTAGCGTTCGAAACGCTCGGGTTAGTCTTGGTTTTCACAATTTTGCATGGAGTACAGGATGATAAGGCCCTTGCTGCTTGTCCTTCATTCAAATACTTTTGCAACAGTATAGTGAATTTGTAATTTTGTTCATTAAAAAAACGTTGATTTTCTTTTACGCTTTCGAATTACGAGAAACATATCTTACTATAATATCAGCAAACATTAACACCGGCCAGTTAATTAAGCGGTATCGCGGTACGGAGCATCTGAGGTTCAAACCTCGGAACCGTCAAATACAGGGTTGTCAACGACTCGCCACCGCCAAGGTATTTTTTCGAATGAACCTGTGTTGCCTGGGCAAATAGCGTTGAGATTGGTCCTGCGAACTTGTTATACAACAAGTTCAGTGCTGCCCCCCTAGTCAAGTCAATTAGAGCAGTTTTGGTTAAACCCCCTCTTAAGCAAAATTGTTCTCGCATTGCATATTTATCCTCCTGTCGCCGGATAGTACTCTGACGCTAACTATTAGACGATCGGAACTCGGTTCATTGCAATGAGTACTTGGTGTTTGGAGGAATCCGCACCTGCTTAAAAGTTTCCAGCACTCCAATGTTCCTGTGGATTTCTTTGAATTCAATAGTTGAGCGCCTAATGAATGATTATATTTGCAAAGATCAATAGCAGAGATACCGGTAGCATTGCAGATATACAGTAGGCTTTGAGCTTTATCGATATGAAAGGTGTTTGAGGTTTTTCGTTTATCCAGTAAGCTGAGTAAAGCCTTGCTGTGAGCCTACGGTGTGACTAGAGGTGTAAAGCAACGAACGTAGCTCTACTGAAGTACCCTTCTTAACTAAAACTTGTCGGAAACGATCACTTTTACAGTAATTATCACCAGCCAGTTGGTCGAGCGGTAGCGCGTTCGTCTCTGGAGCGGGAGGATTGCGGTTTAAATCTCTGGCCGGTCACATCGGACATAGTGTTGCCAACGGTTCCCCGCCGCTTTCGAAAGGGCTGTGTTGCCCGGGCGCAATGACGTGGAGATGGGCCCCGCCAACTCGTTACACGCTTCGGCGTATTACAGCTAATATAATGAAAGATTTGATTTGAGTTGATAATAGGAACGACCAACGCTCGCGTCGCGTGTTCCTTTGTTTTTACCTGGCCATTTCCAAGCTAACGAGTGCAAAGTTCCAGACATTTGCTTACAGCTCGAGAACGGTTAGATCTAGCTGCATGAAATTTTGACAGCAGTTGAGATTAATAAGTTGTATGTTTGTGCCAATTTTCGAGGCAATAAGTCACGTTTCTTCGGTTTCAGGACCCGAAAACCGTCCGGAAAGTTTAGCATAAAAAGCGGTCGCATTCAAAAACGGCTTAAGTACGGCAAAAAAATATTTCACGCGGTAATATGTCTTAAGATACTTTTTCATCTCTACCAACCCAGTTTTGGCCGCGATGAGTTCTTTCTTCCGTTTGTTTTGTTTTTTTCTTTTTTTCTTCTTAACTCTTGTACGCTCTTTTTCTCCTAAACCACAAAACATCGAAATCGAATTTTTGGGTAAAGTTGTTGAGCTACAAACGCAATTTTGTCTCCCGAAATTTGTTTGAGCCTTTTTCCCAGGAACCTCCCCAAAATGTGGCCCCAAAAAATCACTTTTTTTGAACGGCTCAAGCTGGGGCAAACTTTTTTTTATTTCAGTAGATATTCGAGAGACAAATATTTTGACATAGCTGGGGGTACCCCTTTCCCGGGAACCTTCCCAAATGGACCCCCCTCCCGGGAACCTCCCCAAATGGACCCACCAAAAATCAATTTTTTGAACGGCCCTAGAGCGATATTTTTTTGATATTCGTAGATATTTGAGAGTCAAATATTTTGACATTGTTTGGGGCCTGGGGGTACCAGCTACTCGTGAACCCCCAAATGGACCTCCCAAAAATCAATTTTTTGAACGACTCAAGCTTGAACGCAAGTTGTTTTTTTTTTTGTTTTTTTTTTTTGAGATCAGCAGATATTTTCGATACAAATATTTTGACATAGTTTGGAAGTATCACCCATCGGGAACCCCCAAATAGAACCACTAAAAATCAACTTTTTGAATGGCTCAAGCTAGGGTGCTAGGCTTTTTTTTTTTGATATCAGTAAATATTGAGAGACAAATTTTTTGACATAGTTTGGAGGTAGCCTACTGCGTCCCCGGAACCGCCCTATATGGATCCTCCCGAAAATTAATGTTTTAAACAGCTTAAGCTAGGGCGCTAGTTTCAGAGGTGGAGTCGAGGACACAAGGCTCGAGACCAAGAACACAAAAACAATCCGAGGCCAAGAACTGGAATGCTCGAGGCCAAGACCTAGAACACTACGCGCAATTATCTAAAAAAAAAGATCTTGGCACAAAAAAATCGCTAATTTTCCGCAACAGTTCAGGCTTTCTACAAATAAAAAAGAATTTCTGCATAAATTTTCCGCAAGGTCTTCGGCGTACTCCCAGACGAAGAACAAACATGATCATGACCTTGGCCCATTTTCAACCAATCATAAAATAGTGCTGTCCTCAATCCGAGTACAGGGCATTTTCGAGGAATTGCAGGCTTCGAGGCTAAAGCCAAGGACTTCAAACTGTGTCCTCGAGGCCAAGGACGTTCTCGAAGACTCCACCACTGCCTAGTTTTTCGTTGTTTTTTTTAAGTATCACTTAGCGACATTCAGGGAGGGGCATCTGGGTATTTTTAAATATCTAAACAGAATCGTCTCATCTGTTTTTATTCCGTGCTATTTACTTTTTCAAAAATTGGTTTATATTTTATTATTGTTACTTTATTGCTACATGGGAAGCATTTTTAAAAGGATTTGTCATCTGGCGCTCGCCAACGGCAGTGAAATATTTAAGTTATTGGCATTTTGGCGATAGAAATTTGGCTTGTAACTTGTTTGGGCTGAAATTAGCGTGTAAGATATTCCCAGAGACCAAATGAGTCCACATGGCTTTACAAAATATAAGTTCGGTAAAACGGAAATTTTATTTAGCCAAATAATAGCAATGAACAGCAAGACTAAAGTCATTCTAATGATTTATATACAATCAAAAATATAAACATTTTCGCCTTTCATCAGGTCTCTTCCGGTATTAGTCGAATTATAGCCATGTTAACTTCCGACTACCAGTAACTGGAAAGAATAAAATACAAACTCAAGCGATATCAAGGCATCATGTCACCGGGCTTAAAAAAATAAAAATCACACTAGTGTAGCGTCACACTTCAACAAAGTCACAAGCAAAGGTGGGCAGTACCGAATTACTTTTGTACCGAATTACAGTACCGCATAGGTGGGCACAAGTCCGTTAATCGTTAATAACGAAGCTAACTTTTTCATTAACTCGTTAATCCGTTAAAAAGTTTTTTCATGCTAACGGACTAAATTAACTTCTGTAAAGTTCTATTAACTTGCGTTAAGGTTTTCATCGTTAATATCTTGCACCATTCACTCATCGTACCGGTACAAACCAGTTTGCACTGGTAACACTTTTGGCGTATTAGCACGAGTTTTACAGAAAAAACGAAGAAAGAAGCCCTTTTTTGTGGCAAATAATAAGCTGCGGCCACATACAGTGCTGTTCATAATTCAGGAGCCACCCTGCAAAATTGCCCATTTTGTAAGTTCCAAGTCGAATTTATGATATGTGCTTTAATTGTATATGGGCAAGTTATATATTTTTGTAAAGGGTTTGCTACGAGAATTTTACTGAAAAAAAATTTTTTTTTGAAATAATTATTTGGGGCCAAAATGCACCACTTAAGCATGACGTCACTTTGATGGGCCATTTTTATATTGGTAACATGGTTGCAATGATCGAATTAGCAAAATGAAATCGAAAAATTATGTTTGTAATTATTGTGTATTCTGATGACCTGAGGTCACATCTTGGGTCACATCATGATCACACCACGATTTGCTCCCTATGACGTCATAATGGGAGCAATTTCAGGACTTTCTGGATGTTCAACCTTTTTATTCAGTTTCAGTCATCATGGGCTTCAAACCGATTAGTGCAGAACAGAGAGGAGTGATTATTTATCTTTACAATGAAGGAAAATCGCAGAGATTTATTGCAAAAAAGACTGGTACATCTCGTAAAGGAGTGCAAGGAGTGTTAAAGAGGTGGATCGAGACAGGAGATGCGAAATGTCAGCCTCGATCTGGAAGGAAGCGGAAATCAACAAAGAGGTCTGATAGAACTTTGGTCAGGATTTCTTTAGGAAACAGGAGACTGAATTCAAAAGAGTTGGCCAGAGAGTTAAAGGAAAGTAGTGGCGTTGAATTGTCTGCTCCAACAGTGAGGAGAAGGTTGCTGGAGAATGGTCTTCGAGGATGTAAAGCTCGAAAAAAACCACTCTTGACGGAAAAACAAAGAAAACGCCGATTAGATTGGGCACGCTCTCATGTTAAGTGGCCAATAGAGAAGTGGAGGAAAGTTCTTTTCAGTGATGAGTCGACTTTTACTGTAAACAACCATGCTGGAAATAATTTTGTGAGAAGAAAACCAGAGGAAGAGTACCGGCCTTATTGTATTTCACCGACCATCAAGCATCCCCAGTCAATTATGGTATGGGGTTGCATGGCTGCAAATGGTATTGGTAGGCTCAAAGTGGTGTCTGGGATGATGAACGGGACAAAGTATATTGATGTGCTGGAAAATAAAATGTTACCCAGTGCACGTTCTTTGTTTTCCGACGATGATTGGATTTTTCAAGACGATAATGCTCCATGCCACCGTGCTAAAAAAGTCCAACAAAAATTGAACGAATGGATTGGCCAGCCCAATCTCCTGATTTAAACCCGATTGAAAATTTGTGGTACCGAGTTAGTTGCATAATTGGGAAGAATAAACCAAAGACGAAAAGAGAGCTTATCGAACAGGTCATTGCTGCTTGGTTTCGAGTGATTTCACCCGAAGAACTCAACAAACTTGTTGAATCACTTCCTCGACGATGCAAAATGGTGATCGAAAACCATGGATGGCCAACAAAATACTAAATCAGTCCTCGCCAAATCAAACGGCTCTTTTCAGAGCCACTATTCTGTAAAAAGAGTGTTAATAATTTTGACAATTTTGTAATCTTTCCCAATTTTATTACAGGTACGATATCAACTTGACATTTTAGCAAAAAAATGTCATGCTGCTTTTAGGCTTTAAATAAAACCAAGAAAATATCATAAATTATGACGTCATAATGAGTGACGCGCGATGAAATCATGAAGTAAATATGACATGACCTAAACTTGTTACAATACCCGATAAACTATCCTTATTCCTTTAATTGCTTTTGACACCAATACTGTAATGCATATTTGCTGTTAGTAAGGAAATGAGTTTTTTGGCATGACGTCACGTAATGGGGGGCAGTTTGGCTTTAAAATTATTTTCAAAAAAAAAAAAAATTATGCCGAAACATTACCAGCAACAAACCCTTCACAAAAATATATAACATGTAGATATATAATTATAGCAAATAGTATAAATTAAACCTGGAACCCAAAAAACGAGTGTTTTTGCAAGGTGGCTCCTGAATTATGAACAGCACTGTAAGTCTATTAATTATTGCTGTTCGCAAATTCCATAAATTTTTCGATCGCAGCTTCGTTGGTACAATTGGACTTATTTTTATCTTAAAGCAGGGATCGAAATTAACTTTTTTAACAACTTGCCCGTCGGGCAAGTGATATCAAACGTCTACTTGCCCGAGAAAATTTCAACTTGCCCGAAAAAAATAGGCGCAATAAGTTTTGAGGTTAACTTTGGAAAAAAATTCGTTAAATTTGCGTCTTAGCAAAAGCACCGAAGTTGCAAAATAAGCGTAGTCGCATACCCTATTTCGAGAATCAAGTTTTTGTGCGCAAGGTTATGCCAGATGTTAATGTGACGTACGTAGGGTAATAATTAACTTTTCCACTCTTGCATTACGCAAAGAGATTTTTAAATTGTAATTATTCTAATCATTACACAACAATTTGTTGAAAGCGCATTTTCAATCGCGAATATTTTGGAAGCTACACCAGCTAGGAAGCCGAAATCTTTTGCAAAAGTTATTGGAGCTAAAAGATCTTCAAAATAATCATGATAAAACACTTCAAAATTTTTGATGTTGTCTTTATACAGCGCTGGGTATAGTACTTGTGTGATATCTGAAACAGCGGTCAGCGCGACAATGCTGGAAAAATTTTTCTTGGAAAAAAAAAGTAACATTTTGCTAAACGCGTCTGAGTATCAAAAAACCTCCGTGCGATTCAGAAGTTAGTGCTAGCTGCGATTAATAATGTGCGTACGATTAAACTACTGTAAGTGTTAATTGTGATGATTACAAAGTGGTTAGCTAAAATAAAACAAGCAACAGCTTTCTCTACTTACATAGCCTATTTTATTTTATTACACCAATAGCGGACCTAAATTGCGTCTCTAAATAATCTTGTTTGATGTTGTTTAATACGCTGTATTTTGTTAGCTTTCCCGTCGGGCAAGTTAAGCCGAAAAATAACTTGCCCGAGGCGATTTCAACTTGCCTCAAGCAAACGGGCTAGCGTTAATTTCGAACCCTGTCTTAAAACTAGATTAGACTGTAAAATGTAACTTCCAAAACACAAAAAGACCACCATAGCAATAAGTTTTTCCTTCAATCAGCTTAACAGCGTCAATACGTGTTCTAGAAGCGAGTGAATAAAAAGAAACGCAAATTACACGCAAAATATTAACGAATTAACGGACTTTCCCCGTTAATTAAAGCTGAAAATAACGAATTAACGTTAACATAGGAGTGAAGTTTGTTAACGGACTAGTGGTTAACGAAGCTAACGTTTTGCATTAACTTACCCATCTATGCTTATCGAATTACTTTTTCCGTACTGGCACCGGTACCGCCATACTATTTGAAATATGTACCGGTACCGAATTATTTTGATTTTGCTAAATCAGTACTTTTTTCCAGTATTTCTTATTTTCGATTCAATTAGTATTTTTTCAAATTTTTTTTTGGAAGGTAATAAATTAGTACAATATGTAGCCTACTGTACAAAGCCGGGATAAGTGCTTGTACTGTACAAGTTCATACAGCCAGGGGTGCCGATTTTTGTTGAGCATTGGGGGGATAATGTTGAGCATTGGGGGGATAATTTGCAATTTTACCCTAATTTTGCCCTATTTTCAACATTGGGAGGAATAAACCTCGACCACTATTTTTTTCAGGTAACCAAATTAAGTGAAGACCAAAAAAAGGTTTTTGCCAAAAAAGACTACTGTTTCGTCAGTTTCAGTTTCTTTTTAGCATTTTTCGCTTGCAACCAGTAGCGTAGCCAGGAGGTGGGGGGGGGCTATAGCCTGCCCCATTGGCCTGTCAACCAAAATGCAGAATAAGAAAAATACCACAATTTTAGCTCTTTTGAGACTGTTTTTTTGCGCTGGAATTGACTAAAAAGAGATTTAAATCATCTTTTGAACATATATTCAGGGGGGGGGCTAATTTGTCAAAAATTAAAGTCACAAATCAAAGAAAACTTTTAAAAATGCCGAAAAATAAACACTCAAATTTGATCGCTAAGGTAAAAACGCCAAACACAAGTTTTATCAACAAATATATTATAAACTCGGGAATAAATGGGGTGGGGTAGGGGGGGGGGGCTATTCAGTGTTAGTTAATTACCAATCACTTCTCTCAAATATCTTTCCATTAGCCCCACCCCCCAATTATTTGTCTTTATAAAATATAGACAAAATAGATTACTCCGTGAGAGTTTTCTTGATCAATAGGATTTTATGATTTACCAGCATGTACACAAGTGAACTGCAATGTTACCATTAGCCATTTGACACATAGTCCATCAATGCAACCAGTTGAATCTTGTTGCGCTGCCAATTTCTATGCCACGTTTTAAAAGCATTATTTCTTATTAAAATAGCTCTAAAATTAAGTTATTTTTGCAAAAAAATGCAAAATTGTCGAACGCTGGAGGCTCCGTCCCCAGACCCCCAAAATAGCCCCCCATTGCAAATTTGAATTTCTGGCTACGCGCCTGCTTGCAACAGTAACTAACAACAATATGGAAGACCAGGGGCCCCTGGTTCCCTCAATTCAATTTTAGCCAGCCAATTTAAACGTGTAACCCGGAAGAAATGGAGAGTTTTTGTACTAAAAGTTGCTATCTCAGATCCTCATACAGCCTTTTTATGAACGAAATACATTAACCAGGGCCGGAAATACCATAATATGGCGGTGTACCAGCTAGGGGCCCCGCGCTCAAATCGTAAGACTTTCTTTGGTCTTCCCCTATATTTGGCAGAAAGATCTTGCAAAAATCCCCAAAGTCGCAGATGCCCAGCGCGATGTAAATCCGGCCTGGCAATAATATGGTTACTAGGCGTAACCATCTATTATACCATTTTTCAATAACTATTCGGTAATTCACCTCCAACTCCCAGTTTTTACGCACAAAATACTTTTAAAAAATTTGCCATGGAAAATGCTGATTGAACAAATCATTGACTTCAATTGAGGGGCCTTTGCCCCCTGGCCGAACGTATACTCCTATAACTGGTTGTTTTAATGACAAAACAAAAATCTCTAAGGAAAATCTTCGAGTGGACTATTATTTACTGCTAAAATCAGAGGTGGAGTCGAGGACACAAGGCCAAGGCCAAGGACACAAAAAAATTTCGAGGCCAAGGCCAAGCACAGACCCTCTCGAGGCCAAGGACCAAGAAGACAGCCGCAAGTGTTCTCAAAAAAAAGGTCTTCAAAATTTTTTTTCAGGCGATCTCAAAAAAAAAGGTCTTCAAAAATGTTTTTCAGGCCATCTCTATTTGAGGAAACCACAAAAAAAGGTCTTTGCAGATTTTCCGCAAGGTTTCTGGCGTTTTCCAACGAATTTTTAACGGTTCAAAACCAGTGCTGTCCTCGAGCCGAGGACAGGGCAATTTTCGAGGACTTGAGGCTTCGAGACCAAGGACTTCAAAATGTGTCCTCGAGGACGTCCTCGCGGCCAAGGACGTCCTCGAGGACTCCATCTCTGGCTAAAATGTAGCCAGTGACAAAGCACCTATTACTTCCCTCTACCTGTACCAATTCACTTACAATTGAAATTTAACTCCAAAACGCAAGACGTTAAACGTGTTTTGAACTTAAATTGCAAGTAAAAGGAGCATTAAACCATTTATTTTTTTCAATTGGCTTTCAAATTTCAAAAATCTAGGGCTTTCAAATTGCTCAGAATACGTGCGAAATGTGATTCAATGGCATTAATATAGCTTTTTTTTTTCCAAAAAATTACAAAAAATCGCCCAGCGGCTTGGGGCGGTGCCCCCAGACACCCAAATCCTCCGGCGGCTGGGAGCCCCGCCCCAAGATCCCCGTATGTGATACGTTGGAGTTACACAAGCTTTCTCAACACGTCTCCAAAGTTAGATATTTGCATATTTCAACTATTGGTTTAATTAAGCCTTCTCTCTTTGCAAAATCCTGGTTAAGTGCCAATATAGGCATCCATTTCAGATCTTCCATCCTACGATATGTTTGTCCCACAAAAATTTCCTCTTTTAAAAATTTTTGATCACGTCATTGCATGTGATTTGTGGTTCGTCCCCCCCCCAATCAAAAATTCTGGCTGCGCTTATGAATTGGAGATTGCCTGAAAAACTTTTTTGAAGACCTTTTTTTTTTGGAGAACACTTGCGGCTGTGTCCTTGGTCCTTGGCCTTGGCCTCGAGCATTCCTGTCCTTGGCCTCGACAGGGTCTGTCCTCGGAAAGGCTGTCCTTGTCCTTGGATTTTTTTGTGTCCTTGGCCTTGGTCTTGGCCTTGAGCCTTGTGTCCTCGTCCTCGACTACAAAAGTACAATACTTTTGTACTGTAGACCCTAGATATACTGTAGAAAGGTATACTGTAGATCAGTACTGGTAGCCTAGATCTGCAGATACCAGTATCAAAAACCAAATTTTCAGATTTGGTTATAAGCTACAGATTACTTATTGCTACCACTTGGTAATTGATCAGCGTTTTTTAATCTGCGAGAATTTTTGCTGAATTATACCTTTCGTGATCTCACAAAATAGCGAAATGCAGTATTACCAATGGTGCAGAGTCAAGTGGATTAATTCTTATTTTCGAAAAATAAAGGAAATCGGGGGAAAAGGTTTGGGGCACCACTTAATTACTTCAAGTAGTTCTCATTTCTTTAATGAAACCGATTTCATTCAAAATCTCTTTAAGTCAAGCCGGAGAGGAGCTGATAGGTTGTTCAACCGAGCCGGTCCACCGCAATGGGACGCGTCTTTTTCAAGTTTTCTACTGGATGCAACACCAATACACATTTTTTTGATCAGTTAAAAAGGGTTTAAACCAGAGATTCAAACTTTTATTTTGCTAAAAGTTTACATTTATTTTGAAGTGGCAACGCTGAGTTTAACCGCTTTTCGGAAATTTTATTTCCTTTTTTGGATTCTAATGCAAGCAGCGTGGTTCAGTATTTGAACGTAGTTAGGCTTAAGCTGTTAAGGTTGGTTCCAGGTTATTGTTAGAATTTTATTTAACAAGTTAAGGTTGGAGTAAGTTTTACTTGAGTATTATCTTGCAAAACAGAAAAATAGCCATTGCCAGATTATCGTTTTTTGAGTTTTAAGGTACTGGTAGTGTGGTACCAGTAGGCTGTTTCCCTCAATTTTAGCAAAAAAGTACAGTAGCCTAGGCACTGTTTGTGAAGGTAAGGGTATGGTACAATGATGTTGGTGCGCTGTTTGAAATTGCGTTGTAATATATTTATGGTAACAAGCAATTACCGGTACGCTCTAAAGTATTTATGGCTCTGCCAGTAAGTTAGTGGAAATTTTTTGTTGCTCTGAAGCTGTAAAAAGTGCTTATTTCTTACTTTTGTCTCGTGTTTTACTTTATGGAAACAGGACTGTTTGGTGTATCGTGCATGTATTGAAAATAGACATTTTAATCTTCTAAGAGTGTATAGGTACCGGTAGGCAGGAGGTTATAACGCTTTAGCAATGCTTACCGGTATCTGTACAAAATCTTTCAATCTTACTTGGTGCACAAGTGTGTTGACCACGTTGGTCCAAAGTAATGTGCCTAATTTTCATGCTTTGATCACAAAGTACACAGCAAAATTCATCCTTCGATTTAACGTATTAACTCATTTAACATGTTATCTGCACTAGTAATATCAAGTAGCCTACTGATTACTTTAGATGTGGTCCATACAATAGGCTAAATGATGTTATAAATTTAATACAGAATATCTAGCTTTGACAATATGTTATATGGTACTGATAATGCAAGAACAAACGATTGGATTCTATCTTGCTGAAAACTTTTGTATGTATTTGGTGTGATTAGTGTGTAGTTGAGTGTGTTTATGCCTTTGTACTGCTGGAGCGATGTTTCAGTCCATCAATGATTAATCATAATCTAATCGAATGTTTGGGGATGCTGTTAAGTATAAGCCATAGGTGGGCAAGTTAATGCACAACGTTAGCTTCGTTAACCACCAGTCCGTTAACAAACTTCACACCTCCGTTAACGTTAATCCGTTATTTTCAGCTTTACTTAATGGAAGTTAATAAAGTCCATTAATCCGTTAACATTTTGCATGTAATTTACATTTCGTTTTATTCACTCGCTTCTAGAACACGTATTGACACTGTTGAGCTGATTGTAAGGAAATTTTTATTGCTATGGTAGTCTTTTTGTGTTTTGGAAGTTACATTTTGCAGTGTAATCTAATTTCAAGATAAAAACAAGTTCAAATGCACAACGAAGCTGCAAGATATTTATGATAAAAACCTTAATGGAAGTTAACAGAACTTAATGGAAGTTACTTTAGTCCGTTAACAGCACTTAACGGAAGTCAATTTAGTCCGTTAACATGAAAAAACTTTTTAACGAATTAACGAGTTAATGAAAAAAGCTTCGTTATTAACGATTAACGAACTTGTGCCCACCTATGGTATAAGCCATATACTTTTTTTTCAGAACCTCTGTGCCCCGTGTATGAGCATGCGCGCGCTTTCGCTTCTCTCTCATCGTGAACTCTATATGGTTAGCAGGTTAGGGCTAGATTTGGGGAATACCAGTATCTTAGAGCGGAGATAAGAAGAGAGCACACACGTTCTCATAACAAGGCGCAGAGCTTTCAAAAAAAGCAGATGCTTATTTCACGACACCTAATGTACCATACGGTAGGCTACTGTTACAAAATTGTATGTTTTTTGTAGGGTTACTTCGGGTAATTCCGGACAAAATTCTGCTAGTACAATCATTTCCAAAACTGTTGCTTTCAATTGTGCATTTCAATATCGGACTTAAGTATTTTCACACCAGCAGGGCATGGAATGGAATGGAAAAGGATTTTTCCATATTCCATACTGGCAATTTTCTTCCATTTCCATTCCATACTAAAAATCTTCCATACCATAAGGTAAGATCAGTCGATTCCGGACAGTGAAAATTCCGGACAGCTAAGGGTAATTCCGGACATAAAACTAAAATTGCAATTAGTGCGTTTTTGTATTACCTATATCAATGTAGAATATCATTTTGGTAATTAAATAATTGCTTGTTCATATTATGTGCAATAAAACTATTCTGCGTAGATGCACTCTGCTTTCTT
Organism: Trididemnum nubilum; assembly: GCA_963965965.1. Taxonomy (NCBI): domain Eukaryota; kingdom Metazoa; phylum Chordata; class Ascidiacea; order Aplousobranchia; family Didemnidae; genus Trididemnum; species Trididemnum nubilum. The sequence goes on along the minus strand of OZ014478.1, from coordinate 1,356,443 downwards.
TCGCTGATTAGGTTAGATATTAATTTGTCCTATATTGTACCCAAACATGCTCTCACACCCTGTTTTCCAAGCAAACCAGATTCCTGCTAGGTTTATTGATTCATAACTTGAATTTTTCCAGAAAAAGTTAAATCCATTCCTACTCTGTGTCCAATTTTACCTTAGAAAAATTCAGAAGACTATGAGTTTGCGAGTCGTTGTAAAAGAAAAAAACAATTTAGAAGATAGCTAGGGGATAAAAAATAAAAAAGCCTAAATTGCTTTAGGTACAAAAAGGCCTATGATGCATTAAAAAGTAACAAGCTGCACTCGATAAATCCGCAATTCGCGGCAGAAAGTCACAGATAAATCCATAAATCTGGCTTTGGCATGGCCCAAAACAAACCAAATCCCCGACTCTACGATAAATTCGGTGTGGTTTTAGAATAAAAACAGCTGTTAATTCAAGCGCATTTTGCAGAATGAAGATCTTTATTTGACGTTCAACCACAATGAAGGTGTTAAAAGGGAAATTTTGATCACCATGGCTTAGGTTTATCCATTTTAATTGACATGGCGCAATGACTAATTTGGCGCTAGACTGGCACAAATGTCCTGCGGAGTGCATTAAAACTTTCAAAAAAGTACCTAATTAAGCTTTTTAGCATATTATTCCAGAATATAATATTTATGAATAGGCTATCAAAGAGTATCAAATTTGAACTTCTGCCTTTATGCGTAGATGTCTGGAATTACCCTTTCAAGGGTAATTCCGGACATGTCCGTTCAGACCAATTTTTTCATCCATTCCTAAACTATTTTTTTCGAACTAGTGTGAAAATACTAAAGTCCATTATTGAAATGCACAAATGAAGGCAATAGATTTCCAGTTGATTGAAGAAGAAAGCAGACAGAACAAAAATTGCAGATTTTTGTCCGGAATTACCCGATCTTACCCTATTCCATTCCATACTAAGATTTTCTTCCATATTCCATTCTATACTAAAAAACTTTTAGACCAGAAGCAATCAAGGTTCCCACGATTGGGAAAAGTCGGGAATTTTGTAACGGCATTTCCCAACCGGAAAAAAGTCGGGAAAAGTGCGTGGTAATGTAGAATAAGGATGGAAAACTGTTTGGCAAAAATAGCGCACTGCACCTTGTAGAAACTAATGTGATTGGAGCGAATGAATATTAAATATCCCGTTTGTCTTTCTGATACTTTTTTTAAGCACATAAAAATAGTAATAACACACCTGGCTGTGTTGTGATAAAGCTTCGGGAACGGTGGTCCTGCCGATTTATTTCATCACAATACAAGTTCAACAAAACTTTAATTTAAGTGTATCATTATGCTGTAGTTAATGAGTATTATTACATCAAAGGCAATTAAGCAAAAGGAAGAATTCAAGTGCCGGTAGCCTACTAGCACGAAACGAGGAATAGCGTGGCATATGCAGACAGCCGGCAACCGATTAGCAGAAAACAGAAGAAGGGTATTTCAACAGCTGCTGCATCTGAATGAAGTTCAGAGATTATTAACCTACTACACGTTAATAATGCACTGATAACCTACAGTAGGCTGTCTGCCTAGGCAATGTTTGGCTTTTAAGTGAAGTTGAGAGATTTATTAGCCTACATGCTAATAATGTGCTCAGTGTTCCCTCTAATTTTGGATCTACTGCGTAAATGCCGGAAAAGACGCGAAAATGCCTGAAGTCGGTGCGAAAATGCCGTCGCAAATCACAAACAACAATGCCGTTTACTCTAAGTTTTGTGTGATCTCAAACAAAAAAAAAGGTCATCGCACACGGAGATTGTCAAGAGATTTCTTTTGTTTGTCGGCGTACTTTAAAACAAATGAAACAAAAAAGGTCTTTAGGTAACGTAGTGCATCTTTTTCTGCGACTTTTGATACTTTTGAATCAAGTTTCAAAGAGACAGCGCCGGACGCTGCGCTGGATGAAGAAAAAATGGTGTTGCGCCAGACGCTAAAGCCAAACAAAAACGCCGTAATTTCGAAAATCAAAAAACGCCATTCGCAGTTGCCAAAAAGTAGTGAGAAAATGCCGTTAAAAATTTCGCAGTATTCGCACTTTTTTGCGCTTACAGGGAACACTGAATGTGCTAATAGCCCAAACAGTATTAGCCTGCAGTAGGCACTCCGCTTAGGCCTATGATTAGCTGTAAGAAAAAGCCCTTGTAGCAAAGCATGCATGTCAGCTTACGCTTTTAGCCAGTAGCTTGGTTAGGTTGTTCTTTGTTTACCAGCCTACAAATAAAAAGGACCCCTAGTTCAGATTTCACAAGCTTGAACAGTATAAGCCAGTGCAGTACTGGTTGCCTACTGCTTGGTTACTTTTAGCCAGAGGTGGAGTCGAGGACACAAGGCTCGAGGCCAAGGACACAAAAAAAATCCGAGGCCAAGGACACAAAAAAATCCGAGGCCAAGGACACAAATGCAATTGTTTTCCTACGAAAAAAGGTTTTAAAATTTTTTTTCGGTCGATGTCCAAAAAAAAAACAGTCTAGAAAAACATTTTTCAGCCGATCTACAAAACTTTAACCATTCAAAAAATAGTGCTGTCCTCGAGGCGAGGACAGGGCAATTTTTGAGGACTTGAAGCTTCAAGGCCAAGGACTTGAAAATGTGTCCTCGAGGCCAAGGATGCCCTCGAGGACTCCACCTCTGCTTTTAGCAACTGGCAGCAAAGTTAACCAGATTGCCTACAACGTGCAAAGAATTAGTGTTTCCCAATGCACCAGTGCTTAGCCTACCATTGCCAAATCAAGAATTCTTGTCCTTTAGTAGTGGATACTGGATATAGCAGCCAGTAGCGTAGCCAGGGAGAGCGGGGGGAAGCTGGCATGTCGACCAAATTGCATAAGAAAAATACCATTTTTTTTGCACTTCTGAGACTGTTTTATGCACTGAAATCGAGTGAATAGTGATTTAAAACATCTTTTGCAATATATATTTGGGGGGTGGGGGAGAACTTGTCAAAATTAAAAATCACAGTCAAATAAAAACTTTGAAAAATGGCAAAACTAAGCAATCAAATTTAATCGCTAGTGTAAAAATGCTAAACATAGGTGTCATCAACAAAGATACTATAAGCTTTGGAATAGGTGGGGGGGGGGGTGGTTATTCAGTATTAGTTAATTACCAATCATTCCTCTCAAATTTCTTTTCATTAACCCCCTCCCAAGTATTTTTGTTTGTAAACTGTCGACGAAATGAATTACTCCATGTGAATTTTATTGAACAATACGATTTTATAATGTACCAGCATCTAAATTTTACCATTAGCCACCTCGCAAATAGTTCATTTATGCAACCAGTTTAATCATGTTTGCACTGCCAATTTCTATGCCACGTTTTAAAAGCATTATTTTTTTATCAAAATAGTCCTAAAATCAAGTTATTTTTGCAAAAAAATGCAAAATTTTCAAGCGCTGGGGGCTCTGCCCCAGTGCCTCCGGCATCCCCAGACCTCCATTAGCCTCCGTCGGCTGGGGGTTCTGCCCCCAGACCCCCCAAACAGCCCCCTCATTACGAATTTCTTGCTTCGCGCCTGATATCAGCCGCTTGGATATGACCATTGAGCCTGTGACCTAAACACAATGCCGCATTGCCTACATCTTGTATCAATCTAAACACCATAAACAATCACGTAGCAATTAAGAAATGTCCGTTACTAGAGGCTATTTATTCGTCTTCATCCACGTAACGATTGAGTTTGGTTGAGTCAGTTTTTGGGTTGTGTTAAAATAACTGTAGTTTTCTGTGTTTCAGATGACTAGAGCTTAGTTTGTTTTGAGCAAATTTAGGTATGGAAAAAGTAGGGAAGTTTTTGTTGACAAATGCGTGGGAACCCTGAGCAATGCAAAGTATATTTTGCGCTCTTGCAACTGTATGTTAAAAAGTTTTACAAATATATCAAAATTGGGAGGCGTGGTGAGCAAATTAATGCAACTCAGTCTTATCATAGAGAAATCCAGGTGACGTAGCCGCCAGCTGCTGGGCGATTTTTCATAATTTTTAGGAAAAAATAGCTATTTTAATGCCATTCGGGATCACATTTTGCATGTTTTCAGAGCCATTTAGAAGAACAAAATGTTTGAGATTTGTAGGCCAATTGAAAAAATCCCTCCTCTCACTTCAGGTCAAGTCCAAAGCATGTTTAAAATCTTACATTTTGGGGTTAAATTTTGTGACTTGACCCACGTCAGGAGAAGCAAGGTATATGTTGCCTTCTGCAACATTTTTAGCATTAAGTAATTCACTCGAAGATTTGCCTTGGAGATTTTTCTTTTGCCATGAAAATATCCAGTTTTAGGAATATATGTGCAACCAGTGTTCCCTATAAGCGCAAAAAAGTGTGAAAAGTACAAAATTTTTTCAGGCATTTTCGCTCTGAAATTTTGTGAATTCTGGCGTTTTTTCTCCTGCCAAAAACCGGCGTTTTTGTTTCCCACCAAAAACCGCAGACAGCTGTGGTTCACGGCTCCTCTCTCTGGTATGTCGCACAAATCGTGGAGAAAACTTGCAGAACTCAGACGAAGGACCTTTGACCTTTTTTTTTTTTTTTTGAGATCAACGTAAAGTCGGAGAAAAAGATGCCTCCGTCAGCGAGATGACCTTTTTTTTTGGAGATCACATTGAAACCGGACAAAAAGGATGAGAAAATTTTCGGCATTTTCACATTGCGTTTAGAACATTTGCACTATTTCCGGCATTTTCAACTTAGAGGGAACACTGTGTACAACCATGATTTAAATTCAATAATTTGCTCAATAAGCATTTCCACAAGCTAGTTTTTTTTTCAAAAGTATTTTGTCGCATGAAAACTGGTGAGGTGGAGGTGGATTGTTATTTAAAATTGGTAGGTAGTGGAGGTGGTTTTAAAGTTATTTGAAGTTGATACATTAGATGCAGTAGATCGTTACTATAATCATGTTATTGCAATATAAGAGTTAGCTATGGGCCTAAAACATTATTGCATAAAAAAGTTAGATGAGGGCTTGAGATTCCATTTTTCAGAACAAAAACATTGACTTTATCGCAGCCTGTATTCTGAAATTGGTAGGCGAAATCTAAATTGAGGGGGCCCTGACACGCTGGTCGTCAATATTAATGTTGATACTAATCACTGTTGACCTGTTGTACATGTGTACCGTTGCACTCGAAAAATGCTAAAAGAAGCTGAAACTGAATAAACATTTGGCTTTGTGTCATCATTTTTATCATTGGTAGCTTTCAATTGGGGACGGAGGCCCGGGCCCCCTGGTTATGTTTATGGCTTAATGATTACCGTACAAGTTTGCGCTCACACCAACCATAAAATTTGGCATAACCAAACTGCTAAAAAAAATTTACTGTAATAAAAATACCAAGCTTTAACACCACAAAGAATTACTATAAGCTTAAAACTAAAAACAAAAAATTAGGCTGAAATGGGGATGAAATAAGCAAATACGAATTTTCGTGAAGATGGAAGAAAAAAAAATTACAAATTGCCAATTGTCTATCTGAAAAAAAAAGTCAAACCTGTCAAAGCCGTCAACTATAACATCAGTTGTGCAAATTGCAATGTATTTACTATGATGTAATACACACACTCTTTACGCAATACACACAACCAAAGTATTACAATTTGTCGACAAATATTATGCGTAGATATTGAAGTTGAATACTTCTGTGACAATATTGTTTATCACTACCTGACATTTGTATATATTTTTCTGTAAATACAATGCACAAAATCCAGTATGGAATTGGTATGGAAGATTGCCTTCCATTCCATTCTTGAAATCTTCTATTCCATTTTGGCATCTTCCATATTCCGTACCGAAATTTCCGTTCCATTCCACACCATGCCCTCACACCGGTTCAAAAAAAATATTTAAGGAATGGATACAAAAATAGGTTTGAACCGACATATAGGTATTTAAGGCAAAAGTGCAAAATTGATACTTTTTGATAACACATTTACAAACATTTTCAACTAAAATAATATGCTAAGAAGCATAATTGGGTACTTTTTTGGAAATTTTAGGACACTCTGCCAGATATTTACATCAACCTAGTGTCAATTTAGTCACTGCGCCATGTCGATTAAAATGGATAAGCCTAAGCCGTGTTGATTAAAATTTTCTTTTTAATGCCTTTCATGAGATTAAATCGCTAATAAAGATCATTGATCCACAAATGCGCTTGAATTGGCAGCTGTCCTAAATTTAACAACCACTCCGAAATTATTGTAGTGCCTGGTTGTGGTTGGTTTTGCGCCACGCCAAAGCCAAATTTATAATTTTGTCTGTGATTTTCTGCCGCAGATCGCAGATTTATCGAGTGCAACTTGTAACTTTTTAATGCATAGGCCTTTAAGTAAATGAAACTATGTAAGTTTTTTCATTACTTACCCCCAAGTTATTATCCTCTAAAGTCGTTTTTCTTTTACAATCATTTTTCCTTGTAAACTCATTCTTTTATGGATTTTTTGAAGTGAGATTTGGACACAGAATAGGAATGGATATAACTTTTTTTTGTAAAAAATTGAAATTATGAAAAAATAAACTTAATCAGAATCTGGTTTGCTAAGAATACAGGTTTTGAGAGCGTGTTGGTTACAATACAGGACAAATTAATATCTAATCTATAAGCGAAAGTAGAGAGCAACTACGCAGAATCGTTTTATCGCTCCTAAAATGACCAAGCAATTATTTAATTCTTGAAATAATAATCTACAATGACATAGGTAATACAAAAACATAATACTTGCAATTTTAGTTTCATGTCCAGAATTACCCTAGGCTGCCCGGAATTACTCGAGGTAACCCTACCTACGCTAGCCATTTTTATCAATTTTTGTTGTTGTTGTGTATTGAGTTATAATTGACTCTTTCACTTTTCCGTGGCAGTGTTGGCTACACTTCGGGAAGTTTCCGACTTCGGAAATAAGAAAACTCTTTTCCGAATTCGGAAATATTTCGGATTATGAAAAATCAAAAGATGGGATTTTGACCGTTTTGCTTCTAACTGCTATCGCAAAAATACTAGGAATTGGGCATGTTCTGACTATGACGTTCCGCTTCAGTAATTAATTCCGCTTCGATCAATACCAAAACAAAAAATTCACCTTCTAGTTTCTGAGATATCTGCTTTTGAAAATGGGTATAAATTAAAATTTTTGTTTAGGACTTTTCGTTCAGAGTTAAATTCTTCAGTGCTTTGGGTCATCTTTCTTTCAATTGATCCCGCAAACAAACTACACCAAAAGCTATGATCTGATTATGATTTTCGAGTTCAGTATGAAAATCCGCTTTGACCCATTCCAAAAACTCGAAGTTTCATTTTTGAGTTTGTGGGATATTGCTCCATAAAAGTTACCTTTTTTGTGTGGTTTTCAGATAATGAGTGAAGAAAACTGATGTTTCAGATCTTTTAATCTGCCTATTCTGTGAATGGAGTATGTGAACGGACATCCACTTAAGTCTTAGCTTGACATTCCGCTTTGTCTGAATCAAAACCATCAATCCTGATTATTCTGATCTTGTATTTGAAGTTTTGAAATAGCATCGTTCAAAACCTTGTCATTTTCTCGTTCATTCTTTATAGATGGAATTATTCTAGAAAAACCTATTGATAATCATCCATCCTCAGATTACAAGTGAACTTTTCGCCTCTACAATAAATTCTGCTTTGATCTGCTTCGATTGACAAACATTCGAAACTTGAAATTTCATTTTTGTGTTTCAAAAACCAATATTTTTTTTGTGGTTTGCTTTAGAAGAGCAGAGCATTTCGATACAACTGCTTGTTGGTCAATTGGATGGAGCGTCTGCTACTGAAATGGTAGACTCAGGTTCGATTCTCAATTGGGTTAAACCAAAGACAATAATAATTGTTGTTCACAGCTTACCAGCTTGATGCTCAGCCTGAAAAGGGACAATATGAAGCTTCTATCGTGTGTGATAGACAGCTGGGCAGGTGGCAGTGTAACTCGAAGACCGAAAGGTCACTTTGTTGTCTCCTGGCCAAGGCAACTAACTTGGCGAATAAAGCAAATAAAAATTGTAATTTCATTCGCAAGGTCCCGTAATGAATTGTGCATTTGAGCTGCAGAAGTGGAGAGTCCTACAAACAGTTTTAATGATAAATGTGCTTTCATAAAAGTTAATTTTTTGTATTTATGTTTTTCAGAAGTTCTGCTTCAAGATTTGCCCCAGTCTTTAATTCTGCACTGTACAAAAGAAAGCAGTTCATAAGGGACCGACTGTGCTGTTGTTCATGATATTGCATTTTTGAGGTAGCCTGCATGTATTCTGAGCTGCAAGAGTGGAGTTGACGAATGAGCTATATAGCCTATAATCTTTCCTTGTATGTACCTCAGAATGCTCAGATGGACATTTTTGATTTTCGCTTATTACGATGACAGACTCCTTGTGCCGTTTCAATTTTTGTTGCTACAAATTAATACTCCTGGTCGTAAAGATAAAGTTGGCATGAAAATAACCGATCAGTGGTCGAATGGATAGCATCTTCTGCAGAAGCGGTAGACTAGGATTCGATTCCTGGTCCGGTCAAACCAAACACTATAAAATTTGGCATTTTACAGCTTTCCTGCTTAACGTTCAGCAATTAAAGGGACAGTGTGAAGCCTCCACCGTGTGTGGTAGACAGGTGGCAGGTTGACTCAAAGACCGAAAAGTCCATTCGGTGTCTCCTGACCAAAGCAAGTTGGTGAATAAAATGCAATTACAACTGACATCTTTTGGTTTTATTACGTTTAATTGAGAGATGGCTTCGAGTCAAATGGTCATTATTAAATTATTTCAATCTGCACTTAGCATCAGATTTTGTTTATCGTAAATAATGTCGCATTCCTTTCCTCCATCAGTATTGTATTTGTATATGTTACCTCACCTGCATAACGTACTGCCAAACTGCGACCAACATCGTGTTTGCAAAATATACTACCTATTACTTCATTGGAATAAATAACTTATTTAAAAAACAAAAAAGTACAAACCACTAGATTTTTTACATCAATACAAAAGTAAAAAAAATTCCCGCAGCTCAGAATATATGCAGGCTACCTCAAAAATGCAATATCATGAACAACAGCACAGTTAGTCCCTTATGAACTGCTTTCTTTTGTACAGTGCAGAATTAAAGACTGGGGCAAATCTTGAAGCAGAACTTCTGAAAAACATAAATACAAAAAATTAACTTTTATGAAAGCACATTTATCATTAAAACTGTTTGTAGGACTCTCCACTTCTGCAGCTCAAATGCACAATTCATTACGGGACCTTGCGAATGAAATTACAATTTTTATTTGCTTTATTCGCCAAGTTAGTTGCCTTGGCCTGGAAACAACAAAGTGACCTTTCGGTCTTCGAGTTACACTGCCACCTGCCCAGCCGTCTATCACACATGATAAAAGCTTCATATTGTCCCTGTTTAGGCTGAGCATCAAGCTGGTAAGCTGTGAACATCAATTATTATTGTCTTTGGTTTAACCCGATTGAGAATCGAACCTGAGTCTACCATTTCAGTAGCAGACGCTCCATCCAATTGACCAACAAGCAGTTGTATCGAAATGCTCTGCTCTTCTAAAGCAAACCACAAAAAAAATATTGGTTTTTGAAACACAAAAATGAAATTTCGAGTTTCGAATGTTTGTCAATCGAAGCAGATCAAAGCAGAATTTATTGTAGAGGCGAAAAGTTCACTTGTAATCTGAGGATGGATGATTATCAATAGGTTTTTCTAGAATAATTCCATCTATAAAGAATGAATGAAAAACTGACAAGGTTTTGAACGATGCTATTTCAAAACTTCAAATACAATATCAGAATAATCAAGATTGATGGTTTTGATTCAGACAAAGCGGAATGTCAAGCTAAGACTTAAGTGGATGTTCATTCACGTACTCCATTCACAGAATAGGCAGATTAAAAGATCTGAAACATCAGTTTTCTTCACTCATGATCTGAAAACCACAAAAAAAAAGGTAACTTTTAAGGAGCAATATCCTACAAACTCGAAAATGAAACTTCGAGTTTTTGGAATGGGTCAAAGTGGATTTTCATATAGAACTCAAAAATCGTAATCAGATCATAGCTTTTGGTGTAGTTTGTTTGCGGGATCAATTGAAAGAAAGAAGACCCAAAGCACGAAAAGTCCTAAACAAAAATTTTAATTTATACCCATTTTCAAAGGCAGATATCTCAGAAACTAGAAGGTGAATTTTTTGTTTTGGTATTGATCGAAGCGGAATTAATTACTGAAGCAGAATGTCATAGTCGGAACATGCCCAATTCCTAGTATTTTTGCAATAGCAGTTAGAAGCAAAATGGCCAAAATCCCATTCATTTTCCTCATCTCTAAATTTTCCGTAATTGGAAAAGAGTTTTCTTATTTCCGAAGTCGGAAACTTCCCGAAGTGGTTAAAGCTTTCTTGGTGGAATTCAACATGAGGGGACAAACTGCTAATTGAGTTGCATTGCGTTTTGCGTTGTTAGGGGATATTGCTTCATTTTCAGTACCAATAACTGCTGAATCAGACTGATCAGTTGCTCCAGAAGATCCTGCATCAAAAAGAATTACAGTAGTGCCAGGAGTGAGCTTTGCTTTTGGAACTGCTTCATTAACCAGATATAAGCCTCATGGAATCCATGGATCATATTCTCTGGTTTGTTTCAATTTTATGTAATTTTTGATTGGGCATGTTTTTTTTTATCACACAATAAGCATAATTTCTAATTAAGTCTAGAACCAGTAAAGGTTATAATAATGAATGTTTTGGTCTGTGTGGTTTGAAGCAATAAGCTAGGATTATTGATAATATCCGTACTTGTTTTAAGACACGTCCTGACAAACTGGTAGCGTATTTTTCGGCTAATTAGCCGACTCGTCAAATGAGCTGAGACCAACTTTTTGCTCTCAAAATGAGGGTTTTACCATATTACCGCCCAATAAGTTGAGGCAGAAAATTTGATCGATGCAGTGCCAGATTAATCTGGCTTTTGGCATTACGATGTTTTGTGGCAATTAGAAGTAGAAAACGCAAATTTTATCGGTTTTAATCGCCTGTGCAAATATGATGCCGATCGTGCAGAGGGCAAAATATGGTAGTGCAAAGTGTAAATAGGTAGGACAAAGTGCGAAATAGTGGAAAGTGCTGTGAATTGATGCACAGTGACATTTTGATCTCCAGTATGGTATGGTTCAAGGTGTATTCGCCAAATAAGCCGACCCCAGAAAATTCAGTTAAAAAAATAGGTCCAGAAAATTGACTTAATAGGCGGAAAATAAAGTTGTTGTTTTTTTAACGCTATTAAAAATCAACTCATATCTAGTTTATTTAAATAAAAATTTAATTGGAATTCAATTAAAATTAACTAAAATCTAGTTTTAAATAAAAAATTAGATGCAAATTCCCATTGCAATAAATGTAGTTCCAGTACAACTGAAACACCTTTGTCCTAAAAAAAGTTTAAAATGCTTTTATAGTCATTTAAAATTTTGTCTTGTTTCATTACAACAATCAAACTAAAGTGATGCAAAGTGTGAAGATAAATGACTAATGATCATAATTCAATGCAAATTCTCCATCAATCTGTCCAAAAACATCTCAATCCTAAAAAAGGTACAGTGTCCTGAAAAAGTTTCAAACTTTGTTCAGGACACTATCAAAATCATTCGAAATCTGAAATTTAAAGTGATGTGAAGTTTGAAGATAAATGACCATTCATCCTAAATCTGCCTACAAACCAAATTCAACACAAGTTCTTTATAAATTTTTCCTAAAACATCTTGGTCTTAAAAAAAAAGTACAGTATCTTTAATGTTAGATACATGAATCGTAAACTTTGCTGATCTTGATTTATTGCAAACATAAGATAAACAAAATAACGTTAACGGAATAAGCTAGCTCAACAAAACAAAATAATAATGGTGCTTGGAATGCGATGTGCAATTTATACTACATGGTCACATCGTGTTACGTCATATGCAGTGCACATTCATGCATACACAACATCTCCCTCCTGAAAGTAAACAGTGTTCCCACTAAGCCGATTTTTTTCAGCAAATCGGCGATTTGTTGGAGCAAGGACAAATAATTTTTGGTAATATGGTAAACATAGCTTTAGAGAATTCGACAAATTTGTAGAAATATGACATTTGGTATGCTTTAATAATATTGGATTGGTACGAAATTTAGGGGACATAAATGTCTTTTTAGAGCTTTGGGCTCAATTGTTTCAAGAAAATTTGGGCACTCGTCGATTAGCCGTAAAGTTAGAGGGAACACAGAAAGTAAATAAAGTAAAACAAAATAAACAAAGACCACATTGCATACTGATCAAGAAAACAAATAGGGCGTGTTACAAGTTGCCACTTTGTGTTCGATATTGCTCATCAATTTTATGAGAAGACTGTTGGGCACTAGTATCATGTAAATCAGCATTCTGAAAAATGTTTAAATAGCATCCTAAAAAATTTTTTAGGACGCTGCACCTCTTTTATGACAAATTTATTTAGAATTTGCTTTGAATTGGATTTGTTGGCAGGTTTATGATGATTAGTCTTTTGTCTTCAAACTTTGAATCACTTTAGTTTAATGATTTTTATAAAACAAACCAGATTTTGAATGATTTTAATAGTGTTTAAAACTTCTTTTAGTATGGAGGTTTTTTAGTTGTACCGGTACTGCATTTATTACTGCATAAATTCACATCTAATTTTTTAATAAAAACTAGATTTTAGTTGGTTTAATTGAATTTCAATTAGATTTTTAATTGAATAAACTAGATTTGAGTTGATTTTTGATAGCATCCTAAAAAGTCTCTGTTTGTTGGGCGCACTAGGATGGGCCCTAATGCATACTCAAAAGAGTATTACTCCTAGTATTATTGGAAATAAAACGGACTTATAAGGTGAGTTTTTGGAATGAATGTAACAACACTAATCCACTAATTTTTGAAAAAAAAGTTTCGGCATATTGGATCCTTGAAGACTTGAATTTAAGTTGAATGTAAAGAGATGCCTTTATTACTTGTGCCCAGATTTACCCCATATTCCGAATTACCCCACAAAACCCTACTAAAGCTCATAACCAACCTCTAGGGGAGCTGCCCAAAGTTTAGCCATTTTATAGTATTCCTCTCAATTTTGCTTGTTTTTATTCCAAGTTAAATTTTTTTTGTGAATGTTTATTGGCAATAGCTACTTTGGCATTGGAGGCAAAATAGCTCTAAATGCTCTTTTGCCTCTAGTGCGTAGCTCTAACCCTATAAAAGACAAAATACTATTTTGCCTCCAAAGGTGAAATAGCCGCTTCCATGTTTATTTTAGACAAATGCACATCTAACATCTATATAGTTTATCTAATCGTGCAACATGCGCTTGCAATCAGAATTTCCAATTATTTTAAATCGCACTTATTTGCTGCAATTATATATTCAAGTCTTGCATACATTTTTAAAATTTTCTTTACGTCAACAAAAACAGTGACATACTGTCTTTCCATTTAGAAGTTTTCTTTCAGCTATTATGCCAACTTTTTCTGTTTATAGCAATTGATCGTCATAATTTAGAAATTTTATGTTGACTTAGGCCTTCCTAACCCAAACACAGGCAAAATACTATGTTGCCTATAGAGGTAAAATAGCCAATACCTTGAATAGATGTGTGTATTGCATCGTATTGGTTAATAACTGCTGTGGATCAGTGCTCCCACTAAGCTGATTTTTTTCAGCGAATCAGTGACTTCTTGGAGCAAGGCCAAATAATTTTTGGCAATATGGTAAACATAGCTTCAGAAAATTTAAGAAATTTGTGAAAATGGGACATTTGGTATACTTTAATACTGGATTGGTACAAAATTTAGGGCATATAAACATCTTTTTAGAGTTTTGGGCACAATTGTTTCAAGAAAATTTGGGCACTCGCTGATTTGGCTTAAAGTTAAAGGGAACACTTCTGTGGATGTTATTTGTGTTTATTCTTAGACACATTTTTCTTGATGTATCACTGTGCAATAGGCAACATCAATTCCTTCATATAATCAAAAACACTAAGTTCATTGTAATCAAAAATGTCTATGAATAGCCCAAGTATTGATTCTGCAAAATATTAATCAAATTCAAAGCGACCAAACAAAAGGCTCCTTTGTAAGACATAGATATAGTAGGCTGTATTAGTAAGCTTATTATTAACAGTTGATAGCTGGAAATTTTGATGTGCATTGGCAATTGCTCGTGTTTGTTTACTGCTGTGTTTTTTTGTTGCAAATATTTTTCAGATAAACAAGAAATAAAAAATTACTCTATAATTAATAAATAACTGTCACTGCATAAAAGCATAAATTTTAATGAAAACAAATACTGTATCTGAACAAATTTGGCCTTCAATGTTTTGAAGCAATGAGAATTCCATGACAGAATTTTTTTACAAAAAAAAAGATCAAAAATATTGTTGTCTACTGACACAATTGGATTCCATGTAAGCAGTATTTAAATTGCATAGGGTCCCCCTGAGGGATGCAATTTCACTTCAAAAATTAGTGTTCCCCAGAGCAAGATAGTGTCTGGTAGACTTTTTTTCTTTGTCTGGTCTTGACATAGAGTTAGGGCAAAACAATGACTGATTCAGACGCTAAAATCTTTCTTTTTTTACCCTAAAATGTTTTCATTCCAAGATGCGTTAGTTACGGCCAGTGGACCACGAAAACGTCCCCCATCCAATGTTTAAATGGCTTAAGAAGATGAAGCATTTTTATGCTCTGCCTAAATTTGGACCAGAAAGATACCCTGTCTATCTGCATCTTCCATGGCTTGGTTCTGTTTCTACCCAGTTTGAAAAGCAAGTAAAATCTGCTGTCAAACAGTGCTTTTATGCTGTGGAACCATGTGGTGTTTGCTCTACCAATGAGCTTCTCTCCACTACCCACAAGGATGTACTGCCTACTTTACAGAAAAGCAACGTGGTTGATCAATTCTCATGGCGCTGCAACAGTTAGTATGTAAGCCGTACCTCCCAGTGGATACAGGGCAGAATTAAACAACCGGTTTCCCAACCTCTCTGCTTTTGCTCTTCTTCCCTGAAATGCATACTTCCTGCCCGTCAGTGCAAATCTTTCACCCAGCGTACAGTCTCTTCTGTTTCAGCCATTGGACTTCATCTTTTACAAAATCCTACTTGTGCTCAACATTATGATGGCAGTAGATTCTCTATTCTTGCAGCAGATCTCCTTTTCATCTATCTGCTCTTGTAGCCACTTACATCAAAATTTCTAATCATGCCTTCTGTCGACAAAAAGAATTCATGTACAGTTTAAAGATTTTGCATTAATGACGCTCTCTCATTGGTCTTTTCAGCCAATCACAGCTCGGCTTATTCCTATAAATAGTCGCTCCTTATCCTGTGCTCTCCATTTTGATGATTTTTCTTGACTAGTGTCTGATGAAAAGCTGCTTTGAAGACATAAACATTTTTATCAAAGCAATTCTCAAGTTCTGTACCTCCAACAACTGTTCAATTAATTATTAAAAAATATAAGGTTTTTGAGAAACGATTACTTTTTAGCATGCCTACAACATGGCTGCCCAACTGTTCTAAGCTAGCCTTATCAGTATCAGATGATGTAAATTACAAGATTGGCTTTAGTACTGCAGTACTTCGCATCTGTGCAGCCATCAGACTGATTTTTATCTGTAAATCAGTGTTTTTCTTGGGCGCATGCTGACTCACTTTTGTATCTTTTATTGTTTGGTATTAGAAAATCACCAATTTGTTGGTGCACACCACTGTTCCCTCTTAGGTTTAGGTGAGTCGGCGTGCACCCAAAACTTCGACGATTTTTCTATAGTAAACAATGAAAAATCCAAAAATAAGTTGGCGTGCGCCCAACAAAAACGCTGATTCGCTAATGAAAATCGGCCTAATGGTTACATTGGTGCACACTGAATCATCAAAACCTAAAAGGGAACACTGCTCAGTACTGCAGTCTAGCTGAAGTTGTTTGGTTTGTGTTTAGATTTCTAAGTGCAATAGGCCTACTTACTAGATTTTAAAATTCTGTTATAGTAGCCGAAGTTGTGCTGTGTGGCTAAGTTCTGACTCTGCAAAGTTTTTGTAAAGAAACTCAAGGTTACAATAACAACTGATCAATTCTGCTAAATCGACAATTTCTTAGTTTTTTGGTGTTCAAAGTCAGTTTTACGAAAATGTCAAGGGGAAGACCAAACATTTCTTTGTTTGTTCGAAACATCGCTGACAGTTGCCGGTAAGATTTTTACTTTTGGTGTATTAGGTATACTGTAGACTATACCTCTAGTTACAATAGTTATGTCTTATGGGTACCAGTGCTCCATCTAACGTTTTGGCTGATCAGCGAGTGCCCAAATTATCTCTAAATGTGTGTGCCTAAAGCTTTAAAATTATATTTTTATGTCCTAAATTTTATACCAGTTTAGTGTTACAGTATACAAAAAGATTTGTCGACTTTTCTGAAGCTATGTTTATCATACTACCAAAATTTGTTTGTTTTTGATCAAACAAATCCCTGATTCACTGACAAAATCGTCCTAGTGGGAACTATCATCTATAATTTCAATGGTACATTTTGTACTTTCAATGGTACATTTTGTATCTTCAATGGTACATTTTGTCTACGCGACACTGCAATCTCAACATAATCTTTACCCTTAATGAGCTTTTGCTCATTCAACAAGAGGGAGTCGTTTGACTCAAAGACTTCATGTCCCTTCACGGCTCCCGTTCATCTGATCCTTTTATGTTTATCTGCAGTATCCATTAATGTAATAATATATTATATATGTGATAATAAACTGAAAACTATCAGTATAGTTGTTTAGCTTAGATCAGTCTGCTTTAGGCCAGCTGCACTCAAAAGAGTTAATGGTATAACATGATCAAGCTTTCATTTTTGCTATCTAAATATGATGTACTGTCTAATACTGTACTGGAGTACACTTTTAAATAGACTACCATTAATTTCATGACTTTTGCTCAAGAGTATGTCTGGTATTGACTCAAAACTGGTTTAGATGAGTGAAAAGACATTTTGTTTACTAAGCACTTCTAGTATCTAGTGTAGTGTCATGTGTGCTTGCTTGCCATCAGTAATGACTTCCTCCACCAGACAAAGTTGTTGATGTTGACCGGCACAGCAAAGTAGATTTTCAGATTTAAATCTGGTTTCTCGGTGGTTCAAACAAACTACCAGTTGGTAGTTAATATTTGATGCACACTGAAAGCTTTTTGTGGGTCAAATTTAAGGTGTGTTTAAACCGTTAAATTGATTGCAAAACAATGCATAATTTGTACCCTTGCAAGTGTAAGTCGCACTGTAGTACATGACTGATATCTGATATTTCTTAAAAAATCAAAATATAAGTACCATGGTATTGAAAGCACAGCGCATATTGAATATTGTGCAACCCAAGTATTTAAAGTGCAAGCAAAAATTTCTCAACCCAGATTTTTACAACTTGAGGCAATGAGACTACACTGTTGGTGTATTAGGTATACTGTAGACTATACCACTGTTTGTTGAAGCGTTTGTTTTGTAGAATGGAAATTTTGCCATCTAAATTTTTTAAATTTATTTTACTTTAAATGTAAAATCTGCAACAAAATTTCAAAACGCAATGGACAACCTCAAATCGATTGCTTGGAAAATGCAAACAAATTTGGAAAACTTTAGAAACAATTATCCGAAAGTTTAAATTTTTGCCAGTAGAGTAAATTTTATAGTTATCAATTCACAACTGCCAATTGCGCAACGGTAATAAAATCTTGTGATTTCACGTTGCATATTGTGCAAAACAGGAAAAATGTTAAATGTGCTAACAAATTATTGAAAGAACGAAAAAAACGCATAGTGTGCAAAGCAAGTTGCTAAATTTGTGCATTTTACAACTTACTTTGCTGAACGCTTGCCTCTGACAGTTGCAGAGTTTCTTTACCAGCTTAGTCTCTGTGTTTTAAGAATACTATTTGCAGTGGAACAACATTTTGTTTGTTCAAACGCAATGTATTGTTTAAAAACTTTTTCTTTATCACATCACACTTATGTTTTCAGACCTGAAGATCTTCGCAACGAGTTTATCAAATTTGGCCCAATTTCTGATGTTTATATTCCATTAGATTATTATAACAGACGCCCGAGAGGGTTTGCATACATACAATATCCTTTTTAACGTGTTATCATTTTGTACAGTTTAAAGGTAAAAGAAGTGGACTAAAGTAAAGTTAAAAGACTCAAGGCAAAAAGATTAAAAGACTAAAGGTTTAAAGTCAAAAAGATTAAAGATCAAAAAAGACAAAGCAAAGTGTGGTATTAGTCTATCGGTGAGCTTAATGTGCTTAACTGGTGCAATCAATTAAAATATTTTATTTTGCATGTCTTTTCGTGATGTCACATGTTCATCCTTTTTGTTGCTTTCGAATATACAGTATTTAGCATTTACTATCATTTTAATTTTGCTTCAAAAAAGTTACATTAAAGTTAATGCTTGTAAAAAGACTAATCCATGCACATGATATTTTTGTTTTGTTTGAATCATGCATAAAATTTTCATCAGTTTATTAATTAGACTACGTTATAATTTACACTAAAATTTCATAAAAATTAGAATTTTTGCTCAGAACAGGATGAAGTTACGGTTTGGAGTCGATTGTTTTAATTTTGGTGTGTATGCATTTGCTGGATGCTTTGTGATCAACCACTCTCTTGGGTTGTTGAAACTACCTTTCGTCTAAACTCAAATGCAATACCAAACTAAATTTCATTTATTGTACTCTTTAAAGTTCAATCCTACAGTTTAGAACTCAAGTCCAAGCTCTCGCTCACTGCAGTAAAGCAAAGACCAAAGCACTGCTTGGACAAGTACCAGTAACATGTCTGTATTATATCCTTTGGACCTTGATGGATTGCATATTTTGCACTAATTTTTTTGTAATAATTATCCTTACATCGGCCTTGAACATTCGAAGATGTGCGAGATGCCGAAGATGCCTTGTACGCCATGGATCGGAAGTGGATTTGTGGCCGTTATATCGATGTGCAGTTTGCTGCTGGAGACAGAAAAAGTATGAAACATGATTTTGTTTTTACTCTGTGACGTGGTGTTTGTGCCTGTGCGATATAAATACAGTAGATTTTTCAACTTTATCTTCAGTCAAGTTTAATCAAAAAACAAGAATAGTTCTTCTTGAAATTTTGACGTGTGTAACTTGTTGCGATTAAAAACGAAACTAAAAAAAAAAACTACCTTGTGCGTGGACTGTGGTACAAAGTGTGCAAATGTGTTCATGTAAAGAAAACTTCTGTACTGAAAAGAAACTCCGTTTTGAAAAGTTGTGCCTAATGTTCAATAATGTATATTCTAGCTGTTATTGTTTTTTTTCAAAACTTTCGATCAAAATTGAAAATTTGTTTAAATCATTTTCTCAAGTGCAATTATAGAGCTTGTTTGCAAAAATATGCAAAATCTTCAATTTATTCTTCATTTTAATCTAACTAACTGAACTGTCTGTCATTTCTTTGATAAGAAATAACTGTAGTGTGCTAATGAATGCATGGGAGCAAAGTAGTTTGTTAGTTTAACTAGCTGTGAAAAATAGTTTCAAACTGTACCACATAAAACTATCTTGTACAAGCGGCTCGACGTTTATCTGATTGTGGAGTTTTGATGTTTTCAGCTCCTGGTCAAATGAGAAGCAAAGAAGATTCTCCGGTTGGGAGGTGAGTTTCGATCTCTGATTGTGATGCAGTAGGATGTGAGAATCTTGTACTTTCAGGGAGGTCTTGAAAACTTCTGCTACCGAATTTCTTTAAATTGTGCCTGTGCTTAAAAAGTCGTTCATATCAAGTTTTTTGCGCTTGACCAAAAGGTTGGGATAAGCCTAAAATGCATTTTATTCAAGTATGAACTTTCTACGTCTTACCGTTTTCAAGATATTGCAGTTTGAAATTACCTGTTTTCTCTTACTGCAGTGTTGCCATTTTGTCAGTATTTGTCACAAAAGATTTAACTCAAGAAAACTAACATTTTTATTAAAAAGCAGCTAGTTTTACAGTTCTAAACCTTTACTTTGTTACAATAACTCTGCGCAAACCATTTGTTGAGAATCAAGCCCATCAACTTTTTGAAATTTTGTTTCTATTTGGCAACCCTGGCAAAATTTCTCAGGGAAACAGTAGACCTGTTCAGTGTTCATATTTTAACTTCTTTTTATTTTAATATGGCTTCGCAGTGTTTTTGAAGCAGATTTTCGTACTGATTCCAAATCTAAAAAAATTTTTGTTTGGTTGAACGGTTTCAATGTTATGCAATGATTTCCGACCCCCACTCTTGAAAAAAATGAGTTTTTGACATTAGAGGGCGCTGCTTTTAAATAATACTTAAAACATAGTTCAATTAAATGACTCTCTGTATTTTACATCTTAAAAAAAACAAATGAATTGGACTTCTGGTTGAATAGTTATGGTCATTTTAGTGATATTATTTGCAAAACTCCCTCTAGTGGCCAAAATGCAATTTCTTAATTTTAATAAAATTTTCTAAAATTTGTGTCAATTTCACCGTTTTTAGTGAAAGAGACTTCAATTTTGAAGGTGAGATTTTGCTGCAGTGCCACCAGAGGGAGTAGTTTGCTATTTCAAGATTGTGTATTGATTACAGTTATATCTGCTTAAGTTAACGCCACTGCAAAATTTGAATATATTATGATACTGCCTGATTTTTTGTGTTTTTTTTTTTAGTATCGACCTATATCATGTGACAAAGCTAGCATTTAATGCAAAAATGCAGCACCAGCGCATACTATTTGCAGTATAAATATAATTACTGTACACTTGTACTGTACTGTAATAGTTTGACTTAAATTTACGATATTCGCTCCAGCAATTTCAATAGAGTCGAAAAGCTCCTTTCATTTACAAAAAAATACAATTCAAACCAATAATTGCAGATTATCATATTAAAACAAAACAGAGTTACCAAACTCCAGCAAATTTCAAAAGTTTCTGAACTTCAGATATTTTTTTGAAAACCTTTTGATGTGGTAAAAAAAAAAAAGTTTTGCATGCTTGTTATACAATCTGAAGTATCCTTTGTCGTTGTTGTTCATTTGTTGTTAAAATTTCATGATAGTCACTGTCAAATTTAAGTTAACACTCAGCTGCGTCATTGATCACTTCCAATCCTGAAACAATTTGGTTGATTTGTTGAGAACAAGAATCTTCTTTTCAATGTACTATTGATTCAGTAGGTACTGAATCCATACTTAAAGAGATAATTGCTCGAAATCGATGTTTTTTTTTGAAAAAACGAGAACTACTTGAGGTAATAAAAAGGTGCCCCAAACCTTTTTCCACGATTGCCTTTATTCGCAAAAAATGTTTTTATCCGTTTGACTCCGTAGCATTGGCAACCCTGCATTTTTCAATTATGTGACATCACAAAAGACGTACTGTAGATCAGTACTGGTAGCCTAAGTCTATATGTTTCAGGAGTGGTAGCGAAGTTTTCAGATTTGGTTGTAGGCTACTCACTGCTGCCAGTTGTCAATCGCGTTTAATAATTTTTGCAAAATTATGCCTTTTTATGATTAAAATATGCTTTTTTAATGTCACAAAAGTGCAAAATGCAGGGTTACCAGTGGTACGGAGTCAAGCGGATTAAATTGTATTTTCATGAATAAAGGAAATTGTGGAAAAAGGTTTTGGGCACCTGTTTCTTAGCTCAAGAACTCCATTCTTCAAAAAAAAAAAAAACGATTTCGAGCAGTATCTCTTCAACGTTGTTTCAATTCCAATTAGATCAAAAAAATTAGATAGCCATGATTTATTATTGATGAATCCATGCAGAGTACTGTCTTCATATACTTTTGGTAGTTGTGGCTTTTCTCGGTCTCTTGTGGGATATTTCAACAAAATAGTAGCGATGGCTTTCTTGATTTTATCACTAATTAAGTTTGAAGATAGTGCGAGTGGTATGTGCCTTGGTGATTAATGCGTGATATTGGTTTGCCTCACTGGTTGCTGCTGATGCTCCTTATTTGACACTTATGCTTTGAAAAGTAGTAAATGAGTGGCCGGGGAGAGATAAAGCTCTGTGTTCAGCTTGCAAGCGCAAAGTCGACTTGCTTACTTGGTATCTGCCACCAAGGCACATACCATTTGCACTATTTTCAAATTTAGTTGATGATGAAACTAAGAAAGCCATCGCTACTACCTTGATGAAATATTCCAAAACAAATTTCGGAATAGGTAAGCCAGAACTACTAAAGAATATGAAGACAGCACCCTGCAAGGATTCATCTATAACGAATCGTGGCTAGTTTTGGTCAACCAATAACCGGAATTGAACCAACGTTTTTAAAAATGCATTCAGTAGTATGCTGGAAAGAAGATTCTTCTTCTCAACAAATCAACCAAATTGTTTTAGGATTGGAAGTGATCAGTGATGCAGCTGAGCGTTTACTTAAATTTGACAGTGACTATAATGAAATTTTAACAACAACGACAAAGGATACTTTAGGTTGCATAACAAACATGCAAAACTTCTACCACATCAACATAAACCTTTTCAAAAACTATCTTGATTTTTTTGTTGTTTTTAATAAGTTCAGAAACTTTTTTAATTTGCTTAAGTTTGGTAACTCTGTTTTGTTTTAATACGATAATCTGTAAATATTGGTTTGAATTGTATGTTTTTGTAAATGAAAGGAGCGTTTCAACTCTATTGAAATTGCTGGAACGGTCATTGTAAATTTAAGTCAAAATATTACAGTACTGTACTCTGTACAAGTGTACATTAACACTGTAATTATATTTATGCTGCAAACAGTAAGTGTTGTTGCAGCATTTTTGCATTAAATGCTAGCTTTGTCATATGGTCTAGGTCGATATTTAAAAAAAATATATATATATAAATCACACCGAATCATAATATACAGGGTGAGCCAAAAGTAGGTGGACAGTAAAAAAAAATATTGGTTGTAACATAGTAATAGAAAACAGGTAAAATTAAAACAAATTTTAGTACTAAAATTGTAATTATATACCACAAATAACATAGTTATAACAAAGTAAAAATGAACAATTGGATTAAAGTAACTGAAGCATAAATCTGTTCCATATGCCGTCCACCTACTTTTGGCTCACCCTGTATTCAAATTTTGCAGTGGCGAGAACTTGAGCATATATAACTGTTATCAATAGGCAATCTTGAAATAAATTGCAAATTACTCCCTCTAGCGGCACTGCAGCAAAATCTTAACTTCAAAATTGAAGTCTCTCACTAAAAATGGTGAAATAAACACAAATTTTAAGAAATTTTATTAAAAATAAAGAAATGCATTTTGGCCACTAGAGGGAGTTTTGCAAATAATATCACTAAAATGACCATAACTACTGAACCAGAAGTCCAATTCGTTTTTTGAAGGTGTAAAATGCAGAGGTTCATTGAATTGAATTACTGTTTAAAGTATGGTTTAAAAGCAGCGCCTTCTAGTGGGCGCTCTCCCTCCTCAAAAAACTCATTTTTTTCCAAAGTGGGGGTCGGAAACCATTGCGTAACATGGAAATCGTTCAAACAAACAAAAATTTTTTTTAGAGTTGAGATCAGTATGAAAATCTGCTTCAAAAACACTTCGAAGCCATATCAAAATCAAAAAAAGTTAAAATATGAACAGGTCTAGGGAACAGCCTTTAAGTGAAATTTAGTCTGTTGTTTCTCAGGAATGGAAGGTCGTAGAAAGCTCAAATTTGGAGAAGTTAGTCTTTAGATTTGTAAAATTTTGTTGGAAGAAAATCGAGCTGAAATGTTTTCGTCCTAAATGCTCTTTTAAGTTGCACAATTTTAAGCAAATTGTTTGCTGCTCCACGAGCGACCCAAGCTTTTCTAAATCCTAATCCGCACATGTCCAGGTGGTCAATTCCAATTCAATTCACAAATATCCTGTTCTAATTTTCAGACGACATCGGTTTCGATCTCGCAGTCGCAGCCCTCGACGACGCTACAGCCGCTCCCGCAGCCGTTCATACGAACGCCGTCGATCTCCTCGCTACAGAGACGACACCAGGGAGCGCAGATATATGAACAGAAAACACTCGCCTGAGAACGGGTACGAGCGAAGAACGCGGTCCAGGTGCGGTGCTAGATTAGTAAAAAAGTGCATTTTTAATTCGGTTGAGATGCAGCATCAGCGTCAAAACCTCTAGCTGGTTCAACTTAACAGTTATTAAAAGTGATGCAATATTTCATAATTTGATTAATCACTTGTAAAGCCGGGTGATCAATGCCAAAATGAAACTATCAGATAATAGTTGTGTTTCATATCGGGGCTTCCCAAACCGCTAAAAAACGAAGATTTAGAACGAATGTTGCAGCAGATTTTCGCAGCATTAAATCATTATTAAATAATTGATATTTTGCTTGTTTTAAAAATTCGAAGATGTTGCGACTGCATTATCTATGAGTAATTATTAATTACCATTAATTCTTATTGCCTTGCCGCATCTTTTTTAAGGAGAAATTGACAATGGCGCTATTCTTTCAACGAACCCTCTTAGACGTTAAACATTTCCCAAGTTGTTCAATTTCGTCCTAGTTTCTTGCAGCTGGATGAAGAGCTCCAAGCTGCGATAATTGCCATTACGTCACAGCGTTGCCAGAGCAAAGTTGAAACCAGATCGTGCGATTCTGGTACTATATTTTGTTTTGAGTCCTAACCTTTCAAACAACCATGGTTTCTTTAATATAAAACACAAAGCCAAAACAACTGGAGACATAACTTGACGTTTCATGAAACTACTTCTCACATTAAGGCGCGTAGCCGGGGCTGTTTTGGATACTGGAAAAAAAACATCACACGATCTTGACCCAGATTTTAATCGAGCTTTGATCAGTTTGAGTCTGTTTTTTCGTCCAAATTGAGGTGATCTCCGAAAAAAAAAAGGTCTTCACCCAAATTCAGTTACTTTTTCTGACCAACTTTAGGTGAGGTCCAAAAGAAAAACTCCAGTTTTGTGTTCCAAATCACAGGAAGTCCTTCACAACTTCTAATCGCCAATTCCGTTGTGGGGGCTATTTTTATTTTTGGAGCAAAAATCGGCCTCAAAAGCTCTAAAAACGTGGTATTTTGTATACTTTTCAGGCCAATGTGGGTGGCTCGAGCCATCCCCGCCCCCCTGGCTACGCTACTGCTTACATTGTCCAAAGTAATGAATGGCGAAAAAGCATTCTTTTGACGATGTGAGAAGTAGTTTCACGAAACCTCTAGCTATGTTTCCAGTTGTTTTGGCTTTGTGTTTTATATTGAAGATATTTCGATGTTCCAAACATTATGCTCTGAACCATGTTTTCGATGATTTATTTTAGATCCCGACAGGAGTATTTCGAGCGAAGTCCTTCCTACGAACGACGATCCCCTCCCAGACATCAATCTTACGAGCGAAGTCCCCCACGCCCCGCCGCTGATTTTTCTCCTCGCTATGAGAAAAGATACGAATCTCCACCCAGATATGAACGAAGGTTTGTTGTATTGCATTTTTATTATTTATCCAAGCATGGCAGCGTCAGACGCTAACTATTGGACAATCCGCTTCTTTTTATTGCTATGACTACTTCATGTTTGAAGGAATTCGCACCTGCTTAGAAATTTTCTGTGATCCAATGTTCCTGTGGATTTCTTTGAATTCTTGTCCACTAAATTTGCTGCTTGTTCGAAGCTACGTAACAGGGTGAGGGTTGAACCCAGATCATGCGATCAAAGTTGTAAAAACGACGCCTTTACCCATTTGGCTACGCTGCCGACAAATGGTAAAGAATGCACTTAGGCGGCCCAATATCCAGTCATCATGTGTCCAATAAAAACCGATTGTCTTTCACTGTATTGACTTTGCAAACTGTTAATTGTTCAGTGTCCATATGACCGTCTAGACCTGGCCGCGATCTTTCGAGTACTAGAGTTTGCTTTTGTAACTATATTACTGAGTGTGTTATTCTATTAACCGTACAGAAACCTTCAAAGTTGGAACTGACAAGCTAGAAATTGTAAATTTGGGCGCTGTCTCGCTGCGGATAACCTTTGAATTTGCTTTAGGAGAGGAAGCCCTCTGTCGGAATCAAACTGAAACTGTTGTTGATTTCGTCACTTTGTGTTTCAACCAGTCTTCACGGAGTTTTTTGTTGCCTAGTAACCACCTGAAGAAAACATTCAGATGATGTTTTATGATTTCCACCTCTTTTCTGGTAACGCTTTCACTCTTCCAGCTATTCCCTTCATTGCGCATGCATCATACTACTCAATCATCTAGTGGTCAAATATGGAAAAAATAGGTGGTTTGACGTCTGGATAATGTCATAGATATTTTGTCCTGGAATCGTTGGAATACTCGAGCGTCTCTACTTGTACCGATTTTCGTGCTGTGTCACTGCGGCTAAATTTGCATGTGCTTTTTTAATAAATTTGATTTTTGCGACATGCGGTTGTTAAGCTGCAGCCAAATGTCCTTATTTTCGCTGTCTCGGTACGAAAGGCCGATGAGGTGCAGTGACTTGACTTGAGTCTTGATTGCGAATCCAGCTTTAAAAGCGGTATTTATCCGACGAAAACCGGGTTACCGGTATCTTGTGCTGCATTGCTTTTAAAGTGGGTTAGTGATGCTGAATGGTTAACAAGTTGCATCAAATTCATATACAAATATTACATTTCTGACGTAGCAAAGCAACAAGTTTAATAATCGCTTTCACATCTGCATAATCGAAACATTTGGCCGAGACAATTCACTTTTTACAGACGTTAGGAGATGTGCTGAGAGAATCACATGTAGTTTACTCTGAGCATTTAGATAAGATAGTGTCACCCCATCACGCAATGAATGCGAAGTTTTAAAAGTTGAATTTCGCTTTGTAGAACATTTAAAATTCATCTTGCCAGCGACAGCTGTTCGGAACTCAGCGATGAAAATCTATATTTTAGGCGAACTTCTCGCCTTGGAATAAATCAGAAACCCTTGAATGAAGAGATTGGAATGCCGCAGTACTTTCCCCGGAACCCTAATGGAAAAGCGGGCAATTAAGGGCTTGACAAAGAGATGTGACAGTAGGGCACACCAAAATTCCACTTTTTTTTCCAAACATGGACATCAGTATTGCAATCCGTGAGGATGTCCGAAAAAACGCTTCTGTGAAAAAATCAGGGAGTTTCGTCAAGTATTCGCGCTGCAACAGCACTTCTAAGTTTTAGGGGGTATTTTCTTGAAATTCGGGGGTGCCAATATCTAAAAAGTGCTATATTTTTATTTTTACGTAAAAAAATCGGTTTTACACGTGATTATATTTACGTGCCAAGGTTGACTTATCGATCTAAGCATGATTTGCCGATACTGCTGCTTAACAAGGACCTTTTGGGGGTGATTTTTCTCATTTTAGAGCAATTTTTGAACAAAATTTCAGGTATTTTTCTAAGTTTCAGCCATTTTTTGAGCATGAATGTACTGAACATGTTAATACTACACTTTGTGAGAAAGGTGTTTTGGGGCAAACTTTGTTTTAAAGCCTGAACACCACGTCAAGGTGTTGCCCGTCGTTCAGGTTCCTCTGTTTTTTATCCCGGAGAGAGCCCTTTTCCTGCATGTCATAAAGGGAACGATCACGATTGGGAATGATAAGTTCAGTGTGTTTTGGCCAAAGTGCATTTACGAAAATCTGGGTAGAGCTTTCGTGTGTCTTCTACACAGTGTAGTAGCATCCTCCTTTGTTCCTATCATCCGTCAAAACGTCCTTGAACTCCTCCATCAGTCTCACTCCTCTTTTCGCCACATCATTCACAACTTTGAGGTCATTAATCAGAATTTTAAATTTCTTATACTCATCAAAATCGCACCATTTATCCAGTGAATACGTTAGAAAGCGAATGTCTTGCAAAGAGAGGTTCAGTCGCTGGAAAATGATCAACGATCGCTCGCCCACAAGGTCAGAGACACAAGTGTCTAAGGATAAGTTGGAAAATTGAGGCTTCTCCGAGATTAGAGGGGCAGTTGGATTTTGGACACAAGATACATGTTTTTGATAGCTTTTATAAATGCTGAAAGCTAACTTTTCATGTTCAATGTCGGGCAGTTGCTGAGAGCACAATGCCAGTGGTATTAACTCAGCTGTTAAATACCCCCTATGTCTCGAAAAGGCATGTCTGGCAGCTTCAGCAACATCTTCATCAACGCTAGAGTAGTTCATCATGGCTCGATGGAACTCCAAGTCGTTTACAGCTGCTTCCAAAGCTATAAGGGCACTGCAACCAATATGGAGCATAGAAGATGGACACAAAGTTACAGAACCGCCTCAATCCATTGACAAGAGTAGCATCTACATCCAGTTGACTGCGGAGAAGATACATCTTAAATGCATAAATTTGTGTCGACATCCACTGCACACGATGTTGTGTTCCTGGGCGCCGAAACGCAAAGTTAGTAACACTTTGCTGTTCAGGTAAAATAAACTCAGCTTCAGTAATTCATCTCTGGGTAACTAGGTGCTATCGTCAGAGCACAGATGTTGAAGACTCTCTTGAGCCTTGAGTTTGAAAATGTCCAGTGATCCTAAATTGGTAAGGTCAGACTGGTCAATTGAAGATTAATTTAGTGTTGGCCATTTTGATTTCAAAATGTCAAAAAATTCTACTTTGGGGCTACTGGAAGGACCGAATATTACTTTGAAGACATCTTCCAGAATGACTTCCAGCATATGGTGACGGCATGATGTCCACAGTAATGGGTGGCCTATAAGAGCTTCCAATAGGATACATGCTCCAGCGAATTTCCCGGTGTTGGATGCAGTTGTGTCGAAACACATTGCAACACATCGCTACTCAATGCTTCATTCTTCCAGCATATTTTTGACTGCCTTCACTTGATTTGAACCAGTTCCGCTATCAAGATCTGTAATGCCCAATAACTTCACCAGTTTCCCGTTTGTAGAACTGGCCAAAACAGCTAGATGCTCCTTGTGAGAATAGGCTTTTCCGCATTTCAGTAACTTTTCGTCCCAGTGAATTGTGAAGTAATGATCATCCAACCCGGCCAAAAAATTTTCCTTTACTGACTCGAACTTCAAGGAAAGGAGCTTCTTACGTCCTCTAAAAGTACTCATTTGGCTAAGCACAAAATCTTCCACGCATCCTTGACACTCTCTCATGATTGATGCGATGATGTCATTCAGAGCATTACTCGAAATCTTATGTCGGTCTGCAGTCATCACCAACTGTGACGTTGACGCAATATTCCGTGGCACGTACAGCAGAATCCGGTCCGGATTCTTCCGTTGCTTAGAAGGAGGCTCACAGAAATCTTCACCCGTTTGTTCCTCAACTGACCCATCGCTTTCTTTACCCCCCAAAACCGTTGTGAGCATCTCTTTCTCCTCTTTTGCCTGGTCCTGTCGTCTCTTGTGGTTTTCTTCGCATATCTTCTTTCGCTCCAAACGAGCCAATAATTTGGAGTCCCTGCAACCAAACGTCGACTTTCGTTCCATTCTTTGATCCAGCACAAATTTCCAATCGTCTTCACACAGTCTAAACTCAATATTTGGCTTAGCAATATCAAAAAGAGATTCTAACTTTTCCTTGAAATTTTTGGAAGCCTTAGATTGTTCTTCAGAACTCCTTTTTCCCCAAGCTTGCGTTGTCTTGTATTCTTCCCAAAGCGTATTCATTTTGGTCTTGATAGAATTTACACTTAGGTCGCAAGTGTATCCCGGAGTAGAACCCTCTGCAACTTTTTGCCACAAGAGAACAACTTCGTCGCAAGTCCGATTGATTGATTTCTGTTTGCTTAATTTGTCACATTTAAAATTATACTAAAATCTCTGCATCACCTCCAAATTCGTGGGTAGTTTCAAAGAGGAGAGCCTATCTATTGGCTTGCCAATAAGAGGAAATGCTACATCTGCAGATCTTGTTGAGACCATCTGTTTGTTCCCCAGCTTAAACAAACTTAATACTAATGCTTTGCAACTGCACTGATGATTTAATGAAAATGCTTTGCAACACTACACTTGGTAAATGGCAACGTCATAATTCAATATTGTGATCCAATAACCTTAATTGTTTTTTAGATTAATTAATATAAAGGAAGTGTAGAATTATTTTTTCGTCACACAGTTAGATATCTGGTCTCACTGTCAACATATTGCGGTCAAATCTTTTCACATTTAGTCCCAACTATTAACTGAACATCATAACTTATTCTCACTATTCACCTCAAAGTTGTGAATGATGTGGCGAAAAGAGGAGTGAGACTGATGGAGGAGTTCAAGGACGTTTTGACGGATGATAGGAACAAAGGAGGATGCTACTACACTGTGTAGGAGACACACGAAAGCTCTACCCAGATTTTCGTAAATGCACTTTGGCCAAAACACACTGAACTTATCATTCCCAATCGTGATCGTTCCCTTTATGACATGCAGGAAAAGGGCCCTCTCCGGGATAAAAAACAGAGGAACCTGAGCGACGGGCAACACCTTGACGTGGTGTTCAGGCTTTAAAACAAAGTTTGCCTCAAAACACCTTTCTCACAAAGTGTAGTATTAACATGTTCAGTACATTCATGCTCAAAAAATGGCTGAAACTTAGAAAAATACCTGAAATTTTGTTCAAAAATTGCTCTAAAATGAGAAAAATCACCCCCAAAGGTCCTTGTTAAGCAGCAGTATCGGCAAATCATGCTTAGATCGATAAGTCAACCTTGGCACGTAAATATAATCACGTGTAAAACCGATTTTTTTACGTAAAAATAAAAATATAGCACTTTTTAGATATTGGCACCCCCGAATTTCAAGAAAATACCCCCTAAAACTTAGAAGTGCTGTTGCAGCGCGAATACTTGACGAAACTCCCTGATTTTTTCACAGAAGCGTTTTTTCGGACATCCTCACGGATTGCAATACTGATGTCCATGTTTGGAAAAAAAAGTGGAATTTTGGTGTGCCCTAATGTGACAGTGTAGTGATACCTATATATCTAGTTCTACCCAGTACTTAAAGGCGGTGAATCATCCAGCCAATTCCGGTGGTTTACAATAGCTAAAATTGAACTATAATTTTTGATTTTTTTGTTTTGATTTTGGGGCTGCGTTTGCAAAGATATTCAACAAATACAAAAAGATGTCCCCCGAAAAAAGTTTTTGGAAACTCTGAGTTTTGATCTTCCTGCCAAAACCACAGTTCTCTAAACTATTAGGCCTACTGTAATTTTATTAAACTATTAGGCCTAACTATCTCTAAACTATTAGGCCTAATAGTCTAGAGATAGTTAGGCCTAATTAGCTGGCCTAAACTATTTAGAAATAAACTATCTCTAAACTATTAGGCCTACCACAGTTCTCTAAACCATTAGGCCTACTGTGGTTTTGGCGGGAAGATCAACTCAGAGTTTCCAAAAACTTTTTTCGGGGGACATCTTTTTGTATTTGTTGAATATCTTTGCAACCACAGTCCCAAAATTAAAACAAAAAATATCAAAAATTATAGTTCAATTTTAGCTATTGTAAACCACTGGAATTGGCTGGATGATTCACCGCCTTTAAATTGTAGGGGGGACGCGTCCCCCCATCGAGAGTTAGCGTCCCCCCATCGAGATTTACGCGTCTCCCCATCGAGAATCGAGCCGTGGATGTTCAGACGAAAAAGAGTCAGCCAGCTCGAATAATCCCAAATTGCGGCGAAGACCTTTTATTTATTATTATTATTTTTTTGGTCTTCACCTAATTTCGAGGAAAAAACACTTCAATTTCCGGTGAAGACTTTTTTTTCTTTTTTTTGGTCGTCACTAAATTCGGGCGACGGAATTACCTCAATTTCACTGAAGTACTTTCGCAGACCGAATGCGTTTGGTCAGGGCTGCATAGTGTCCCCCCATGCAAAATTTTGCAATTTAAGTACTGGTTATACCGATAGTTTATTACAATGCAAACTCTTTTGTAGCTCTTTGGAACGAAAGTCGCATGGTCATGTCTCATAGTTGACTTTGTTGGTTGTGTAACGTCTTTGAGACAGATAGAAATTTGCGGTCATAATTGTGTAAGCCTTATAGTTTGAGTTTCTATATTGTGGAAGAGCAAATTGAGTTAAATATGGGATGCAGGTCATTATAACCTCTCGGTAGTAGTAAAAAGTCCAACTCAAACGGGTAAGTACAAGAGTTGAAATCCCCTGGACTAGAGTTCAAAAGTTGACTTCAACGTCAAATTGAAGAGTAGACTTCCGCAAGGAACCTGTCAGCAATGGAAAATGTTAAAACCCCAGCACATTCTGTTTATGACATACCGGTACCGGTACTCAGTAAAATCGTAACTCTAGCTTATTTTTCCTCCGATAAAAGTACAAAATGACATGCACATTTTCAAATTATTGCAATAACTTTCCCTATTACTAAAGAAACAAAATCAAAACATGTTTTGATAAACCTCGCGCATGAGCGTTTGCATGACTAGCTTCTACTGTTACAAATGCGTGGAATGGAAGTGTACGGAGTATAGACGCCGTACACAGGAACGGGAAAGGAAATGCCTGGAGCAATCTCTTTTTGGCTTGAAAACCTTGCATTACAGTTAGGGTTGTGGCAGCGATGCCAGCCCGAAGAATAGCAATTACGTTGCAGCAGCTTTTTCGCTTACAAAAGCGACGTACCGTTACGCTTCATTGCGGCTGCCTGTGTGACTTCTGCATGACTAGCTTCTCGTCTCTGTAGCCATTATTGTAGCCAACGTGTCCATTGACGACTTACGACAAGTAAGAAAAAAGGCAAACACATATCGGAGCGCCCTAAATATCGCTGCACACAATAATTTTGGATTCTTGATTGTGGACTCTTAATTATTGATACTTGATTATTGATTCTAAATTATTGATTTTGGATTATTCTAAATTTCGTAGTTATAAATTTCTGTATTTCAAATTCTAAATGCTATTCCAAATTCCAATTTATCCCGATTCTTTTCTTTTTATCGCATCAGTGTTGTTCCATCAGTTGAAGATTGTTCTGATTGTCAATTGGAACGAGAGAGACAATTTATCCCTTTGAAAGTTAGAAAGTTAAATGCAAGAGGACAATTTACAACAGTCAAAAACCATGCAGAGTCTACAGTAGAAAAGTTGTTGGAACAGTTAGTAACTTACCGTACTTCACGGCGAGGAATTACAAACGCAGGCCCGGCGCCAGGATAGCGTGACTGGGGGGACAGAAATAAATTTTGGGGGGGGCACTAGAAGTTTATTTTGTGTGAATTCGAGAGGGGCACAGGGGCACAAGAAATATATTCCAGTCTGGATGAAATAAACAAGGTGAGGAGCCAAAAGTCAAAGGGATTTTCCCGCCGAAATCGCAAATTTAAGCAGTTTTTCCGGCCGAAAACAGGTGATCTCCAAAAAAAAAAAAAAACGTCTTCATCCACAAAAAAAACTAATTTGGACCTCGATTTGCGCTCCAGAAGCCCCAAGCCTGTTAATTTCTTCGGGGCACAGTCCTCGCTTGGGGGGGGGGGCGCAATTTTCGTTTGGGGGAGCACAAGCAGTCAGTTGGGGGGGCACGGCCCCGGTATGCCCCCCCGTGGCGCCGGGTCTGTACAAACGAGTCCCACCCTTGCGTTTCAACACTTACCACCGCTCACCAGCTAATCACCAGCAACAAGGTCGCGATAGAATTATAGAATAGCCTACACAATAGTCTAGGGAATTTGAAATTGTGGATGTGGAAGCTGTAAATTTTCCTGAAAGTTATCGCTTCCGCTTTCACCGTTCAAATCGAGCGTTGAAAAAGTTTTTTTTGTGAAATGCATGATATTCTGTATTGGTACGGTATGACGAAAATTTAGGCTGTTCTTCGATAAACTGGCATTTTCAAAGAAACTTTTGTAAAGGTTTGTACTGTAGCTGTTGGCTAGTTTATTCAATTCGGAGCAGTCTCCCACCTCTATACCGTAATTCAAAGATTAACTACAGTATGTATCCGACTAACTTATTTTTAAATGTTAAGTAAACAGGTACCGGTACTTGACTAGTGTTTTAAAATTTGCTGTTTCAATCCCACGATTCTTGATTTTGAAGGTTTTCTCAAAAATTTGGGGTTTAGCCTATTCTTTAAAAAATTTATACTGTAGAGGCATCCCTATTGATATAAAAGAGCATTTACTAACATAAACAAAGTTTTGAGTTCCAACTGTAACATAACAAACAATTAAACAATGCCTATGTTTATGTATTTCCAAATATCAGGGAGTTGGGCTACTGATACAGTGATACAGTATTACCTGCAACAGTTACCTGTAATTTTCTCCAGTCTCATTGTGACGAAATATGATTTATAAAAAAGTGAACAGGAAAACACCATAGCCTACTGTACAATAACTTCTCTCAAACAAAATAATATTATAACACTTTTAAACATGACATGACAAAACAATTTGCTATTGATGTCTTCGGAGTTGTTGCAGAGTATTGTTGCTATACAGCTATAGAGTTATTGTGTTAATAGCCTAAGGATTACGGTAGCCTATTCTACAGTCATAGCCTATGGTATCTATAACCATAAAATTTTGGCAGTGTCTAGAGCACCGCCCCGTATTTCTATGCAAAAAGCTGCTGCACCAGTCCGGTTTCCGACATTAAAAAGCTGCTGCGCCGATCCGGTTTCCGACATTAAAAAAACTGCTGCACCGGTCCGGTTTCGTATGCGATTTAGATACAGCACTTTGCAATATTAGAATCGAAGCCATGATGGCGTAGTGGTTAGAATGTCTGGCTACAGTGCCGAGGGTTGGGGTATCGAATCGTGCTGGACTTGCTTTCCAAAATTGCGTTAGAGAGCTGTAACACTACAAATCCCTTATTTTTCTCAAAAATTCTTATTCTTAGAGCCTTTTTTTCTCTAAAATCTTATTCTTAGAGTTAGGGTTACGGCACTTTTTCCTATTATTAGATCTAGGCCTTTTTTAAATAAAAGAGCGTAAAGACTGTTTGAGTTGCAATGTTAGCTGGTATTTAGGCCACTACCCTAATATTTAGGTCTAAGGCTCTTTCCTATTATTACGTAGGTCTAGGCCTTTTTGAAATAGAATAGCTCAGAGCATTAAGACTGGTTAAGTTACAATGTTAACTGTGACAGCTGACTTTGATGACTACAATAGTCTTTTCACTGTTGAATAATAAATTGAAGGAAGGCTTTATTTCACCGGAAATTTTTATCTAGTTTTTAATTAATTCTGACTCAAATCTAACACAAACTCAAATGCTTATTCTAAAACTATTCCCAAATCAAACCCAAACTCTAACCTAAACCCTAATCTTAACCCCTAAAAAAGCAAATGAAAAAAGCGCGGATGAATATTTCTCATTCTCGTTTTATTCTCTTTAAGTTGAAAATTTTCGGTGAAATAGTCACTACCTAAATTGAATTGAATTGAATCTAGGTTTAGGCTTTTTCAAAATGAAAGCTCTGAGTGTAAAAACTGGAGGAATTGATTGCATAAAAGATAGTGGCCAAGAGGAATTGGTGATCTCCTGGGCCGTTAGTATTGAGTTTTAGGCTTTTTCCTAAGCTCTTCTATTTCAAAAAGGCCTAGACCTACGTAATAATAGGAAAGAGCCTTAGACCTAAATATTAGGGTAGTGGCCTAAATACCAGCTAACATTGCAACTCAAACAGTCTTTACGCTCTTATATTTAAAAAAGGCCTAGACCTAATAATAGGAAAAAGTGCCGTAACCCTAACTCTAAGAATAAGATTTTAGAGAAAAAAAGGCTCTAAGAATAAGAATTTTTGAGAAAAATAAGGGATTTGTAGTGTTACAGCTCTCTAACGCAATTTTGGAAAGCAAGTCCAGCACGATTCGATACCCCAACCCTCGGCACTGTAGCCAGACGTTCTAACCACTACGCCATCATGGCTTCGATTCTACCATTGCAAAGTGCTTTATTTAAATCGCATATGAAACCGGATCGGTGCAGCAGTTTTTTAATGCCGGAAACCGGACCGGCGCAGCAGCTTTTTAATGTTGGAAACCGGACTGGTGCAGCAGCTTTTTGCATAGGAATCCAGGCCGGTGCTCTAGACACCGCCAAAAATTTTCACAGTGTTTGTTGTTTTACAGTTTTAAAAATACACATTGCTACACAGAAATGTGGAGCAAAGCCATATATAAAAAATAAATTATTTTGAAAAACAAAGTGGCTTGGTGCACAAAACTTGTGCAGTTAAATAAACATAAATTCCGGTGACGTCACTCATTTTTGCAAAAATTTATTTTGATTATTAGTACAGTTATACTTATACGTTTGGGTTAGGGGTTAGAGCTAGAATTAGGGTTAGGGCACAGTATAGAAATAACATCAGTAGGTTTACTTGATTGTGGCCTGTGTGAGTCAAATTGGCTTCATAATAGTAACATTGTGAGCGGATTTGAATAATGCTAAATAATAGCAATTGTACTGAAGTTTTATTAATTTTGTCTCCGCCTGACTGTGTTAAGTCCTTCCCCCTTTTTCTAAGGCCCTAAATGAAATGTTAAAAAGCAGCATTTTTTACCAATGTCATACTCTGATACTCCTGACTTAACTTACTGTAGCTTTTGTTGCGCTTTTCATTTTGAAATAAATCAGCCTCACTTGTTCTCTATTTTATTGGAGAATAAAGTGACATACATTTATTCTTGCTTTGTTGAAACTTACGGTATGTTATCTTTTGGTATTGAAAATTAGCGGCTGCATGTTGGGCAAATCTATTTAAAAAGCTGTAGATTTTCATTGACTTAGAATAATGTACATAAATTTACAGTTAAATTATTAATTAAAAATCAGCATAGACCTACAGCTTAACCAATAATATTATGGAGTGCTCCAGCTGTATCGCATCAGTATGTATGTACAGGTTTCAGTGAATTTTCGTACAGCCATGTTGACATAACTCTCCAAGAAAAAGATGCAATTTTGACTCCAAAGTTGTTTTTAATATTATTCTTTTGATTTTGTTGACTTTTTGCAATACACGCAACAACAAATACAAGCAGTGGAATCTTCAAGTTTTAGAACTAACATCATTAGAGAGTTATTTCTATGCAGTTGAAAGAAGCTGTTTTGGACCAAAACACAATCAAGTCCCTGACGATGACGTGGCAGTTGAGCTGTATCAGTTAAAAGCCAAGTGCTGCATTTATCATGTATATAACTTTACCATGTCATACTAACAACCAACGATATTTTTGTAAATGCTTCAGCAATTAAAGCAAAAATTGCAGGAAAGCTACCGGTAGTTGACGATATAGAGCAAGTTTTAGGCTAAACAAAACTGTTGGGTGTAAAATGCAAGCAAAACCCTCGATAACTAAAGTCGCCAAACAAACAAAAAGTTTCAATTTTATGTTATTTTTATGCTTGTGACGTCATACACAAGTGAC
Organism: Trididemnum nubilum; assembly: GCA_963965965.1. Taxonomy (NCBI): domain Eukaryota; kingdom Metazoa; phylum Chordata; class Ascidiacea; order Aplousobranchia; family Didemnidae; genus Trididemnum; species Trididemnum nubilum. The sequence goes on along the minus strand of OZ014478.1, from coordinate 1,318,965 downwards.
ATAACACAGGGTTGCCACATCCTGGAAAAGTCCCGGATTTTTTTTGCTGTCCTGGAAAGTCCTTGAAAGTCCTTGAATTTTGTTTGTAAGTCCTGGAAAGTCCTGGAAAATGTTTATTAGGTTTTCCCGTGATTTACGCAGACAGAATATAATTTTTTTTTTATAATAACTGGTACCTTGTAATTATACAAAGCTATTGTTGCAATAATTTGCATTGTGAAGTTCGTTCAAAATGCTTTATTGTATTGTAAAAAGACAGAGCTTATTTGTATGCTGGCGCACAATCAAAAAAATCGCTATGCTAGCCCTAACGTGGGTTAGAGCTAGGGTTGCAGTTTGGGTTAAACCAAACTGTAACTCTAGCTCTAACCTTAAGGTTAATATGAGCGCCCATTCTTCTGCTCTTTGCTCTCTTGTTCTTTTTAATCAGTTCTTACTAGTACGCTAGAGAGCAAATAAGCACTTCCTCGTTAAATGCCAAAATTTGCACTTTGCATTAAAGTATGTATAAATTATTGTATATTATTAGGAAGAGTGAATTCATGGACAGTAATTTATTGCAATGCGATACTCCAGTAGCAGTATTACTGCTAGTAGCCAGTAGCATAGCGGGCTATAGGCCCTCCATTGGCCCATAGACCAAAACGCACACTTAGAAAAATACTATGTTTATTGCAGTATATTTCTGTGGCAGTTTTTTGCAGTAATATGGATAGTAAAGTAATTTAAAGCCACTTTTGGAACATGATTTTGGGGAAGGACTCATACTGGTCAAAAATAAAACCAGTAACAACTTAACTAACTAAAAATGGCTAAAAATAAACAATTCGATCGCTTGATGCAAAATGCTTAACGTAGGCTAAGTAAAAAAATTGTAACTCAGTATTTAATTTCAAGATTCGCATAGGCTAGGAAAAACTTTTGGTGGATAATCGGTACCGGCAAAGTCCAAAGCATAACAATTTTGTTAAGTCATAGAGCTCAGTCAATTTCTTGACCGAACTACCACCAAGCAAAACAGTCGTGCGAAAAAAAAAAAAAATCTTCTCTGTAGCAAAATGAAATTTGAGAGTAAAATAACCCTGCATGCAATGCTCAGGATAGCGCTATTTCGGTCAATACCAAACCTCGTCAGCTGAGCTGGCATGAATCGAAATGAGTAAAAAACAAAAAATTTTCTCACTATTTATAGAATTTCCGGTCGCCGAAAACAGGCCAAGCCAAAAAAAATATAGAAGGCTGAAACAAAAGAGCAAAAAATCGGCAAAACCAACAATAAGCTCCGAAGTCAAAATATCGTTTCGCCAGCGATCAAAATGCAAATGAAGCGTTGAAATCGGCTACGAGTTTTAATGAACCGATCAAAAAATTATGTAAATTAGCCGTTGAAATCTGCCAAGACTTTTAACTAAAAACATTACTTTGGAAGCAAAATTGTGCTTAAAAAATGAAAAATTTAGCAAGGTACCAAGGCCAAACAAAAATTAACAGCCAATAGCTGAAAGAAGAATAGCAGGGAATCAGGCCAACAGGCGATTCTCAACAACCAACTCCAAAAATCAAACCAATTAGTGGATAGGTCTAAAAATTCATCAAGAAAAGATGGGATCAGCCACAAAATAGGGGATCACAAACATCAATTCCGTCGAAAAGACCAGGGTCTTTTCGACGGAATTGATGTTTGTGATCCCCTATTTTGTGGCTGATCCCATCTTTTCTTGATGAATTTTTAGACCTATCCAGTAATCAGTATTTAATTCTGTTAATTACCAATCAACTCCCTCAAATCTCGTTTCATTAGCCCCTACTCCCTAATTATATCTTTATCTAGCGTTATAAAATACTGACGATTTGGATTAATACTTTGGAGTTTTTTCAAAGGAGGTGCCTATTTGCTCTATGGCGTGCAAATGAGCTCTGCGTATAAGAAAAAGTGGGTGCTCATTTGCTCAAATACTCTTTTATTTTTAAAATTATTATCGTTAGTGGTTTGTTGGAGTTTAGATTTTGAGTTTGGGTTAAGGTTAGGGTTAGAGCTAGGGTTACAGTTTGGGTTAAGTTTAAGATTGGGTTAGGGCTAGGATAGAATTTTTTGTTTGCACCCTGACGTGCAAATAAGCTCTGTTGTTTCAAATAATAGGATTTTATAGTTAACTAGCTGAAAATAAAGCTAGGACTGAAGTTTTACCATTAGATTAGCCATCACTAGAGCTCCACTGATGTATCTAGCGTCAGCTGATATATTTTGGCCGATATCAGGGCCAAGCCGGCATATCGTATCAGCTATCTACCGCCGATAAAATACCGGCTTAGCACAATTACCTTAAACTGTTTATTTTTAAGAGCAAGCACGAGTATTCTTGCGTTCAATTTGCTTAGTATGACTTGCGTTTGCAATAGTCGTTTGTTGAGAGGAGAATTAGTGAAGCTTTTAGTGTCAAGTTAAGTGAAAAATATAGACCAAATGTGGTAGTTTATGAGTTATATATCAGTATCATATCGATTGAGCTCTAGCTATCACCCACATACAGTAGCCCATTTATGCATTCAGTTTAATCATGTTTTTGCAGTGCTAATTTCTATGCCAAGTTTTAAAAGCAATAAGCTTGACCAAACTAGGCCTAAAATTAAGTTATTATTGCAAAAAAATTGCAAAATCTTCAAACGCTGGGGGCTTTGCCCCCAGACCCCCAATGGCTTCTGGCGTCTTGGGTTCTGCCCCCCTACCAAAAAGCTTAATCCTCCCGTTGCAAATTTCTAGCTTTGCACCTGGCTAGTTGTCAGTACCAGGAATGCAAATGCGTTACATCGAAATTTTTCGTCAACCACAAGTTCAAAAGAGTAGGTACATGAAAGAGTAATAGTCAAAATCAAATTTTAAGTCCTTAAAAAAAACAACTCAAAACAGTCCTGGAAAAGTCCTGGAAAATGTCCTAAAAAAGTCCTGGAAAGTCCTGGAATTTGATTTTGCACTTTCTGTGGCAACCCTGATAACAAATGGAGCAAATCAAAGCTCAAGCTTGAACGGATTTATTGGCACTAATTTTATTTCGATATGAAAAGCTCAACAAAAGCTACAGTACATTAAATTACGTCAGGAGTATGGCAGTGGTATAAAATGCTGCTCTTTAACATTTAGGGCCTTAGAAAAGAGGGAAGCACTTAACGCTGTTAGGTGGAGACAAAATTAATTCATAAAACTTCAGAACAATTGCTATCATTTAGCTTAATTCAAATCTGCTCATGATGTCACTATTATGACGTCAATTTGACCCGAAAGTTTTGCTTGGCTCTCAAAAGATGCTGACACACACCACAATGCTTTTTGTTTGGAGTAAACCTACTGATGTTATTTCCATTATACAGCGGTTAGGGTTAGGTTTTTTATGCTTTATTACAAAATGTCTACAAAATGTTTTTTATGCTTTATTACAAAATTACAAAATGTCTTTATTACAAAATTACAAAGTTTTATGCTTTATTACAAAAAGTTCCGTGATTGTTTGGGCTTGGGCCCCAGGTCTGAGGTACCATACTCAATTGAATTATAGTCAAGTAAAGGTTTACACTTTACAAGCAGATGCATTGAAGCATCAGTATTTCGAGTGCTTGGTGATCCATTCTTAGACCTCAATCACTTAATAATGAATAGGCTAAGTAATTGCTCCTTATTTTAAACAACTGCATGAATGGTTTGAAAAATTACCATAGTATCAGCTAAATAAATTTATGACTATTAGATTGAATGTTTTGCTTTGGGGCTGCTTGCAATCTGAATTCCTAGTTCTAAGCTAAACCTATGCTTAGATTCTTGCAATGACAAACCAATTAGACTACCGATACATATTTTGGTTCCATATTATGTTTTTAGATAATCATAAGCCAACATGAACTGTTTAACTTTCACATATCTTGAAAATTTTTTCAAAATAAAAACTTTTAAGCAAAAATTAGGCTATATCATTAAGTGGTGGAAGCAATGAAAGGGGAAGCAAAAACAATCAACAAACTCGGAACTGGTGCTTCCACACCCAGACATCCCTGTTTAGAATTGGTGTAAATTCTAAAACTAATACTCAAATGTTGGTCATCTTATAAATTATTAATTCTTATAGTGGTTTGGTCAAGCATAGACTAGAGGCTACTTCATTGTTTAGTGTATTGTGTTGCAATCAACATAAGCCGAAGCACTAGTGTTAGAGTGACTACTGACCTGATGAACATATTTTTATTACCAAAAACTGAAAGAAAGTACTTAATTTAATATTTCAGATTTGCATGCTTGTGTGGAGTTGCATCGACCAACCATCAGTGACTTGAATACAAATAAAATTGCACTTACCTGCTTACTGGTATTTGCACATTAGCATTTAGTATGGGTTAGGGGTTAGACCTTAAGTGCAGTTTGGAGTGTGTGTTGGGGTATCAGTTTTTTTATTTCAATAGAACTGCAGTTATTTGCACACTAGCATGCAAATAACTTTTGCCAAACTCAAAACTGAAAAAGGAGGGCACATTTTTCATTTTCACAAAACTTGTTGTTATTTTTTTACAAAACTTATTATGAACCAATTTAGGAAAAGAGCTAAAAAAGTCTTCACTGAGATTTCTTCGCTTTGTAATTTTATTTCTAATTTAGAAAGCTTCACTAAGAAAACATCTTCTAATTTAACAAAAAGTGCTTAGTCCTCTGAGGACATTAAAAAAATGCCCAAATGTCCTCCTTATTGCATTTCAAGCCAATATATACTATTGCTACCCTGTACCAGTATACTGAATTTAACTTTTGGAGTTCAACTAACATTAACAAAAAATTTAGCCTACAGTGTAGCCTAACCTAGAGTATTCTTCAAAATTGGTTGTGCAATCTTTGGACTGCTGTTGTGTTAAACCTAAAAACAATGAGTTTATTATCACGAGTTGTGCTTCGTTGTGGAGCTCAAAATGCAAATGTAAGTTGATATCAAATGCATTTACATTGCAGTGTAGCGTATATGGGAAAAACAGCCTACCGAGTGCTAATAAAAGGTCTTAGCTTTGGACTGTTGAAGTTGCTGTTCTTGATTTTAGAGCACAGTCTGCAGTTGTGTTGTGTTTGGGTTAAGTATCTCTCAGCTATCTGACGTGTTGTCTAGTATAGCTTAAACTGTAGTAGTTCACAGTATAATAGGTTCTTATGTTGTACTCTGCTGACACTGTTGATTAGGCCACTTGTCAATGACTCTATCTTTTAGCAAGAAGTAATAAATCAAACTTGAACTTGACTGATGAATTCTGGGTGGTTAGTTGCAAGTGTATTTTTTAATGATTATTTTTAATCTGGATTCAGATCACAGTTTTGTTTTAGCTTAGCTTGATTACAGCAAATGTTCACGAATGAATTCTGAATTCCTAGATTTGTTTTTAGTCGCATATTAGCAGTATGAAATCAACCTTTGGGATTCAGCTGTTTAATGCTGTTGATTTTGCTTTGTTTATAGTATACTTTACACTTACTAAAATGATGCATAATGTAATCAAATTTTGCAGGCGGTTCGAAGCTCTTTGGCAGCCAAACAATTAAAAAACTCAGGATTGATTTCTCGGAGATTATTAATGTCAAGCTTGGAGACAGGAGGGATTAGCTTACCCAAAACACGTCGTCGTAAGTAGGGATTGCTTTTGTTGTTTTGGTTGTTGAATGACAATAATCCAAAAATGATATATACTTTAAAACTCAAATAAACACAAAAAAGGATATATCCATGTGAGTAATTGTGTTTTGCATTTCTACTTGTTGCCAGTTAAGACTGTTTCTGGTTTTATCTAGTTTTTGGATGAAATGAGTGGTGTAACCATTTAGTCACATCTGTAGTTTTTTAAGATCGACATTGGTTGCTAAGCACCAACTTATTTCTATTTATGAGTCAATAATTTCGGTGTGATGTCATATTAAACATTGCAATGAATGCTAATGTGATTGTCAGTACAATTGTAACTGTTAAATAAACATTAAATCAGCATTAAACTGCTCTGGAAATAGTGGCTACTACAGATTTCTTTTTAATCTTTAAAGCTCTTGTGATTATTCATCAATACTGGCAATCTGGCATGTTAAGTTTTTAACATCTCACATAGCTTTTGTGTAACTTATCCACAGTGAATAGTAATAATAACAGTAACAAAAAATGTCTTACTAACATTAGAAATCAAAGGTTTGCTTACTACCGCTTTGATTCCTGCACTGGCAATGTGTCGTTGTGTTGTTAGGAAAGACATTTTTCATAAACCGTATTTGACAGCATATAGGACACACTTTTTTTCCAAAAATTTGGCTCAAAAAATCGCCCTGCGTCTTACATGGCAAAAGGTCCTTTTTTCTGGATAGGGAAAGTCCTTTTTTCTGGAACCTGACCTGCTAAAATGGGTTGCGTCTTACATGCCCGTGCACCCAATATGTCGTCAAATACAGTATGTTTCATTGTGGCCAAGCATTCTACTTACTGTGGTGGCGCAGCCTGATGAAATACCTGCAAACAAAACCCAAAAGAGTGTTGTGCGTTAGTGTTGTTTGACAGAAGCAGAGTGTCTGTTTCGTATGCCTATGCTCACTGAGTATTACAACTTAAAGTTAGTCAATAGTCATTTCACTACTCACAAAAAGTCAGTAAACCAACTGATCTATCTGACTTGCTGCAATGAAGTTGGACGGAGCTTCTCTGATTCCACTTTTAATTTTTCAAGTCAAATTTTATGCTTTTTACATTTAACCAGGTTGTTCATGTTTTTAATCTTAGTTCATCAATTTTGTTTGTGGTGAAGAGTTGCATATGATCAGAGAACATTATGATTAAATTGAATGGTTACGTTTGACAAAGCAATAGAATTTGTCAAATTGCATCAGAAAATTTGAGCACGTTCACCTTGGTGGTTCAAATTTTAGAAAATATTTAAGGTCCTTGTTTGTAAATCGATCATTGGTGTTTCATACATTCATGTATTAAAAATTAACCATGTGTAATCCCTTACGCAAGGACTGAAGGCAAAATCCATGGTTGTATCCAAAGTTTGGCCAATCGTATTAAATTTGATTGGCGTTGACTCCATCGTTCATGACCTAGCTGTTTTAGAGATATTTAAATTCATACACATGTAGGGGCCTCAAAATTACAGTTTTTATTGGCAACCTTGACGTTTTAATGCAGTAGCCTAGCATACTAAGGTCCATATTAATAGATATATAGGTTGTAGATTTCGGTAATAGGCAGATTTCAGTTGTAGCTTTGTAACAGTGGTAAATTTTGAAGGTTTTGAGTAGAAGGTAAGTGCTGAGTAACGGTGGTCAATAGTTGTGGGCAAAAACTTTCGAAGTAGCAATATTGCTTTTGGTGACATATAGAAACGTGAAGGGGGACCTATTCCAATTACAATTTTCTGTGGCTATTAAAACAAAATTAGCTTTTGTCACTTGATGTGCCCCTTGATCAAGGGTGAAACGCGTTGCCCCAGCTCATATCGATTTATTATCATTAAATCATTATTCATTTTCTGAAGCAGTATCCTAAATGCTCTAGTCCTGAACCACCTTAACTGAATTTGACTTACGCTCACCAAGTTAGTGGTTTGAGCTCTCTCGGTTTAGGAATCTCTTGACTATAATCCTTGTCTTAGCCTTTCTCAAAATTTATTCTATATGTTTGTACAGGTTGGAAGAGTTCTGTTTTGTAGTCTAATTGCGGCATTGCCTTAGGATAGAACTAAAATGGCATCACAGATGTAATCAACGTCAGCGTTGCCAATGAAAACTATGATTAGAGAGGCCCCTAAGTCGTGTTTGAAGTAGAATATCTCTAAAACGACTGGTTTATGAAGAATGAAGTCAACACCAGTCTAATATGATCTGCTTAACTTTAAGATACTCCCATTGATTTGCCTTCAGTCCTCATTTAAGTATTGAGCGTTTAGCATTTTTGCTCAATTATGAAAGTGTAATCTGTTTGAACCATTTAGCTTACCTGCCGCAAATATGTCGCTATCACCTGTAGATTGGGTGCATGACAAACCAACCGTGCGCCAACGGTCTGGCAACTTGCGCCATCTAACCCAGGCTTTGTTTGCATTCGGTTGACTTGTTTCAAATAGATTGAGGCATATTTTTTGATCATTTGATGGTCGTTGATCGAATGTTGTTGAATATTTTGAATAACTGAAAAAGTTTTGCGGGTTTGCGTGACCCCACTGCTAACACTATTGAAAAGAGAGTCATGTTTTTGCATGCATTCTTGCGGTACCAAACTCATTATAATTTTTTTGAAATGGTCAAAAGTATAATTTTAAATATGGGTACTTGACCGAAATGAAGGAAAAATACAACCAAAACTCCCACAGTTCACTTAGTCCCATGTGACATTGTTTGTTTAGGGGTGCAGCCGATTGTGAAATTGATGTCAGCTGGCGGGATTCTATTTTGCGCTTTGCCGCTTTATTACTCCTTTGCAAGTGAAGATCAAATCAATAAATTTCTAGGTAAGCTGCACTATGTTTTATCCCTTGCTGCTTCAAGCTAACTAAACTACCGAAACCGCTCTAATCAAAGTTACATTCTGTTTTGTTAGTTCATATTATGCATTTACCATTACAACACTAGAGCTTATCAGATTGCGTCATTTTCTTAGGCATTTTTTTGGGTTAAAATCGCAGTTGTTCGTACACTATCTCCCTTTGTTTATGCCAAAGCAGAATACTCGAAAGATAAATTGGAGCTGCCCAGATTCTTCTCTTTGGATGAGGGTATGGTGCAACGGAAACGCTTCGCTGACTACGAACAGTTCCAACTGGGCTGGAGAAGCAGGAGAGAAATGTGGCCATATATAACTTTGAGACTGGGCACCTCGTCACCGGGGCTGGGTTCACCACATGGCAGTGTGGCACAGTGCTAGGGGCCCCGTGCCTGATGCGCAAAACTTAAAACCAAACCTGAATGGTTTTTAACGTGTTTTAAAATTTGATCAGGGACTAAGGGGGCTGAAGACTGAGACAGACACTTTTATTGTTAACTATAATAACAACAACAAAGAAATTCAAGTACATGAAAATAATTTGTGAGTAAATATAGTCAACAGTGGAGCTTTGACCCAAATGCCATCAAAAGGGCTCTTTTGTTTTTTGAAAAAAACACAAAATCCCCTAGTGGCCTATAGTTTCCGGCTGTTACACGCCTGGACATGAACGACTTTTTTGACCATATTCCTGCCGTGTTATTTGAGCGAGTTGCTATGAAGCTTAAAGAGATGATGCTCGAAATCGGTTTTATTGAAGAAAGGATAACTGCTTGAGGTAATAAAGAGGTGCCCAAAACCTTTTTCTACAATTTTCTTTATTCGCGAAAATTACGATTTAATCCGTTTGATTCCGTACTATTGGCAACCCTGTATTTCACAATTTGTAACATTACGAAACGCCTACTGTAAGTCAGTTGTATTGTTATTTTTTTGCTTGTTGCACAATAACTTAGCTTAGGGAAAGGAGTTGGCAAGAAAAAGACTGGTAGGCCAGGTCGGCGTTTTCAAATGGTTTTTGGGCTAGGCTATAGCCTAATGCATGGGTCGGCAACTTTTTCGTAGTCGCGGGCCAAAAACAAACTAAGCAAGGTCTCGGCGAGCCGGAATAAATTTTTGCTAACTAGTTTGGTCTTTAAAAGTGTGATTTTTGGCATTTTAATGTTATGGCAATATTTGAGGTAGTTTATATGAACGTTGATTTAGTTACTCTGTTGCTATTGATAAAACTAACAAAGCGTAACTATCTCCAAATTTGTTTTTGATAAACAGAAACAAATATGCTTGCGCACATCACTGTTTGGAGTGCGGGACCGCCAGAAATCATAGATTATAAAAATAGGATGGTTTTGTTTCAAAAATATCTGAAATTGTTTGGAAAATGAGAAAACCGCTCCATTAACTGTGTTTTTGACGCTTTAAAACATATCATGCGGCCGTGAAATTTATTTTAGTACACCACACATCTATAGGCGGAGGTAAAGCATCCGCGAACAATTTGCATTTTCAAAAAAATTTGAGTAATTTTTTAGATTTTTTTTGCAGTTTATTATTGAGGTACTTTGGTAGTGGACCTCGATGTCCCTAAATACGAGTTACTCGATTTTAGTGATGGTTGTCATACCCTTCCCACTTGATATGTTACAACATTAGTGAGACATTTGATGTTTTGACTAGAAAGTTTAGTTTGGTCCGGTAACAGAAACATAAGTACAACATCTTGTAAATTGCCATACTTGTTCAAACTTGCTGTTGGTATTGTTCATAGACCAACTGTTATAACATGCTTTGAAGGCCAGATTTATACTGAGCATTTGAATTGTAAGCGTTCGAGAATATATCCGTAGTTTGCTTGAATATTCAACTGGCTGCTTCTACGCCGCTAAGACCGTCCGTCGGGCGTACAGACTTTTGTTTCAAATAAATTAAGGACATGCTCGTATGCTCACGATTTTGAGCCCAGAATAACAGATTGGGTCCAAGAACTGCCAAACATTGATACCTGTCTCTTTTGGCATGATTGTTTTCATGTAAAATATTTTTAGGAATATCAAGAAGTAATATTTTGCTTTTAACTCGTAGCTGCACCTGGACTGCAGCTCAACTAATTTGCTACAAAGTTTGTAAAGAGGTCGCGGGCTGGATGATTTTCTACGGCGGGCCAGATCCGGTCTGCGGGCCGTAGGTTGCCGATCTTTGGTCTAAAGTCAGCGAGATATTGTGCAAAATCAGCCTTTTGTGATGTCACAAAGTTGTGAAATGCAGGGTTGCCCATGTTACGGAGTCAAACAGATTAAATCGTATTTTCGCAAATAATGGCAATTTGGAAAAAGTTTTGGGGCACCTCTCGAACCTCAAGTACTTCTCATTTCTTCAATAGAACCGATTTTGAGCAGTATATCTAAGACTTTTTTTGGAGGATTTATCTCTCCGTAGGGTCAAAAGTGTCAAGAGGCTGCGCAATAGAATTCCGGCCCTGCTCATCACCACATGCGTTGCAGACAATGCTGATGGGTATCGTAGTTATATGCTTTATTTTTCGGGCCATAAGGCACACTTAGTATCTATCAAATTTCTAAGAAATTGAAGGTACGCCTTATGGATGGATCCGGTTACATTCTCTCTTCACAATTTAATTTCAAGTGTATAAACTTATTGCAGTTTTTAGAGCTTTGAAAGTTGTATTCAATTTAGTGCGCCTTATATACGAAAATAAAAGCAATAAAGGCCATTTGTTGATTCTATGCCTTACTGTATACTACAGTACGCCTTATAGTCAGAAAAATCGTATTGGTTACCTCCTACAAGTTTCAGAGCGCTGGGTTGTTTTTATATTTGGCCTCGTATAAAGCACGACTTCACTGTTCCAAGTATCGGCCGGTGGCTTGCGATTGTGCACATGTGTGGTCTCGGCGTAAAAACGAGCCCTTAAAATCAAGTTCATCTTGATCTGTTTTTACAGGCACGGATTGGAACACTGCTGCGGTTGCTACGGCCTTCCTTGCTCCCACCATCACTATCCTAGTATATCTCATTATGTCCCCGACGATTCCATTCTAGAATATCCGTGGACGTACATTTTAATTTAAAATTTTTATAACGTTTGTCGCTTTGCGTATTTCAGTTAGTAAAAATTCGATTCGCACTTGCCGACTGTTTCTTGCCAACCTTGCTCGGAGATTTTGTACGGCCGTATTATACGCTATTGCAACTGCAACGACAGGCCTTTTTTTGTTGCTTCTTTTCGCAACCATCGGTTACTTTTGAGACTCCTTGTCAGTCTAAAGCGATATTTCTCTCTCTTAACGTATTTCAAATAAATCTTACATTATTTAGTCGTAGGGGTTATTCTTGAGCGACATTTCCCTATCAATGGCAGCCTCAGTCCTACAGGTATTCCATCCACAGGAACCCCTTAGTATTTCTTCGCAATCGCGTATACCTGTGCTGTTGAAACGTTGGCCTCGAATTCTATCACGGTACCGAATTTGGTTATTCGTAATGCAAAACTGATATTTCTATTTGAGGAAACCGTAACCAACTACTGAAGACCCCAAACTACCCAGTTGCTTAATGCTCTAACAAGTCTTTAAAGACATAATTTTAATGTCCTTCGATTTTTCTCGCTCTCAATTTTCGGTTAACTGTAAAATTTAGAAATGTTTTTGGTCGTATCTCTGAGGTCAACATTATTAAGTTTATGTGATGATGACGTTTTTTTGGGTGGTTTGACTCAAATGGGTAAGCCTACTTTCGGTCATTGTAAAAATTTAGGCCAATGACCGAAAAAATAATACTAATGTAAATTTTTCTCTTACTCCCCTATTAAAGGGGTTGAAGCATCCAACCAATTTCGGTAGTTTACGATAGCTAAAATCGATTTAAAATTTTTGAAATTTTTTGTTTTCATTTTGGGGCTGCAGTTGTAAAGATATTCAACAAATGGGCTATAAGATACCCCACCTAAAAAGTTTTTGGAAACCCTGAATCTACTCGTATTTTCTCAGCTTAAACATCCGTAGCAAAAAGAGAGACTAAATAATATTTACCCTTCCAATAGCATCACATAACCAGTAGCGTAGGCAGGGAGGCCATAATGCCATGCCCCCCTATGGGGCCGTGGCACAATACAAAAAACGTTAAAATCAGCGTTCTTAGGTTAAAGTGATTCACACACATGGAAAAGGCTTTTGCTACCTTTCATTTTAGCATCATTTTGGTAGTTTGAGGGTAGAGGTAGTGCCGATTTTAGATTTTATAGCTCATGCCAGTATTTTCCAGCCATACCCAATAAATAACGTTTCAAAAGGGATGGAAACTATGCCACACCATTTTCATTTTGGCCCTAATGCTACAAACCTACAAATAGAGGCTGAAAAGGCTCGATATCGATAACACAAAACGTTTAAGAAGGTCTTGTGCGTTACCCTAGCTCTCTCATCTCAGGTACGGCATATTCAGAGACAACTTGTCATGCAGTTGCATCTAAAGTAGCTCCTGTAGCCGAGATATATTTCAGATGTTTTCCAACCAACACCAATAACACTTAAGCTTTTGCGGCTTGGCAAGTTGCAAATAACTAATCTTTCACCAAAGCTACGAAACTCATACTGTTTTCTTTGGCCTTAATTCCGTTCTGTAGCACAAGGAAAAATGACTCTAAATAACTTGTGCCCTTCCAATATTTTTTTATGCTGAATTTGTGTATGTTTGCGCTAAAGACACATATTTTCAAACCGAAATTTAACTTAAGATGGAATTATTTTTGTAAAAAAAACGTACAAATCTTGCCCCCGGGGACTTCGTCTCCAAACTCCGATTGGCCTCCGGTGGCTAGGGCTCCGCTCCTAGATCCTTGATTTGAGTTTCAACTTTTCACTATGGCCCCCTCTTTTGACATTTCTGCCTACGCCACTGCACAATGCACATGACCTATCCAATTTTTGTATAACTATCCGTTTTCCTGGAAATTCAGGCTGGGAGAACAAACTCAGGCTTTCCAAAAATTTTTCAAGGGGATATCTTTTTGTATTTGTTGAATATCTTTGTAATCGCATCCCCAAAATAAGAACAAAAAATTTCGAAAGTTTTATTTCGATTTGAAGTATTGTAAACTACCGAAACTAGTTGGAAACTTCATTCTCCTTTAAAAAATTCTCATTTGTCTGGCTTCGCATGTACTAACTTGCCGGTAAGCAAAAGCCAGTTTTAGTCAAACGTCATCAGTTTATCATTTCATGCGCAAACAGTAGAAAGAGATGAATAGCATGATTACAAAACTATAAGCTAATTATAAAACAACTCACAATGTAAATGCATTCACAAAATTAGCGTAGAAACACACAACAGTGGCAGTGGACCAATCACAGAAAAGGATTCGTCCATTGTATAAGAACAAAAAATAATCACATATTTGCGCAATACTGTTTGATACGGGCTCAACTTCCCACTCGTTACACAGGTCGGCGTTTGTAAGTGCGAGTTGCGTGTAGCAAGTTAAATGGTCAGGGTTATGGGAGCTTGCTTTGCGTCAATCGACAAAGATAAAAATCGGAATTGAAACGATATTTTTTTGACTTGAAAAGCTTGCAAATCGGATTTGAGTTTCCTAGACATATTCTTGGAGGAGGTAAGCATTCACCCAATTTCGGTAGTTTACAATAGCTAAAATCAAAATAAAATTTTTGAATTTTTTTGTTCTCATTTTGGGGCTGCGATTGCAAAGATATTCAACAAATACAGAGTTATTTATTCCCCTGAAAAAGTTTTTGGAAACCCTGAATCTGTTTCTCAGCATGAATTTTCTAGAAAAAAGAGAGACCGAATAATATTAATCCTTCCAGTCACATCACATGACCAATCTAACTTTGGTAAAACCTCCCCTTTTTATGGAAAATCGAACTGGGAGAACAAAGTCATAGTTTCCAAAAACTTTTTAGGGGATATCTTTTTTTGTTTGTTGAATATCTTTGTAACTTCAGCCTAAACATGAAAACAAAAATTTTCAAAAATTATGCTTTGATTTTAGCTATTGTAAAGTACCGTAATTGGCTGGATGCTTCACCCACGTTTAACATTCTAGTAGTCTTTTTCGACACTTTTTAAGTGATTTATGTTTGTTCAAGCTGTGTAATTGTGAGTTTTCACTCAAGTTGGATTTGAGTATAAGCAAGCTGACGTGATAGAAGAATAACAGTATGATTATATCAATCGCTTTTGGAAATATTGATGTCCTCAAATTGGGTTGCCTCCTCTTTGCTAATGGAAGACAAAACCTCCTGGGTGTGATCGCTCGGGGCTCTTTCTGTTTTCGACTCTTTCTTGGTTGACGATGTTGATTGTTCTTCTTCCTCCGCGATCGCCATTGTGATTAAATTGTGACGTCGTGCCATTGTAGAAAACACATCTTGTTCGTCATCAGCTTCGTCGTGCTGCAGATCAGCTGGGTTTGGATCGGAGATTTCCGATGAACGACTCCGCGTAAAACTTCGACGGATTCGGTCAATAGTGTGCAACGATATTCTACGGATTCTTCCGACAGGAACTCCGCCTAACGCGAAAAAGGCGTTCTCTTTTTCTTCTTCTTCGCGCTTTATCTTGTACCTCACAATAGCAACAAACAAAAGCGATTCGAGAAACTGAATCAAAGAATAAAGCAGTGGAAGAATGTAGTAAATTCCAATAAAATCTGATGGAAACACTATTTTAAGAATTGCAGCTGCAAGCGGCCCGTTTTGAGTCATTGTATCTATCGCCACTGTTCGGTTTGTTATACTGTCTTGCCGCAATGATGACGTCAACAAAAGTCCGGAGGTAATTCTGAAATAACAGTAAACAAGCTACTATAATTAACGTAAAATAATTCAACCATCAATTACGGCCTGGATTTTGGGAATTTTCTGCTTTCGTACTAGCGGATAGGAATTCCGCAAGCGTGGGAAATACTCAGAAGCAGTGTAATGTACACTAGGGCCGTAATAACCTGGACCGCTTTTTATTTTTCTTCATAACTTTTTGACCTAAAGAGCATTGAGTGCTTTTTTCAGACGATGGAAAATTTCGCCTAGTCGGCCAGTTACTAGTTAGTCGCTAGTGGGTTATTAGTTACGCGCCGAAATTTTCCTCCTTATGGATTTAAGGTGCAATCCTGGCACTACCCTCCATAACTTACCTCGACTCTAACGTTAGCCTCAATTCTTAACCAATCAATGGTCGAGGCGATAAAGCGTCTGTTAGGTACCTAAAGCGGTGGCCTTCAATTCGGGTCAAATTAAAGACTAAAAATATTAGTAGGCTATTCGCAGCTTCCATGCTTGACAAGTTTTGTATTAAACAAGGACAACTGTGTAAACCTTCCTTTGTGTGTGGTAGACAGGTGGGCAGCTGGACCTTGACTCCAACACCATAATGTCCCCTCGCTGCCTTCTGGCCCAAGCAACCTGGTAAATATGGATGTTATCACCGCACTGAGCAATAAAGCATCCAAACGTCCATCATCCCACTGGTCGTACTTTGCTGTTTACGGCAGGTCACTTGTAGCTTGCTTGTCCATCCAATGCTGAACTTACCCTACAATTGGTGTAAGGGCAAAAACGATCCAAAGGTTATTTGGTTCGAAAGCGCGAAATTCCTTCTGTTCTTCAATCGCAGCGAGAGTCACGAAGCTCAACAACGTAAGCACCAGCAAAACGTGGAAAACCTTGCAAAATAAACCAGTCTAAAATCTATTCTTGCATGAGTCGATTTTAACAGAATACGAGGCCACTTTAGGGATGCTCAGAAGCAGACCTCCAAACACCCGGCGAAATTTCGTAATTTGTACACGTCTTCTAACTACCAGAATGATGGCGCCTACAATCTTTTAAGCGATGGGCAACGACTCCAAGCGACTTCAACTCTTAACTTGAATCCTTTAATTCGCCACGCAAAAAATAGCAAAGCAAAGGAACCTTTTTTAACAGGTGCCATGGCTTTTCCTCCTTAATCCAAAACAACTTGAACTGAAATGTTAAGTTCAAATTTCAACTCAACACTAATGAAAGATAGTTGCAGCATTATGACCAGGCGTGTAGCCAGGAATTCGCAATGGGAGGGCTGTTTCGGGGGTCTGGGGGCGGAGTCCCCAGCGCTCGAAAATTTTGCATTTTTTTGCAAACATAACTTAATTCTAGAGCTATTTTAATAAGAAATATTGCTTTTAAAACGTGGCATAAAAATTGGCAGCGCAAGATGATTCAACTGGTTGCATAAATGGCCTATGTGGGAAGTGGCTAATGATAACATTACAGTTCTCTTGTTTACATGCAGGTAAATTATAAGATTAAGATCCTATTATTCAATAAAACTCACATGGAGCAATCTATTTCGTCTGTATTTTATAAAGAAAAATAATTGGGGGGGGGGCAAATGGAAAGATATTTGAGAGCAGCAATTGGTAATTAACTAACACTGAATAGCCCCCCTCCCCACCCCCTTAATTCTGAGTTTATAATATATTTGTTGATAAAACTTATGTTTGGCGTTTTTACGCTAGCAATCAAATTTGATTGTTTGTTTTTGGGCACTTTTTAAAGTTTTCATTGATTAGTGACTTCAATTTTTGACAAATTAGCCCCCCCCCCTCTTGAATATATGTTTCAAAAGATGCTTTAAATCACTTTTTAGTCAATTCTAGCTCAAAAAACAGTCTCAAAAGAGCTAAAAACGTGGTATTTTTCTTATTCTGCATTTTGGTGGACAGGCCAATGGGGGGCTCTAGCCCCCCCCCCCCTGGCTACGCTACTGATTGTGACATAGATATAATGGTCGTCGTTTTAATGACATTTTTGAAAAACTTGACATTTTCAATAGAAAAAAAAGGTACATCTAAGCAAACTACTACTCAAGTTCCCAGCGTTATTATATTGGTTCTCCGGCTTTGATAATTTTCTGAAGCTTCCAGTCCCCATTTACATTACCTTGTTGACAGCTTTCGCGGCTGTGGGGCGGAGTTTCGCAAGCAGAAGTCCAACTCCGATTGGGATCGTCATTAAAAGAAAAGCAAGGAGAATGCTGGGGTAAGCGATCACCTCATCCATCACTTGGTCCCCAAGTAGCCAATGAGAAGCGTACACGTACAAATTAAAAGGCAACACAACAAAAGAAAGCAACGTAAATGCAACGGCAATCCAAGCACTGAAAAAATGAATATTTTGTAACATTTTTTTTTAAACGAAGTAAAATTAAAATTACTGTGTTCAGTTCACTCCTTTCACCAGATAGGCTACAAATTAAAATACTGAAATATTTTCATAAAAGGGGAAACAATTTTTTAATTTCAAAAATTTCACATTAAATTTAAAGAGGTAAAAATTAACTTTTTCAACAACCTGCCCGTCGGGCAAGTGATAGCAAATGTTTCCTTGCGTGGGAAAATCTCAACTTGCCCGAAATAAAGACGCATAGTGCATTTTGAAGTTAGTTATGTAAAAAAATACGCAAAAAGTACGAAATTAGCATAATATCGTATTTCGAGAAAATCAGGTTCTTGCGTGCGATTTTTAAATTAGAGTGACGTAATTGATGCCTTTTTTTCTGAGATGCAATCACGCGGCCGCTTTTTTCCAAAAATATCGCATCAAATTATTGCATCTAAACGCGCAAAAGAAAACACGTTTATTTTTAATTGCACCAGAAAATTTGACAAAAAATCGGCGATTTTTGCAATTATTCCGATTATAGTCATTATTTCTGCTGGTTTCTTCCGTTTTGTCGTAAATCACACAGCACATTTTAAGGCAGAAGTTTGAGAATGTTGTGGCGTTTATTGGGTCACAAAAAGTCTTGCGCTGGCTGAGCTTCATTTTACATTCTTTTTGATGACAATTAACCAGCTTTAGTTTCAAAATTAATCAAAAAAATCGATAATCGCAAACTAGAGGCGATTTTATTGCATTGAAAAAACTTTTAAGATTATCGCAAAAAACATCACATCTATCATTCTACTTTGCATTGCAAAATCGCATCGCAGTTTTCTTGCGTAACAAGTATCGCAGAAAGTCATTGACGCGATTGCCATCCCTGCTTTTTTCAATCATTCAATTTACAAAAATTGATTTTTGAATTGTAATCAATTCAATTGTTTCGTTAACAATAATTCACATTGCTTTTGCTACAAACACAGATTGTTTTTAAATCGCGAATATCTCGGAAATTGCTCTAGCTAAAAGCTGAACTTTTAAAAAAAAAAAATTGAAGAACTAAAGATCTTTATAAAACTGAAATAGAAACTTGCCGGATTTTCGAACTTGCTTTCTTACAGCGCAGAACAGCACTTGTGATATTCAAAAGAGTGTTTAACGTGGCAAGCGTGGGAAAATTTTTCGCTGGAAAAGAAAGAAAATATTTGCCAGAAGAATTTCAAAGCGCATCTATATGAGTACCGAACAAATCTTCGTGCGATTAAGAAGTGTTACTAAACAAAGTGTAGGTGCGATGATTGCGCCAGGGCATGGTATGGAATGGAACGGAAATTTTGGTATGGAATATGGAAGATGCCAGAATGGAATGGAATGGAAGATTTCAAGAATGGAATGGAAGGCAATCCTCCATATTTCCATACCAATTCCATACTAGATTTCGTGCTATATGTTTGCAGATAATATATATACGGATGTCGGGTAGTGACAAATAATATTGTCACATACGTAAGTATTCAACTTCATATCTACGGGTATTATTTGTCGACTATTCGCGGTAGTTTGGTTATGTATATTGGGCAAACGGTGTATGTATTGTATCATAGTAAGCACATTCCAATTTGCAGCATTAATGTTTTGACAGATGTGACTTGTTTTGTTTTTTTGTTTTTATTTTGGGATTGACAGTTCGCCAAGTCGTAATTTTTTTCTTTTTCCAAGGTCACGAAAATTCGCATTTCATCAACGTTTCAGCGTAATTTCATTTATGTTAGTAGTTTTTAAGCTTATAGTGATTCTTAGTAGAGTTAAGGTCGGTATTTCTATTGCAGTAAAGGTTCTTTAGCAGGTTGATTTAGCGAATTTTATAGTTGGTGTGAGAGCAAACTTGTTCGGTAATCATTAACCCATAAGCATAGCCAGGGGGCCCGAGCCCTCGGCCCCTCACCCAAATTGCAATGCTACCAATGATAAAAATGATGACACAAAAGTTTATTGTTTATTCAGTTTCAGTTTTTTTCGCATTTTTCGAGTGCAACAGTATACGGGAACAATAGCAATTAGCAATAATATTAATATTGACGATCAATATAAGGGGCCAGAGCCCCCTCAAATTAAATTTTTGCCAACCAAGTTAAATGTACAAGCCGGGAGAAATTCAGTGGGTTTGTTCTAAAAGGTGCAATTTCAGGCCCTCATCTAACTTTTTTATGCAATAATATGTTTTAGACCCCCAGATAATTTTTATATCGCATTAACGTACATGATTAATAACACCTGCAGCATCTAATGTAGTACCAGAGATGGGCAAGATCAACTTTTGGTGATCTTGAAAATCAAGATTAGATCACCCAAACACTGTGATCGTGAAGATCAAGATCACTTTACTTTTAGTACTCACAGAGAGGTAGTGGTGATAAGGGGGGGGTAAGCTATAAATGTTAAATGCTGTATCAGTATTAACTATCAATAGACAATGGCAGTGCTGATTTCGCTAATAACGTAAGACATGTGACGCAAACTTTTTGCAGCTATTTTACTAGTTTAAATAATCACGAACACCCTTTTAGGTTACTTTTGCTAATTTTGTATAACAATAACGAAATTCAAGAACAAAATCAAATCAAAAATATCAAATCATCACTATACTCGCTTAAATACCCTTTTTGAGTGACGCGAGTTTGCGGGGCCCATCTCCGCTTTAAAGCCCCAAGGGCACACCATTCAACGTCGCAACAATGGTGGGTCATTAGCAATTAGTGTTAGGTTTGGTCAACGCGGGAATCGAACCCGGTCTCCCGCACAAGATTTGCCATTGAAGCCAGACGCATCTGCCACTCGGCCTTCCCGCTGGTCAAGAACAAAATCCTTTTTCATGACATTCTATAATATATTTTATGACATTGTAGATCATAGACAGTAAACTAAAAGAACCATCCGCTCTTCCATTAAACCCCTCTCCAGTTTAGACTCCATTCCGTGTCAGAGCCATGAAATAGCTTCAAAATATGACATAACCTGGCCTCGGGGATGCTTACCCTACGCGACATTTAAAAATGAAGGTGATCTTGATCTTCAAGATTAAGATCACACAAAAACTGTAATCTTGAATATCAATCTTCTTAAAATTGATCTTTAATTGATCTTCTTAAAATAAAAGATTGATCTTAAGATTGATCTTCAAGATCACAATCTGATCTTGAAGATCAAGCTCGTGCCCATCTCTGTGTAGTACCAACTGTAAATTACTTTAAAATTCACCTCTACCACCTACCAACACTGAATAACAATCCACCTCGCCAGTTTTCACACGACAAAATACTTTTGAAAAAAAGAAACATAATTTGAGGAAATGCTTATTGAACAAATTATTGAATTTGAATCGAGCATGTCTGGGCCCCTGGTCGCACATATATGTCTAAAACTGGTTATTTTCATGACCCAACAAACTTCCAGGCAAATCTTGGAGCAAATTATTTAATGCTTAAAATGTTGCAGAAGAAAATATACCCAGCTTCCCCTGATCTAGGTCAAATCACGAAATTTAATCCCAAAATGCAAGCCTTTAAACGTGTTTTGAACTTGACCTGAAACAAAGGGAGAGATTTTTTCAATTGGCTTTCAAATCTCAAAACTTTTGATTTTTTAAATGGCTCTGGAAATATGCGATATGTGATCTGAAAGGCATTAAAATAGCTATTTTTCCAAAAAAACACAAAAATTCTGGGGGCGGCGCCGCCCCGTCTGTGATACGTTTGAGTTGCACTAATTTGCTCAACGCGTTTCCAGATTTTGATACATTTGTAAAATTTTATAACTTGCGGTTCTAGTTCTTCCCCTTTAGCAAAATCTTGGTTGCGTGCAAAACCAGGCCCCCAGCTTCTGATCTTTCATTCTTTGTCCCGTAAAAAGTTCCTCTTTTCGAGAATTTCTGATGACGTTATTGCATGTGATTTACGGTTTGGCCCCCTCCCCCAATCAAAAATCCAGCTTACGCCTATGCATTAAACCATGAGCAATGTGCATACCATATACCAGTTGTTGCATCTTAGTATTGTTACGCGCACCTTTTCGAATGGTTGTTTACAACATTGCAAAGGTGTGAAATATACGTTGCATTGCTTTCAGTCTAAAAGTTCTTAGGTATGGAAGTATAGAATGGAATATGGAAGAAAATTTTAGTATGGAATGGAATGGAAATGAAATGGAAAAAAACTGCCAGTATGGAATACCGAAAAATCATCTTCCATTCCATACCAAGCCCTGGATTGCGCTAATTAGCAAACAAAAGCTTTCTATGCATTTATTTTATTGTAGCAAAAGAGGTAATTTGCGTTTTTAGGTAGTTTTGTTTGAAGTTGCTTACTTCATACGCGTTATTTTTTGACTTGACTGCTGTGGAAGTAAAGCTAGAAAATAACTTGCCCGAGACGATTCCAGCTTGCCTCGGGCAAGCGGGCGAGCGTTAATTCCGAACTTTTATTTGCTTGATACATACGATTTTGCCATCTTGATAACAGTTTTATTTTTTTATGTTCTGAATGCCTATAATTAAAAATACTAGGGTGTTTAAACAGCAAGGCAGTAGCAAATTACAATTCCAAATTATTCAGTGTTGCATGATTGGATCAGAGAACTCAAATAGCTTACCAGGAGTAATTGCTCTGTAATTACTTTTGACTCAAACATCCTTACGTGCAGTGTTAGCAAATTACAAGTTGCAACTGACACTTACCTCAAGTTACTGTCTCCTTGAACGAGGAATGTGAGCAAGTATGTCAGGTGGCCTCCCGGAAGACTTATTGTGACCAACAAAGCAATGACCGAGGCGTAAAAGAAATCGAAGATTTTAATCCACGCAAAGATCGCGATCGGTTTGACAAGAACATGAACAATTGCAGCGATCCCGAGTCCAGTTTTGATTCCAAGTCCATCTTTGGATGCTGCAAAGTCAACGGCGCAGCCTGAAAAGAAAGCAGACGGTTTTTTTCTCGATGGTTGGGAGGTTGGAAGAAGGTGAATTCAAAACCGCTTTTTTTTGCTTCGTTTTCAAAATCGTATCGCATTCAAACAAAATATTAACCGGGGTAGAACCAGAACCGAAAGGATTACATCTGGCCCTAAGTGCGAATATTTGATTCTGTCTACTGTATTCGATTATCGGTTCTATATAACTTGTAGCAGATGTTTTTCTTCAAAGTCAATATTTACAATAACCAGTGGCGTAGGAGGTGGAGTGGGGGGTGGGAAGGGAGGCACTGCCCCCTACCCCCGCTTGGTTTTAAGGTGTCGATCGCGCGTCAAAATTTTGGTCAATTTCATATTTTTCGGGCAAGTTTGCTCATTAATTATATTTGAATGTAATCAGTGTTGGGCAGCTAACTATGTTATTTTTTTGTATAGGCTAGTCTAGTTAACAGCAGGGCCGTAACTATGAGAGAAAACTAGACCAAACTGGCACAATGACCTTTTTCTTTTTTTGGGGGGGGGAGATCACCGTAATTTGGACAGAAAAACCGTCTCAATTTCAGTGAAGACGTTTTTTTTTTCTGGAGATTTTTTGGGGAAAATTTATCAAGTCATTTTTCGGGAAAAAGTTTGGTGCCCCCCCTAAATCATTTTAGGCTCCTACGACCATGACAGTAACTACCGATATCTGGTGGATCTAGAAGGAGTTAAACGATTGTCGCGCACCTCGAGCCCCGACTTTCACTTGGAGTCCCAAATTAAGCTGCGGAAGGCGCTTCGTAGCCAGCACTAACAGACAAAAGCTAGAGGCCTCGAGTGGTAGACTTTTTGTTTGGTTTTCACCTTGATTATTTCGGATCAAAAATGAGACTTCGTCTGGTAATTTGACTAGAATTCCACACTAGATTAAATAGAAAATGAGGTTATGATTACGCAGACGGTGTAAGTTAGCAATGCAGTGTAAAGTGTTAATCAGAGAAAGACTTATGTTCTTTGTGCTGAGTCTTTTGTTTTGTAAGAACGGAAGCGTGTATCATAGGAGTTTCTGAAGGCGCTTACCGATTCCAAACGCGATTTCGACCACCATGACAATAGCAAGCCATTTCACTGAACAATATACCGGGGAAGCATCGCACACCAATGACGTCACCACTTGGCTCTGTTCAACTCCATACACCGACTGGTTGCCTGGCACCGGCGCTTGCAGAAGTCTTGCTGATATGTTGCTGGGTCCGAGTGAAAGGGAATCGAACCCTGCGCTCTCGCTCGACATTTGCACTCACGACATTGTGATTACAAACGCAATATTTATTAAACTATCCTGAAACGCAAAAATTACGTAAAAACGTGCATTGCTGATATCATCAGAATGCGAGGTCATCGCACGGAGGGACTGAAGTTATCATTTTTTACTTGCAGGTCGGCGTTATTGTGAAATCACGTTGCGTTTGTGCAACAAAATTGGCACCGAGAAGTTAGCGCGATTATTTTTGATTCGATTCCCGAACTAGCCGTCACTGTTGGCCTGCTCACATCACAGCTCGTCACCAGCCTAAAACCTAAGGCTGCAGGTCCACTGCTCGGGGTAGTCATTGTTGTTGGGGGTTTGCGGCTCTTCCCAAATCCTACGCTGAATTTTGAACAATTTCCTAAGAGGAAGAACAGACTAGGAGGTCGTATTGCTTGATTTAGCGACGTGTTTAATTTGGTCTTTCGCTCCTTCTTGTGGTGCTAAATTGTGTCTTTTTGATTGTTTGCTGGATTTGTGATGTATTTTGTTTATGCTCCGCAACTAAAGGTTACTACTGCTACTCCCAAAATCTATCGCTATAACGATTATAGCCCAGAAAGTTCGAAACGTCAATAACGACTTCTTCTTAACTAAATATAAATACTAATATAAAATAAATATAACTGTCGTACATAGGCGTCGGCAGAAAAATTTTCAGGTGGGGCCAATAAGAATCGAGCAATATTATCAACTAAAAATGGAACAATTTTTGAAATTTGGGAGGTTTTTGAGAGTGTGTGAAAATCCAGGAAGGGGGGGCATGGCCTCCCCCTGCCCCCCCTTGCCGACGCCCATGCTGTTTTAAATCTCAACACAAACTAGTCACCGCCAGTTTTGCGGCTGCCAAATCATCGCGCGCTGCGGCTACTTTATTTATCTGATTGCTGTTTCCATTATCGCAATGTATGACGTTCTGGCCAAAATATGATTTTACGCAAAATTCTGTTGAAATTTGGTGGCGCATTTTTTGATCCGATCAAAACCAATTCACCCCGGATTTTGGAAAATCTGAAACTCAAATTCAAATGTAAACCCCTTTTTTTCTTATAAACTAAAAAATGAAAACAAAAGTTTTCTGACGAGAAAATATTTATTTGCGGTTATTTTAGCTAAAAATTAACATTTTGCAAAATGCTTAATGTTATTATTTATATTAATTTATAGCCAAATCTCGGACAGCTTTCACAAGAAGTACTCAACCCATTTTATTTCTCAGACAAGCGTTTCCCGTTGTTCTGTAGATGCTCCACGAAATGGGAAACGAACGTCAATTGTATAATCCTACAGGCCGTGCCTCACGTGTAGGATTGTACAAAGGAAAACAAAAATGAAGTATATAATTAAAACAAAATGGTTTCACACAAATGAAAATATTTACCAAAAACTTTATTAGATTTTATCATCTTCACTTTTTATGAGTATTCACTGCTCTTATGCTATGTTTTTGTTTTTTTTTGCATTAAAACGCTCTAACTCTCCGGTGTAATACTGCTATCTCCACGGCGTGCCATTGAGCATCGCTTCAAATATGCGAAGTTACTCATTGTCGATTGTGCCTCACTTCAGCCATCAGCCAAGCAAATTTTAATAAACGAAAATCTGATTTTGTCGCGCGCCTCAAATATGACGTCATAGAATGAAAAAAAGTCAAACAGTTTATTTGTAGTCTTTCGTTCATTGCGAAATTGAATAAGTTACAGTATTTTTCTAGCGAAATAAACACAGTTTTAATTCAAGAAAATGAACTAAAATGGAACAAAATTAAATCTCAAAGCAGAGACTTTTTTAAACTAACTTTTTAATCTAAACTTGAAGTTATAGCTAACAAAAAAAAAAAACGATTTAAAAGATTTGCTTGAGACATCAATACGAAAGAATCAGTGTTCCCTTTAAGCCGTGCGCGTGTGTGCGCGCATACAGACTTCAGCGACTGCGCACAGGAAAAAATTTGCAGCGCACAGACGTACTCTTGCACAAACATATTGTTGTTGATCACGAAATTATCCCAATGAACTTCACCGGAAATTCAGAATATTTGAGAATAACAAGGATCAGAATAAAAAATTTTTCACCCAAAATCGGTCCGGTTTTCCTGTCCAAAATCAGATGAAGACCAAAAAAAAAGGTCTTCCTTCACTCAAATTTAGCCCGTATTTTTTTGCTCAGAATTAGATGAAGACCAAAAAAAAAGGTCTTCACTCAAATTTAGTCCGATTTTTGGCCCAAAACAACGGTCTTCGCGTACCGTTTGTGTTCTCAAACCTTCTGCCCAAGTTCCAAAGGGAGGGGCCATGCCGCAATTTTGCATACTATTCTATGCTAATTATACTACCCTGGGCCCACATGACAGAAATTTCCTCGTTCGCTTTAATTAACAAGTTTTTTTTAAGAGGCGCTACCGAACGAAATACTCGCTAAACGTTAGAGGTCATTTTTGCACGTGTATGTAAAACCTTGCAAAATCCGTTACGTCATTCTTTCTCGCTAACTTGCTTTGAGCGATCGCGGAAAGCAGTTCGAGTAAAAAAACGTCACATTTTCCTCGCCCACGTAAAGAGAATCTTGAAGCCCTCTTTAAGCGTGCGAGAAATCTTTTTGGTTCAGAAATTTAATGGCGAAATGTTGAAAACTTCTAACCAAAGCGAATTTTTGCTGAAAATTAATTAAAATCGTCACCATGTTTGCAATCAGACTGCAAAAAAAAAGCGAATTGCATTGAGAGCCACTTGCTGCTTCGACTGATAAAGAAATGTTAAGTAGTGCCAGTTGACAAAAATAGCAATACACTCCTTTTACAAGAATGATTTTCTAAAACACGAGGCTCATTTTTGCTCAAAATTTAAGAAAAAATTAAAAACAATGCCAGCCTCGGCAGCAAAATAAACCAAAAACAAACAAAAAAAAAATTCAAACTAACCAAAGAAACTAAAATTTGAGCTGATTTGAAGCGATAAAATTTCAGTGATTTGTTAGTATTTGCAAGCAAAATTGCAACTATTCAAGATTATAAAGCTTTCTTGCTCTGCGCAAGCAATTGAGAAATTTTTTTGGAAGTTGTTCAACTTGAAAAAAGCTTGTTTTTTCGCTTTTGCAATTTTACGATGCTGCAAAAGCAAGAAAAAAACCTTCACTTAAGCAGCGGAGCAATAGGAATTAAAAAGTATTTCAAACATGCCCGCTAAAATTGACATTGATGCTCTCAAAAGTTTTACAAAATCAAGAGCAAATGAGACTGAATATCGGCAAAAAATTAAAAACAGCCAGTCTTCACTCAAGATTTACCGGTTCTAAAAAGGAAGAGTGTACTTCGACTTGCTCACTTTTGAAAAATTTTGAAACCTAAAGACATATAGTTTCTGTTAACATATGAGTTTGCCCACCAATAACCTCAAGGGCGCTTTACGTCTTTGAAAAAAATTGTAGTATGGAAAAAGTTGTTCTTATTTCACATTGATCCAAAAAAATATAAATAAATTCTGTCGCTCATGTACTAATTATTATCATCAGTTGAGGAATTTGCTTGCATAGAATAATAACGCATAGGTTATGGTATCTTTTTCCATAACAACGTAGTACATACATTACGCTTGAACGCATTATTTTGAAGTAGAAATGCGTCTGATGTCACAATGATATATTTATTACGTACTAACACAAGTTACGAACATCTCGCTAAGAAATTCGAGCGAACTGTTTTAACGAGTGTTAGGCGAGACGGCTCAGAAATGGTTTGTCTACGAAGATTTTTTGTTCGTTAGCGCTTTTTAGCGAGCGAGAATGGCCTTTACGAGCTCGCTAGCACGTTCTGTCATGTCCCCCCTGGTGACCCAAAGGGAGGGGAAGGCATGGCCCGATGGCCCCCCCTAAATACGCCCCAGTTACGGACACAAAAACCGATCGATTTCGGGTGAAGACCCTTTTTTTGGTCTTCACCTGATTTCGGGACACTAAAAGCGCTTTGGTTCCGGACACAAAATTCCGAGAAAATTCCCAGAAAAAGTGCGTACACGCCCAAACTTCTGCGCACAGATAGCCTGTTTACATGTGCACTTTTGGGAACCAGTTCTTAGTTCTAGTGCCTGAATTTTGATGAGTCACACACAATTCCTAATTCAAAAACGTAATTCATAACCTTTTTTGTGTGTGACTCAGCAAAATTCAGGCACTAGAACTAAGAACTGCTTCCCAAAAGTGCACATGTAAACAGGCTAAGAGAGCACAAAAAATTAGAGGAAACATTGGAAAAAATCATTCATTTCAGAAAGAGTAGAACCGTACTTATGAAAAAGTGGCTGCGCCATGAAAGTCGTCATGTTTGCTTTCATGTTTTTAACAAATAGTAATGTTGGGACTGAAACCAGGTTTGTGTGAATTAAAGAATTTGCGAAGAAGCCTTAGCAAGCACAAGCACGAAAGCTTCAGTAATGCCCACATTCAAAGTCATGTAATAGGCTACCTTTATAGATTTTCGAAACTTCAAGAATTGATTTGGCTTTAACTAAACAGCAGAGATCAAACGAATAATCAATTATCAAAAAATTTGGTCTTCGTTTAATGGCTATGAAAACAGTTATTTGCTTGACGCTTACTGTCTTAAATTATGTTTTTGCAAACATGGGTGCGAAAAAAAAATTGTGCCTCACCAACCAGAAGCCTTACCGTACGTCGCTGTGTAATACTTATTTTTAGTGGCACAACCAGTAGCGTAGCTGGGGGGGGCAAATAGTGCTATAGCCCCCCATTGGCCTGAAAAGTATGCAAAATAGCATGTTTTTAGCAGTTTTGAGGTTAATTTTTGCCCTAACACGGGAAATAGCCCCCCCAAAGATCGTGAGATGAGTAGTAGAAGTGGGTGTCAGTTGACAGAAAAACGCTCTGAATTTCGGTGAAGACCTTTTTTTTTTGGAGATCACTTGATTTTGGACAGAAAAACGCTCTGAATTTGCCTCAATCCAATTGAAAACAAATGAAAATTCGGGTTAAGTTCGTTTACGGTTGAATCAAACTTCTAAAAAAGACCCCCCCCTTTGCGAAATCCTGGCTACGCGGCTGGGCAGAACGACGTTACTATACAGCGCAACTCCATAAATTTTTTCAACGCTGCTTTAGGTGTATATTTGACACAACATTGCTGAACTAAACTCTTTGTTAAACCTAGCTGCTGGCGCAAAGCCCGCTGTTTAAATTTGCTGCATGAGTTGTGTGAACAAAAAAAATCTAACCTGTTTAACCAGCTACTGGCCAGATCTGACCTTTCCTTCTGTTCGATGTCTGTCCTGCTTTTAAGTCTTAAAATGTTTGAATCATCAAAAATTTAAAGAAACTGGTAGATTAGTTGCAGTGAGCAACAACACGAAGCATCGGATAGAACTGCGCTTGCACAGCAGGATGTGCAACGTGACTCACAGTTCTGTACAGACCGTGTTATTTGTTGTTCCATTATGCAACGTTTTACTTGTTCACCGAAACAGAAAACATTTTACATCTTCCGTGACGTGTGAAAAGTTACTTTATTTGTTTTAAATATTTTTCGTGGTGCATTATTCACGTTAATTTTTAAAATTAATTAAATTTAACGTTTTTTTTTTCGAGACAAACCGTCGAAATTATTTTAAATGTTAGGCTAAAGCTCACAAAGACCAAGTACTTCAGAACAACAACTGTTTTGGATCAGTGATGTTGGAATTCCTTTTTAATCGTTAACTGTGATAAGAAAACATTTTTTTCATTATTTGGCCAAGCTTTAGCAGCTGCTTGTTTTTTGATATCTCAAAAACCTTTGACGTTCGATGCCATTGCAAACTGAAATGGGCAATCAAAGTGAAAATTAACCATTCGATCAGGGTCGGAGAAAAATCAACACTTTCACCATGTAGTTTGGTGTAGTGATGTGAATGTTTTTTTTGCGTATGTTTTTCAAAAAAAAACGTATATTTCTTTAGCACCGGAAGAACGTTCGGTAGATCTTTCCTGAGCAAATTCTAGCCGAAAAGTTGGAAATATCAGTAAATTCGAAAGTAGTTGGAATTCGTACTATGCGTCACACCTCCTCGCTTTCTCATAAAAGCAAGACAAATAAGTCAATAGCAAGACAAAAACCGTTGCAGAAATGCAAAAGGATCAAGAATCGGGCACAGCTGGTCAAATGCCACGCCACTGGGTCTGCAAATAATACTAAATGTATCGATATGTGCGACAAAGTTGTAAGTCGAGCCGGGCTTTTAAGGTCAGGTTCGGGCTTAAGATTGACTAAATGTCGAGCTTAATGTACATAAATGTCGAGTTTAATCTACATAACATCGAGTTTAATTTACATAACATCGAGTTTAATCTACATAATATCGAGTTTAATCTACATATATATTACATACTACATAATATCGAGACAAAATGTCGAGTTTAATCTGCATAAATGCAGTGGTGTGAAAAGTACTCGAAAATTGTAATCAAGTAAAAGTTTCGTTACTGAACAAAAAACTACTTGAAGTAAAGTACAAAGCACTGACCAAAAAAAGTAGCCGACTTGAGTAAAAGTAAAAAAGGAGTTGTTTTAAAACTACTCAAGTACAAGTATCTCTGAAAGTATTCAAGCAAATCAAACAAACTAATCAATCGGCATATGACAACTGGTCGACTACCTTCACGTCATAACTGCCACATAGCGCTCGGTCTTTTAACCCCTCAATCTCTCAAGAAGTCATGAATTATTAATTTTAGCAAGTTTTTGTTATTAAATTCAAGACTATTTATCAAAAGGAACTACAGCTGCCAGGAGTGCCGAAACCCGGGGGGGATATATCCCCCCAATAATTTGGCTGTATCCCCCCAATAGTTTTAGAATGGTCCACATCTGCATCCCCCCCAATAATTTGAATGGGTGTACATCTGAGCGCAAATTTGGGTAAAAAAAGTGTTCTATTCTTGCTGAAGACCTATTTTTTTTTTTTTGGTCTTCACCTAAAATCGGGGAGAAAAAGTGTTCTATTTTTGAAGAAGACCTTTCTTTTTTTTTGGTCTTCACCTGAATTCGGGGAGAAAAAGTGTTCTATTAGCATTTTTCTTTTGGTCTTCACTAAATTTCAACACCTGAACAAAATCGTGGTCGAGGTTCATCCCCCCAACGTTGAAAATATGGCAAAATTGCAAATTATCCCCCCCCAATGCTCAACAAAGATCGGCACCACTGACAGCAGCAAAACTTCGAGATTTGAAAATCATGCCATGCAGAATAGAATCTTTTTATGCAATCTTTGCTCAAATACTCATTCAATGTCATTGTTAAATTATGCTAAAATTTAAAAACACTGTAGACGTTTTTTATCAGTGTATAATAAATAATCTACGGCTGTAACTACAGGGTGAGCCAAAAGTTTACTTCATAGCTATTTCATTATATTCTGCGATAACCTGTTTTTGGATTAATTAATCAAAATTTTTGTGGATTTTTTTAATTTAATTTATTTCGCAACATGTGAAGGCAGGCAGAAGCCTTATAAATATTACGTCACTAAATCACACAAAATTATTGTAGTTAGCCCATTTAAATAGTCTAGGTCTCTACTGGGACGAAATTGATCGTCATATTCAAAACCATTTTGTAATTACATTGCACAATTTATTACAGTAGCCTACCGTACAATAATGTTTAATGCATATGTGGTGTGTGATTTTTGGCTCAATCTGTAGAATTTTGCAATGGAAACGTTTAGTAATCATAGGACGTATTTTGGCAAATTTATATGTCTGAAGAGCAGACACCAAACTGCAAACGTAAAACCAAGACCATCTTGAAATGCTTTCCGTCAGACTGGATCTGGTACGTACTCGCAAACGGGGAAAAACGGTATTGCTGCAGTCGCTGCGGAGGTCTGATCTCTGATGCAAGAGTCGCCATCCGAAAAAGGAGGAAAAGACAACTAACTTAACCGAATTGAACAATTGCTGGTAGAAAAGTAGACCATTCTTACAAACTTTGTAGTTCAAACTTAAAATTACAGTACTTTGTACTTTTCTGAATCAAAATACTACTTAAGCAGCGTTACTTCACTCTAAAAGTAATCAAGTCAAAAGTAAAAGTAGCCACAAAAAAACTACTCAAAAAGTACTCGTTACTGGAAAAAACTACTTAAGTAATCAACTCAAGTAAAAGTATTTCGCTACTTTACACCACTGCATAAATGTCGAGTTTAATCTTGCCTTCTGTTTATACCATTTTAGATACTGTAAAAGCGCCCGGTAATCAAAATAATTTGACTACACTACAGACGACTTCGTTTAAGCATCAATGCGATTATTATTACACAATCATTATAAAATTACGTCGCAATTAATTAGCAATGAGTAGCTTTATTTCAACCGTACACGAGTACTAACCGCGAATTTTTGAGATCCAATTTAATTCTCGGGTCTATTTTTCTTGTATTTTTTTAATCATTTTTCGGGTTCTGGCGTATATTTTTGGGTTCAGGCCTATACTTGTCGGGTCCGTTTACAGCTTTGATATGCGATACTCTACCAAGTTAGCCATGCGATTTGATGCTAACTGCTTTGCTTTATTTAAAAAACAGAACTTATTTTTCCTTTTGTCCAGTGCAAAGGGAAAAAACGTAAAAAAAAACAAAGCAAGCCAAAAAAACTGTTTTTTTTTGTTATATCTCAAGTTAGGTCACTTTTTTCGAAGTTTTTTTTTTGTTATTGCTAATGCTAACGCTTTTTACCTGTTGTTCTTGTTTCTACTGAAGACATCATTTTTGCTTGTGGTGTTGATTTAACTTGGACTGTAGCTTGTCGATTGAACCAAGTTTTTTCATATTAATTTAACGTCATTTCCTGACAGGTTTTCTGGATTGAGGTGGAATGAATAGATGCTAGATTTTCTGTTGCTTGATCTTACAGGTTGCGTGCCGGACATATTGGTTTTACAAATCTTAGTTAGGGACTGTCTATTTAAAGCTTATTTTGTACTTGGAGTTGTTGCAGCGTTTCTAGCTGGGGCGTCGCCACCTTAACAAGATCAGGGGGCAAAGCTCAAAACCGGGGGGCCAAAGTTTTGTCGGTAAATTATTGCAGTATTTTAAGAGTTAAGTAGATTGTTTGTGTGCCAGGTTTGTAAATTTCGTTTCGCCTTTGAGTAATACAGCTATTTGGCGTTGATTAAGTTCATAGAACCATTTTCAGCTTTATTTTACAAACTAATTACTTAGGTTGCAATGAAACGATGACTAAACCGCATATTTATTTAATGCCTATCTGACGTGCATGACTGTCTTTGTCTTTTACACAAGAACAGCGTGGGATCATATCGGTTATTATACCACACTGTTTAAAGCAAGACACAAACTTGCAACAAAAATTTTAGACATATTCTATGGCTATCGCGTTGGTAAACATATAGAATTAATCTAAATAATAAAAGTTAAAAACTACGCATGAAAAACTACCTTGAATGATTTTTGAATAAATGCAGAAAGCAGACTGTCTCTGACATTTTGAAATATTGACAAAGCCGCTAACTCAACAATTGCTGAAAAAATAACTTAATCTTCTCATTTAATTAAACATTACAGCTAGCATAACGGTTAGAAACGACTGACGACAGGAAACTCCAGAAAAAATATGAGCAAAATTTAATATCGGTACCTCTACAGCTCTATGATGAATACTGTAGCTAATAATATACAATTGTGTATTACAAGCCAAAGCAGAAAAATAAACAGTTTAGCATTTATACTTGAATGCCTATTTTGTTTCTGCATTGCCTACAACCTCATTAAGACAGGAAAGTGCCGATCCAGGATATGCCATCCCCCAAAAGAATTTCTGCTGCATCCCTCCCGATAGTTCGCATCGATACGGTGTGTAACTTTGGTGTTACAACTTGCAACGTTACCAAACGATGCATTTTATCCTCGAAAAACGTCGAAAAAAGATAAAGATTCCGGACCCCGCTGGGGAGCACATAGCGCTCCCCCAGATCTCCTAGCTGGCTTTCAGGCCGTCTCACCAAAACTTTTGTCTTTGAAAATTCTTAATTGCCACCAGCACTCCTTCCAAACCTTAGTAAACGTTTCTGCGGACTTCCTTGTTGGTATTGGCGAAAATGAGCGTTGAATTTTGCTCGAAAAATCTCCAGTTTGAATATCATCCCTCTTCCCGATGTTCAAAATTATCAAAAAATGGACAAACTCCTTAAATCATCCCCCAATGGTCCATATAGATCGGCACCACAGATTACTGTATCGGTAATGCACCAGGACTTGTATTACTGCTCTGTAAAAATCATCACAAATAGCAGCACCAAACAGCAGGCTACTAAAGTTTACTCAAAATCTCAGATATCAATGGTGTTACTAGTGCCGAGAACACTGCTTAGTTTGTTTTGCTACCGGTACTAATCGATCTAGTTAAATGAACAATACGGTAATGGACACTTCTTGCAAATCTGAAAACCAGAAAATTTCCGTAGTCTAGCTATCAAAGAATTGGTCAATGGATTCCGATTTGGGGGAGGAATGCAGTCTGTTTCTCTGTTAGCTCAGAGTTTCTGCAGATCGATTACTCATACTGCTGAACAAGATCCCAATCAAAATACAGTATGGTTTGAGTTGCTAAGCTAAGGCCTTCCACTTCCAGACATGGGCTTGTCAACTCAACTCACT
Organism: Trididemnum nubilum; assembly: GCA_963965965.1. Lineage (NCBI taxonomy): Eukaryota > Metazoa > Chordata > Ascidiacea > Aplousobranchia > Didemnidae > Trididemnum > Trididemnum nubilum. The sequence goes on along the minus strand of OZ014478.1, from coordinate 1,284,335 downwards.
TTTGCTAAGTTAGCTTACCCGTAGCCTACGTTTGCTACATAGCCTAGAAGTGCAACTGACAGTTCGAATTCTTATCTTTTTTTCTGGAGGCATTTGGTGTCTAATTTTCTTTCTGTAACTATTGATTGCACTGTACATTGCGGATGGTTTGTACTATATGCGTATCCCACTGATCACCAACTTACAGCCTACACTAACTTACTGTTCATTACCTTTAACAGTCTCAAAACCTGACTTGTAATAAGGCCTCGCCTATAAGTGCTGTTGTATATGACATCATAATCTACGATGCCACGCCTGCTACGCAGTACACACAAACTGCTGGTAGCTGTATTATTATTATACCGTACTGAATTCACTTGTTGTTGTTGTTAAACCTGACCCAAGACACGAGATTGTGCTGCGTACCGTACCCTAGATTGTAATATAGATGTCAGGATACTTAGTTGCATGAAGAAAACAAAGAATCAGCCAAAAAATATATTTAACTAACTTATATCAACAAAAACTTTCACTAAAATCGATTTCGGCCAGTGGCCGTCTTCAGCTTATTCAAATACAATCAATCAAATAGAATTGATGTCAGGATAGGGGTTGAACAGTTAAAATTACCACTATTTTAACTGTGAGGGCGATGCTCATTTCTAAAAAAAAATACAGTGGGGGGGCAAGAAATAAATTGGGGGGGGGGCAAAACTAAAAATCGGGGGGAGCAATGCCCCCTATGTCCCCCCCGCTGGCGACGCGCCTGGTTTCTAGCTAAGAATCGTTGAAGTATTGAATGAAACTAGTATACAGAGATGGAGTCCTCGAGGACACATATTAAAGTCCTAGGTTTTGGCCTCGAAGCTCAAGTCCTGAACCGTGGCCTCGAAGCCAGTAAGTCCTCGAAAATGACCTGTTCTCGGCTTGAGGACGGCACTATTTCTGGATTGGTTAAAAAGAATAATTGCCAAATAAAAATTGACTAAACTTCTAGTCTGTCAATTTATTTCTTTTCCTTATTTGAAAAAATAATACAATGTGATACCCAAGAAGTCATAGTAAACCTTATTTTAAATGGCATTGTGTGAAAGCCAGTGCAGAATAGTTCTTTTTATTTGTGCTAATACTTCCGGAGCGGCAGGTACAAATAGCAAAGCACTAAAACCATCTTGGACCTTAAGAAGAGATATGGGGTCCGGACAAAACCATCTTGGAGTTGCTAATGCTAAAACATGACCGTGACTATCTGAATGTGGATTCAGAAGAAAGTATGTCTGAATGTGTGTAATGATAAAACGTAATACAGTTACCAGGGATAGTCTATTACACTAAAAATGTTAGTATATCCCTGACATAAGTAACAAAACGTTTGAGAAGGCCAACACTTGTTCTGAAAATATGCGAGCAAATATTACGAAGAATTTGTTTGGAGATAAGAAAGAACTTCTCTAATTACTGGCAAGCGGTCTGGGGTCGAAGCTCTATCCGCCGAACAATTTTTGTGTTGAAAATGGCCGCTAATTTTAGCAAAGGGCCAGATCAACGCAAAGGACCAATTTTAGGAGTTTTAGCAAAGGGCCAAATCCGGAGAATGAAAGTCCGCTGGGTTTCAGGAAAGGTTGTAAAAATTTGGAAAAGGTCCAAATTAGGCTATATGGAGATCAAATTCCGGATGAAGACAAAAAAAATCACCGCTATTTGATGAGATTTCGCGCTCCACGGACTGAATGCAACTGCAAACAGTCAGTTTCCGCCCAAAGAAGTGGATAGTGGGCCGTGGTCCGAATTTAGCGCTCCGGAGGTCCGGATTCGAACCGCGGTCCGCCAGTTGAGTAGCCATGCTGTAGAGTATAAGGAGGCATCACATGCAATAAACCGTAAAGAAAAGATTGGCTTAAAATTAGGATTGGGAAAACGTGGAAAAACTAAAGTTTTTCTAAACTTTTACGGTATTTTCTCTCTAATCGTTTTCAAAATTATCTAATCTTCTTGAACGTCACAAAAATTTGCTATTTTTCTAAAAAAATCACTCAAATAGTTCAACGGTGTCATGGGGTCTTTGCTCTCAACCCCCAAAACCCTGTTTTTTCTTTAGAGACTTGAGTTTGCAAATACCGGATACGGTACCTCAATTCAATTCAAAAACAAATATTTACAGTATTTTGCAAACTTTTGCACAACAATCGGCGTCGTTATGTGATATTAAAAAAGTATAATTTACGATGACATTTTAATGAATATTCTGTGCAAAGAAGTCCTTTGACCAAACAATAAGATTTTTATATAAGAAACTGCTAAAAAAGTTGGAATCCATAATCAGTGGACCTTTGCACCGGGGCCCTAACTGATGATGATGACGTTGAAAGACTTAAAATTGAAAATTCCACGTTTAGAATTTAGTTATTCCCATTTACGAGTTACGGCCTGGTTTCATTACCACGATACCGCTAGGGTACGTAATCAACATTGCTGCTGACGCGTAGAACTTCAAGACGACATTCATTATTTTTGGAAACTACTATTTTCGAATTATCATCGAAAACTTAACGAAATGCAATATTTTAAACACTTGCACGCTTAAAAATAATAGGAATTTTGCCGACCATAATTTTGAAAAATTGTGTACTCGAAAAGTCGGTCCTTGGCCTTGGATTTTTTTGAGTCCTTGGCCTTGGCCTCGAAAGTTGGGTCCTCTACTCCACGTCGCTATAGTATATGCACAGAAACAATGACAAGAGCTAAATAATTTTAAACTCAATTAATATGTTTTACTTTTAGCGCTAACATCTATCACATGAGGCTTACTCAAATTTGTCAACTGATTCTAACCCGGTAGCATAATAAGGGTTAACTTTTTGATAACAGATTTTATATTCTACATGAACAGTAAAAATTACGCCATTTTTCATACTAAGTTCTTATTTACACAATTTGATATAGTAAGCATTGTAACCATACTTTTATATGCTCCATCTTTAAATCATAATGATAAGTGCAACCTTTTTTGTTAGTTAAAAGTAATCGCATAAAGCGAAGTTGAATTCGCAGTGTTTTTAGTAGTAGCACAGATTGTTTTAGTTTTCTAGCTTACCTATACTTTTCTTTCTGTAGCCCGATGCTAATACAATGTAAATTAAATAATTATGATTGAAGCACGCTAGATTTTGTTAGACCTTACGAATATGCTGCTCTGAAATAGTACTGAAGGCGGCAATCACTTCTATTTGGTTAATAAAAAGAAAAGAAAAAAAAAACATCAGCAGCAAATTTACGATTTGCTTTTTTTTCTGCTTTATTTTCTTTTTCTGCTACTGATACTACATATGAACTAGAATCCAGACATTGTTTCTGGTTACCTGATATCGACTTTCATGAGTAACGTATCGGGTATAAATGGTTGCTTTATTTCATTTTTTAGCCTCTGGTGTACATTCACAAACTGTGACTGTTTCTGGCCCTTTAATCTTTTGTCTTTGTCGGCCCCTACCTAATTGAAATTGAAGCTATAATTAAACATAACATGAAGTTTTTTCTTTACAAACACCTTTAAAACAAGCCAGGAATTAGAACTTGAGCTAGATTGCGTTTTTGTGCAATATTTTGTGGAATTTTTTTTGCATCAAATGCTCTTAAATGTCTTGAAATTCACGAAAGTTGGGACTAATCTAAAAGTAGTCAAATGGAACTGGCGAGTCTGGTTGTAACGATAATTCTTGCTTGCTGTATTACTTTTTTTTTCATCAACGAATAAGGCTGGATGATATTTTTCTAGAGGTTTAACTATACTGCAGCAAATGCATAATACCGTTTTCTTAACCGGCCTGGACACAGTCCGTGACAGTGGTGTAAAAAGTACTTAAAAAGTGTAATCAAGTAAAAGTTTTGTTACTTGAACAAAAAAATACTTGAAGTAAAGTACAAAGCAGTGACCAAAAAGTGCTTGAGTAAAAGTAAAAAAGTATTCGTCTTAAAAGTACTCAAGTACCAGTATTTCTAAAACTATTTAAACAAAACAAACAAATTATTCAATCAACAAACTGGACTTTAATGCAACTGGTTGCCTATACCCTCACATCACTGCCTCATAATGCTTGGTCTTCTAACCCCTCACTCTCTCAAAAAGTCACGAATTATTAATTTATGCAAGTTTTTTTTATCACATTCAAATTAAAAAGAACAGCAGCAAACCTTTTGGTATTTCAAAATCATGTCACGCTGAATTTATTTGGTAGGAATCATCTAACATCTTTGCTAACTTGCTTAATTGAACAATTGCCGGCAGAGAACTCAACCGTTCTGACGAATTTGTGGTTGAAATTTAAAACTACAGACTTTGAACTCTTCTGAATCAAAATGTTACTTAGGTTTTTTCGTGATAAATCTCTTCGGCAAAAACAAGTTTTGTTTCAAACCAAATTAATTTTAATGATAAGCTGTAGACAGTATCCAAAGTCTTAGAGGCACAATCAAACCTTTGATCAACATACTGTTTTGGAATCGACATTGGTCTATGTCCATGCATAGATCGTAAGATCTATGGTCCATGAGCGTCGAAAGGCAAAGAATTGCAAATTAACCAGATCATAGCAGAATATTTTTTTAACGAAAATATTAAGTGATTACAATATTACAAGAGATATAATAGTTCAATTCAAAATATTTTCCAATTTCCAACAGCAAATTGACTTTGAGTCAGATTTTATCACAAATAACTCCTGAAAAAATGAAGTTGCTAAGGCGACCGAAAGAATCCCAATTTTTGGGTTTCCGAAGTCACTTTCCGAGATCTGAGCATTTTTTGGCCAAAATTTAACTAAAATGACGTCATGAGAGGTTTTTGTGACGTAAGTATTTTGCTTGGGTGTTTTATGATTCAGTGTTATGACACAAACTTGAGTACAAAATTTAAACAGCCTCGACGTCATTGCCATATGACGTTATTTGTCAAAAAATATGGCCGTACCGTTACAATGATGACGTCATCAACACAACGCCAATTTTTCTGAAAAATTTTGGTGAACACCTACGGCGTTGTCTTTGTGGTGTAGTGGTTACATCCAACGGCCTTGTCTTTGTGGTGTAGTGGTTAAGGCGTGCATCTGAAAAAACTCGAGTTCGACTCGCGCCCAGGGGTGCTGAAACCCGGGGGGGATGGGGGGATATATCCCCCCAATAATTTAACTGTATTCCCCCAATAGTTTGAGAATGGTCCACATCTGTATCCCCCCCAATAATTTGAATGGGTGTACATCTGAGCGCAAATTTGGGTAAAAAAAGTGTCCTATTCTTGCTGAAGACCTTTTTTTGGGGGGTTTTCACCTGATTTCGGGGAGAAAAAGTGTTCTATTTGCATTTTTCTTTTGGTCTTCACTAAATTTCCACACCTGAACAAAATCGTGGTCGAGGTTCATTACCCCCAATGTTGAAAATAGGGCAAAATTGGGGTAAAATTGCAAATTATCCCCCCCAATGCTCAACAAAGATCGGCACCACTGCTCGCACCGCGTTTTTTTTTCGTAAACTTGCATTAGAGTTAGATTTGGGGCAGCGATGTCAAAGAAAGGCTACACTGTTTAGCCGATATAAATAGTATAATGGGTGGTTTAAGTGTTAACCTTCCTCACAAATTGGTCCTTAAAATTTTTGCAGCTAGAAATAATGAAAAATATGATCAACTAATTTCATTGCGCTTTCAGAACTGCAAATTTATGAAAACAAACAAAAAAAACAAACAAACGGCAAATCAGTTTGCAAATAAAACTCCTCCACCCAGTATATCCCTCCCCCTTAGAACCACGCCTGAAACTTATTATTACCAAAAAAGTTACGATGTGGCAGTTTCTATCAATTTTATAGTACATGAAATGGTTTTAGCAATATTTTTATAAACGTCAATTTTTCCAGACATTCCGGCACTTTACGATATCGGCGATTTTGCCTGCCCGGAGGCGAAAGGGAAATATATAGATAGCTGCTTTACTTTATGTTCATTCCATATTTACACAGATGAAAGAAAGGATTGATTATGATGCTAAATCTATCAAGGGGTATTACAAAACAGGAAGAAAACTGATTTTAAAAGTGTAGCTTGAAACAGTAGTGATCTCAAATGAAATGAAATGAAAATCAGGGAGATGTGTTTGAAAAACAGTAATCGAAACGAACAGTTAGATTAAGAACTTACAACAAAAATTAAGTTATCCCAAGCAAAATCAATTTTGTTTCTGCATATTTATCTTCCACATCGCGTCAGCCGCTGACACTGTGATGTTCCACCACACACTTTCATTGTAATAACTACTCAGTGCTTAGACGAATTTCCACCTGTTTAGAAGCATCCGGTGATCCAATGGTTTTGTGAAATTTTTATCCATTATATATGCTGCTTGTTATAAACAGAGGCAATCATCGTAAAGCGTCTTTTTTAATAAGGGTACAAACCTCGTGGCCAGAGTGGTGGTTGAAGCCATATTATGACATCAGGGTTGTCGTAAAAACGACGGCTTCACCCTTTGGACCACACAGCCGATTGTTTAGCGTCATCTCCAACGTAACCACAAGTGGAAGTTTAATCGGATCAACTGGTTATTAACTCAACTCGGGGAAGAATCAATAAGTGGTTCAACCAAGCAGGACGATCGCATTGTATCGCGTCCATTTGACACGGATGGTGCAATAGCAATGCACTATTTTACTGTTTTCAGAATCCCATTGGTTTAGCCAACAGGCGTTTTTTAGCACTTAGTATGGTATTTCGACCTACAGTCTCAGAAAATCTTCTTTTTTCATTGCCCGCTTTTCCGTGAGGGTTGCGGGGGCAGCAGCTCGAGATTAAGCCGCCACACTTCACGGTCTTCCGTCATCTCCATCATTTCGCTTGGGTGAAGTTCCAAGCGATTCCATCCAAGATCCTCATTATAATTGGTTCATCTAGTTTTAGGTCGTCCAACTGGTCTTTTCCCATTTGCTTTGGCAAGTAAAGCTTGTTTGGGAGTCTTTCCCGAGGCATTCTGCTTACATGGCCAAACCATCTAAGCTGAGATCTTTCAATTCGGAGAAGTAACGGCTCGATGTTAAGCGATTTTCAAATCTCAGAGTTACGCACCTTGTCAAACCAGTCGCGTAGCCAGGATTTCGCAAAGGGGGGGGGGGGGGGGGCTTTTTTTGAAGTTTGATTTAACTGTAAACGAACTTGACCCGAATTTTCAATTGTTTTCAATTGGATTGAGGCAAATTCAGAGCGTTTTTCTGTCCAAAATCAAGTGATCTCCAAAAAAAAACAAGGTCTTCACCGCAATTCAGAGCGTTTTTCTGTCAACTGACACCCACTTCTACTACTCATCTCACAATCTTCGGGGGGCTATTTTCGTTTGTGGGGGCTATTTCCCGTTTTAGGGCAAAAATCAACCTCAAAACTGCTAAAAACATGCTATTTTGCATACTTTTCTGGCCAATAGGGGGGCTATAGCACCATTTGCCCCCCCTAGCTACGCTACTGTGTCAAACAGTGCAACTCCTTCGATTTTTCGTAAAAACCTCATTTCGGACGCTTGCACTTGTGATTGCTCTCTTTCGGTCATTACCCAAGACTCATAGCCATAAGTGAGAATGGGTACAAAAACTGCTTTGAAAATTGAGAGCTTTGCTTTTTTCGACAATTCTCGTTTCATGACAACCAAGTGGTGCAAAGCTCGCATTATTGCACTACTAGCCTTACCTATTCGGGTATCCAGTTTTTCATCTTGCCTTCCGTAACTCGTGAATGCAACCCCAAGATACTTGAACTTCTCTACCTGCTTCAGTGTCGCTCCATTCACTAGTAACACGCACTGATCAGGGTTTCTTGAAAGATGAAGTACCTAAGTTTCGGCCGTGCTTATTTTCATTCCAGCCGTGTTGCATGCATCTGCAAACCTCGGTGTAGCATGCATCTGCATGTCTCAGAAAATCATCACCGTGAATTGAAAAATAGGCATACGCTAGGTTGATCGGATAACACTAATACTTTAGGCCTATGTCCAAAGGTGGGCAGCAGTACCGAATTACTATTGTACCGAATTACTTTTTCCGTACCGGTACCGCTCCATATTTTGAAAAGTAATTCAGTACCGGTACCGCTACATATTTTAAAAAGTATCGGCGGTATCGTACTGAATTACTTTGATGTTGCTAAATCGGTACTTTTTTCCCATACTTTCTTATTTTCCTTTCGATCAGTATTTTTTTAGATGTTTTTGAAAGGTAATAAACAATACATGTACTGTACAAGGCTGGGAAAAGTACCAGACCCGGCGCCACGGGGGGGCATACCGGGGCCGTGCCCCCCCCCAACTGACTGCTTGTGCCCCCCCAAACGAAAATTGTGCCCCCCAAAGCGAGGACTGTGCCCCGAAGAAATTAATGGGCTCGGGGCTTTTGGAGCATAAATCGAGGCCTAAATTAGTGTTTTTTGTGGACTTTTACCGGTTTTTATGACGTTTTTGGGACGAAGACCTTTTTTTTGGAGATCACTTGTTTTCGGCCGGAAAAACCACTTGAATTTCCGATTTCGGCCGGAAAATTCCTTCAAATTTCAGTGAAGACCTTTTTTTTTTGGAGATCACCTGTATTCGACCGGAAAAACCACTTGAATTTCTAATTTCGGCCGGAAAATCCTTTGAATTTTTGCACCTCACCTTGTTCCTTTGATCCAGGCAGGGATAAATTTCTCGTGCTCCCGTGCCTTTTTCGAATTCACACTAAATAAATATCTCGTGCCCCTGTGCCTCTTTCGAATTCACACAAAATAAACTTCTCGTGCCCCCCCAAAATTTATTTCTGCCCCCCCCCCCCCCAGTCACGCTATCCTGGCGCCGGGCCTGAAAAGTACATGTACTGTACAAGTTCAAGCAGCACAAAAAATTTACTACTAAAAGTCTTGAATGAAATCAATAACCAAACATTTGCTTGAACTGTGACTCCACAAATTGAAACTGAAAATTGATTCCAGTATTGCAATGCTCAAGTCAACACGCACGCGATTTGCTCTGATAAACCGCGCTAGATTGCCAGCAATTTTACGCAATCTTTCAGGCAGCAACCGTACAGTTGAGCAAACGAGTCAAATTTTAGCAATCAATCCGAAATCAAGCTTGACCAAGTGCTAAGCAAATTAGAACCACTGGATGAAATTAACTCTAAAACTGACAGATTTACCAAACCGACTAGCCTTACTGGAGAGAAAGGTTGAAGACAAAATCGAAGAAATTGAAAGTGGCCTTGTTACCAAAGCTGAAACAAATACGGTTACCAGACTAACTGAGAGAATAGAAGAACTTAAAAAAATTCAAATCAATTAGGAAAACAAGATGATTATGCAGGAATTGTACCGCAAATGGTTAAATGTTCTAATTCACGGTGTGAAGGAGGACATCTGGGAAAAAAGAGAGGACACGATTCTAAAATTTAATAACCTTTTGAAAAACGGACTCAAAATTGATGACCCCGATGGCATTGACCTCGTAAATGTACATAGGTTGCCTCAGCACCCACTAATGAAGAATGGAAAAGGAATAACTAGACCTACGTCACCAAACTGCTCAACATGCAAGATAAAAGCCGTATTTGCAATCAGCAAAACATCTAAGAATTTACAACGAAAAACTCAAAGAAGAAGACAATAAAAACCCCTACTATATATTCGTGATCATCTACCGATTAAGTTCCAACAGCAGCGAAAAAATCTTCTGTCTTTTTACAAAGAAGTTAAAGAAAAGAATCAAAAAACAATTTGGAAAGCTGTTAACGGAGAATACTGTTTGTATGTAGACGATCAAAAAATCGAAATTCCTCAGTAACTCGAAATTTTCAAATTGTGCTAATTGTAATTGCTGCTTAGATAATTTAACCTGTGATTGAGCGGATATTCCTAATTAATTGGCAAAAGCCCATTATTACTGTTTAAGGCGGGTTTTGTCGGCAGCGGGTATTTGTGCGCCTGTGAATTTTTTTTTTTTCTGGCTGGTGCTGTAGAAATCCGCGAGCGTGGAGGGTCGCGTGGTCTGCAGGGGCCGCTTTGGTTGAATTATTGCTAGAAAAAAAAAACACTTGAGCGTTTATTCTTTACTGTATGAATTACTTATGACCATGGGTAACTTAAATTAACTATTATAACGGGAATAACTTTATGAAACTGTAGTATTTACTAGATTGCTCTTTGTAACTTGCTGCAATATCTCCAAGTCAACTCTTAAAGCATACATTACTGGCATTCTGCACCACCGCGTGTCGACATTGAGTATTTGATTTAGTTTTTTTTCATTGGAATTGTGCAATGGCGTTCTTGGCGACGAATGCATCAGCTCGAAAAAAATTCATTCGGCCTAGTCAGGAAGCCGTACCGACAAAGGAAGTTCTTAAGGAAAATGAGAATCTAAGCTACGAGTGGTATAACGGTGTTATGAGTAACATTAGTAATTGTTGTTACCTTGACAATGTAAATGTGCAAACTATCTTTTTCAAAAATTCTCTGACTCTTCTGCATTTTAACGTTCCCTGCATAAAAATTTTGATGCAACGTATAATTTTCTTTAATCACTCGAGTTTTTGTCTGATATAATATGCTTCTCTGAAACTCGCATATAAGATGAACTTTTGACTAATATTTCAATTACAGGCTACAGCTTTATTCACGTTAATTCGCTTTTAAGTGCTGAAGGAGTTGCGGTTTATATCTCAAAAAAACTTAAATTTGAACTGTTAAAACATCAACTTATTCTGTATAATTCGGAATCGTTGCGTCAACCATTTATACAAAAAACTGCATTGTAAATATTAGGGTCATATACCGTCACCCTTTACTAATAAATATCAAAAAATTCTTAGAAGATTTTCCCACTTGCCTCAGCCATTTCTCCATTAACAATAAAACAATATATTTGCTAGGAGACTTAAATATTAACTTAGATAAATTTAACCGATCCAAAATTGCCAATGATTACATTAACATAATGATATGTAATAGCGCTATTCCCCTAATTACTCTGACGACTCGTGTGACTTCTGAAAATTGATCATATAATCACCAATGATTTGAAACACAAAATTGCACCTTTCGTAATTCGTAGCGACCTAACTGATCATTAGATTACAGTATGTAACCTAAAAATATAATTCATTACAAGTGTGCAAAACCACTAAAGTACCATAGGGACACTTCGAAACACAATTGTGAAGATTTGCACGACGAACTAGACCTAAATTTATCCCTATATTTCATAAACTGCGAGGTTCTCGATCACCTTAATCATTATATAATTTTTAACGGTTTTGTAGACGTAATGCGACCAACAATTCATGCCCATGCCCCAATTAGACAATTATCTCGTAGACAAACAACATTAAAAAACAAACCGTGGCTCACAAAAGAGCTTCAAGCCTTCATCCGCAAGAAACGGTTGATGTTTCGCTCTCATTTTTTGCAAGGAGATGAAAACAAAAGAGCTTCTTATCGCAAATTTTCAAACAAGTTAACTAAATCGATAGCATTAGCAAAAAAACAACATTTTGCTACATTGTTAGAAACCAAAAAACTTAATCCTAAATCTGCATGGGAAATTATACGATCAGTACTTCCTCCTCCAAAGGTAAAATCTTCAGCAGTCGAAGATTTTATGGACAAAAACGAATAACTTGACCAAAAAGCAAAAGCCGACCTTTTTAACAACTTTTTTGTACATTACGTAAACAATTGGATGAGAATATTCCCAAACACCAAAACAATCACTACCGAAATTACTTATCCAAAAGCGTTTCCAAATCAATATTTTTAACAGCACCAACCGTTGATGAAATTGTAAACACAATACACTCGCTTAACGTGAATAAAGATGTCGGCCATGACAACATTTCTGCCTACTTTCTTCGCATAGATGCTCCCAATGTCGCACCCTACTTACAATGCTTCATTGAGTTCGCATTTGTAAATGGCATCTTTCCTGAAAACTGAACCCGCGTCAAAATCATTTTCATTCAAAAAAAAAGATAGAACTAATCCTAATAACTATCGCCCAATCTCGATTTTTACTTGCTTCGCAAAAATTCTTGAACATCTTGTTTACAATAGATTTTTGGCTTTTTTAAAAAAACATAATGTAACACATAAAACCCAATACGGTTTTCAAAAACATACCTCTACCACTCATGCTGTTTTGGACATTGTTTCAACTGCATATGACAATATTAGCCAAAAACTTTACACTAAATTAGTTTTTCTGGATTTGCGAAAGGCATTCAATTTGTCCCGCACGATATCTTATTAGCTAAGCTTAAAAATTATGGTATGCGTGGACCACCTAACAGGCTCATAAAGACCTTTCTTAATAGAACTCAGTACACAAGTATTAACGGCATTGATTCGGAAATAAAGCCAGTCAAATATGGAGTTGCACAAGGGTCAACTCTAGGACCGTTACTATTTTTAGTTTACGTCAACGATCTTCCAAACTCAGCTTGCAGCCTCCCAAGATTATTTGCTGATGATACCTGCTTAATCTTGACTATAATACCATACCATGCTTAGAAACCAAAATGAATCAAGACCTACGAAAAGTTTCCCAATGGTGTATGGCTAATAGAATAGATTTCAACCCCACCAAATCTAATTACCTAATAATTCCATCTAAATTAAGAGAAACCACACCACAAATATACTAGTACTTAAATAATATACCCTTATCAACTTCAAAAAGAGTTAAATACTGGGGTGTTTATCTCGATTCTCAATTAAACTTCCAGGACCATATTACAGCAACTGAACATAAAATATCTCGAGCAGTTGGAATATTGTCTCAACTCAAGCATTTTCTTCTTCAATCTGCCTTGATCAAATTATGCTACGCTTTGGTTCACCCCCACTTATTATATGACTTGATACTATGGGGGCAAACTTTTCCTTCTTATCTAACAAAATTGAGCACGCTTCAAAATAAAGCCATAAAACTTTCTTGCGGCGGCAGCTATCACGATCGTGTTACTCCTTACTCGAAACAACTTGGCCTACTTAAATTACCAGATTTACGCGACCTTGAAACTGCTAAATTTGTGCTTCTACATTTTCGAAACAAACTACCTCCACAACTGTCTAATATCTTTGTTAAAACAAGTAAAATCTCGACTCGACCAACCAGATTCACCTGTCCATTGTCCATCTAATAACCTATTTCTTTACATACACAGATTTCAAACAGCAAGACTTCAAAGATCCATTGAATATAACGGTGTCAAGGTTTGGAATGCAATCCCTGCAAATATTCAAACTGAAACTCAAAGGTTATTCAAAACTAAACTTAAAGCCGCATTTACACGGGCGACTTTTTTGCGTGCGATTTTTTGATACAAATGGATGTGGCAAAGTTGCGTGTATTCAATAATGGTTCTCAATGTGATAAAACTTACCTGACTGCTAAAAATGACTGTCTCAAGTTGTTTCCATTCCGATAGTGATGTTCTAAACCTTTTTAAAGCAAAATCCGAACTGATCTCACTGCGATTTTTTATCGCAACACCGATTCTCTTCTAAAGTTTTCAATTATAATAATATTGGTATGAAACCAACTTAAGACAATTATTTCCATCAGTAAGACTCCAATTATCATGATCAAAGCTGTTGTTGAGTAAATGCAGCTTGGCCAGATCCATTTTTATCAAAAAATCGCACGCAAAAAAGTCGCCCGTGTAAATGCGGCTTAAGAAAGATATTTTGGGTAGCTGCAACTAAACTCAGTGTCACCACGATTTGCGGCTTCTCGTCGCTCAGATTTTCTGAATTAGTAAATAGTAAACTAGTAATTACTTAATCTCAAGGGTGGATGCTCGACTTGAAGACCGAGAGGTCTATTCGAGTCTATCCCTGCTGCCTGTGTGTTTGTGTGCTCTTGGAATATTAGTATTGTTTGTTTTTGTGCCAAATGAAGTATTTATGGATTGCTAGTGTCCAACGTCCATAGATACATGTTGCCGCGAATAAACTGAACTGAACTACTCGTATGTCTGAATGTGTGTGACGATAAAACGTTAATACAGTTACCAGGGATAGTCTATTACAGTAAAAATATTAGTATATTCCTGGTATAACTAACAAAACGTATCTTAAGGCCAACACTTGCTCTGAAAATATGCGAGCAAATATTGCGAAGAATTTGTTTGGAGACAAGAAAGAACAATTCTTATTACTGGCAAGAGGTCTGGGGTCAAAGCTACATCCGCTAAACAATTTTTGCGTTGAAAATCGCCCAAAAGAATCCCATGTGATAAAATGCTGTATCAAAAAACGTTGCATGAAGAATTATTAAAAAAGCGAGTGTGAAATTAAATATAACTGTAATTGTTTGAATGCCTGGAAAGATGCACGCTGCACTTGAACAATTTTCATACGACGTCATGAAAACACGAGAAGGCCCTATGCGAAGCTTCAACGAAAAATTTGTGCATTTCTAGAAAAAAATATTGATTTATTATTTTTGCGTTTTTACAATACTGGTTATTTTGAAGGTGGGCCCCGGTGCAAATGTCTGCGGTATCCGGACACGAGCCCTAAAAACACGAGCCCTAAAAGACACCAGTCCTAAAAACACAATTCCTAATGGACATGAGTCCTAAAGTACACAAGCCCTAACGGACACGAGTTCTAAAGGACACGAGTCCTAATGAACACAAGCCCTAACGGACACGAGTCCCAAAAAACACGAGTCCTAAAGACACGAGTCCTAACGGACACCAGTCCTAATGAACAGGAGTCCTAATGGACACCAGTCCTAAAGAACACGAGTTCTAATGTACACAAGCCCTAATGGACACGAGCCCTAAAAAACACGAGTCCTAAAGACACAAGTTCTAATGGACATGAGTCCTAAAGACACAAGTTCTAATGGACATGAGTCCTAAAGGAGAGGAGTCCTAACGGACACGAGTCCTAAAGAACACGAGCCCTAAAAGACACGAGTCCTAAAGAACACGAGCCCTAAAGAACACGAGTCCTAAAGGACACAAGTCCTAAAAGACACGAGTCCTAAAGAACACGAGCCCTAAAGAACACGAGTCCTAAAGAACACGAGCCCTAAAGAACACGAGTCCTAAAAGACACGAGTCCTAAAAGACACGAGCCCTAAAGAACACGAGTCCTAAAGGACACCAGTCCTAAAAGACACGAGTCCTAAAGAACACGAGCCCTAAAAGACACGAGTCCTAAAAGACACGAGTCCTAAAGAACACGAGTCCTAAAGGACACCAGTCCTAAAAGACACGAGTCCTAAAGAACACAAGCCCTAAAAGACACGAGTCCTAAAGAACACGAGCCCTAAAGAACACGAGTCCTCAAAGACACGAGTCCTAAAGGACACGAGTCCTAAAGGACACGAGTCCTAAAAGACACGAGTCCTAAAGGACACGAGTCCTAAAAGACACGAGTCCTAAAGGACACGAGTCCTAAAAGGACACGAGCCCTAAAAAACATAAGTTAAATGCTACATAAAAGTCGGTAGATACTGAAAAAGATTTGGTTAGTAAGAATTCGGGGTTATTGTTTGCTTTTTCATGAAAATATTGTAATGTACATGGTGGTAGCTACTTTCGGTTATCAAATACAAGGTTTACTATTGATGGCCCTGAAATAGAACAGTTGCATCTCCTTCATTCGTGATAAATAACGCATTTTAAAACTTTTGTAATTTCAAAGATTAATTTTGCATTTGATGTTGGTTGCTAGGAGTTAAAACGCTGAAGCAGCTGTTTTCATTGAATTATTTCGTAAAGATGTCATTTAAATTTTAAACCAATGATTTAACCGCGCTGAATGTTATGTTGATCGAGCCTTAATTTACATCTATTTCGACTTGAACTAGTGGTGTAAATTATTATTCACAAATAGTGCTGAAATGAAATGTTAATCTGCCATGTGGTGTTGCTGTGGCATAGAATTTTATGTATTTTAGGATATGGCCGAAACTACAGTGTGAAACAAGCTTAAAAACCGGGCAAAGTGGACAATATCAGGCAGAGTGGACAATGAGATTTCACAAAAGGCATAACTTTCTAGACCCGCTGAGTTATATGAGCTATAAATTGATCCTGGTAACTTTTCAACTAAGCTATAGACTATCCACAAAAGTTTTGACTTTACATTCAAATTCTTTAAATACGCCCACTGAAAGAATTAAACATTGATTTACGGTAAGGTTCGATGCTTTGTAATGGCATTTTGACGTCCAATCGTTTTGGCGAGGAAAAACTATGACGTAGCTCCAATCCATCAATAAAAATTGGAAGGTATTGGAGATTCGAAGTCCAGTACCAACTGCAAACAAGTCGTTGTTGATCTGAACGCAGATTAATGAACTTGTTGAAAAACGTAGTTCATGCTCCTTAAAACGATGACATAATGCGCTCTTTGCGGTTTTAGAGCGCGAAAATTTCTCTCCTTTTTGATGATTCATCGTAATATTATCGATCATCTGTTGCTGTAGTTTGGCAGTTCGTAATGGATGTCGTTTGTAAATTCTTTGCGATATTGAGCTGATAAAAATTTTCTTTCTACGTACAAAATGCTTGGAAAATTTTCTAAATAATGTTTTGATTTATTGTGTCATTTTAGTTTTTGTCGCACTCGCAAAAGGACATTATTTATTAGTTACAGCGTCATGAGCGAATTTAATTTTCTAAGGGCATTTTCATTGTTATTGATAGCTTGCAAAATAGGTAACAACTAGTTAACGATATTAAATTCTATAGCAAAGCTATTTCTCTTTTCTTAAAAAAAAAAGAATTTCAATTAATTTGAGATTGTTTTAGTTGTTTCGTATTCTCAAAATTTTATCTGATAAATAATGCGATAAACGTTAGATTCAGAAAAGTTCGCTAACTGCGCAACCACTTCACTGCATTACTGATGTTGATAAACACTTATTTGTTATTCAAAGCCGTTTGCAATACTGATGAATAGTTCGTCTTGATTTCTCGATAATCTCCCTCAAAAAGTTATCAATAGTGAGCATACTCGTAATCATCGCTTATAGAATTTCTTTGATTATTTGTTCATTCAGTACATGAACTTGACTGCAAAGTAAAATCGTCAGTGAATGCGCGGCCGGTATTCTATAAGTTGAATTTATACAGTATCCGTTTTTTATCCGCTTTTGTCGTTTTTTTTTTACGCTTTTCTTCTTCATAAAAAAGTAATGTTCTTTTTGGTAAGCATTTTTATACGTATGTCCTTGTCCACACCAACCAGACAGTCACGTACTGGACAAAACTTTTTTCAAAAAACGTTTTTTACGAAGGGTTAAACAGCCCTATTTTGAAATATTGCTCACATCGTTTATCATAGGCGTAGCCAAGATTTTTGATTGGGGGCGGCCCAAACCACTAATCACATAGGTGAACACCAAGAAAAAAAGTCTTCACAGTCCGACTTAAGAGTCTTGATTGGGGGGGGGGGGGAATGAAATTTTGTTGGAGACCAATTTAGGATTGAGGGAGGGGACCAGACCACAACTTATATAGTGAAGACCAAAACAATAAAAACAGGTTTCACGGTCTGAAGAGCTGAATTTTTTTCGAAAAAAGGTGAAGAGCAAAAAAACGATAACGTCTTCACGGTCTCGTGTCAAGGTGAACACGAAAGGATAGCCGTTTTGGTCACAAATTTATCATTGCTGGCATTGCGATTGGGGAGGGGGGCGGGCTCCCTGCCCCCTTCCCCCATGCTACGCCTATGTTGTTTATACACAAAATTTTGATCAATATGTACAGTAATAACACTCTACGTAATGCATATAAGCCTAAAAAAATGCGCTCGAAAAAGAGCATACTTTTTCACGAAGAAGCAAAAACCAAAAACAAAATGGAGAGAAACGGATTTTGTGTAAATTCGCCTTTAGTAAAAAAATATTTCAATTTTGCGACCAAAAATTACGCCATTAAAAAGTCTTCTGCTTTGAAAACGATAAATATATCGTTTAATTGATTTTGTACGGCTTTGAACATCAAAAGATATGGCTTTTCGTATGCAGTAGTTTTTTATTTTTTATTCTTCATTTTTTTTTCAATCTTCACTTGAGGGGCAAAATTCCACAATTCCAGACTGAAAGAGATCCAGGTTGCGGCGAAGACCTATTTTTGGAGCTCACTCGGCATTTTATTCCGCGCACACCAAGTAAGCTCTGAGAGGAAACGTTGTTTGCAACAAATCCAATAATGAAAGAAAACTACAGTTTCTTGGTTAGCAAAAAATCCAATAAAGAATATTGTGACTAAAGAAATTTGTTTGGAAGAATTGAAACTGCCAAAGCACAATAAACTTGAGAAAACTGCATTTTAAAATTTTCAATGGAGCATTGTGATCAAATTTTTTTAATTATTTAATCGTAAGAAATAGAAAGAAAAAATTTTTAACTGCAAGAAATAAAAAATCAAATATAGAGAGTTCAATATCAGCGCAGAACAATTTTTCTTGAGAAATTTGTAAAAATGTGAACCTAACGTAACTTACTCTTTATGCTGAACATTCTGCTCTTTCTTTCATTTTAACAAAGATTAATAGATATTTTTGAAATCACCAACTTACATGTAAACAATCATTTTTCATACAATGAAAAAAAACAAAAGGACAAAGAGAGACGTAATCCTACGATCTTTGCTAACATTTTTGTGCTTCGAAAAATCATGCCGCCACTTAATTACATTATCAGAAATTATACTTTATCTTGCCACAAGCATTGCGACATAGTCATAAAACAATTTTTTTTAATTACGGTATATTTTGTATGTTTTGCAGTATCTTGTACGCAAATAAGGTAGTGCAGAAAATTAAGATCAACGAAAAAAGTAATTTTGCAATCAAAACATAGTGTGTATTGAAAACGTTGAAGAAATAGGAGATTAATCCATGAATGAGGGATATGAACTCTGCTGCGTTTTTATAAAAATTGTTTGACTTTTTCAGTTCAAGTTGACGAAATTATTGGTATTTTTTAAATTTCTGTTATTCAAGGTTTGTTAAAAAGCAAGTTTTTCAGCAAAAATTAAACGTCAAAATTAAACCTAAAACGAATGAATTTTTACTTTCATATGTAAAATGAATATGAGTGATGTAAAATCTTCTGCCATACAATGAAAAAAAAACAAAAATGCAAATATTTTTTCTTCTTGCGGTTTTAAAACTCATTCATTAGCGAAAACGTTTGAAGCTATTGTGATAAATTGTCTCTGATAAAACATCAGATCGGTTAAATTTTTCAAATTGGAACAAGTAAAAACTTTCAAATACGGTATTTCAAAACAATGATGGGTGGTTTAAAACTCTGAAAAATGATTGTAATTTTAATTTATGGGATGAATAAACCCTTTTACATCAACAGCACGACAAGAAGCTAAAAGTTAGTGTTTGATTAACAGATCAAGAGCAAATCGCGTAATGATGACTGCGAGTGAAAATAATGTAGCCGACGTGATGGGTGGTTTTTCCGCAAAATGCATCCACAATATTGTCGCAAGTACAGCGTTATAATAACACTGTGACAGAGCGAGTCATTGTTTAGCATACGCACGGCGATTTTGAAACTAAGTTGGTCCAAGAATCTATTTTTTACATTAATAACAGCGATTTTAAACTTTTATCTCGAACAGACGTCTAATTATATTTCTAATTTTTTGACTTTTATGTACCTACTGATATTTGAAAAACGTTACTCTAGCTCAAAATTAAAAATAAAAGGTTTGGGGAATCTATTTAGGGGGTTACCGAGGGGGTAGCACCCCCAAACCACGTCAAAGTATTTTGAAAGACCTGCTGATCTTAAAAACAATTAGGTTATTCAAAAAATTGACTATTGGGAGATTTAAGTAGGTGGGATGGCATTCCTAAATTATGTCAAAATATTTTTCCACGCATTTCTTATATTGAAATGACAAACGACGTTAAAGTGTATTTAACAACTTCATAGTGACGAACTTGTAAAAACATCTATCTTGGTTAAGTCATTTAAAAGTCAATTATTGGGGGCACACTTGCCCTAAGTAATTAACATGCCCTAAATAACTAACGTGCCCTAAACAATTATTTCACTTGCACATTGATGATTATTGCACTAAACAGTTAGTAACAAACCGTGACCATACTTTAGAAGCAGAAAACAGTGACCACCATCTTTAAGTTTTTGGGTTTGTCCAACTGTTTGGAATCGAACCCGAGTCTACCGTTGTAGTGGCAGACACTTACCAATCACAATAAAACTTTCAATAAAAAATAGCAAAATTTTTTCTCACGTCCTTATAGCGTGCTTTGCTAGAGGAAATACTGAACTCTGACCCCCAAAACCATCCGATTATTTTGATACGTAGTTAAATTGGTTGGTCAGAAGAAATTGATACTCAGCCGCATCTCCAAACGGGTCACTTTTGTTAGAACTCGTGTAAGTAATGACTCGTATGTTTTATGAGTCATACTTTAGGACTAGTGTCTTTTAGGACTCATGTCCTTTAGAACTCGTGTCCTTTAAGGCTCGTGTCTTTTAGGACTCGTGTATTTTAAGTCTCGTGTCCTTTATGATTCGTGTCTTTTAGGACTCGTGTCTTTTAGGACTCGTGTTCTTTAGGACTCGTGTCTTTTAGGACTCGTGTCTTTTAGGACTGGTGTCTTTTAGGACTCGTGTCCATTAGGACTGGTGTTCTTTAGGACTCGTGTCTTTTAGGACTCGTGTCTTTTAGGACTCGTGTTCTTTAGGACTCGTGTCTTTTAGGACTCGTGTCTTTTAGGACTCGTGTCTTTTAGGACTCGTGTCTTTTAGGACTCGTGTCTTTTAGGACTCGTGTCTTTTAGGACTCGTGTCTTTTAGGACTCGTGTCTTTTAGGACTCGTGTCTTTTAGGACTCGTGTCTTTTAGGACTCGTGTCTTTTAGGACTCGTGTCTTTTAGGACTCGTGTCTTTTAGGACTCGTGTCCTTTAGGACTTGTGTACATTAGGACTCCTGTCTGTTAGAACTGGTGTCTTTAGAACTCGTGTTTTTTAGGGATCGTGTCCGTTAGGGCTTGTGTACTTTAGGGCTCGTGTTCTTTAGGACTCGTGTTCTTTAGGACTCGTGTACGTTAGGACTCGTGTCCATTAGGGCTCGTGTATTTAGAACTAGTGTCTTTTAGGACTTGTGTCCTTTAGGGCTCGTGTCTTTTAGGACTCGTGTCCGTTAGGACTTGTGTACGTTAGGACTCGTGTCCTTTAGGACTCGTGTCTTTTAGGGCTCGTGTCTTTAGGACTTGTGTTTTTAGGGCTCGTGTTTTTAGGGCTCGTGTACGGGATCCGCTGATGACGAGTAAAACTTCAAAACGACATTCATTATTTTAGAAACTACTATTTTCGAATTATCATCGAAAACTTAACGAAATGCAATATTTTAAACACTTGCACGCTTAAAAATAATGGAAAATTTCCCGTACATAATTTTAAAAAATTGTGTCGTTGGTCCTTGGCTTCGACCATTCCTGTCCTAGGCGTCGACAGGGTCTGTACTCGAAAAGTCGGTCCTTGGCCTTGGATTTTTTTTGAGCCCTTGGCCTTGGCCTCGAACGTTGTGTCCTCTACTCCACCTCTGCTAGTATATGCAGAGAAACAACGACAACAGCTAAATAATTTTAAACTTAGTTAATACGTTTTATTTTTAGCGCTGACAGCTATCACCTGAGACTTATCAAAATTTGTCTAGTGATTCTAACCCGGCAGCGCATGAGGGTTAATTTTTTGATAATAGATTTTATATTCTACAACAACAGTAAAAATTATGCCATTTTTTATACGAAGCTCTTACTTACACAATTTGATATAGTAAGCATTGTAACCATAGGCGTAGCCAGGGGGGGGCCCAGGGGGCCCGGGCCCCCCCCAATCAAAACTCCACTAACGACAAAAAGTTATGACAACATAGCCTGACGATGTTTAGTTGCAGTTTTTTTTCAGTGATTGCGCACATAACAGTAATTAAACAGTAAAGCTAACGGTTTCGGCCGAAAAACCTTTCTCAATTTCGGTGAAGACCTTTTTTTTTTTTTTTTTTTTTTAGAGATCACCTGATTTTGGGCGGAAAAATCGTTCGAATTACCGATTTCGGCTGAAAAATCGCTCTTAATTTCGGTGAAGACCTTTTTTTTTCGGAGATCACCTGATTTTGGGCGGAAAAATTTCCGACTTCGGCTGAAAAATCACTCCTAATTTCGGTGAAGACCTTTTTTTTTTTTTTTGGAGATCACCTGATTTTGGGCGGAAAAATTTCCGACTTCGGCTGAAAAATCACTCTTAATTTCGGTGAAGACCTTTTTTTTTTTGGAGATCACCTGATTTTGGGCGGAAAAATTTCCGACTTCGGCTGAAAAATCACTCTTAATTTCGGTGAAGACCTTTTTTTTTTTTTTTGGAGATCACCTGATTTTGGGCGGAAAAATTTCCGACTTCGGCTGAAAAATCACTCTTAATTTCGGTGAAGACCTTTTTTTTTTTTTGGAGATCACCTGATTTTGGGCGGAAAAATCGTTCGAATTTCCGATTTCGGCTGAAAAATCAATCTCAATTTTGGTGAAGACAACCGAATTTTTGAGGATTTGGCCCCCCCCAATCAAAAATCCTGGCTACGCCTATGATTGTAACCATACTTTTATATGCTCCTTCTTTAAATCATAATGATAAGTGCAACCTTTTTTGTTAGTTAAAAGTAATCGCATAAAGCGGAGTTGAATTCGCAGTGTTTTTAGTATAATAACACAGATTGTATTAATTTTCTAGCTTACCTATATTTTTCTTTCTGTAGCCCTACACTAATACAACGTAAATTAAATAATCATGATTGAAGCACGCTAAATTTTGTTAGACCTTACGAATGCAGTCACTCCACGACTTACGTTGAGTTGCGTTCCAAGGAACGTTCGTAACTCGAATTTTTTCGCAAGCCGTTACTATTTTGTGAAGGTAAAAATACGTCAACTATACCATCCTACACTTATGGTATTCGATTTTTACTTTGTGACTCAATGTAGCTAACTAACGTCAGTCCGAGCAAACCACTGCTTACTATAGTATCTCACAAGATTTTAAAACATGGATTTAATACACAAAATTTAATCCATTGAAGAAATTGACTCCATGTTATCTTGAGAATCGTTCATAGATTCATTCATGTTATCTTGAGAACCGTCCTTGAGAATTGTCTATAGATTCATAAAACCTTTTTCAAATTCTATTTCGAAAATATCTCAACTTTTTAAAGTTTAAAACTCTCCACTCTAAACACCTTGGCTTTTAAAAACAACTGCGAGCCCTTGACTGTTTCAGTCATTTCTTGCTCATACAGGACCGACGCAAGAGTAACGCGAGTGGGAGGGCATAAACAATTTTGGGGGGGCCAAAAACTTTTTTCCTTCGAATTCGAGAGTGTACACCAAAAAACAAAGGTCTTCATCGCAAAATATGCGAGAATTTTCACGAATTGTGGGGTGAAAATCAGAAACAAACAAAAAAAAAGATTTCTATTGCGATATCTGCGAAAAAACAGTTCTTGCTCATGAATTCTGGGTTGATGACCAGTATTTTGGGGTGTCAGGTCTCAAACTGCACTCCAGTGGCAGCGAGCCTGATACTAATTTTGGGGCACAATCCTCGCTTGGGGGGCACAATTCTCGTTTGGCGGGTCACAAACAGTGATTTGGGGGGCACGGCCCCGGAATGCCCGCCGTGGCGCCGGGCCTGTGTTCATATCGTTAATCGTCATGCTTTGTTACCGCTAACGTCTCAAGCTAGACAATTAATGTTTTTGATGATGAAACAATTTCGATACAGTACAGTACATTGATGATGGAATAATTTCGATATATTTCGGAGCTAAATTGAATTTTTGTTCAGTTTCGACTCACAGCATTAACCATACTGAAGCCTGTTTAAGGATTAAGGTTCTGGGTCAGGGGTTTTAAAAAGCTTGAAATGAAATATAAATGAGTGTTGGTTTCCATACAAACTGCAGTGCATTATTACGGATAAAAATCTTACAAAAAAGGCTATGTAAACTGACGAATTGTGATGCTCGAATGTACGAATGTTCGTAAGTCGGGAAGTGACCTGTATGCAGCTCTAAACTAGTACCGTTGGCAATAATCACTTTCATTTGGTTAATAAAAAAAAAAAGAAAAACAAATATCAACTGCAAATTTACTACTTCACAGGCTTTGTTTTTCTGCAACTGATACAGTATGAACTAGGATCCAGACATTTTCTAGTTACCTGATATCTTTTCTAGTTTTTCTAGTTTCTGGCTACCTGATATCGAGTTTCAGTAGTAAGGTATCGGGTGTAAATAGTTGCTTTATTTTATTTTTTAGCCTCTCTTCATGGGTTTCATTTACGTTCACAAACTGTGACAGTAACTGGCCCTTTAATCTTTTGTCTTTGTCGACCTTTATGTGGAGGTCTATTGAAATTGACGCTATTATTAAACAAAACCATGAAGTTTTTTCTTTACAAACACCTTTAAAACAAGCCAGGAATTAGAACTTGAGCTAGATTGCGTTTTTGCGCAATACTTTGTGGAATTTTTTTTGCATCAAATGCTCTTAAATGTCTTGAAATTCACGAAAGTTGGGACTAATCTAAAAGTCGTCAAATGGAACTGGCGAGTCTGGTTGTAACGATAATTCTTGCTTGCTGTATTACTTTTTTTTTTCATCAACGAAGATGGCCGGATTATATTTTTCTAGAGGTTTAACTATACTGCAGCAAATGCATAATATTGAGTAGACACAGTCCGTGACAGTGTTGTAAAAAGTACTTAAAAAGTGTAATCAAGTAAAAGTTTTGTTACTTGAACAAAAAAATACTTGAAGTAAAGTACAAAGCAGTGACCAAAAAGTGCTTGAGTAAAAGTAAAAAAGTATTCGTCTTAAAAGTACTCAAGTACAAGTATTTCTAAAACTATTTAAACAAAACAAACAAATTATTCAATCGACAAACTATACTGTAGTTTAATACAACTAGTTGCCTACCCTCACATCATTGCCACATAATGCTTGGTCTTTTAGCCCCTCTCTCTCAAGGAGTCATGACTTATTACATTCAAATCAAAAAGAACAACACCAAAACTTTTGAGCTTTGAAAATCTTGTCAGCAGGCTGAATTTATTTGAAATCATTTAATAAAATCTTTGCTAACTTGCTTAATGAACAATTGCCGGCAGAGAACTCAACCGTTCTGACGAATGTATAGTTGAAATTTAAGACTACAGAGTTTGAACTCTTCTGAATCAAAACGTTACTTAGGTTTTTTCGTGATAAATCTCTTCGGCAAAAACAAGTTTTATTTCAAACCAAATTGACTTCAATGATAATAAGTTTGAAAATACTTTTGTAAATATTGCTGGCTTAGAGACAGTGCTGCCCTTTTACTATAAATTTGGAGTACAGTGCAATATATGAATGCTGTATAGGTGCCTCGTGTCTGATCAAATACGATAATAATCTTTCTTAATAACGAACGAGTAAATATATATATATATATATATATATATATAAAATTCAGTTAAGGGGGTTCAGGACAAGAGCACTTGGGACATTGTTTCACAAAATGAATAATGATTTAATGACAATTGATAATAAATGGATTTGAGCCGTCGCGACGCGTTTCGTCCTGGCTCAAGGGACTCTTCAGGCGACAAAGGTCAATTTTGTTTTCATTAGCCAAAACAAAAAAAATAATTAATTGGAATCGGCCCCCCTTACCGTTTCTAGGCTATATGTCTTCCAGTGCAATATGTCTACTCCAAAACTTTTCGCCGACAACTTACCGACCACCATTACCCAGTAGGCTACTAATTCGCTACTTGAAACCTTCAAAATCTACCACTAATCAATCCTTCTGCCTCTTACCGAAATCTTACAAGCTAAGCCTTATACTTACTGCTAACATTGCAGGTTTGGTCTGCACAACGTTAAATTTGAAACCAATCAAAGAAACTAATACCGAATAATAGCCCATTATTGTCAAAAAATACAAAATATCGCAAAACATTACGTATGGAGCTCTACGCAATGGAAAATTTTAATAAGAGACCCCAACGTTATTCGAATTAAAATTTTCTATCCACATAGCACTATCTCAGAGTGCTCAAACTAAAAAAGTGTTTTTTTTTGTTTTGGCTAATGAAAACAAAATTGACCTTTGTCGCCTGAAGAGTCCCTTGAGCAAGGACAAAACGCGTCGCGACGGCTCAAATCCATTTATTATCAATTGTCATTAAATCATTATTCATTTTGTGAAACAATGTCCCAAATGCTCTTGTCCTGAACCCCCTTAACTGAATTTGATTTACGCTCACCAAGTTAGTGGTTTGAGCACTCTCGGTTTAGGAATCTCTTGACTATGACCCTTGTCTTAGCCTTTCTCAAAATTTATATATACATATATTTTTTTTTTTTTTATGGCTAATCGGAGACGTATAGAAGCACATGCTTTACTTAATTATTATCATTACTTTTTCTATCCCAGATTTGGGCAGTTCTGTCTTGTAGTGTTGTGTCTTTCTTTTTTCGCTTTTTCCTTTTAGTGCGCTTTTTTCTTTTCTCCTTTTAGCAGGGATTTTAAGAAGTAAATTAAAATCTTGAAACGCTTCTGCAAATAACATTCTAAGATGATCGCAATATACAGCAACCACAAAATTTGGTGCATTTTAGGCTTAGGCCTATCACTTTTATTTATTTACATTATTTACAATTTCACTAAACGAACGTTTTCGGCACTACCACTGGCCCTTCTTAAATAATGTAAATAAATAAAAGTGATAGGCCTAAGCCTAAAATGCACCAAATTTTGTGGTTGCTGTATATTGCGATCATTTGGTATAAAAAGTCGACCTCTTTGCCGAAACAATATTCTAAGACTAAACAAAATTAATAGACGTGTTGTTCTTTTGAAAGTGATTATTACTTGGTTTTTATTGTTGTCAATCCAAAACAAACTCACTTTCCTTAACACTAAGCAAGTTGGGCTTTCAACCGTATCCAATGCCTATATAATTCAAAAAAAAATTTTTTTTTTTTGATCAAGCACAAATCAGTTTCTTTGTTCCCAATATTTAGCTGGCAACACTGTTCGTGGTATTTTGTAAATGCTATTTAGAGTTCTTTCTTGTTAGTCAATGACGAGCTTAATTTAATGCCTGCAACTGTTAAGTATTGCTGAAAGGTGCAGTTTGACCTAGATGACCGCATGGTTTTTTCGCTGTTTCCTGCCTGCGTACTTTTAACTCTTTCAAGCCGGCGTGTCACTATATTGCCATTTTAGCAAAGTGGCTTCCAGACGGCGTGGCACTATATTGCCACTCTAAGTTTCCAACATTATTCCCAGTAGAAATTGATGTCTGCATGATTTTAATTCTAGTTTTTAATTGGATGCATGCATAAATATCTCAAAAATATAAAAAGATTATTTTTAAAAGGGATTACGGAAAATATTACAACAACATTAACATAGGTGGGCACAAGTCCGTTAATCGTTAATCCGTTAATAACGAAGCTTACTTTTTCATTAACTCGTTGATCCGTTAAAAATTTTTTTTATGTTAACGGACTAAATTAACTTCCGTTAAGTGCTGTTAACGGACTAAAGTAACTTTCGTTAATTTCTTTTAACTTTCGTTAAGGTTTTTATCGTTAATATCTTGCAGCTTCGTTGTGCATTTGAACTTGTTCTTACCTTGAAATTAGATTAGACTGTAAAATGTAACTTTCAAAACACAAAAAAGACCACCACAGCAATAAATATTTCCTTACAATCAGCTCAACAGCGTCAATACATGTTCTAGAAGCGAGTGAATAAAAACAAATGTAAATTACACGCAAAATGTTAACGGATTAACGGACTTTATTAACTTCCGTTAATTAAAGCTGAAAATAACGGATTAACGTTAACGGAGGTGTGAAGTTTGTTAACGGACTAGTGGTTAACGAAGCTAACGTTTTGCATTAACTTGCCCACCTATGAACATTAAAGTTTTTTTGTTTTTTTTTAATTCATATCAGAAGCAAATGAATTGAGCCAGGAAGGAAAAACCTCTAACATTGGAATATAAAGACATAGATTTTCCAGATACTAACAATCTTCATAAAACTGTTAACTAAACAAGATTGCTAATTGCAATACAGCATTCGCAGAATCCTCAAATGGCAGATCGATAACTGGAAGAAAGCCAGAGAAGATCCTAAACTTCTGGAGGAGCAGGAGGAACTCCTCCAACCAAAAACTTTTTTTTAATTATTGTGAAAAATTTTCTTACGCAATGTGCATGTACTCTGGTTCATTTAATTTAATCAAAAAATTTTGGGCGGTAGTCCACAAGTGGATGCGGGATAAGGAGGAGCAGGAGGAAGATTACGAGAACATTTAATTAAATCTTGAATAACTTGTGTAGCCAAGCCTAGGTCCAGCAAATCGCGCTAACGGAAAATATGATGTGAAAAATGTTTGACAAAATTGACTTGGTCTAAACTGCATCGCATGGAGGATAAAATCAGATGTGGATGTGGAGGATTCAGGAGGAATATAACTTGAATATCAATCATTTTCAATAGCTTATTTCAAGTGCTTTACCAATTAAATTTTCATAGACTGTTGAAAGCATTAGAACCACAATGATGAAGTT
Source organism: Trididemnum nubilum (assembly GCA_963965965.1). NCBI lineage: Eukaryota > Metazoa > Chordata > Ascidiacea > Aplousobranchia > Didemnidae > Trididemnum > Trididemnum nubilum. Next base: position 1,255,655 of record OZ014478.1, on the reverse strand, counting down.
GTGGTTGGACTGCTCGGAGGATCAAGTCTGGATTGAGGAGAGAGTGGAGGAGCTTTCAAGAGGAAGAACTCGGGATCTGAAGCAATTTGCGGAGCTGTTTCATTGTTTTTGTTATGCTAACTTTCGTAAATTGCTGCAAACCTTACAACCGCAATAGTGAAGTTGTGGTGGAACTGCTCGGAGGATCAAGTCTGGATTGTGGAGAGAGTGGAGGAGCTTTCAAGAGGAAGAACTCGGGATCTGAAACAATTTGCGTCACTGTTTCATTGTTTTTGTTATGCTAACTTGCCTAAATTGCTGCAAACGTTACAACCGCAATAATGAAGTTGTGGTGGAACTGCTCGGAGGATGAAATCTGGATTGAGGAGAGAGTGGAGGAGCTTTCAAGAGGAAGAGCTCGGGATCTGAAACAATTTGCGTCACTGTTTCATTGTTTTTGTTATGCTAACTTGCCTAAATTGCTGCAAACGTTATAAAAACAATAATGAAGTTGTGGTGGAGCTGCTCGGAGGATCAAGTCTGGATTGAGGAGAGAGTGGAGGAGCTTTCAAAAAAAAGAACTCGGGATTTGAAACAATTTGCGTAGCTGTTTTATTGTTTTTGTTATGCTAACTTGTCTAAATTGCTGCAAACCTTACAAAAACAATGATGAAGTTGTGGTGGAGCTGCTCGGAGGATGAAATCTGGATTGAGGAGAGAGTGGAGGAGCTTTCAAGAGGAAGAACTCGGGATCTGAAACGGTTTGCGTAGCTGTTTCGCTGTTTTTGTTATGCTAACTTGCATAAATTGCTGCAAACGTTACAACCGCATTAATGAAGTTGTGGTGGAACTGCTCGGAGGATCAAATCTGGATTGAGGAGAGAGTGGAGGAGCTTTCAAGAGGAAGAACTCGGGATCTGAAACAATTTGCGTCACTGTTTCATTGTTTTTGTTATGTTAACTTGCGTAAATTGCTGCAAACGTTACAACAGCAATGATGAAGTTGTGGTGGAGCTGCTTGGAGGATGAAATCTGGATTGAGGAGAGAGTGGAGGAGCTTTCAAGAGGAAGAACTCACGATCTGAAACGGTTTGCGTAGCTGTTTCGTTGTTTTTGTTATGTTAACTGTCGTAAATTGCTGCAAACCTTACAACCCCAGCAATAAGGTTGTGGTGAAACCGCTCGAAGGATCAAATCTGCATTGTGGAGAGAGTGGAGGAGCTTTCAAGAGGAAGAACTCGAGATCTGAAACAAAATTGCGTCACTGTTTTATTGTTTTTGTTATGTTAACTTTCGTAAATTGCTGCAAATGTTGCAACAACAATGATGAAGTTGTGATGAAACTGCTCGGAGGATCAAATCTGGATTGAGGAGAGAGTGGAGGAGCTTTCAAGAGGAAGAACTCACGATCTGAAACAATTTGCGTCTCTGTTTCGTTGTTTTTGTTATGTTAACTGTCGTAAATTGCTGCAAACCTTACAACCCCAGCAATAAGGTTGTGGTGGAACTGCTGGGAGGATCAAATCTGGATTGTGGAGAGAGTGGAGGAGCTTTCAAGAGAAAGAACTCGGGATCTGAAACAAAATTGCGTCACTGTTTCATTGTTTTTGTTATGTTAACTGTCGTAAATTGCTGCAAATGTTGCAACAACAATGATGAAGTTGTGGTGGAACTGCTGGGAGGATCAAATTTGGATTGAGGAGAGAGTGGAGGAGCTTTCAAGAGGAAAAAATCGCGATCTGAGACAATTTGCGTCACTGTTTCGTTGTTTTTGTTGTGTTAACTGTCGTAAATTGCTGTAAACGTTACTACAACAATGATGAAGTTGCGGTGGAACTGTTCAAAGGATCATATCTGGATTGTGGAGAGAGTTGAGGAGCTTTCAAGAGGAAGAACTCACGATCTGAAACAGTTTGCGTAACTGTTTCGTTGTTTTTGTTATGTTAACTTTCGTAAATTGCTGCAAATGTTGCAACAACAATGATGAAGTTGTGGTGGAACTGCTCGGAGGATCAAATTTGAATTGTGGAGAGAGTGGAGGAGCTTTCAAGAGGAAGAACTTACGATCTGAAACAATTTGCGTAACTGTTTCGTTGTTTTTGTTATGCTAACTTGCCTAAATTGCTGCAAACTTTACAACCCCAGCAATAAGGTTGTGGTGGAACAGCTTGGAGGATCAAATCTGGATTGTGGAGAGAGTGGAGGAGCTTTCAAGAGGAAGAAATTGCGATCTGAAACAATTTGTCTCACTGTTTCGCTGTTTTTGTTATGTTAATTGTCGTAAATTGCTGCAAACGTTACAACAATAATGATGAAGTTGTGGTGGAACTGCTCGAAGGATCAAATCTGGATTGAAGAAAAAAAGGAGGAGCTTTTGAAAAGAGGACTTTGGGATCCGAAACAACAAGTAGAACTTGATTCGCTTGTGTGTTTATTGTTTGTGGGTGCAAAATTGAATAATAAATGTAAACGTTGCAAATTTTTGTGCTTTAGTGTAGAGAAAGCTTTTCAAAAGCAAAATTAGAAAAAATTGAAGCAAGATTCAAGAGGATAAATTCTGGATCTTGAAGAAGTACGAGCATAGTGTATCTTATTCTAATGTTTTGGCTGTATATTATTCAGGAATAAAAAAATAAACGGCATTGGACAACATCGTACTAGTATTTAGAAACTAACCAAAATGTTATCGCTTTGGATTTGCTCACTTTCAAATACGAAAAGTTCGTGTAAATAAGGAGAACTAAGAAAAACCAAACCTTTGAAGAAAAGATATAGAAAATAGTAAAATTTCAGAAAAAAATTTGATTTTTATACAAAATAAAGCTGCAATTTATAGAAGATAAAAAATTACGAAAATATCAAAGCTGGATAAAAAATTATTTCTGATCTTTCATTATTTTTGAAATCAAAACCTACAAAAACTACCACAATTAAAATTTTTCGGCCGATATGACGACATATTTTTGTGGGTTGCACTGAGATAATATTCAGAGATTCGTAAAATTATGTGACAAATTTTGTAATAACAGCGTAAAACATATTCCCAGCACAGACCAATGATATATTGATCTGTCATTCAGTTGATTGCTAAATATCATTGTGTGTATACAACCTTTGGCTAAATGCTGTTTATAGTATCCAACTTCTCAAAAAATAATGTAAAATCTTATAATCGTATTTTTACGCGTTTGCTTATATAAATTGACACTCAAAGACGCACGATGAAAGTAAAGATAAATATTGTATGCTGTGCATAGTATAACCCAGTACACGTCAAAAATAAAAAATTTAAAACCCTACAGTATCTATTCCACCCGTAATTATCAGGGGTATCTTGTTCGAAAAGATTTGTATATTGTACATGTAGAAGAATGTAGAATATTGCAAATATACAAAACAAAAATAGGAAAAGACTTCCTTCCCGCCAAATTCTTTGAAAACGCTGTTTGGCTTCCATTGTAAGAGCGTGTTGCGTTAGGGAGAAATTCAATTTCCACGATTTCAGCTTTTCTATTATTCAAGTGACAATAAAACATGTGAACTGAACCCCCTACAGCTTTTCTTTCTAACGCAACAAGCGTAACGTATCTTGATGTATAAAAAACAAACCTGGAAAGCACAAAAATAATATGGTGCCTAATATTGGTGATTGATCGTTGTCTCATAGGTCGAAAACAGAAACAATAATCCTTTGCATAAGTAGGTTAGTTGTTTACAGTTTCATGATGATTCACGTATCATTTATTACTCTGCTTGTGAATATTTCTCTATTTTGCGATAACATGAGGTTTCGCAAAATTTGAGGAAGTTTGCCCTAGTGCAAAATAAATGGAGCAAGTACGAAAAACTCGGACCAAAGCGATTCTGCAAATTATGATAACTCGACTATTAAAAACATTTGGGCTGATGATGGTGATTGATAACTCTTAAGCGGAAAAAAGAACGTCTGGGAAAACAGATTGATATTCTACAGTTCATGATTATTGATACTACCTAGCATGTATAGGTAATGAGGTTATTTACGTATCAAATGCTCTTGAAAAACGTTTCAGCCGAGAAAAAACTTAGCAAAAAGCAAAGTTAGTATTTTAAATTAAGTAACAGAAAAAAAGAATTCAGCATGGAGGCTGTTTAGCTGTTCGTTACTTGCCACGTGGCCGTATGTTATTTAACCGGCCCTACTGTTAAGTTTTTCCACACTTAGTCAACTTCGAAAGTATGGTGCTGACAGGATTAATTATATGCAGCTTGTAACAGCGTATTTTGATTCAGCATTAGCAAAACCGTTGAGAACCTAGAGATTATGCAGCAATGCTTCATCATTAGATAATGAAAAAATTTCTTTTACTATTCTCGTTTACGAACTTGCGTTTTGCTGAAAAAAAGAAAAGTTCAATTCGTGGTCTTCCATTCAGCTAAAATTAAAAACTGTATTAAAAGTCTTTTTTAGTTTTAAAAGTTTCAATATTTTTCAAATATTTAGCAAACATGTTTTGGTTGTTACGTTTAGTAGACGTTACCATATATCAATTTTTTAATTAAAAGTAATTTGTGTTGTCTAGACAAAAAAAATTGCTAAACATCTATGGAAAAATACCATCTTGATTTTGCACTAAGGGCCTTATCAACTGCCACCAGCAGTAAACAAAGTATTGTACCGATACAATTAACAAAATCAGCTGTTTTAGAAAAGTGAGTAGGCTTAGTTACAGTATAAAGAGTAGGAGATCTATTATTGTTATTAATAAAGTGATAGCTAGTGTTACTAAGAAAATCTTTTAAGTATTTTTGGGTACTGTACTTCGGAAGTGCAAAAACAAAAAAAATTGTTAGAATAATTTGCTGAAGTGATTGCCGTGGAACACATAATAATATTTCAACTGAAATCAGGAAGTGCTTAGCTTTTATTTTATTTTTTTAAAAGCTGCTATATGCAAGAATTAGCTAACTCCTAAATCTGTTTTTACATTACGTTATTTTGACTGTATATAATCGATTCTTGCGATTTTGTTTCGTCATGGGACTACTGACTCTGATGGAAATATTCACATTGACTTAAGCTAATACACGGTAAGACCCTTGGGACTGGGTAAGTTTGTTTTTGTTGTATTTTAAAATTTACTGTTTTCGTGAGTTGCTGCAAGTTGTTAATCAAAAACAATCAACGGTTTTATATATCAAAAGCGGTGAGAATACAATTTGGGTGTATTTAGTATTTTTCATCATTGACATTCAACCCGTGATTCAACTAATAATCAAACCTATACTGGAGTGCTGTGGGCATAAGTGTAGGAGGTGGGAGGGGCGGCCCCGCTTGGTTTTAAGGTGTCGTTAGCGCGTCAAAATTTGGGGCAATTTCATGTTATTTGGGCAATTTTGCGTTAAAATTTTGGGCGATTTAATGTTTTTTGGGCAATTTTGCGTCAAAGTTTTGGGCAATTTTGCCCCCTTAAGATTTTCTTCAGCATGCGCACGCAAACCCCCTTTTTTCCGTTGGAAATCACCTCAATTTGGACAGAAAAGCTGTCTCAATTTCATTGAAGACCCTTTTTGTGTTTTTTTTTGAGATCACCTCAATTCGGACAGAAGTACCATGGGTACCATATCATACAAATCACACCATATCAAATATTTACATGCAAACAGCATTTAAATATTTCCCACGTCTGCGTGGCCGTTAAGTGAAAGTTTCTTGTATTTTTCATAATGTGTAGGCTGTATAATAACATTCAGAATTCAACCAAGTAGCGAATTTCTACTGTATTATACTGATGTGCGTAGAGATAGGTTATGCCTCATTTGTATATTTTTTGATAATTTCCTGCTCTGCTTGGTGTACAAGTTTCTAATTTGTTAACTCAAATTACTGTAAGAATAATAAGCTGGTTTTCAGCGGTTTGCTTATGATTATATTTTTACCTATCGATGCTATTTCAAGAATAATATTTTTTTGAACTTATTTACTTGTAGAAAATTCTAGCAGGATCTAGTCTAAAGGCGGGTACTGTTTATGTTTCGTAGTTCGGAACTTCTTGTGCATAATTACTACGAATAGTCTTGTTCTGGTTGTAGAGTATTCTACACTCCAAAATAAATGACTTTTTTTCAGATGTTGACGATGACAATTATAACTCGATGCGTATTGACGCGATTGGTGATTCAACCCGAAAGCGCGAACGCGAACAAAACTAAATTTTGTTCGCGTTCGCGCTCTGTATAAACGAATTTATATTAGAGTATTTTATTATGACGTTCGCGCTATAAGTAAACGGGCCGCAAAAATGACGTATTTATCGTGAAAAACAGGCTAGATTTGAAAACGCGGACGCCGTAATTCAGCTGAAGACTGCAAACTATCATCAACACAAATTATTTTGCTCCAGATCAAAGCGTTTGATGAAAATTGGCAAACCATATCTACATTTTACCCCAAACTTTAAAATATTTCTCCTCAAGCTTGTTTGTGAACGTTGGACAAAATTCAAGAATGATTTATACATATCCAACCGAATTAAGAAATGTACTACTTACTGCTACTAAAAATATACTACTACTATCAATTAGACATGCAGCCAAAAAGCTAACAAGCAAAAGTCTGTGACAAGAAGTCAAAACACAATTATCGTAAATATCATTGCTTGTAAAAATCTTAACTAAGAAATTAATGTAACAATTATATACAGGGTGTTCATAAATCTTTTTATGAAGCCAATTCTCAAAATATCTTGAGCAGGTTGGTTTTATTTTAATCAGTGCCTGGTTCATGGAAACAAAATTGGTCGTTCAGACTCAGCATAGGCACAGGACTAAGCATGGAAAAGATCCACCTTCCCAATTCTTCAATTCGTCGAAGGCACAAGAAATTTATGGAGACAGGGTTAGTGCTGGATGCAGTGAAAAGTTCTTCATCCTCAGAAATTCGTTGCAGCATGTAATCTGCAAACTCTTTTCGTTTTGGCTTGTCATTTGGCTGAAGTCTCTGTAACATTTGCCAGGGTTGCCACTTCCCGGAAAAGTCCTGGGTTTTTTTTTCTGTCCTGGAAAGTCCTTGAAAGTTTGAATTTTGTTAATAAGTTCTGGAAAGTCCTGGAAAAACTTTGGAAAGTTTTCCTGTGATTTACCAGGACAGAATGTGAAGTTTTTTTGTTGTTGTAATAACTGGTACCTTGTAATTGTAGAAAGGTATTGTTGAAATAATTTGCAATGTGAAGGTCCTTTAAAAGGGTAAATTTAATAGTTTATTTTGTTAAAAGACAGCTTATTTTTATGCTAGCGAACTCATAAAAAAGTTGCTATCCTAGCCTTAACCCAACCCTAAATCTAACCCAAACTGTATCGCAAGCTCCAATCCTAACATTAATCTTAAACCTGTATAGCCCTAAAGTAGGGCTACCATGCGTTTTCTTTTAAGAGGATTTGTCTTCTTTTTCTGTAGGACACCAAAAAAGTAGCCAAATGTCTTCTTTTTTTAATGCTCAGAACTTAAAGGCGGGAGTCGAAGACCATACCGACCAAAAACGATATACTTTCGTCCACACTCGCGTTCAGTACCGCCGACCTTAATACAACCGTACTGACAGAAGATCTTTTTTTTGAGATCACCATTTTCATAGGAAAAAATCGGTGCAAAAACAAGTGGTCTCCAAAGAAAAAAACGGTCTTTGGTTTTTGAATTTTCCGTTGGAAAATTGTGTTCTCCAAAATAATAAAGTCTTTGTCAGTCCGGTTGGCCGGTGTATACCTTCAGCGTGTTTGGTCGTTTGGGCTTCGTTTTTCGAAACTGTCCTCTTTTTGGTATATAAAAATATGGTACCCCTACCCAAACGATAATTTAAAAAAATAGAAGAGAGTAAATGAGTGCCTATTCTTCTGCTCTTTGCTCTCTTATTCTCTTTAAGCAGTTCTTGCTAATTCGCCAGCGTATAAATAAGCACTTTGTTGTTGAAATGCCAAAATTTGCACTTTGCAGTGCAGTATGTGTAAATTATTGAATATGACTAGGAAGAGTGAATTTATGAACATTAATTTATTGCAATGTGATACTCTAGTAGCAGTATTACTGCTAGCAGCAGAAGTGTAGTGGGCTATAAGCCCTCCATTGGCCTGTTGGCTAAACACAGTAAAAAATATGACATTTTTCACACTGCGAGTATACGTATGAGGCAGTTTTTTGCTGAAATATGGACTCCAAAGTAATTTAAAGTCACTTCTGAAACAGCATTTAAGCCGCATTTACACGGGCGACTTTTAGCTGCGAGAATCGACATTTTGCCTTTTTTCTTTCTCAAATCGCGTAGGTCACTTACACAGCGCAAGATTCACGTGAGATTTAGTCTGCGCGATATCGCCAGACACGCCCCCCAAAAAATCAAATCGCAGCAGTCACTCACACGGGAGAGATTTTACCGCAATGCTCGCATACGATTACAACTCGCAGAAGTCACTTACACGTTGAGACTGCGTGCCAGTGATTCTCGCCAAATCGAGTCGGCGGAAGAGACGCTATCGCACTGGTTCACTTACACGGTGCGAGATAGTTTCAAAGCGCGGCTTGCTGGTTTTGAATTTGCAAAAGCCAATTGCTGCAAAAGCACTTCAAATGCGCAGCTTTTCAGCTTTTGCGTTTGAAACAATCACGCTTCGGAATTTTCAACAGAAATTGTATGAAGCCAACGCAAGCGTAAAACGAAATACAGGGAATACAATTGAGTAGCTAATTTCGTTAAAACTTGCAATGAAAATGCAAGGTGAAAGATGAAGCACTAAACGCTTGCAATTACTCAAAAAAGCCTATTTACCCTGCATCATTCCGAGTTAGCTTGGATGGAGCCAAGTCAAGCGGGCATTAACGCTCATAATTTATTTTAAAATTCTATCATTTACCCTTAAGGTCTTGGTTTTTCTCCACTGCAACCTGCAACATATCTCTGACTGTGTTTCTTGTTTGGTTATACATAATACTTTGGTAAAATAAAACAATAAAATTTATCAACATTTCTGTGCAATTAATTCTAAAAACACTTTTGAAATTACCTTTTCTCCAAGCTGTTATTCTTCGCTGTCTGGACCTCGCGCTCAAGAGGCTAACACAGGAGATTCAAAGCAAACTTTTATTAACAAAAGCAAATTAAAAAAGACCAGTCCAGCAAAAATTTATCGAGGATTGCCCGGCTGGGCGGAAAACACTTAAACTGAAAAACTGAATTTTACACCAACAAAATAAAAAACCTCTTGACGCTGCTGTTAAAAAATAAGACTGAATTAACTGATTTAACTGCTGTGCTAGAAACAAAACATTGCTACAAAAAAGTGATCAACAAAAAGGCAAAACGGCGCGTCTTTCAGGCAACGTTGCAAAGTTTCTTCCGTGCAAATTATGAAAGACGCGCAACACAAAATAATATGCAAATTAGGTAAATGAACGTGTTAACAACAGAACATAAAAACCTAAGTTCGAATCCAACTAAAAACGATCGTGCTGCAACACAAGCATGTGTGACTGACAAATTCTTATTGTTTGTTTCTTTAATAGTGCACAAGTATTTCGTATTTTATAGTAGATCTGTGCTGTTATATCATACGAAATACCAATTGTTAAATTTTATTTTTAAGTTTACTTTTTGAGTTCTTCTGAAGTGATACCAGGCGCCTTTTGTCGCTTCTGAAGAACTGGCTCTTTTTTTAATTTAAACCAACATTCAAAAAATCCATATAGCATTTGTATAATACATGTTTTCATGTGAATTTGTAATGGAACTACTAAACCACAGCTGTTTCAAAGCATCAATATCCACAACAATAAAATAAGCCGCGCATGCACTTGCTAAACTCTAGGCAATTACAATAAGTATAGTGCGGAGCATAAGCGTAGCCAGGGGGGGGGGGCCCAGGGGGCCGGGGCCCCCCCCAATTGAAATACCACCAATGATAAAAAATTATGACAACATAGCCTAGCGATGTCTAGTTGCAGTTTTTGTCTGTAATTAATTACCCACATAATAGTAATTAACAATGATATTAATGGCGACGAGGAGCCCCGGGGCCCCTAACTAACAACCAGGGGGCCCAGATCCTCTAACTAACAACCATGGGGCCCCGGGGCCCATAATTGACAATCAGGGGGCCCCGGGGCCCATAATTGACAATCAGGGGGCCCCGGGACCCATAACTGACAATCAGGAGGCCCAGGGGGCCATAACTGACAACCAGGAAGTCTCAGGGCCCCTAACTAACAACCAGGAGACCCCGGGGCCCCAAACATACATTAACAGGGGGCCCAGAGTCCCTAGCTAACATCCAGGGGAATCCGGGGCCCCTAACTAACAACCAGGGTGCCCCTAACCGACAACCAGGGGGCCCCTAACTGACAACCAGGAGGCCCTGAGCCCCTAAATAACGACCAGGCGGCCTCGGGGCTCCTAACCACCAACCAGGGCTCCGGGGCTCCTAACTGACAAACAGGGGCCTCTAACTGACGAACAGGGGCCCCTAACTGACGAACAGGGGGGCCCCGGGACCCCTATCTAACAACCAGGGGGCCCCTAACTGACAACCAGGGGGCCCATAACTGACGACCAGGAGGCCCAGGGCCCCTAACTAACAACCAGGGGGCCCCTAACAGACAATCAGGGGGCCCCTAACTGACAACCAGGGGCTCGGGGGACCCTACCTGACGACCTTGGGGCCATGGGGCACCTAGCTGACAACCACGGGGCCCCAGGGCTCCTAATTAACAACCAGGTAACCCCGGGGCCCCTAACCGACAACCAGGGGGCCCAGGGACATCTAACTGACAACCAGAGGCACCAGGGCTCCTAACTAACAACCAGGGGGCCCAGGGCCCCTTACTGACGATCAAGGGTCTCGGGCCAGGGGCTCCTTATTTCAAAATTTTAACATTTTATATACAAAACCTGTAAGAAATCTAAGAGTTTTGTCCTAAAAGTTGCAAACCCAGGCCCTCGTTTAACGTTATTATGAACTTAATGCTATAACACAGGCGGTAATGCACCCCCCCAATTGAAATACTACCAGTAACAAAAATAATGAAAGCATAGCCAGTATGTTGTCTTTGTCCGGAATTGCAGTTTCTTTTATCTAGGATTTACGCGTACAAAAGTAAGTAATGATAATGACGACCACATGTCCACGTCAAAGTACTGTCATGAAATTCTTGGAGTTTAAAAAAACTGTCAAGTGACTTGGCTCGAGTCCTCCACGTTTTGGAAGAAAACGTTACTTAGATTTTGCTTTAAATACTTCTTTTTTTATGAAAGAAATTAAGGGCGCGATCTTATCTCAAAATCATTGGCGTAGTCAGGGGGGTGACCCAGGGGGCCCGGGCCTGACGACACGTTACTTTGATTTTGCTTTAAATGCTTCTTTTTTTATGAAAGAAATTAAGGGCGCGATCTTATCTCAAAATTATTGGCATAGTCAGGGGGGTGACCCAGGGGGCCCGGGCCCCCACAATTGAAATGCCAGCAATGACAAAAATTTGACAAAAAAGCCTTGTTTCTTTATTTTCAATTTCTTTTAGCATCTTTGCGTACAACAGTACACGCGTACAACAGTAATTAACAATAAATAATATTGACGACCAGGGGACCCGGCGCACCCCCTCAATTTAATTTTTTCCTACCAATTTAAACATATAACCAGGGTGAAATGAAGGGTTTTTGTCCTAAAAGTTGCTACCTCAGGCCCTCATCTAAACTTTTTATGAACGTAATGAAATAACCAGTGCTGTATTTGCCATACGGCACAGTTTCAAGGCTCCGCGCTCTGATAGTAGGACTTTTTTTGGTCTTCGTTGCAAAAATCCCCTAAGTGCCAGGGGCCCCGCGCTGTATAAATTTGGCCCGGGAATAACATATTTAGTAAGCGTAACCATCTGTCGTACGATTTTTCAATAACGATTCACCTCCACCTCGCCAGGTTTTACGCACAAAATACTTAAAAAAAATAGCTAGGGAAAATGCTCATTGAACAAAATATTGAATTTCAATTGAGGTGGCCTGGGCCCTTGGCCTACATGTAGCCTACTCCTATAACTAATTATCTTCATGACAAAACAAAAATCTCTTAAGGAAAAACTTCGAGTGGAATATTATTTACTGCTAAAATATTGCAGGAGGCAATATGTTTTACTTCCCCCTGCATAAACCAAATCACTTACAATTAAAATTTTACAACACAATGCAAGATTTTGAACGTGCTTTGAACTTTAATTGCAAGTAAAAGAATTGAACAGCTAAATTTTTTCGATCGGCTTTCAAACTTTAAAAATCTAATTCTTTCAAATAGCTGTGAACACGTGCAAATGTGATCCAATGGGATTAAAATAGCTTTTTTTCCAAAAACTTACAAAAATGGCCCAGCGGCTGGGGGCTTCGCCCCCAGACCCCCGTCTGTGACACGTTTGAGTACACTAGCTTACTCAACACGTCTCCTAAGTTAGACATTTGCACTTTCTAACAATTGGTTTTCGCCCCTCCCTTTACCAAAATCCTGGTTAAGTGCCAACATGCGACCGCTTCAGATCTTCCATTCTGCGATATCTTTGCCCCACAAAAACTTCCTATTTTGAAAATTTCTGATGACGTCATTGCATGTGATTTGTGGTTTGGGCCCCCCCCCAATCAAAAATCCTGGCTACGCCTATGGTGCGGAGGACGATCGTTATGAACAGTGCAAAAATACGTCAGTCTTCGTTCCTGGCGTAATTCAAATGAAAAAGCGCCATAAAACCACTAGAAATTGAGAACATGATTTGCTTAGAAATAGCATTTTCATAAGATTAATGTTTAATTACAATATACGGTGCAGTAGGTGTTATGTTTTTACACTTAAATGTGGTCATTTTAACATCAAGAGATGCCGGTAGGCTACTAGCAATCTCGGGTCAGAAAAGAAAGCAAACGCTAACACTTTTTTAGCCGACAAAAACCAGTGGATGGTACTTGTCTACAAGATGCTGGACCCAACGAGTGAGCATAGGGTGTAGTGAGCCTACACTGCTAGCACTGTCAAAGCACCGATTGACTTTTTTTTGTGTTGCCCCGCTCTAGTTTCGGAATTGGGCCGCTTCTTATTTTCAGTTTGCGCACGTCACCTTATTTCCAGCAGCCATTGGCTGCAAACGTTTTAAAAATTACGCGCTTTTTGGTCGAGTTACCTCTGTTCTGACATTTCGTTTCATTCGAGCAATTGGCAAACGGAAGTATTTTATTTTGAAGACCGCTCGTACGGCACTCTATTAGTTCATTATTTTCAGGTTAAATTTCAGCTGTTGTTTGCCATGCCGTACTGTTCCATATTATTTGTTTTGTCTGAACAATACAGTTTAAGTTGGAGAATTTCAATTGTCGTTTGCCCAGACCTACAGGGTGAAGGCTCCAGAGTTTCGCTGGAGCACCTGCAGTCAACAGTATTACGGAGGGCTTCTGTAACAAGCACCTCCATTTCCAAAATATATAGTCCAAACGCCATTATTGAGAATTCATTGTCTTAGCTATTCTAGGGTTTTCAGATTTTTAACTTACTCGTATGTTTTTGCTATGTCAGAATATTAGCAATGACAAAATTGATTACATTTTTTTATACACAAAAAATTTTGTAAAAACACGAGGCTCATTTTTGCTCAAAATTTAATAACAAATTAGGAAGAACAACCGAAAAAGAATAAATTCCAAATCAAAAAACAAACTAAATTCTGTTCTGATTAAAAACAATAAAGCTTAAGTGGTTTTTTAGTATTTGCGAGCAAAATTGCCACAAAGTTGAGACTATACAGTGCTTTTGCACACAGCGGAGGTAACAAAAACACTTTTTGGCTCTCGTTCAAACAGAAATTAGTGCTCGCTTTTTCGCTTTCCGCAATTTTACGATGCTGCAAAAGTAGCCAAAAAGGCGTTTACAAGCAGACATAGCACTAGGAATTGACAAACATGGTCGCCATAATTGACATCAATGATCTCAAACTTTAAGAACCAATTACGAGCAACTGAGGCTTAACATTGGCGAAAAGATAAAAACAGCCAGCCTTAACTCAAAGTTTACTGATTCTTACACAAAAGCGTGCTTAAGGTATTATAAAAGCAGAATACAATTACGGTACTGTTACCTGTGGTTAATTTATAATACACTTTATAAAGGGTTAAAGTTTTGCTTGATTGGCTTCACAGTTACTAGCAATCAGCTCATGACTGCCGTATCTGCAGTAGACCAGTGCCAGCATGCACAAGAAAATTATTGCTTCTGCGGTTCTAATATCAAGTAAATTTAGTATCGAAATCACAATTAATTACGGTAAAAGCACTATAGATTATTTTATACTATGAACACAATACTTTGTGAAGCAAATTTAGGGTAATCGCAGCCAGCGACTCGCAAAGCATTTGTGCATTGCGCTATGCCTGGGCGACTCGTAAATTGCATACGATTTGCTGTTTACACGAGCGCGACTTTGCCCTGAGACTCTGGAGACGTTGAAATCGACCTTGTGTAAGTGATCACGAGCGAGAAGGATTCTTGCATCGAGTCGCGCGAAATATAATCGGCATCGCAAATCGCAGGTGTTACTTACACGGCGGCGATTCTTGCCAAACGCGATCGCGGTAAGCGAGTCTCGCCTCGTGTAAGTAACCGCTCTGCGAGAGAGATTTTCACGCATAAAAAATCTTCGAATCGCGTAGCAAAAAAGTCGCTGGTGTAAATGCGGTTTTAGGGGGGGCTAATGTTGGTCAAAAATAAAATCAGCAACAACTGACTAAAATGGCTAAAAATAAACAATCAATTTGATCGCATAATGCAAAATACTTACAGTAGGCTTTCTAAAAAAATTGTAAAGTGTGTATTTAGTATTTCTTTCAGTTAATTACCAATCATGTTTTTCAAATCTTGTTTGATTAGCCCCTTCTCTTAAATTATCTAGCGTTATAAAATGCAGATGATTTGAATTAATACTTGGAGTTTTTTCAAAGGAAGTGCCCATTTGCACTTACGGTGCTTTGCTTATAGAGAAAAAGAGAGCAAGAGTGGTGGTCGTTTACGCTTTTTTAAAAATTGTTATCGTTAGGGTAGGTGTCCATTTACGCTTTTTTTTAAAATTATTATGGTTAGGGTTTGGGTTTAGATTTTGAGTTTGGGTTAGAATTAACATTAAGGTTATAGCTAGGGTTACAGTTAGATATGTTATGTATAGGGTTGGGGTTAGGGCTTGGATAGCGATTTTATATTTGCGCGCTGGTGCAAATGAGCTCAGCCTTTTTCAAATGAAGGGATTTTATGGTTTACTTGCTTGAAATAATGCTAGAACAAAAGTTTTACCATTACCATCACCCACATACTCTAGCCCCTTTATAAAACCAGTTTAATCATGTTTTCGCAGTGCTAATTTCTGCGCTTCGTTTAAAATGCATTAATTTTTACCAAACTGGGCCTAAAATTAAGTTATTATTGCAAAAAATTATGAATTCTTTTATGCTGGGGGCTTTGCCCCCAGAGCTCTGACTCCCAATGGCCTCCGGCAGCTGGCAACTCCGTCCCCATACCCCAAGCCAAGCTCTCCCATTGCATATTTCTGGCTATAAACCTGGCAGGTAGTCAGTAGTAGAAATCCAAATGCGTGGCATTAAAATTTTCTTCAGTAACAAGTGCAAAAAGTGGTTGCATAAAAGAGTAATAGTGAAAATTAAATTTTAAATCCTGTAAAAAAACCTTGCACAGTCCTGGAAAAGTCCTGGAAAGTCCTGGAATTTGATTTTGCAGTTTCTGTGGCAACCCTGCATTTGCACTTTGTAAGCGTACAATTGTAACCTTTTGCATAGAACCTTGTGCACTGTTGTAAGAGGTAATTCCAATTCTCTGGCAGCAGTACGGATGGACTTCGTGGTAGAACGACTAAACGCTTTTCTTACACTCGCGATGTTCTCCGCAAATATTCTTGGTCGCCCACTTCTCACTGCATCCAACATTGACCCTGCCTCCATAAATTTCTTGTGTCATCGAAGAATCGAAGAACGTGGTGGTGGATCTATTCCATACTTAGTCCTGTACCTTCGCTGAGTCTGAACGTCCGGTTTTGTTTGAATAAACCAGGATACACACTGTGCCACAGAGATAGAAACCGGTCGGGTTACCGGTTGGGTCGAGATTTTTCGACCGGCCCGTCAAGCCGGTTGAAACACCGGTCAAGTTCTCCTTTCTTGCAACTAAAAGACATCTAAGCACCAACCGAAATATACACATATATTATAAATAAAACTTTTTATAAAAAAAAACGGTATTAACGATCCACACTTTGAAAAAACTTGTTGAAAGGTTTCAAGCTGTGACTAACATGCTGTGACCATTAAAACATGCACATCCAGGGGCGTATTTAGGGGGCGGGCATTGTGCCATGACCTCCCCCCTTTAGGGCCACGGCACAAACCAAAAAAGAGCAAAATACCTCTTAAACTCGCGTGATCAGATTATAATAAAGCATGCATGTGGAAGAGGCTTACGCTACCTGGCATTTTAGCATCATTTTAATCAGTTTGAGAGTAGAAGTGGCGCTGATTTCAGATTTTTTAGTACATACTAAAATCTTGCCGCTTTGAAAAGCTTTTTTCAAATTAAATATACCACACTCGACACTGGGCAAGAAAGACATAGCTCTTATTTTTTTATATCGAACTAGTATATGACTTGTTCCGAAGTAGCATTTCTACCAACAGCTGGGGCACAATATATTTCGAATATTTTCCAGCTAATGTCACGACAGTTTAATGTTTGCTGCTCAGCAAATTGCAAATAATAATCTGTCACCAATAACTAAAAATTTTAACCTCTTTTCTTTGCCTTAACTCATAACATCATCAAACAGAGCGTCTAATAATTTAGCTCGTGCTCACCACTTTTTTATGATTATTTTGAGCTCGTTTTGCGCTGCTCAAAACAGGTCTTTCAAACCAAAATTTAACCTAGAAAGGTCTTAAAATATTAATTATTTTTTGCCAGAAACGCAAAAATTTTATTGCGTTTTTTTCTGAGACCTCGTCCGGAGTCACAAATTTTAACACCTCACCCATGCACCTTCCTCTTTTGAAAATTTTTCTTTAGATGCATTAAACAGTGAACAAAAACCTTCCGTAAAAAAAAACGGTCGACCGGGCCGGGCAGAAAACGGTTGAATGGTTTCGGTCGGTCAACCGGCGCAGATTTTGAAATTTACCGGTCGGGTCGAGAAAATCCTAACCGGTTCCATCTTTACTGTGCCTTCTCTTGGGAAGTAACCATTTAAAAAGGATTTATTTAACACATTCATAAAACACATAAAAATCATATCTGAAACACAAAATTTTATTTGAAATAAAAACTTTAAGCTGCGCTGATTAAAATAAAACCAACCCGGTTAAAATATTTTGAGAGTTAGCTTCATAAAAAGAATTTGAAATTGTATCAGCACTTTATGAACACCCTGTACATACTGTAAGTTCAAATGTTACCAGAAAATTAGCCGAAGTCTCGAAGTATCGTAATTTCTTCTTGAGTCAAACACAATTCATCATAGTTAGAGGCTTTGTAATCGTGCGCTAACAAAAACATGCGAGTGAACTGCTTTCATGCGTCACTAGCTACATACTCTTTTAATGACGTCATGTACGGCCTGGTGACGATAGGAATAAGAGAGATAAAACAAAATGCTACGATACCCAAGCATTACTGTGCCTACCGCATCATTTACGCGTTTTCATAGTCCCATTTATGGTCCAGTTTTATAACGTTTTGTAGAACAAATCTTGAGTTTGTTTTACTGGGATCCCGTACACGAGCCTTAAAAACACGAGCCCTAAAAACACGAGTCCTAAAGACACGAGCTCTAAAAGACACGAGTCCTAAAGGACACGAGTCCTAAAGAACACGAGCCCTAATGGACACGAGTCCTAAAAGACACGAGTCCTAAATACACAAGTCCTAATGGACATGAGTCCTAACGTACACAAGTCCTAAAGGACACCAGTCCTAATGAACACGAGCCCTAAAGTACATAAGCCCTAACGGACTCGAGCCCTAAAAAACACAAGTCCTAAAAACACAATCCCTAATGGACACGAGTCCTAATGTACACGAGCCCTAATGGACAGGATCCCTAAAAGACACGAGTCCTAAAGTACACGAGCCCTAAAAGACATTTTAGGGCTCGTGTCCTTTAGGACTCGTGTACATTAGGACTCGTGTATTTTAGGGCTCGTGTCCTTTAGGACTCGTGTACATTAGGACTCGTGTCCTTTAGGGCTCGTGTATTTTAGGGCTCGTGTCCTTTAGGACTCATGTCTTTTAGGGCTCGTGTCCTTTAGGACTCGTGTCTTTTAGGACTCATGTCCATTAGGACTTCTGTCTTTAGGACTCGTGTTTTTTAGGGCTCGAGTCCGTTAGGGCTTGTGTACATTAGAACTCGTGTTCTTTTGGACTGGTGTCCATTAGGACTCTTGTTCATTAGGACTGGTGTCCGTTAGGACTCATGTCTTTAGGACTCGTGTTTTTTAGGACTCGTGTCCCTTAGGGCTTGTGTTCATTAGGACTCGTGTTCTTTAGAACTCGTGTCCTTTAGGGCTTGTGTACTTTAGGACTCATGTCCATTAGGGATTGTGTTTTTAGGACTGATGTCTTTTAGGGCTCGCGTTTTTAGGACTGGTGTCCGGATACTCAATGATGACAAGCCGATAAGTAAGCTATTTAGTTTGCAACTTAATACATGTGCATTAAATTAGCGATTGAATTTCCAAACCATTTATTAACTTAAATGACTTTACACGTAAACGTTATACTGCGGTTTGAAAAAGTGAATATTTCCTTATGTAAGTTTAGAATAAGTGCATTTTATTCTAAAATAATTTCTTTAATTCGCGACATGCTTGATTTAATTTACTGAGTCTTTCGTAAGAGTAAAAATACGATTTTGTTTTAAGGTGCTTTGCAAACGCCAGCAGCAACTGGCCGCCAGCGTCGTACCAGAAAAAAAGAGGTCTGCCACATCGTCAACAACAATTGCCAACACAACTACCACAAGGAACGGATTGGCAAGATGATGTCGAAGATGGGTCGCCTCACATACCATTCACTGCGCTGAGAAAGCACAATATTTCACGATTTGATGCGGCCTTTCTACAACCAACGACGGCATTGTCTTTAATCCTGGAAGACACCTTTTACGCTGAACTGGCACAGCAAAACAATTTGAATGCGACAGTTTTTTAGAAATCGAATGCGAAGGCCACAGTCAGCAAAAAGAGTTCATACGGCTCCGTGGCAGGTTGTGACAATCGAAGAGTTAAAAAAGTTTTTTGGCTTGTTGATTGTAATGGGGATCTATCCCAAACCTACTTATTATGTTTTTGGTCGACAGATTTGGTTTGGAATAGTCCACTTTTCTGAGCAACTGTGTCTCGTGATCGTTTTATGAGCATTTTGAAGTTTCTGCATGTCGTTGACAACAAAACTCAAAACACTTTGGACAAGATTTCAGATTCTCTTGGGAAACTGAGACCTTTAATCGATACAATTCTGTCAAAGTTCAAGGCTTTATAACGTCCTGGGCACCAGTTGAGTCTTGACGAAGGCACCTGTGCTTATAAAGATCGTTTTCGTACGAATAGTCCCAACAAGCCTCATAAATTGGGGATAAAAATATATCAAGTGTGCGACTCCGACAATGGCTATTTTTTCAACTTAAAAGCTGCGGCAGAGCCAGGCACAGAAGTGAAGACATTAGTGTTGGATCTGCTGCAGGATTACCTTGAGAAAGGTCATGAACTGTATGTAGATTGATACCATACGTCTGTGGCGCTCATCCAAAAACTTTGAACGAAACGAAACGTGGGATTGCATGTCGTCAAGGAGCACTACTGGCATTGAAATGGCGTGATAATCGCAACGTCGTAGTGCTTTCTACAAAGCACACTTTTGCTATCATGCTCAGAGAGCACCATAGGGGGCGGATTGCTAAAGAGAAACCAATGGCAGTGCTATCCAACAACGATCACATGCAAGGGATTTAGTTATCTGGACAGATGATAAAATACTATTCATTTAACCGAAAAACGATTAAGTAGTGGAGAAAGGTTTTCATTCACCTGGTAATATTGACCAGAAATAATGCACAAAAGTTATACCACTTTCTCGTGACGCAGCTGCAGGGTTGTAGTAAACCTATGTGACTACTGGACTTCATGGCAAGTGTTGGAAAATATCTAATTGGTCCAGTTACTGTTTCGAAACACAGCGGCGGGCGTTTGCATCCAAGAATATTTGTGCCGTCGCAGCGACACTTTCCTGAACGTGTGGCCTACAATCCTGGATCTCGCTCATGCGAGGTTCGCCTAAAAAGCAACACCAAACACCGGCCGGGACCCCCAGTTGTAAGCGACGAAAGCGGACCTAGTTACAGTGCTGTGTATGCAAAGTTCCTTTATGTGTTGACCCTTGTCTCAAAATTTATCATACCGAGATAGATTATTGGGAGTTATGACACTTTTGATAATCTTGAGATTTATAACTTATGAATCAAGTTTCAACACCAAAATTTACCAGCAATAATTTTCTAACAACATTATAGCTTGAATATCCCCATTGCAAGCAACACATCAGTTTTTTTGTGCGTTTTTATTTTATAGCTTTCAATTCAAAATTTCAAAATACTGTTTGTAACTTCGTAAAACCATACTTTGTTCGCCTCGCCGCATTCCACCAATCTATAGCACAAGGCGCATATTCGTTATTACTGATACGGTTAACCTCTTTCTCTGAAAAATGCCGATCATGATATTCTTGGGTTTCTTTCAAGAGTTGAAAAATATGTTTCAAAATATTGAGATACCAGTCATTTTTGAGATTTTCATATTCATGTCTGTTTTTTTCCTATGCGCTTTGTGAGAGTCATGCTGAACTGCCGTTTTTGAGTAATGTTAGTTTTTAAATTAGAGTCGGATTTTTTGTTATTTATACATGTGTTTTTACTTGGTTTGATTTCTATGAGCTTACTGTAAAGTTGGATAATTTATGGGCGTAGGAAATGACTTGAAAGTTGCCTGACAAATCAATTGTTTTTTCTGTCCAAATTGAGGTGACCTCTAAAAAAAAAAAGATCTACACTCAAATTGAACCGCTATTTCTGTCCCAAATGTGGTGACCTCCAAAAAAAAAGGTCTACTCTCAAATTGAACTGCTATTTCTGTCCAAATTGTGGTGACCTCCAAAGACCTCACCTTGAGACAGTTTTTTTGTCCAGCGTTCGTAAAATTTTACGAGGCAAGCTTGCCCAAACGACATGAAATTGCCCAAAATTTTGACGCATTATTGCCCAAAAAATATAAAATTGCCCAAAATTTTGCCCGAAATTTGGACACCTTACACCAACCGAGGGGGCCAGTGCCCCCCACCTCCTACGCCTATGGATAAATTTATGACAAAAACCTGTCAAAACTCAAAAGTAATGATGCAATACTCGGCACAAAAGCCACGAAAAATGATTGGCATTCGATTTGCTTTGTACGTTTTTTTTTGCTAGTTTTCTTGATCAACCAGCACTCACTTTGTTTGCTTCGATAATAATGCATACTAATGTTTGAAATAAACTTTACATGTCGAAATCTTGCTGCAATTTCAGTAAAGTGTTGCAAAGTATTTTGTTGAAAAAATAAAGAATCTTGAAGCGTCAACGCAAAATGTGTAATGTCTGATTAATGCCATAGTTCCTTTTCTATAATAGTTATGGACCTTGGCCTAGCTTCATTTGCAATTGTGAAAAGCTCCGCACAGGGCACAACCAGCATAATTTGTTTATATTTAGGAATATTTTCAACCTTGATCCCATCAACAATTCAAAATCCTTTATTATTTAGTTTAGATTAATCGTTACCTAACACCCTTATGACGGCGATTTGCGGTTGAGTATATCTATATCGCTGTAACAGCAATATTTTTTCGCCACAATTTCGGGACAATTTTTATTGCTTCTAGCATTTTTGTGGCGCTCAAAATAGAACTCATTTACTTTTTTGAAACAAGATAGTGTGCTGTGGTCGAACCCTTTTCGAATAAACCACGGTTGTTATACTAATAGCCACAAAAAGCAGAAATCATCGAAAAACTGATTGATCTCAAAAAGACGACAAAAAATACTTTTTTCTTCAAGAAGTAGCGGGATTACATAAGGCGATGCGATTTACATAGCTCAAAATGGCTGCGGATGGTCCGAGTCAATTGAAAACTTTTTTCTATTATTATGCGATCCAAAGCACGTTTTACCGCTTGACTGCTCTTTGAAAAACATTCGCTCGGCAGGATAGATAACACATGACAGGTAGGAATTTATAATAGTGATAAATGAAAACAATATTGTATTTGAAGCGTAAAATAAGTAGTGCGCCATAAGTGGCAAATGTTTGAAGAATTTTGTACACTTATTCATAACTATGTCATCGCAGTTTACAAATAATGCCTTTTTACCGCAAGCAGTAATACAATTTCCCAATTATTTTTTTGTAAATACCTAGCGAAAATTGGGCTTCGATGCTATTAGGTTGGAAGTTCAATTCGCGCAACATATAGCTAGTTTTACAAAAATACTTGGCGTATTCATAGGAATACTATCAAGCATACCAAATAAGATGAAACAGGTAGGCCTTCAAATTACACCCACAGTGTTTGTTGCTGCATAGAAAAGATCTTGCAACAAATCGATCTCGTTGCTTAGCAGTTCAAAATTGACGCTTTACACATAGTTGTTTATTCAGTTCATAATATTGAAAAATATTTGTCAAAAAACAACGGCCAACAATTTTTGAGAAAAATTTCCAAATTTTCGGTAGACTAATTTGCCACTCTGATTACACTAATTCTACGACTACTATATACGTACCGTAAAATCATCAAAGCAAAGGACCGAAAAATATAAAAATGGATCAGAAATTTTCTCAGTGACGCGTTTGAAATTTTTTGTCAAAATATAATGATTTAGAACAAAGTTTGTGGCAATTTTTTCCTCCGATTTTACGTCTGTACCTATATTCATTTTTCTTAGCTACAGCTTAGCGTTGAAAATATGCTCTATTAGCAACCTATGTTGAAAGAATAAGTTGTGTGAAATTTCAGAAAATTTCGAGCCATGATTTTGATTGAAACATGCACATATTGCCCAAACCGTCTACTCTTGATAAATCAAAAAATCTTTGGCGGCTTTTATTCGATATAAAATGAATCTAGTTTGAAGGCATCAATAATCTCTAGAAAAAATTACATCGAAAAACATTGTTTAGAAATGTGTAGGAAAAGACACCCTAACGCATACCATCACTTTATCCAACGCGTCCATTGACGACTTTCGATACGTAAGGAAAAAAGGCAAGATTTATCGGAGCGCCTTAAATAGCGCAGCACGCACTAATTTGGATTATGCTATGCTATGCTATTCTATTTTATTCTAAAATTCTTAATTCAAAATTCTTGGTTCTGAAATTTGTTGATTCTGGATGCTTAATTACTGAGTCTAATTATTGATTCTGGATTATTCTAAATTTCGTAATTTTAAATTTCTGAATTCCAAATTCTAAGATAAAGATGCTGTTCCTAACTCCAATTCATCCGGATTCTTTTCTCCACATCGCATCAATATAGTTCGTCAGTAGAAGATTGGTCTGGTTTTGCGCTGCGCAAGAGAGACAAGAATTAAAGAAAGTTAATTAAAGCGAAGGCGCCGTCGCGAAAGAGTTAAGCGTATGGTGAAAATAAGCTTGACTTGACTTGACTTGATAAGCTGTAGACAGTATCCAGAGTCTTAGAGGCACAATCAAACCTTTGATTAACAGCCTAAGACATACGGTTTCGGAATCGATATTCGTCTTTTATTCCTTGTCAGTATAGCTAGGACTATCGGTATAAACATGAGCATAGAAAGGCAAAGAACTGCAAGTTACCAGATTATAACGGAATATTTTTTTTTACCGAAAGTATTAAGTGACTACATTATTACAAGAGATATAAAAGTTCAATTCAAAATATTTTCCAATTTCCAATAGCAAATTGACTTTGAGTTAGATTTTATCACAAATAACTCCTGAAAAATGAAGTTGCTAAGTTAACAGAAAGTATCCAATTTTTAGGTTTTCCAAACTCACTTTTCGAAATCTGAGCATTTTTTGGCCAAAATTTAATCACAATGACGTCATGAAAGGTTTTTGAGACGTAAGTACTTTGCTTAGACGTTTTATGATTCAGTGTTATAACACGAACCTACGCCAAAATTTGAACCGCCAGTGACCTCATCGCAGAATGACGTCTTTTTTCAGAAATATGGCCATGACGTCACGAAGATGATGTCATCAGCACAAAACCACTTTTTCTGAAAAATTTTGGTAAACACCAACCTGCACGCCAACTCTGGTGCCCATAATTTTTAGTTCGGAATTAGATAGGGTAGTTTTGCCTCCCCGTGTAAAATAGGTTGGTTAACTAAATACGTTGTAAATACGTTGGTTAAATAAGACACTTTGACGATTCAACGGTCTTGTCTTTGTGGTGTAGTGGTTAAGGCGCCCATCTGAAAAAACTCGAGTTCGGCTCAGGCTTTGTTTGTTTTTTTTTTCTTGTAAACTTGCATTAGAGTTAGGGTTAGGGCAGCGATGCCAAAGAAAGAGTAAACTGTTTAGCTGGTATAAATAGTATAATGGGTGCAGTAGCGTACGTAGAATTTTCGAAAGGGGGGGCACAAAATTCAGAAAATTTGAGAGTAATGAAGACCAGAATGAAATTTTTCCAGCCCAAAACCAAGTCCGTTTTCCTGCACAAACTTAGGTGAAGACCACAAAAAAAGGTCTTCACTCAAATGTAGTCCAGTTTTTGGCCAAAAAAAGGTCTTTGCCCACTCTTTCTGTGCTCAAACCTTCTTCCCAAGTTACAAAGAGGGGCCCATGCCACAATTTTGCATATTATTCTGTGCTAATTATACTATCCTGGCGACCCAGAGAGGAGGGACATGGCCCAATGCCCCCTCTAAATACGCCCCTGAATGGGAGGTATAAGTGTTAACCTCCCTCACAAATCGGCCCTTAAAACTTTTTGCAGCCAGAAATAATGAAAAATATGATCAATTAATTTCATTGCACTTTCAGAACTGCAAATTTATGGAAAAAAAACACGTTAAAGTAGTTTGAAACGAAAATTCCTCCACCTAGTATATCCCTCCCCCTTAGAACCGCCTCTGAAACTTTTTTTTACCCAAAAAGTTACGATGTGGCAGTTTCTATCAATTTTATACCAAATGAAATGATTTTAGCAATATTTTTGTAAAAGTCATTTTTGCCTGACATCCAGGCACTTTACGATATCGGCAATTTTACCAGTGATTTTTTCACCCCCGCATCGAAAGGGATATGTATCGCAGCTTTGCTTTATATATTCGTTCCATATTTATACACAAATGAAAGAAAGGATTGATTATGATGTTAATATGCAATCTATCAAGGGATATTACAAACAAGAAGAAAACTGAATTTAAAAGTGTAGCTCGAAACGGTAGTGATTTCAATAAAGATCTCAGTAATGAAAATCAGGGAGATGTGTTTGAAGAACAATAATGGAGACGGACAGTTAGATCAAAAACTGATAAGAAGAATGGTTACCCCAGGCAAAATCTATTTTGTTGCACATTAACTCTCCTGTCACAGAACAGCGTCAGCCGCTGACACTGTGGATGTTCCACCACACACTTTCATTGTAATAACTACTCAGTGCTTAGATGAATTTCCACCTGTTTAGAAGTATCCGGTGATCCAATGGTTTTCTGAAATTTTTATCCATTGTATTTGCTGCTTGTTCAAAGCCATTAAACAGAGATAATTGTAGTAAAGCGTCACATCCAATAAGGGTACAAACCTCGGGGCCAGAGTGGTGGTTAAACCCATATCATGAGATCAGGGTTGTCGTAAAAGGACGCCTTCACTCTTTGGACCACACAGCTAATTAACATAGTAGCGTCAGCTCCAACGTAAGCAGAAGTGGAAGTTTAATCGGATCAATTGGTTATTAACTCAACCCGGAGAGTAGCTTGATAGGTTTTCCAACCGAGCCGGTCGACCGCATTGGAACGCGTCTTTTAAACACGGATGTTACAATGGCGAGCACGACAGGACGTTGAAGTGGTAGACGCTGTTACTTGCGCTGGTTGGAAACGTTGAAGTGCCGACGCCAGCGTAAAGGGAGGAGACGATGTAGCATCAAGTCCAACGTAGCCGCAAGTTAAAGTTTAATCGGATCAATTGGTTATTAACCCGGTGCAGGGGCGTATTTAGGGGGAAGCCATTGGGTCATGGCCTTCCTTTGGGTCGCCAGGATTGCAAAATTGCATAGAAAAGTGAGTAAAATTGAGGCATGGCCCCCCTTTGCAAGTTGGGCATCAGGCTTTGGGCTCGAAATCACCTGATATTGGGCAAAAAATGGGACGAAATTTGAGTGTGACAATTTCAAATTCTGATCTGTGTTCCTCTCAAATTTTCTGAAGTTTCTGGCCCCCCCTTTTCAAAATCCTGCGCACGCTACTGACCCGGGGAGAACCTTGATAGGATGTTTTACCGACCCGATCCACCACATTGGGTCACGTCTATTTCACACGGATGTTACAACAGCCTTGCTCTAATTTAGTAATATCAGAAACACCATTGATGTTGCCATTAGACATCTTTTAGCACTTAGTATAGTGCTTCAACCAATAGTCTCAGGAAATCATCATCGTTAATTGAAACAAAGGCTAGGCTGATCGGACAACACTGATAATTTAGGCCTATGTCCAAAGGTGGGCAGTACTGAATTACTTTTTGTACCGAATTACTGTACCGAATTACTTTTTCCATACCGGTACTGCCGGTACTTTTTAAAATACATACCGGTACTGAATTTCTTTGATTTTGCTAAATCGGTACTTTTTTTATTTTCGATTCGATCAGTATTTTTTGTTTGAATTTTTTTGGAAGGTAGTAAATACGTACATGTTCTGTACAAGTTCATGTACATGCACTGTACAAACAGGGCCACCGAGAGGGGGGCAGGGGGGTACAATGACCCCGGGGTCCATGGACTTTGGGGGGCCCATGAGCTTAAAAGGGGCCCATCGAAATGACACTACGAAATCAGCATGTGAGGCCTGAAGACCTTTTTTTTGGAGACCTCTTGATTTTGACCGAAAAAAACGTTAGAATTTCGGTGAAGACCTTTTGTTTTTTTTGGACATCACATCATAATTTGGACAAAACTGCGGCAATTTCTCAGTCTGTTTTGGAGTTCACAAAACCTGAAATCCGTCATATTTTAGCTGGCCCCGGGCCTACGTTCGGCTCTCGGCGCCCCTGTGTACAAAGCTGAGATAAGTACATGTACTATTCAAGTTCATACAGCACAGAAAATTTGCTATTACTACTGTATAAGTCTTGAATGCAATCAAGAACCAAAGATTTGCTTGGACTGTGACTCCACAGACTGAAACAGTGTTTTGTACTGTATAATCAAAGTTAAAGCCGAACTAACATTTTGCGTTAGTGTAATTTGTTCAGAAATTAAAGTAAGACGCAAAACGCAAATTCACTTGTTTTGTGACCTATCGTTATATTGATCGTGTTGTCAGTTACCTATTCTCGCCCAAATTTCTAGTTGGTGCCAAGTGGACTCCAATAAAAAGACCACGTTTCCGTTAAAAAGAGTATACCGTAGTTTCATACAAGCAGCAAATTAGTATTAATCGGAAGATATGGACATCGATATTCTAATGGCGACTGCCGGCGAGGAAAAACTCAAGCTTTATGCTGAGCCGGATTTACAGAGCACAGCCCCCTGAAGCTCCGGGAGAAATCGATCTCCAAAAACAGTAATAGTATAATACGGTTGCAGCGGCGCGAACTACGATGGGATGTCGAATAGTCGGCCTTCTGTTCATTAAAATTTATGTTCGCTCTTCCAGGAAAAAAATCTTTCGACATAGTTTAAAAAAACTTAAACGTACCGGTACCGAGTACCGGAAAAGTAATTAGGTACTTTTGTTACACAGTATCGAGTACCAATACCAAACTACTTTTGAAGTACCGGTGCCCACCTTTGCCTATGTCATATATGTTACTTAGTTTTTCTTTGGTATTATTAAAGTCTATTGCCGGTAGAAAAGCGCAGTATTGGTAAGTTACCGTACGTAATTAATAGTAAGCTAGTAGAGATTAGATTTTATAGCTTTTAAAAAATCTACTGGTGGGCTACTTAACTAATGGTAGGCTTGTACGCCTAGGAGCTAAGCTTTGTGGCAGGCTTATTGCAGATTGGTAATGAATAGTGATGTCTATTTCACCAAAACCTTTAACTAAGAAAAAATAAAACAAACATAAAGAATATTCATTTGCGCATTTGTTGCGTCTTCCGCTACAATCCATCAACGAAAGTATCACAAATGAGGAAATAACTGGAATCTATAGAGTTATTAGTCGAAAATTCATAAGCGTGGTAATTTTAATAATAAGCTATAGACAGTACCAAGATTCTTATACGCACAATCAAACCTTTGAATGATAGCCAAAGACATACTGTTTAGGAATCGACATTCGTCTTTTATTCCTTGTCAGTACAGCCAGGACTACAGGTATGAACATGAACGTAGCAAGGCAAAGAATCGCAAGTTACCAGATTATAACTCATACTTTTTTTCCCCTAAAATGTTAAGTAATCACAATATTGCAAGAGATTATTATAATAGTTCAATTCAAAATAATTTCCAATAGCATGCCTTAGACAGTTGTTTCGCCCAATCTCAGGGCTCAGCAGAAAGGTTAGCAAAGCCAAACGGACCGATATCATCAGTGATAAAAATCTTCAAAACATATATGTTTACCAATTTATCAATCAATGGATAAATCTTTGCAAACATTTTCTATTTGTGTTAATTTTGCTTTTCTAACATTTGCGCTGCATCCACACGAGCTACGCCTAGTGGTTGATTCAAAAATTATTCCGAAAAATTGGCAAGATTGCCACAAATAGCGAAAAAAAGTAATGCAAATATCTGTCGATGTAGCCCTCGATGAATGTCGAAATAAGTCTCAAAAGTTAAAAAAAATACAAGTTTGTTTTTGCGGCAGTAAATGAGTTAAAATTAGACCTCATTGCCCCTTTAATGTAAGCTTATTAAACGTCATATTAAATTCAACAGGCAAATAACAATAACTTTGTTTTTTTTAAAGTTTTCGGGCAAAGACACTTGCTTTTTTTAAAAGTAGCTGCACACAGACGCACTGTGGATGATTTGTTGATTTGCGCAATTTAATGATTTTGAAAATCAGGAAGAACGTAAATTATTTCAACGTTTGCTGTTCATCTATAGTGCGAATGTATAACAAAACTTTTGTGGGTTTCTGGAGAATATCCATTTTTAATGCATCTGCATTTAACGCGACTTTGGCAATTGTGACTTCGCGCGCGTGCACGTTGGACATTTGTTTTGACTCAGCCATTTTGATAGATTGGCATTGATTTGCTTGAACAGGTGATAAACACCTTAACCTAGAAAGTAGAACTTTGAACACAACATAAGAATTAAGGAAAGCGTCGTGTGTGCCAATTTTGGGGGATCCTAGGTCACGTGATCGTGAACTAAAATACAGAAAAAACAGGGAGAAACACCGATTTTTGGTTAGAAAATTTATTATATCACTTATAACTAAAAAACTGTTTGACGTGCAAACCTGAAACTTTGACACAATATGAGTGCTTATAATGGCTTTATGCGCACCGACTTTGGGGGCGTACGGTCACGTGATCAAAATTTTACAGGCCGAAAATCGGAAAAAAATAAACAAAATTAAACTGGTATATCTCGGTAAGTACCGATACTCATAAAAAAGGATTGTGATTTTTGAACACACTATCAACCACCTTTCTTTTGGTTATGTTATTTAACCCCACTTGGATTTTTTTTTCTTTTTTCTTGCTTTTTTTTCTTTCCGAGCTATCTACTTTATCTACTTTTAAATCGCCAAACGCAGAGTTTTCAAAGTTTAAGCGATTGTATATATCAGGTAGGACTGTAGTGTCCCGCCTGAAATCGAAGGTGCCACGTTGGGGATTCCTTTCAAACGGTTCCTCCAAAATTTCAAACTTTTAATCTGTTAGAGCTAGGTGGATCAAATTTTCAGAATTAGCTGGTACTAAAAATACACTAAACCAACAGCAATTGGGGGTGCCTTGATGTGGGGTCCTCCCCAAATGGGACCTCCAAAATTCAACCTTTTTAACTACTCTGGCTAGACACATAAAATATCTAGGATAGGTAAATATAAAAAAAAGTTAAAATACAACAAAATTTGGGGGTACCAAAATGGGGGTCCCCCTCAAACGGGGCCGCCAAATTCAAAATTTTTAACCACTTAAGCTAGACACATGAAATTTTCAAAACACGTTCACATAACAACACAATCGAATATGGCAAAATTTCGGGATGCCACAATGAGGGGGTCCCCCATAATAGGTCCTCCAAAATTCAAACTTTTTCAATACAAAAATTAGACAAATGAAATTTTTTGGATAGGCAAATATAAATCAAAGATACTCGTAAAATTTGAAAAAATTTGGGGTATTACAGTTGGTCCCACCCAAACAGGTTATCAAAAATTAAAAAATTTTAACCACTCATGGTAGACAGATGAAATTTTCAGAATACGTTAATATAACAAAAAGATAGAATATGACGAAATTTTGGGGTGCCACGATGGAGGTCTCCCTCTAACGAGTCTTACTAGTTTAAAAATTTTAACCACTACTCAAGCAAGACAGATGAAATTTTTATGATAGGTACAATTGAAAAAAAACATAGAATTTGACAAAAATTTGGAATACCATGTTGAGGGAACCCCAAAATGGCCCCCCAAATTTAGACTTTTAAGCCACCTGAGCTCGACAAATAAAATTTTAAGGATATTTCAATGAAACACGATAAACTTTGATGCTGCCACATTGGGGAAGGATTCACCCCAAATAGAACCTTTAATATTTTTAATCTCTCAAGCTCACCAAATTTAATTTTTGGGATAGATTATTTCAAAAAAGATAAAATATGACAAAATTTTGGGGTGCCACATTTAGGGGAAGCCCTCAAATGAGCCCCTCGAAAATCTAAATAAAAACTACACTTGAGAAAAACAAATTAATTTACTTAGATAATTTTATATAAATCAAAGATAAAACACGACAAAATTTTAGTGTGCCACGTTTAGGAAAGCTTGTCAAATGGCTGGGAGGGTCCTAGATCATGCGACGACCTACATCATGCAATCAAAACAAACCAGACTCTAGATCCACCCGTTCAGCCTGCAACCTGATCAAATTCCTTAATTAGGTCACTTTATGGTGATTATTTTTGCTGGGTGGGTTCGAACAATCAGAAAGTTTATTCAACAATCAGGAAAAAGTATAATTCAACAGGAAAACTTGAAACACAGTTAACGCCTAAGTGGATGTGAATCAGTAGCGGTCGCTTGGGGGAGGGGGGACGGCTCCCCCCGGGTGTCACCATTTTGGAGTGACACCATTTTATGATACCAATCGAAAGAAAACAACAATATGTTTAACTTCATTAAAATGTTTAGCACACTGAAATGGACTAAAAAAAACATTTAAAAACATTTAAAGCATCTTTTAAATCATTTATTTAGAGGGGGAGGGGGCAGGCGCGTCGATTTTTCGAAATCTTTGAATGGGGTTCGACTTAATAACCAGAACTTCTTTGGTGAAATCTCGCGAATTTTGTTTGCTTTGTGTGTACGTCGTAGATTTTGTTTACAATGTTTGTACGTCGCAATAGCACATTTGATGCAATTTTTTTCGGTGTTATGCCGTTTAGGAAACGAGCGTATGGTGTTTTGGAAAAAAAAGGAAAAAAAAACTCATCGCGGCCAGAAGTGGGTTGGTGGGGATGAAAGAGTATCTTAAGATATATAACCGTGTGAAGTATTTTTGCGATATTTTTTGAATGCAACCTCAATCACGCCAAACTTTTGGGGCGGTTTTTGGGCCCTAATTCCAATATCACGACTTCGAAAACTTTAAAAACCTTTCCGCCAAGCCTGTCCATAATACTATTATGAGATGACACCCATAGGCGTAACCTTGCTTCATCATTCGAGCGCTTGCTTCTATAGTGAACAGACGTGTTTCATGGGCTGTTAGTTTTTAGCAAAAGCTAGCTGTTGGTTTCACAACAAATCTGCGTTGCAGCTATCGTTCAACAAGCTTCGTTCAGATCTACCGCAGTACAACCAAACTAAGTTACCAGTATATTATTTGACTCGCTGTACAAGAGCAACTGAAATGGAAAAGAAAATTGATTTGCTGTTAGAGTCTGTCAATAAATTACTACAAAGAATGGGCAGGTTTGAAGAAAGGTTCTGCAAAGTTGAAAAAATAGCAGAAAAAAATGAAGAAAAAATTGAATGTCTCAGGAAAAATCAGACTAATCATGAAAATGCTTTAACTGAACTTCGCGAGAAACTTGACAACTTAAAAGCAGAAAACGAGGATATTAAAAAGCAAGTCAAGCACGAGTTACTGAGCCACGATCTATACAGCAAAAGGTTCAACTACATTATTAATGGCATCGATGAAAATCCCAGTAATGAATGGAAACTCGCGATCAAACCGAACGGCTATTTCGAAATTTTCTGGATGAAGACCTCCGAATAGAAGACCCTACCTCGATAGCAATTGCGGACGCTCATCGGCTTCCGCAACACCCATTCTTTGATAAAGATCGCCGAAAAATTAATCGACCTATTATCGTAAAGTTTTTAAACGTATTCGACAAATATAAATTAACTACAAATCTCAAAAACTTAAAGTTACGATGAGAAAAGACGCTCAAACAACAGCAATTCACCATATGTTTATGCAACTGAACATTTGCCGAAAGAATTACAACTCCAACGAACTAAATTGATTTCCGAGTTCCGTGATGCAAGACGTAACAAACGAAAAACTACGTGGAAGCTAATTGATAGTGAATACTGCCTGCTTGTGGATGGTAAACGCGTGCACCCACCAGATAGTCTTCAGTTTGTTAATAATTTTTTTGATTTTGGTTGTGACCCCATGGGGTGCTTTCTGCCCAGTCATGACTAATCATGATGATTTTCACTTATCCCGCTCTGATTTAAATCAACATATTTCTTCCTGTAAGTACTACTATCCTGATCACCACATTTTTACTTCCAGACCACAAAACTCCCTATTTTTATTGCATTTTAACGTAAGGTCGCTAAACAAGAATTTTTCCTCTTTGAGAGAAATACTAGAAATTTTTCCTAACCCTGCAGAAATAATCTGTATCTCTGAAACTTGGCTTAAAGCTGACTTGATAAAAAACCTTTCAAATCCTAACTACACGTTTCATCACTCTCCAGCAGTTATTACTACTGCAGGTGGAGTTGCAGTGTATATCTCGAACAAATTCCACTTTGATACCATTCAAGAATACAATATTGAAAATGCGGATTGCGAAAATCTTTGGATAAAATTGCAGAATTCTAAAAATAAAGTGAATTATGTTGTAGGAGTCGCTTATCGCCACCCAACCAGCAGACATGACGATTTTATTGATGCTGTTAACTGCAGTATTGACAAAATTGCAAAATCAAACCAAACTTTTTATCTCTTGGGTGATTTCAACATAAACACTGCCCCAAACGCGACAAATTCTTCTGCGGATAAGCTAATTAATATGTTATTAAGCAATAATTGTCACCCGTTAATTACTATACCTACTCGTGTTACTAACACCTCACACACTATCATTGATAATATTATAACCAATAACCCCAAGCTGTTACTTCCAGGAGTCATTCAAACTGACTTGAGCGATCATGATCTTGTTTTCTCCTTAACTCTTAATTACTCTATCCCCAAATCCAACCCTGAAAACATTTTTCGTAGAGATAAAAGTACATTTAATCCTGAGGCATTTCGTATTGAACTAGAATCGAATCTTCAGTTACTTTCTCCATTATTTGCTACAGCTAATAAGAATAATTTTAATCTACTTTATTTCGAGTTTATCAAGATAATAGAAAATACCATTGAAATTCATGCACCACTAAAAAAACTTTCAAGAAAGTAGCACATACTTCAAGCCAAACCTTGGATTACAAAAGAACTTTTAAGTAAAATCCAACAAAAAAGAAAATTGTACAGAAGTCATTACTTGAATAGTAATGAAACAGAGAAACAGATCTACAAAAATTTTGCTAATAAGCTTAACAAAGCTAAAGCCAAAGTAAAACAGATTTATTTTAGAGAACAATTCTTGAACAATAAAGACAATCCAAGAAAAACCTGGCAATTAATTAAGTCTGCAATCCCTTTCAGCAAACCAAAAACGGTTAACAGAAAAATCGACAGATTAATTTACAACGATCAAAAATTACTTGAAAGTCAACAAATTGCAGAGAAATTTAATGAACATTTTACTTCAGTTGGAATCAAGCTGGCGAACAGAATGCAATGCCCGCCTAATTCTTATCGCAAATTTCTGCCAAAACGCGAATTGTCCTCCATTTTTCTTGAACCACCTCAATATAATGAAATCTATTATGCAATTCATTTCCTCGGCCTTCGTAAGTCTTCCGGTTATGATAATATTGATGCTTATTTCATTTGTACTGCAAGCCACATTATTAACCTGTATTTAACTCATTTATGTTTTTTTGTCTTTTGGATTTGGTATATTTCCAGAATGCCTAAAAATCGTCAAAGTTATACCTATATTTAAAACTGGATCCAAGACAGAAGTGAATAACTACCGTCCTAGTTCCATGTTATCTAACTTCTCGAAAATCTTCGAAAAACTTGTGGTTGCTAGACTAACTAATTTTCTTAAAAAACTGAATATTTTGCACGATAATCAGTACGGTTTTCGCTCGAAATTATCTACTACGCATGCAATGCTTGACGTTATAAATGGAATAAGCACCAATATGAGCAAAAATCAATACACTGGTTTAATCTGCCTTGATTTGAAAAAAGCGTTTGACACCGTATCACACTCTATATTGTTACAAAAGCTTGAACATTATGGCATACGTGGAAACATGCTCGACCTACTTACTTCCTATCTGACTGAGCGTAACCAGTTTGTTTTTGTAAATGGTTTTTGCTCATCAGTAAAAATTGTAAAAACTGGAGTGCCTCAGGGATCGAACCTTGGCCCTATACTTTTTTCAATATACGTTAATGACATGTTTAATCATTTCAAATCAACCCCAGTTTTGTACGCGGATGATACATGCTTAAACGTGAAAGCACACAAACCCGACTTACTTGAAACTCTAATGAATCAGGAAATGGAAATAGCACGAAAATGGATGCTAGCGAACAAATTGACATTAAATATAAGTAAAACTAGATGGGAGTTTGCCAGCAAACCCAGTGAAAGTACCGACGCATAGCTAATGCTGTGACACTCAAAAGTACTTTTTGTCTACCGTAAAATCAGCAATTATTCAAAAACATCTGACTATGGAACTTCCAGAAAAGTAGAGTCAAAATATTTGTTTGTTAAATATCTGCTGATATCATAAAACACTGGCACCCTAGCTTGAGCCGTTCAAAAATTGATTTTTGAGGGTCTATTTAGGGGGTCCCTGGGGGGTGGCACCCCCAAACTATGTCAAAATATTTGTTTGTTAAATATCTGCTGATATCAAAACAGACTGGCACCCAAGTTGAGCTATTCAAAAAATTGATTTTTGGGGGGTCCATTTGGGGGGTCCCCTGAAGGGAGGCACCCCCAAACTATGTCAAAATATTTGTCTGTTAAATATCTGCTGATATCAAAAGAAAGTAGAACTCTGGCTTGAGCCGTTCAAAAAATTGATTTTTGGGGGTCCATTTGGGAGGATTCCTGGGGGGGTGGCACCCCCAAACTATGTCAAAATATTTGTATGTTAAATATCTACTGACATCAAAAAAAAGTAGAACTCTAGCTTGAGCCGTTCAAAAAATTGATTTTTGGGGGGTCCATTTGGGGGGTCCCCGGGGGGGTGGCACCCCCAAACTATGTCAAAATATTTGTCTGTTAAATTTCTACTGATATCAAAAACAACTAGCACCCTAGCTTGAGCCGTTCAAAAAATGCGTTTTTTGGGGCCCCATTTTGGGGGGGTTCCCGGTGGAGTTGCCCCAAAAAATTTCGGGAGAAAAAATTGCGTTTGCAGCTCAACAACTTTACACAAAAATTAGATTTCCATGTTTTGTGGTTTAGGAGAAGAAGAGCGTACAAAAATTAGGAAGAAAAAAAGGAAAAAAAAGGAAAAAAAAAGGAAAAAAAAGGAAAAAAAAAGGAAAAAAAAGAAAAAAAAGGAATAAACCTCATCGCAGCCAAAAGTGGGTTGGTTGGGATGAAAGGGTATCTTGAGACATACAACCCTATGAAATATTTTTTCCGTACTTAAGCCGTTTTTGACTGAAACCGGTTTTTACGCCAAACTTGCGGGGCGGTTTTCGGGTTCTAAAACCGAAGTCACGTGACCTATTGCCTCGAAATTTGGTACAAACGTACAACTCATTAATCAAAAACTGCTGTCCAAATTTCATGTAGCTAGAGCCAACTGTTCTTGAGTTATAAGCAAAAGTTTGAAATTTCGCACCCGTTAGTTGGAAAATGGCCGAGTAAAAACAGAGGAACACGCGACGCGAGCGTCGGTCGTTCTAACTAAAGCCATGGTAATTTCTCCCAAAATGAAAAAATCGATGTTTGACTATTCTATTAAATTTGGGGAGTCACTGATCTCTGTGCAACAAAACATCAAATATCTTGGTCTGAATATTGACGACAAACTTAATTTTAAGAAACACATAAAAATAATTGAACGAAAAGTTGCCTGCGCAGTCGGCATTCTTGCAAAATCAAAGCATTACCTTCCTCGAGATATACCATTGCAACTTTACCATGCTTTAATCGATTGCCACCTAATTTATGCAATTCCTGCATGGGGTTCCACCTTTCACACCTATTTCGTTAAATTAATTGCTTACCAAAATAAAGCTGTAAAAACTATAGCTAAAGCTAAATGGAATGATTCTCCAAGTCCTCTGTACAACCAATTAGGTATGCTTAAACTTGCTAAAATATATCAGCTCGAAGTCGCAAAAGTTATGCACCGCATCGATACAAAAAAACACCCTCCTTCTTTAGCGAGATATTTTCAAA
Source organism: Trididemnum nubilum (assembly GCA_963965965.1). Classification (NCBI taxonomy): domain Eukaryota; kingdom Metazoa; phylum Chordata; class Ascidiacea; order Aplousobranchia; family Didemnidae; genus Trididemnum; species Trididemnum nubilum. Next base: position 1,218,409 of record OZ014478.1, on the reverse strand, counting down.
AGTCAGGTCTCTCACATTCTTACTCAAATCGTACAGTTAGCTCTTCTCAATTGCATATCCCTTTATTCAAAACTACCAAATTACAAAAATCCTTCCTCTACCAAGGCGTTAAAATTTGGAATATTCTACACCCTCCAACATAAAACTGTTATCTTATCCTAAGTTTAAATCATTGTTCAAACAAATGTTACTCGACGATTAATAACGTGTTTCTGTCTTCTTTTTTTATCCTGGCTGCTACAGTATGTAACCACTTAAACAGCTCTTAAACTTATACTTTAACTCTACTTACCTTTATGCTCATTTATTTAATGTTTCGATCTTTAGTCGGTGGCTGTTTGACTCGAAGACTCCTCGTAGGTCCCATCACAGTCCCCGGTCGGAAATTTTTATTTTAACTACTTGCTATATTTGTATTGGTTATTTAGTTTTCGACAAATGAATAATTGGATTGATTGGAACCAATAAGGGGGGGGGGGGGGTCAGCCCCCCAATTAAAATCCACTCAATGATAAAAATATTAAAACAAAGCCTACTGTTTCTTCAATTTCTTTTCTTTCAGCATTTCTCCGTAGAACAGAACTCGTGTTCAACAGTAATTAACAATAGCATCAATATGGACAGCTAGAGTGCCCGGACCCCTCAATTCCAAATTTTGTCAACCAATTTAAGTGTATAGGCCGAGAATAATCAAGAGTTTTGTTTTAAAAATTGCAATCTCAAGCACTCACCCTAAAACCTCTATTTGAACGCCACCTTTATTTGAGCTCCACCTTCAATAGAGCGCCACTGAAAAAAAGAGTTAAAAATAGAGCGCAAGCTCTAATTGAACTTCACCTCTAATAGAACGCTACTATAGCGAAAGGGTTGAAAAATAGAGCGCCATGGCGCTCAAATGGAGGTTTTACTGATTACGGTATCTAACTTTTCTATGAACGCAATGCAATAACTACAACCGGATTTACCAAATGGCATAACTAGTGCCAGCAGGGGGCCCCGCGCTGACATGGTGGGCCTAAAAGTTTTTTTGTCTTCACCTATACTTGACTAGAAATTATAGCAAAAATCCCCAAAGTATCAAGGGTCCTGCGCAATGTTATTCCGGCCAGGGCAAAAACATGATTAGTTATAGGCCTTACCAATAACTATCTAATATCTATTGCACCAATTATCTTTCAATAACGATTCACCTCCACCTTGCCAGTTCTTACGCGACAAAATGCTTTTGAAAAAAAAATACTAAATTAGCTGGCGAAAATGCTTATTGAACAAATGATTGATGTTAAATTAAGCGGGCCTGGACCCCTAAGTCGTTACATGTATTCCTACAACTGGTTATTTTACTGACAAAACAAAAATCTCTTAAAGCAAATCTTCGAGTAGATTATTATCTGCTTCTAAAATATTGCTGGAGGCAATGTACCTTACTTCCGCCTACCTGGGCCAAATCACAAACAAAATTTAACCCCAAAATACACGATTTTAAACGTGCTTTGGACTTAAATTGTAAGTAAAAAGAGAATTGAACAATTTAATTTTTCAATTGGCTTTCTAAATGTTAAAAATCTGGTTCTTTCAAATTACTCTAAAAACACATGAAATGTGATCGAATGGCATTAAAATAGTAATGTTTTTTAAAACATTGCAAAAAATTGCCCAGCTGCTGGGGGGTTCGCCCCCAGACCCACGTCTACGATACGTTTGAGTTACACTAATTTTCTCTCCATGTCTCCCAATTTAGATATTTTAACTTTTCAACATTTCCTTCAAGTCCTTCTCCCAGTGCCGTCGCCAGAGCAACCAAAGTGAGGGGGCACTAGCCGAATATGGGGGGGGACACTAAAATAAACTGAACTTTTGCACATAAAAACTGATATTTCGCGGCTACAAATTATGCGCTATTTTAACAATTTTGCATTCATATCTGAAAAAAGAAGTATAAGCCCGGCAGCGTTTCTCAACTCCTTTCGTATCAGGCCCATATAATCGCTTGAAAAATCAGTCTGCAGCATTGAATGCGACCAGAAGCGCAACCAGGATTTTGCTAAGAGGGAGGGGGCTAGAACCAAAAGTAAAATTTTTGTGTGCAAAAATTGTCTAATTTATGCCCCGTGCTGAAGAAACTGATACAACTCAAGCGTATTACAGACTGGGGCCTGGTGGGGGGGGAGGTAGAACCTGCAGCTACTGGGCGACGTTTGTGACTTTGCGGCAAAAATAGCAATTTTAACGTCATTTCAATCACATTTGGCACGTTTTTGAAGCCGTATGAATAATTACTGCAAATTGCTAAAATTCAGAAGTCATTGAAAGAATTAAATGGCCTGGCCCCTTCTGCCCCCTTATACTTCAGGTCATGTCCAAAACATGTTTAAACGCTTGTATTTTGCGGCTAAATCTTCTAAAGCCCCTTAGCCCCTTCCCCTAGTTGCATCACTAACTGCGACCTAAAAAATCTTGAGTTTGCTCTAAAAAACAAAAACAGCAGGACTTCGAAAAAAATGTAGTCACGTATTGTTTCAGGGCATAATCACTAACGAAATACCGGTATCTCTTTTCCGCGACACATCCGTAAAGACGTGATTAAGGCGTAAGACGGATTATTGGGTCACATTTATGCACAGCAGTTGGTTGCCAACATTTTCACAAAGAATAGATAAAACTTCAAACAAGAATTACGTTTAAACATAAGACGTGATGTCTCCGAGGACTATTTAATCACTTCTGTCTATTTCACTTCAGGAATAATTTAACATGTTTAAACGTTATTATCCCTTTTTTCCATTATTGTCTGTTGTCTTGTCGATACGTGATGTTTCAAACACGTATTCTGAGAAAACCAAATGATGAGGCAAAAGCAGTCGTTAGGGGGCACGGCCCCCTGGACCCCTCGTAGCGACGGCACTACCTCCCCCTTCAGCAAAATCCTGGGTGCGTGCCAAATCAGGCCACAGACTTTGATTTTCCATTTTACAATATCTTTGTCCGGTAAAAAGTCCCTCATTTCGAAATTGTTTGAATACGTCTGTGATTTGGCCCCCTTCCAATCAAAAATCCTGGCTCGCCTATGACAAGTCTATCCATTAAGTCCCCGGCCAGATGGCACCATTGTAATATTGAGTGACTATGCTATGACGCTGCGAGTCTCAGTCTGTCCTCGCTCCTCAGTGCCCTGCTGTAACAGTGAGAACTTTCTTCATCTAGACTTCACTGACAGACACACAGTCACAATAATGAGGTTGTGACGTACACAAAAATTGTGCAATATATTGGCTAAGTGATAAACATACTCATATTGTGATGGTTGTTGTAAAATCTTGGCCTAGAGCTGTGACATGCAGTTTTCAAGATTTTGAGCGTGAAAAATCTGTCAAGGAAAACATCATTTTTTTAGTATTAATGATAAATAGCAAACATGTTCATTTTTATTGGGGGGTCCTTTACTCCTTGCCCCCCCCAATGCATATCTTTGGGGGATCCAGACCCTCCGGAATCGATGCGCCTGGGAGGGGGGCGCTAATTTGTCAAAAATATAACTCACAAATCAGTAAAAACTTTGAAAAAGGGCCAAAACCAAGCAATAAAGTTTGATCACTCGTTGAAACATGCTGTAGATTTCATGAAAAAATATATAAGCTCAGGATAGGGGAGTTATTAATTAAATACCAATCACTTCGACTCAAATATCGTTCCATTACCCCCCCCCCCCCAATCATTTTAATCTATTAATTATAGACGATATGGATAACTCCTTGTGGCTTTCATTGAACTGCAATTTCTATGCCACATTTCAAAAGCATTAATTTTCATCAAAATAGGCCTAAAATTAAGTTATTTTTACAAAAAACATACAAAATTTTCGAGAGCAGGGGATCCGGCCCCAGATTCCCGAAACACCCCCTCCCATCCTATATTTCTGGCTACGTGCCTGCCGCCTGAGTCTAATCATGTTCATGCACTGCTAATTTCTATGCCACCAGCGTTCTCCCTGATGCCACATTTAAAAATTAATTTTTATCAAAATAAGCCTAAATTAAATTATTTCTACAAAAAAAAGAAACTTTTCGAATGCTGCGGCCCCAGGCCACTAATGGCCCCCGGAAGATGGAGGCGGAGGTTCTACACCCCCGAAACAGCCCCTCCCCATTGCAGATTTCTGGTTACGCGCCTGATATAAAGGTGTACTGCTCATACTTCCAAGTTTAGCATTTTACAATGAGAAGTTATTGAGCAAGCCGACTAAAAACCGCTATCCACAGTATCGAAGTAGTACCCACAGGCGTAAGCAGGGGAAACCCCAGGAAGCCCGCCCTCCCCCCTCCAATTGAAATGCCATCAATGATCAAAATATCACAAAAAAAGACTATTGTTTCTTCAGTTTCAATTTCTTTTAGCATCTTCGCGTACTACAGTACACGCGTACAACAGTAATTAACAATAATATTGATCCAGGGAGCCCGGGCCCACTCAATTTAATAAAAATTCCCCCTACAATAATAATTAAATGGATCTCAATTTAAATGGGCTCCCAACAATGATAATGATCCAGGGGGCCCATTTAAATGGGCCCCAACAATAATATTGATCCAGGGAGCCTGGGCCCCCTCAATTTAATTTTACCAACCAATTTAAATGGGCCCCCTACAATAATATTTAAGTGGCCCCCAACAATAATATTGATGTGGGGGGCCCGGGCCCCTTCAATTTAATTTTCGCCAACCAATTAAAAAATGCCCCCTACAATAATATTTAAATGGTCCCCAATTTAAATGGGCTACCAACAATAATATTGTTCCAGGGGGGCCCGGGCCTCTTTAATTTAATGTTTGCCAACCAATTTAAACGTATAACCCGAGTAAAATTAAGGGTTTTTATCCTAAAATTTGCTAACTGAGGCCCTCATGTAACCTTTTTATGAACGTAATGATATAACCATTAACCAGGGACGGATTTAACATATGGCACAGTGCCAGGGGCCTCGCACTCAGATGAGACTTTTTTTTGGTCTTCACCTGTATCTGGCAGGGACATATTGCAAAAATTCCAAAGTGTTAGGGGCTCAACTCAAAGTAAATTTGGTCCGGGCAATAACATGGTTTCTAGGCGTAACTACCTATTGTACATTTTTCAATAACATTTCACCTCCACCTCGCCAGTTTTCATGCAACAAAATACTTTTGAAAAAATTACCTACAGTAAAGGGAATGCTCATTGAACAAATTTTTGAATTGAGAGGGCCTGGTCCCCCTGGCCATATATGTACTCCTATAACTGGTTGTTTTCATGACAAAACAAAAATCTCTAAGGAAAATATTCGACTGGATTGTTATTTACTGCTAAAATATTGCAGGAGGCAATGTGCCTTACTTTCCCCTACCTGGGCCATATCACTCACAAAATCTAATCCCAAAATGCAAGACTTTACACTTGTTTTGGACTTAAATTGCAAGTAAAAAGAGGACTAAACAACTCAATTTTTTGAATTGGCTTTCAAATGTTAAGAATCTAGTACTTTTAAATGGCTCTGAATTTGCGCGAAATGTGATCCAATGGTATTAAAATTTCTTTTTTTTCCAAAAAATTACGAAAAATCGCCCAGCGGCTGGGGGCTTCGCCCCATAGACCCCCGTCTGTGATACGTTTGAATTACAGTATACTGTACTTCTTTACCAGAGGTGGAGTCCTCTAGGACGTCCTTGGCCTCGAGGACACATTTTGAAGTCCTTGGCCTTGGCCTCGAAGCCTCAAGTCCTCGAAAATTGACCTTGTCCTCGGCTAGAGGACAACACTCTTTTTTGAACAGTTGAAATTTCGTTGGAAAACGCCAGAAACCTCGCGAAAAATTTGCGAACACCTTTTTTCCTCAATTGGAGCATAGGCGTAGGCAGGCAGAGGGAGGCAGGCCCCCCCTAATTGTAATTTCACCAATGACAAAAATGTGACAAAAAAGCCTATTGTTTCTTCAGTTTCAGTTTCTTTCTAGCATTTTTCGCTGACAACAGTGTAACTAATTTACAATATTGAAGACCAGGGGCGCCGGGTCCCACTCAATTCAATTTTTGCCATCCAATTTAAACGTATAACCCGTAGAAAATGGAGAGTTTTTGTCTTAAAAGTTGCTATCTCAGGCCCACATCTAGCCTTTTTGTGAACGCAATGCATTAATTAGGGCTGGATTTACCATAATATGACGCAGTACCAGCTAGGGGCTCCGAGCAGAAATTAATCGTAAGATTTTTTTGGTCTTCACCTATATTTCCGAGAAAGATGCTGCGAAAATCTCCAAAGTGCCAGGGGCCTAGCGCGATGTAAATCCGGCCAAGCAATAACATGGCTAGTAGACGTAACCATCTATTGTACCATTTTTCAAAAACAATTCAGTGTTTCACCTCCAACCTCACCGGTTTTACGTACAAAATACTTTAAAAAATTAGCAGTGGAAAATGCTGATTGAACGAATCATTGAACTTCAATTGAGGGTTCTGGGCCCCCTGGCGAACAGGTACTCCTATAACCATAGGTGGGCACAAGTCCGTTAATCGTTAATCCGTTAATAACGAAGCTAACTTTTTCTTGAACTCGTTAATCCGTTAAAAAGTTTTTTCATGTTAACGGACTTAATTAACTTCCATTAAGCTCTGTTAACGGACTAAATTAATTTCCGTTAAGTTCTGTTAACTTCCGTTAAGGTTTTTATCCTTAATATCTTCCACCATTCATTCATCGTACCGGTACAAACCAGTTTGCACTGGTAGCACTTGTTGCGTATTAGCCATAGATGGGCAAGTTAATGCAAAACGTTAGCTTCGTTAACCACTAGTCCGTTAACAAACTTCACACCTCCGTTAACGTTAATCCGTTATTTTCAGCTTTAATTAACGGAAGTTAATAAAGTCCGTTAATCCGTTAACATTTTGCGTGTAATTTACATTTCGTTTTATTCACTCGCTTCTAGAACACGCATTGACGCTGTTGAGTTGATTTTAAGGAAATATTTATTGCTGTGGTGGTCTTTTTGTGTGTTTTGAAAGATACATTTTACAGTCTAATCTAATTTCAAGATAAAAACAAGTTCAAATGCACAACGAAGCTGCAAGATATTAACGATAAAAACCATAACGGAAGTTAACAGAACTTAACGGAAGTTACTTTAGTCCGTTAACAGTACTTAACGGAAGTTAATTTAGTCCGTTAACATGAAAAAACTTTTTAACGGATTAACGAATTAGTGAAAAAGTTAGCTTCGTTATTAACGGATTAACGATTAACGGACTTGTGCCCACCTATGGTATTAGCACGAGTTTTATAGAAGAAAGTGAAGAAAGGAGCTCTTTTTTGTGACAAATAATAAGCTGCAGCCACATAGGTCTATTAATTATCGCTGTCCGCAGTTTCCAAAGATTTTCCGATCGCAGCTTCGTTAGTGCATTTAAACTTATTTCTAACTTGAAATTTATAGATTAGACTGTAAAATGTAACTTCCAAAACACAAAAAGACCATCATAGCAATAGATATTTCCTTACAATCAGCTCAACAGCATCAATACGTGTTCTACAAGCGAGTGAATAAACAGAAATGTAAATTAAACGCAAAATGTTAACGGACTTTTTAACTTCCTTTAATTAAAGCTGAAAATAACGGATTAACGTTAACGGAGGTGTGAAGTTTGTTAACGGACTAGTGGTTAACGAAGCTAACGTTTTGCATTAGCTTGCCCACCTGTGCCTATAACTGGTTATTTTCATAACAAAGCAAAAATCTCTAAGGAAAATCTTCGAGTGGATTATTATTTACTGCTAAAATGCAGCCAGAGACAATGCACCTTACTTCCTCCTACATGGACCAAATCACTAACAATTAAAATTTAACTCCAAAATGCAAGATGTTAAACGTTGTGGCGTGTCAAACGGAGCGCGCTCCGATTGCGGTTAACCGGCTCGGTTGCACAATCTTCAAGCAGGCGTGAGTTGTTGATTGGATAGTGGCTGTTGCTAAGGTTGTGCACTTGAGGGCTTGTGGAACGCGCTCCGATTGCGGTTGACCGGCTCGGTTGTACAACCTGCGAGCAGGCGTGAGTTGCTGATTAGACAGCGATTGTTGTTTAGGTTGTGAGCTTGAGGGGTTATGGAACGCGCTCCGATTGCGGTTAACCGGCTCGGTCATACAACCTTGAGTAAGCGATGATCTGTTGACTTAAGAGGCTATCGGTTCCAATTATCTTTCGTTTGTAGTTATTTTGCTGCAAGCTTCCACAACGCCACTGGTTGAAGCAGGCACTGCGACACACTTTCCCCTTTCTGAAAGCAGTGGTAGGAAGTGGCCTGCTGATGTCGGCTGTACTAGCGCCGACCATCCAATCACGTCGGGGTCACCAGTTGTGGCGGGTCAAAAGGAGCGCGCTCCGATTGCGGTTAACCGGCTCGGTAGTACAACCTTGAGTGAGCAATGATCTGTTGACTTATAAAGCTATCGGTTCCAATTATCTTTCGTTTGCAGTTATTTTGCTGCAAGCTTCCACAACGCCACTGGCTGAAGCAGGCACTGCGACAACGTGTTTTGGACTTAAATTGCAAGTAAAAGGAGGATAAACAATTTGATTTTTTCAATTGGCTTTCAAATGTCAAAAATCTAGTGCTTTCAAACAGCGATGGCGGAACCATTTTGAAAATGCGGGGGCCCAAAGTCTATCCAGTTTTTTCACCTACAGCGCATAACGCGCAGTTACTGTATAAGCTTACAGCGATTTTCGTTATTTTAGCACTAGCTACTGCAAATGCAGCATGTCGCTATAGGTTACCGGAACAACGCAGTTCGTTTAAAAAAGTGCGCCCATAAATGTTATTCCAAGCCGTAATTAATCATCAAAAACTATAGCAATAACATTAGGCCTATCCAATATCCATAATAGAGCAGTCGCAAATTTAGTCACAGCAAAAATGCTACATTGTTATTTGTTAGTAAACACACTGCAAATGTACACATCAAACTCGACATATAGCCCGATAAAAAGGAGGATACCTGATAAGCTAGGGTCTTGCCTCAATTTTTTTCTTGAAATGTATGGGATATACTGACCAATTTTTTCCCTTTGTTTACATATTACATTGCAGGCCTTTATACTCCCGATGTTTTTTAAAGTTCCGACTCCTGTACTCCACGAGTCCACAGTTTTGCTTAAATCTTTGAGAACTTATTTTTTTGTAGTAGCGTATAGCTTAACAAAGATTTGCCAAAATCTCCAGTATTTGATCACTGTTAATTTTGCGACTGCGATTCCACTAGCTTGTCCGCTTGACTTAAAAATAACTCAGCTTATCATATTATGGTCTATTGCATACCGTAAATTGTAAAAGGCAGTTTAATATTTCTATTCCAAACCAAGTCTTTAGCCCTCCGTTTAGCTAAATTTGCAAACTTACTTATCATTGTGGGAGTACCAGTGCCGCTTCGACTCTCATAGCTTGAACTTAAAACGCTGGCAAGGCCACTATACCATTATCCGAATTTTCGTCGCTATCTTCCCCTTGGTTTATTATCGGTTGATTAGATGGAGGTTCTGAACTTGACTGTTCTGCTAACGAACGTTTGCTAAAAAACGATGTCATCTTTTTCATTTTATTTCTATATTAGCATTATAAATGTGCTAAGCTCAACAGCAACATATACAAATAACATATAATGATTGCAAAGTCTCTTAAACACGCTTTTTAGAGCAAGCGTCGTTTGAGCCAGAGTTGTAAACTGGCCGACTAGTTCAGGCCCCAACCCCGCTCGAACCCGAAAATATAAGCCCGAACCCGGCCGGAAGCCGAAAACTAATTTGAAGCCCAAATTATGCCCAAAAAATCCGAATGTAAAGTTAGTTATGAAAAATTTAGCAATGTTGCCGGATTATTTTGATTATATTTTTGTACATCTAAGACAAAAAGTACGTCTTAGGCCCGAATCAAGCCCGAAATTTTTGTCGACTTTAAGCCCGAACCCGATCCGAAAAGCCCGGCCCGACTTACAACTCTGGTTTGAGGCATTCCATTTTGGCTTCCTTCCAAAAGTTACTTGAAACGCGTGAGTGCAAAATATGAAGATTGCGTCGCTTCTTCCTTTTGCAGATTCAACATGTTACTTTTTGCGTTAGTATCCATTCGCTATTTACTATTTTTGTGGTGGTCAAGAACAAAAAAATGAATGAATTATCTGAGAAAATAATGTAGCGTAGTACCCATTTTTTACACCACAAATTAACCTATAATTGTTCATCAGCTGCACACCAATCAAATTCGCTTCAATTTCGTCCGTGACGCTTATAATAATTACGTAACAATGCAAAAAATGTCGTCTGAGGTACAATAACCGTGGAGAGGGGAGGGTATTTTTAGAGATTTGAAATCACTTTCAAAATAACGCAAACAACGTATAGTTGCAAAAATGACAGCCGCACAGGTATTAAACCTAAACCGAAGGTATCGTACTCTTAACACGAGCATCACAATTGGGAATGGAATCGATCCCGTGTTACGCTCAAGAGGAGAAATGACGCTACAAAAATTATTTTGAGTCATCGTCGTAAAAGTCTATGCATATAGTCCAATGCCTTCCCACCCGGTTAGGAAGTGTGAGTCTGCATTCTCCGCATTCTGGTTTCGAGATCTACAATATTAAGTTGCAAAAACGTTTTTCAGCAGTGTTATTTTAGAAAAAAATCACGCAAATTAGGGCCCCCCCAGGACAATTACAATTACAATTACAGATTACAATTATAATTACAATTACCAATGCTTTCAAATGGCTCTGAACACTTGCGAAATGTGATCCAATGGCATTAAAATAGCTTTTTTTCCCAAAAATTACAAAAAATCGCCCAACGGCTGGGGGCTTCGCCCCCAGACCCCCAAAGCCTTTGGCGGCTGGGGGCCCCGCCCCCAAACCCCCGTCTGTGATACATTTGAGTTACACTAGCTTTCTCAACATGTTCCCAAAGTTAGATATTTGCATTTTTCAACTATTAGTTTAAGCACTCTTCCTTTGCAAAATCCTGGTTACGTGCAAACAGGCAATAACGATTTCAGATCTTTCATCCTACGATGTCTTTTTCCCGCAAAAACTTCCTCTTTGGAAAAATTTTGATGACGACATATCATGTGATTTGTGGTTTAGGCCTTCCTTAATCAAAAAATTTGGGTACGCCAATGAATTGGAGATCGCCTTGTCGCAGTTCCTGCTTCATCCAGTGGCGATGTGGAAACTAGCATGGAAGTAACCACAAACGAAAGATAATTCTAACCGATGGCTTCTTAAATCAACAGATCATAGCAGCTCATAGGCTGCGCAGTCGAGCCGGTTAACCGCAATCGGAGCGCGTTCCATCAGCCCTCAAGTGCACAACCAAAGCAACAGCTGCTATCCAATCAACAACTCACGCCTGCTCACACAAGGCTGCGCAGTCGAACCGGTTAACCGCAATTGGAGCGCGTTCCATCAGCCCTCAAGTGCACAACCAAAGCAACAGCTGCTATCCAATCAACACCTCACGCCTGCTCACACAAGGCTGCGCAGTCGAGCCGGTTAACCGCAATCGGAGCGCTCCCTTTTCACAAGTGCACAACCAAAGCAACAGCTGCTATCCAATCAACAACTCACGCCTGCTCACACAAGGCTGTGCAGTCGAGCCGGTTAACCGCAATCGGAGCGCGCTCCTTTTGACACGCCACAACTGGTGACCTCGACGTCAGGCGCTATCTAAGCAACAGCCAACATCCAATCAATAACTCACGCCTGCTCACACAAGGCTGCGCAGTCGAGCCGGTTAACCGCAATCGGAGCGCTCCCTTTTCACAAGTGCACAACCAAAGCAACAGCTGCTATCCAATCAACAACTCACGCCTGCTCACACAAGGCTGCGCAGTCGAACCGGTTGACCGCAATCGGAGCGCGTTCCATCAGCCCTCAAGTGCACAACCAAAGCAACAGCTGCTATCCAATCAACACCTCACGTCTGCTCACACAAGGCTGTGCAGTCGAGCCGGTTAACCGCAATCGGAGCGCGCTCCTTTTGACATGCCACAACTGGTGACCTCGACGTCAGGCGCTATCTAAGCAACAGCCAACATCCAATCAATAACTCACGCCTGCTCACACAAGGCTGCGCAGTCGAGCCGGTTAACCGCAATCGGAGCGCGCTCCCTTTTCACACGCCACAGCCTGAAAAATATTTTTGAAGACCTTTTTTTTTAGGAGAACGCTTGCGCCTGTGTCCTCGGTCCTTGGCCTTGGCCTCGAGCATTCCTGTCCTTGGCCTCTAGAGGTTCTGTCCTCGGAAAAGCTGTCCTTGGCCTTGGCCTCGGATTTTTTTGTGTCCTTGGCCTTGGCCTCGAGCCTTGTGTCCTCGACTCCACCTCTGCCAATAAGTTTGAAAGAAAACAGCAAAATCACAACCGGATCCGATCCGACCCGGTCCGCATCTTCTAATGAAATCGAGAAAAAACAGGAAGATACGGGTCCGATCCGGGTCCGCTGCCATCTCTGATAGGTACGGTGATAAATAAATGCAGATTTCCCCAAAATTAATTTGATCGATTTCTTTGATATCCAAATCCGCTTTCTCCAAAATCATTGAAGCATAATCACATTTGTTTACTTTATCAACATAAAAAGTTATTGAAGGTATTGACGCCAACTTCGTGAAGGTCAGTCTCGTTTTGTGCCCTAAATCAAAGTGAAACATTTTTGCAAGAATTATAAGACAAAATGAAGGTGTTAGTCGCTGTAGATGGTAGTGATGTAGCCGAAAAAACTTTTAAATATTACATGGACAATTTTCATAAAGAAGGAAATGAAATATTTGTGGCCTATGAAGCAGAGCAACCACCATTGCCAACTGTCGCTTTTCATCATGGTGCGACTTTCCCAGCTGAGGAAATTGCGAAAATTATGACAGAACACAACAAAAGACGCAATGAAATTGAGAATTATTACACAGTTCAATGCAACAATTACAAAATCAAATTCAAAATTTATGCTGAATCAAGCAAGCACAAGGCTGGCCCATCGATCATCAAGAAAGCAGAGGAAGTCGGGGCGGGGATGATAGTAATGGGGTCTCGAGGATTAGGAATGATTCGAAGAACAATGCTTGGATCGGTCAGTGATTATGTTCTTCATCACTCTAAGATCCCAGTTTTTATTTACCGAAGCAAAGAAACGCAAGCCCAGCGTTCTCAACATCACTGAATAGCTGAACTTAAATAAAGACCAATGACCATCACAAGATTAATTCAAAACTGAAACTTGAAACGTAGAACTGAATAAAAGCTAGTTTTTGCCTGATTAGTTTTAACTTTCTATTTAGAGTGGAAGTTCTGAGTTGATTTTAAATTTAGTTATGCCAGTTAGTACCGTAATTTTTTTTGCAGTGGCTACCAGTATTTACCACTGGGCGTAGTGCAAGGGTGGCAAAATAGCCCCATGCTATTTTCGCAGTGGTGACAAAATAGCCCAAAAGCTATTTTGCTGCCAATGATAAAATATCCCTAACTCTAACCCTAACGAAGGGAAAGCAGGTACAGTACTCAGTACGATTTCCTCATAAAGTGATTTCCTCACAGTGATTTAGTCACAAAGTACCGTAGCTACGTGACAAATGGCATTTTGAAGACAAAAAAGACAGAATAGACCTATCTCCAAACCGTATTGTATTATTGCATTATTTAAATTAAAGCACTGACTGAGTACAGAATTCATTGAACTATTCTATCCTCAGAGCTGTCTTGTCCTAACCCTCACGTCTTGGTGAAATCACTTTGTGATGAGTTCACTAGTAACTCTCAATACTAGCCTATTTTGCTTGTATATAGTGGCTAAATGGACACTTCTTTTTTTTGACATCAAACCGGTTGTTATATAGCCATAATTGACTCCACTACCGCATAGCAATGTACCGGTATTCACAAATTTAGCCTATCACAGTACCAGTAGGCTACCCGCTACTGGTACTTGATGATAGTGTGTGGTGTGTACTGTAGTATAAACTATCAGGGTAGCCAATCACAGATCATGTATGGTAACTATATCAGATATATCTCAAATATGCCTGTTAAAACTATCACCATCACAGTGTCACTAACTAACTGGCCCAGTACCAGTACCATACAATAACTGAGACAAGCAAATAATTCCATGTTGTTAGTAAGTTTTAAAGCTTGCTCTCAGCTGTGGCTCCTAAAAGTTTTCTGTTTCTTATTTTCATTACATAATTGTAAAGGGTAGCTTAATCTTTTGTACGCCTAATCAATTGTTTATTTTGAACTTAAAACAATATTGGTACTATTCTGCCAGTACTAAAGATACTTTTTGTAATAAGTTTTTAAGTTTGAACCCTAACCCAAACTGTGGGAAAATATTATTTTGCCACTAGTGGCAAAATAGCCTTTTTCTTAAGTATTGAATGATCTATTTCTTACTTACTGCAGTAGGTTGACATTATGCTAATGCCTGAAGATGATGTAAATCAATGAATTAATTAATTACTGGTATATTGGTGCTAATAGTTTATTTCTCGATTGTATGATATGTGATGTTAATGATCTGTGTTCCCTGTAAGTGCAAAATTTTTTCTAGCATCTTCACACAAATGTGTTACGGCATTTTTGATATGCATGATTATGGCATTTTTATTTCCCACCAAAAATTGTAGATAGTTGCGGTTCTTTGCGCCATGCCCTTTTTGAATTTATTTGGAGATGTTTGTGAAACTCGCAGAAAAATTGCGGTTCTCTGCCCCATGACCCTTTTCTTTTAGATCGGCACAAAAGTTGTAGAAAAGTTATGGTCAACGGCCCAATGACCTTTTTTTTGAGATTATCATAAGACTTGAAGAAAAGTTTTTTTTGTTTTGACTGATAAAGATCGTTTCATTAGCTGCAGCATTTTCACAATAACTTCAGGACTTTCGCACCTTTTCTGGCACTTACGCAAAAGGTGAAAAGTTTTAGGGAACACTGTTAATGATGTATATATAATGAAACAGGGAATGTGAATAAAAATTTACTTTGTCACCAAGGTCATATAGTGGTACCATACTTACTTAGCCTACTAGTGCGTTGGTGGTGGCATTTGACTGCTCTAGCCCTAAAAATCTTTGTATCTCAATCCTCATTCTTATAAAGAAGACAGAGGTTTAGCAATTTCATTTATGCAAAGGCTACTAAATGCAAAACTAGCTTTTATCAGTTGTATAATGATAGCTGTTTGTGTGTAGATTATTAACACTACTGCTTTGAGTGTTGTTTAGATTTTTTTTGTTGTAATTTACTTAACCACTTGTGTAACTAAGGGCCATCTCACTCAATGCTGTAATTTGCGCTATACTTATATAATTTTTTATGCAAATGTCTTTGATTCAGACTTGTAATGGTTTAAGTATAACAGTGTCAGATGTAAAGAAACTGTTTCCAACTAAAATGTGTAACTTAGTTTATATTTTTTAACCAAGTTTTTTGGTGGTTGTTGTTTTTTGTACTTCCAGCCCAATCTCAACTCTCCTAAATTGTAATAGATTAGGCAGTGTTCTAATTAAAGCAAAAACTATTAATCATTAAGAATGCTATTTTTTACCAATGATTCTATTACAAGATACTGACCTAACTTTCATTTGTACAAAAATTATGATTTCCAATTTCAAAAAAAAGTAAACCAAAATATCCAAAACGTTTACTACTTGATATTTTGATTCTGAATTACTTGATAAGAAACACCATGATCATTGTTTATGACCCTTAATACTTGTCGCTGGACTGGTAGAGATCTAGCTTGTCATTGTCGCTGGATTAGTGGGCTCTAGAGTTAGGTTTTGGATGGACTTAAGCTCTGCCAATTTTGCTTTCTAATAATGTTTTCAGAATTTGGCTGTTTCTTTAACACTGTTGATGTGAAGTAATTAGTTAGCATTTATGTCAACGTAATTAGCTGATTGTTCTTATGAGCACTACTGTATGTTTGCAACATCAAATTATCTTTAATATAAAATGCTAAGTCAGAACACCTGAAAGCATAACTTGACATTTCATGAAACTGTTTCTCTCATTGTCAAAAGCAATGAATGGCAAAGAAGCACAAAGCACAAGCATTAAAAGCATCAAAAAGAAGTACAGTAGTAGGGGGGAGAGAATTCATTGTTTTTCCTGTAGAATTCTCTCCCCCATGCATCTTCTTCTTTTTGATATGTTAAATGCTTGTGCTTTGTATTTTTAGCCATTCATTACTTTTGACAATGTGACCAGTAGTTTCACCAAACGTCTAGTTATGTTTCCAGTTGTTTTGGCTTGGTTTTTCATATTAATGATTGTTCTTAGTTTTGTTTAAAATCTGTTTTGGGTGTTGATTTAATGGGGTGAAGCAAATTGACATACAGTACTGTATAATGACCAATACTTCAAATCAAATGTAGTATTAAAAGATCACTGTTTTGTGTGAAAGTGGGTTAATAGTCAGTAGTAGTCGCTAGTGGTGTAGCAAAAATTTAGCTTTGCTATTTGTTATGAAATGTGATGCAAAGTTGCACTGATGTTTTTCTTGTAGCACATTAAGGAGAGACCGAGACCCTATGCCAAATAGATCTCCATTCTCCATATGAATTTCAAGTTTGAAACAACTGCCAATTTGGTGTAGCAAAATGCCATATCCTTATTAGAAATTGAATTTTTTGAATTGATTATCTTTAAGACTGATTAGAAAATCGTGATTTTTTGCTTATCATAAC
The DNA here is from genome assembly GCA_963965965.1 of Trididemnum nubilum. Taxonomy (NCBI): domain Eukaryota; kingdom Metazoa; phylum Chordata; class Ascidiacea; order Aplousobranchia; family Didemnidae; genus Trididemnum; species Trididemnum nubilum. The sequence goes on along the minus strand of OZ014478.1, from coordinate 1,201,655 downwards.
ATGAGATCTTAGTTCTTTGGTCAAAACCCTAACCACCACCACTGTATGGGATTATTATGTGACAAATTGTAATAAGTTTGTTTAGAATTTATTTGCTTGCAAATAAGAACTTAAATCAGTGATTGTGCTGCGATGATGTAAATGTTTGCCAATGGTGGCTTTTAATGGAATAATCACTTTAATTTAATGATATGTGCACCTGTGTTCCCTCTAACTTTATGGCTAATCGGCAAGTGCCCAAATTTTCTTGAAACAATTGTGCCCAAAGCTCTAAAAAGATGGTTATGTGCCCTAAATTTTACACCAATCCAGTATTTAAGTATACTAAATGTCATATTTCCACAAATTTGTTGAATTTTCTAAAGCTATGTTTACTATATTGCCAAAAATTATTTGCCCTTGCTCCAACAAATCGCCGATTCGCTGAAAAAAATTGGCTTAGTGGGAACACTGATGTGCACTACAATCTACTGCATTGTGTGAAAGTTCAACAAAAACAATTTCAATCAGTGCTGCTTTTTTGTGTGTACTGCAGGTTTAGCAGATTACTTCATTTAAACTTGTTTTGAAACCTCTTCAGGTATTTCTGCTTATCAAAAGGTAAGTGATGTGTTCATTCCACAATTAGTTCTTAGTGATATGTGTGTTTATGATGTAATATACACCAGCAGAGTGAAACGGTTTTGTCTTGCATTGAATGTATTACAATATACGTTTAAGATGCATTAATATACAGTTAAAATGCATTAACAGTAATACAATATATGTTTTTATTTTAATTTCAAACAAAGCATTGGCTAAGCTATGTAAACCTAGCATAGTCTTAAGCTTCATATGTTTGTTCTTTGATGTTCTCTTCCAGTGACAGTTTCTTTTGAGTTGTAATGCAGTACCTTAAAGGTTTTTTGATTGACATCTTTTGGGATGGTCTCGTAAACAGGTGGCAAGTTGTTGAACTTTATTTGGAGACATGTTTTATCACATCATAAACTAATGTGATTTCTGACTGTTTTTCTCTTATTGAAACTGTTTGTACGGAGCTTGGTTTTCAATTAGTTTGTGTGTTGGAACTTTTTTGAATTATTTCACCTGGAACTAGATAAACATTCCACAGTGCTGGTTATCTGTGTAACCAACACTAAAATTGTGCTGAATAATGAGGAACCTTTGCTTAACTCTGTTTTTTGAACAGGGGTCAATTAAAATGGGAGTGGAACCAGATTTTTTTCAAGGTTTGCTTCACCTTCTTAAGGTAATTGGCTTCTTTAGTATATTGTTTAGTTTTAGGAAATCCAATCTGAGATCTTTCTAATTACTCATACATTGTAGCGTGCAAAATATTAATTCATAAATATAAAATTATTCTATCATTAATTTAATAAGTAAAAATATTTTATGTCAAGTTGAGTAGAATATGAACCAGAATTTGCCATATTGTTTCTTTGGGAAAAATGAATAAATCAACTTAACCTAGAATCACGCAGTCTCAAAGTTGCCAGCTCTACTTCTATTTTTACTGTTTTGATTCGTATTGAACAGGCATCATCGAAGAAAACAGTCAATGAAATCTGCAATCACATTACAGCGTCATTATGTAGCACCACGTCGCATCAGGAAACAGTTCAAACAATTCAATCTCAGCTCTCCATCAGCTG